>CM060383.1:98285367-98958462 GCA_030545235.1 Helianthus tuberosus | reverse complement strand
TTCCTTGTATTACTCGTACGGCGCACCATTAAATAAGCTAATGGTCTAACAAGAATGATAAAGCTTAATCTTTTCACCTATTATCCCTAATCTTTTCGTGGCCCAGCAGGGGTTGGATTATGTGCGGCCCAACACCAGAATCCAGCCCAGATCTTTTGTTAACCCAAAGGTTTGTGTGGTTGAACTACATGTTGTGCAATTGATTACAATATACCATTGATTTTGACTAAACAGTGCTCTAGTCAGTCAGTTATTATTCCACGTTTACATAATCTATTTCCTTTTTCCCCACCGATTCAATTAACTCATCTTTGACCATTATCCTCTTAAATTAATACCACATTCAGATCGAATATACAATCATTACCAAAAATTGATCATCAACATGAGACCCTTAAGACATAACTAACCCTTACCATAGATCACCAGCAAGCATCACACAACATTAGATTCAACCGTAATTCAGAACTCATCCTGGTTACAAACATACCACCGATTCATGCATCACAATCCATTAATTATCAACATGCTTTCATTAGCTAATCCTGCATTCCTACTGTTAAAATCTAATAACAACATATGTGCAAACAATCCCTCAATCGTCTACTGTTCACCCACTCAACCCCTTGGCGAAACACCAAAGCGACGAAACACTATGGGTTTCGTCAAGTTTGCATACGACGAAACACTATATGTTTCGTCGGGGTCACAAGTTTCGCCGAGGCTATGTGTTTCGCCGGAGTGTGTCACAGATCAGCCGACTTCTTCTGCGCAACCCTAAAGCCCTCGAGCATCATCCATTGGCATCGATTTGCATTTAACATTAAACGTTCAATATCATCCTAACAAGCAGTCATATTATATCTATACTACTTTAATAAGCATATAGGAAGGACAGAAATGGTCATTTGCCACTTTACAACCATTTGAAGCCCATTGTACAAGCTTTAAAGCACAAAGGTGTTGAAAAATCCATTCAACACACGGACCAGCTCATATAAACTAACCGGATCTCTTTGACCCGGTTTACTCAAATGGATCCAATATATACTTTCTTTCACTCGATCTAAACCCTAATATTCATTTCATTCTCACATCTGCCCCCATCCTTCTTCTTCTCTCTCTCACCAGACGCGGTTCTAGGGTTTCAAAACCAGGCGCTCCAAGATCAAGATCTAGGGGTTCTCTGTGATGAATCTCTTTACATCCGACACCAGATCGACTTCCTCATTATCATTACCACCATTTCTAGGATTTCTTTACCGGTCGGTTCAAGATATACGCTTCCTCAGCGATGAATCTCTCTAGATCCAACACCGGATCGACTGGTTTGACCGCTCGGTATCTTTCTTTTTACAGTATCTTTTTTTTTGTTATTTGAATCGGATATGTGTAATATTTCAGATCTGCCGTTGAGTTGTTCGTGTTAGGGTGCACCGGAATAACCAGATTTGGTATGTGTTCTGTAGTTTAGTTTTTTTTCTTTAAAGAAGTTTGTATTTTTTATTTGAAGTTGATTATTGTGTTTATCTTGCAAGTATCATCTGGAATTTGAATCGGATCTGTGTAATATTTCAGATCTGCCGTTGAGTTGTTCGTGTTAAGGTGCACCGGAATAACCAGATGTGGTATGTGTTCTGTAGTTTAGTTTTTTTTTTCTTTAAAGAAGTTTGTATTTTTTATTTGAAGTTGATTATTGTGTTTATCTTGCAAGTATCATCTGGAATTTGAATCGGATCTATGTAATATTTCAGATCTGCCGTTGAGTTGTTCGTGTTAGGGTGCACCGGAATAACCAGATGTGGTATGTGTTCTGTAGTTTAGTTTTTTTTCTTTAAAGAAGTTTGTATTTTTTATTTGAAATTGATTATTGTGTTTATCTTGCAAGTATGATCTGGAGTCGATCTCTACACAATTTCAACAAGGTATTGTTTGAGCCGTAGCTTTTTTATTCTGCGAAATGTTTGTTTGTTTACTACTGGATAACCAGATGTGGTATGTGTTCTTTAGTTTAGGTTTTTTTGAAGCCCATTGTACAACCTTTAAAGCACAAAGGTGTTGAAAAATCCTTCAACAACACGCGGACCAGCTTATATAAACTAACCGTATCTCTTTGACCCGTTTTACCCAAATGGATCCAATATATACCTTCTTTCACTCAATCTAAACCCTAATATTCATTTCATTCACATCCGCCCCCATGCTCATATAAACTAACTGGTATGTTTGTAGCTGATTATGTTTGTTACAAATCTGATATGTTTGTAGCTGATTTACATGCTTATGATACTGATTATGTTTGTTACAGATCTGGTATGTTTGTTATAGATCTAATGTTACTGATAAGATTCAGTTTTGCTTTTACAGTTGCCGATGGGTGGTAAAGGAGTTGTGTACTCCGGATTTTGTGTTCTTAATCTCTCTGAACTGAAAGTGTTTGAGGCTGTGATGCAAAAGCTGAGCTTGTGTTCTTAATCTGTCTGAACTGAAAGTGTTGAGGCTATGATGCATAAGTTGAGCCGATATCTGAGTGGTTAGTCTGAGTGAAAGAAAGTATATATCCGGAGGGTTCTTCATCTTTGTTTTGCTTTGAAAAAACAGAGTGTATTGAATGGTCATTTGAATGTGTTTGATTCGATGATAATCAGTTATTTGGCTATTTTGGGTCTTCATGTTTGTTTTGCTTGTGAAAAAATAGAGGGTTCTTCATGTTGTGTACTCCAGATTTTGTGTTCTTAATCTGTCTGAACTGAAAGTGTTTGAGGCTGTGATGCAAAAGCTGAGCTTGTGTTCTTAATCTGTCTGAACTGAAAGTGTCGAGTCTATGATGCATAAGCTGAGCTTGTGTTCTTAATATGTCTGAACTGAAAGTGTTGAGGCTATAATGCATAAGCTGAGCCTGTGAGGTTACATATTTGTTTCTTGTGCTTAAAACACTTGTACATCATGCTTTAAAGGTTGTTTAAGTTTAGTGGCAAATTACTCTTGTTGTGTACTCCGGATTTTGTGTTCTTAATCTGTCTGCACTGAAAGTGTTTGAGGCTGTGATGCATAAGCTGAGCCTGTGAGGTTACATATTTGTTTCTTGTGCTTAAAACACTTGTACATCATGCTTTAAAGGTTGTTTAAGTTTAGTGGAAAATTACTCTTGTTGTGTACTCCGGATTTTGTGTTCTTGATCTGTCTGAACTGAAAGTGTTTGAGGCTGTGATGCAAAAGCTGAGCTTGTGTTCTTAATCTGTCTGAACTGAAAGTGTTGAGTCTATGATGCATAAGCTGAGCTTGTGTTCTTAATCTGTCTGAACTGAAAGTGTTTGAGGCTGTGATGCAAAAGCTGAGCTTGTGTTCTTAATCTGTCTGAACTGAAAGTGTTGAGGCTATGATGCATAAGCTGAGCCTGTGAGGTTACATATGTGTTTCTTGTGCTTAAAACACTTGTACATCATGCTTTAAAGCGAGGTTACATAACACAATAGACTGTGAAGATGATTGTATTTTGAGGGTACATAGAAGATCCGAGTAGCATCTTGGCGGGGCAATATCCAGGTTGCATAGTTCTCACTCTGCAACCGTGTGTTGCAGCCATGGCTTTACCCGTAGTTGTGTTCATCTCTCAGTTACATGTCTGAGTCTTCCAGATGTTTTGAAAGAGTATATATTGGATCCATTTGATTAAAACGGGTCAAATGCATCCGGTTAGTTTATATGAGCTGCTCCGCGTGTGTTGAAGGATTTTTCAACACCTTTGTGCTTAAAAGGTTGTATAATGGGCTTCAAATGGTTGTAAAGTGGCAAATGACCATTTCTGTCCTTCCTATATGCTTATTAAAGTAGTAAGTATAGAAGTATAGATATAGATTATAGATATAGATATAGATAGATAATGTGCTTAAAATGATTTTAGCCTTTATGTTTGTTACAGATCTGGTATGTTTGTAGCTGATTTACATGCTTATGTTACTGAAGGTTTTAGTATCTAAGTTGAGTGCTTGTAGAGTTATGATGAATTGTGATGAATGTAGTTGAATTTATAGACTTCCAAGCATGCTTCCTTTCTGACAAATCCGAACAGTGTTAGCTTTTACAGCTGTATTTGAACAGTCATCGTCAGTAAAAAAATTCAAAAAGGATAGCACTAAAATATTTTGGATTCTGAAAGGTTGTCAACTGTTCAACTGTAAAATCAGGAGTTTAGGTTTCTGAAAAAGGTTTTGAAAGTCTTTCTGACAGGTTACTGTTCAACCTGATTCATTACTTTAAATTAATTGTTACTTTAAATTCAAAAAGTTTATTAAAAAGCGTTATAATGTGATGCATATGCAAAGCTGTTTAGAGTTTTAACCTGATTCATTACTTTAAATCAATTGTTACTTTAAATTCAAAAAGTTTATTAAAAAGAGTTATAATGTGATGCAAAAGGTGAGCTTGTGTTCTTAATCTGTCTGAACTGAAAGTGTTGAGTCTATGATGCATAAGCTGAGCTTGTGTTCTTAATCTGTCTGAACTGAAAGTGTTTGAGGCTGTGATGCAAAAGCTGAGCTTGTGTAATCTGTCTGAACTGAAAGTGTTTGAGGCTGTGATGCAAAAGCTGAGCTTGTGTTCTTAATATGTCTGAACTGAAAGTGTTGAGGCTATGATGCATAAGCTGAGCCGATATCTAAGTGGTTAGTCTGAGTGAAAGAAAGTATATATCCGGAGGGTTCTTCATGTTTGTTTTGCTTTGAAAAAACAGAGTGTGTTGAATGGTCATTTGAATGTGTTTGATTCGATGATAATCAGTTATTTGGGTATTTTGGGTACTTCATGTTTGTTTTGCTTGTGAAAAAACAGAGGGTTCTTCATGTTGTGTACTCCAGATTGTGTGTTCTTAATCTGTCTGAACTGAAAGTGTTTGAGGCTGTGATGCAAAAGCTGAGCTTGTGTTCTTAATCTGTCTGAACTGAAAGTGTTTGAGGCTGTGATGTAAAAGCTGAGCTTGTGTTCTTAATCTGTAGCATTCATACACGAAACACTTGTACATCATGTTTTAAAGGTTGTTTTAAGTTTAGTGGCAAATTACACTTGTATATCATGCTTTAAAGCGAGGTTACATAACACAATAGACTGTAATGATGATTGTATTTTGAGGGTACATAGAAGATCCGAGTAGCATCTTGGCGGGGCAATATCCAGGTTGCATAGTTCTCACTCTGCAATCGTGTGTTGCAGCCATGGCTTTATCCGTAGTTGTGTTCATCTCTCAATTACATGTCTGAGTCTTCCAGATGTTTTGATAAATGTCTGAACTGAAGTCTAGTTGGGTCCAAGGTGAATGCTGGAGTACTTTAGAAGTCAAGTTGGGTCCAAGCTTTGGAAGAAGGTGGGAGTTGTGGCTTTCGCTACGATATGGAGACTTTGGATGAGTAGAAACGAGAAAGAATTTAATGGCAACAACATTCCGATCGCTAAAGTGTACCAGTTTTGTTTTGATAGTCATTATATGTATGATTTCAGAAGCTTTGACCATGTTGATATGTGTATTTCAATTTGTTGTATTTATGAACACAGATTATATTAAGAAAAAAAGAAAGTTATTTTTGTATTGTGTAATCATCGAGTTTCGGCGTGGTTTGATTTCATTCTTTGATGCGCAATGGAAAGAATCTTACTTTCACTTATACTTGTAGCATTCATACACGAAAACTGACCCAACCTGAGACCAACCCAAAATTCATACAAAGTGGTTTAGTTATATTCTTTTGACTAAATGAATATTTTTTAGTTATACTTGTAGCATTCATACACGAAATCTTAGTTTCACTTATACTTATATTCTTTTGACTACATGAATATTTTTTTTTTCATGGGTTACTTTTTATTTTTCATGGGTTACATTTTTCTTTTGTTACATCCCTGTTTGACAAAACTGACAGGTGTCGCCTTTAGACAAAACGTATATTTTCAAAGCAAAACAAACATGAAGAACCCTCTGTTTTTTCACAAGCAAAACAAACACTAAGAACCCAAAATACCCAAATACCCAAATAACATGATGAAACCCTCTGTTTTTTCATCGAATCAAAGCATAAATCAAAATGAGGAACACATCCAATTCATCGAATCAAACAAAAAAATACCCAAATAACACATTCAAATCATCGAATCAGTTTGACTGTTTGAGGCAGGGGTAATAATTCAAATTAACCCTAAATTCATTTTTTGTTTTTTTCTTAAGAAATCTAATAATTCAAATTAACTCTTTTATTTTTAAATGTATAACAAATTATTAAAGCCTAAACTGTATATTAAATGTAAACTTTTAATACATACAATACAGAGACAAAACGTCATACCAACTTCGTAGACTTTACGGAACTTACAGACTCGATAACAAAAGACCGTAACATACAATACAAAGACAAAACGTCAAATATCCACAAGCAATTATGGATCTTTACTGACGGGTGCACTTCAGAATGTAGCAGATATGAATGAATATAACCTCAATGTAGGTAATTACATATCTGCCACTGGGGTTATATTCATTCATATGAATGAATATAACCCCAGTGGTAGATATGTAATTAGCGAGCTCTGGAATTTCAAGGAATATCGAAGAGCTACACTGGGGTTATATTCATTCATATCAATCACTTCCTTATGTGCACCGCACCATCTTCTAGGAGGTTGTCAAGTGTTCTCGCCTTCGTAGTTGGTGTTTTGCGTATCTTTACATCCACAACCATTCTGTACAACAAAACACATTCAAATGAGGAACATATTCGAATCAAACCAAAAATCAATATGAGGAACACATCAATCCGAAACTGATCCGATCAGTTCTTAATATGAGGAACCCAAATCATGGAATCAAACCAAAAATCAATATGATGAACACACAAGAATCAAAACCAAAACACATTGAAAACCACTGATCCGATCAGTTCTTAATATGAGGAACCCAAATCAGGGAATCAAACCAAAAATCAATATGATGAACACACAAGAATCAAAACCCAAACACATTGAAAACCACTGATCGGATCAGTTCTTAATACGAGGAACCCAAATCAGGGAATCAAACCAAAAATCAATATGATGAACACACAAGAATCAAAACCAAAACCAAAACACATTGAAAACCACTGATCCGACCAGTTCTTAATATGAGGAACCCAAATCATGGAATCAAACCAAAAATCAATATGATGAACACAAAAGAATCAAAACCAAAACACATTGAAAACCTCTGTTTTGATACCCTAAACCCACAAGAATCAAAACCAAAACACATTGAAAACCTCTGTTTTGATGCATTTTGAACAATATACTCAGTTGATACATCAAACCCAAAATCAACCCTCTGTTTTTTCAAAATCAACCCAAAATCATCGAATGGAACCCAAAATCAACCCTCTGTTTTTTCAAAATCAACCCAAAATCATCGAATGGAACCCAAAATCAAACCCAAAATCATCTGATGGAAACCAAAATCAGGCCTCTGTTTTTTCAAAATCAACCCAAAATCATCGAATGGAACCCAAAATCAAACCCAAAATCATCGAATGGAACCCAAAATCAAACCCAGAATCAACCCTCTGTTTTTTCACAATATAAACACATTCAAATCATCGAATCAAACCAAAAATCAATATGAGGATGAAGATGAACCTGATATGTTCGATGATGAAGATGTTCGGTGAAGATGATGAAGATGATATGTTGATCTGTTCGATGAAGATGATGATAATCATGGGAGTTGGGAGAGTTGTTGATGATGATAATGAAACATTGGGTCTGCTATTAAGTTTAGATATTAAGGGTGGGGGGTATATTGTATTTCAATAGTTATCTAAGTTTTTTAATATGATGGTATAGGGATTGTTCCCAATCTAAGTTTTTTATTATTTAGCCGAGAACCTTATGACATAGATAGACAAGATCGCTTCTACGAATAAGAAAACTAATAGACGTACTATACAATATATCACGACATGATTAATAAACGAGTATCGTATTGCAAAGTTTCACCCTTAAAATTACTAACAAGTGTTGTGTTTTCCATTGTATCGTGAATTTGGTTTTGGTTATGGCTCAAAACCGAACCGCACCATACATAACCCTAAACTCACCAACCTAAGTGATATGTTTCCCGCCGCATCGCGCGGGTAAACGACTAGTTTAGTTTATAACAAGATGAGTCACATATAATTAACAAGTATCCTTATGATCACAGAACAAAACTAGCAATCATCATCCTAATTATTCACGCAGATAATCAACCAAGAATCATAATTAGAAACAGCGAATTAACATACCTATCAAATACAAGGACACGAGAAGTAATGCTTCGAAGACAGAAGGTCTCCGATGGGGGGGGGGGTCTGCCACCGTCGTCGCGTTTGTAAGAGTAGGGTTTCGTTTTTGGTTTTGAGTTTATGTTAAACAATTTCAAGGTGCATGCAATAAGTAATAAACTTTGTGTACACAATCTGTTGACCGAAATGGGCTCAAGCCTATGTAAGTGGGCTGCCGCAGATTTGGGCTTTGAATCCATTTAGTCTAGTTTTAATGTTGGACAACAAGGTGTTTTGGGTGCGGCCCACTCGATTACTAAGACGTAACCCAATACCAGTGCGGCCCAAACATACAAGTGTGTGAGTTATGGTGTACGGTTTGGCTATTGTGTAAAACATATACCATCTAATGACTTTACTAACAAGCAATTTCACTAATCAATTATAACCAATCAATTTATTTAAACCGCTCGTTTATTCAACATATACACATCAAGTATCAAAAGATCTAATGCAAAAAAAATGGTTGTGAAATTACGAGTTGTCACAGCGGAACTTCAAACATTGATTGATAATGCTGTTACCAAGGCTATAGATAGGCAGTTTAATGAGTCAAGTGGTACTCGAAGCAGGACCCTATCTGTACCCCATTCTAAACCTAAGACTCACTCTGAGGCTCATAGTAAGCCACCTCCTAAACCTAAGGGGTCAAAGAAGGATGATGAGCAACATTCATCAAATGAGCAAAGTGTTCCGTCTAAGAAGATTGTATTTGATCAGGAGCCACGTGCAATGTAAGGACTCTCAAAATTATCCTAAAAATACCCAAACGTAAAAACCCGGACCCCTGAAACCCTAAACCATATTTAAAATCAAGAAAAACAAAATTCTGGGATCCAGGCGGGCCTCGTAAAAGACATGTATGGTCTTACGCGGGCCGCGTCAAGACTTGTTTGACCGGATAAGTGTTCCGGATCCACGTATTGACCAGCTGGCTAACCTACTGATGACCGATCAACCCTACTCATAGACTAGGCGGCCACGCGGGCCGCGTAAGATATATGGGGTGGTTTACGCGGGCCGCGTGAACCCTATTTTTCAGCTATAAATAGCTTGTTGCATACACAGTCTGATGGTGTCGAAACGAACTTTCAAAAACGAAGTTATAATACTCTGAAGTCGAAATTACTTTCAATATTAGCGAGGCGCTGCTCTGATACTGGGTATTAACTCGATCGCTGCTACGATTCAATGTCCGATCGATTAAAACTATCCAATGGATGTTTAAGTGCTGCCCACATTAGGGTTTATGCTTTGTCATTCGTCGTGAATTCGTTGGATGTTTAAGTATCGCACTTTGTCATTCATAGTGAGGGTTTAATCTCGTGAGTTATCGTAAATGCTGTATTAGTTACTAACCGAGTTCGTGTGCATGTTATTAAATTTAGGTTAAAAGGCTAAATCAGTAGGCTAAGCTCTGCTCATATAATATCTGCAATGTGAGTCATTCTCTTTTTATCAAATTTAATTTCAAAAGCATGTTTATTTTCAAGGTTATAATTACAGGGATTAAGTCTTTGTAGTCACCAAATTACAGCCGGTATGTGGGGTTTTGTATACATTACTTGATAACCATCACCATTGGACAACGGGGTAGCCAAGGGGTGATATGACCATAGTCACAGACACCATTGGACTCTGAGGTTACCGATGGATGTTCGAGTGACAAATACTGTGGGTAGTTGGTTGATATATGGAAACATTGTAATCGCTCTTTATACTGTAAATTATAACAAACGGGTCGTTTTAGTAAAAAGAATGATTCACCAGTATTTCCCGCTGACAAAACCTTTTTCAAACATGTTTCAGGTGATTTATTGTGATCCAGGAAAAGTGCCGCGAAGCACTACAAGCTTAAGGAAGTGGCTCAATATAAAATAAAGAAACATGTTTTGTAAAATAAAGATTTCTCCGTGAAATCATATGATTGTAAATTACCGGGGTTTTATCCCGAATTGTGAAATAAAATAATCAGGAAATTTCAGTTTTGAAAAGATCCTGATAAAGTCTTCCGCTGCCAAATTAATTAAATAAATACCACGGGATTTTCTGTCCCGCGACTCCTGAAATGGGTCAAACCGGGTCGGGGGCCGTGACAGAAAAATGTGGTATCAGAGCCACTGAGTTAAGCTAATTAAGTAATTGAGAAATACTTAATTTTCCTGATTGCCATTATGTGATTATGTGTTTTATTAACTGACTATTTGTTAGTTACAGTATGGGTAAGCAAAAGCTTTCAAACATCTATCTTAAATTAGATAGTTTGCCAAAAGAGAAGGGAAGTTCATCCCAATCCTCAAGATACTCAGTAGATACTGAGGGGGGAATAATTGTTCGTAAAGCCCATTATGAGGAACCACTTTATCCTAATAAAAGAAGTCTGATTATTAGAAAAAGTCAGGAGAAAATAAAGAAATCTCAATCAAAAGAAATGAAAGTTAATCAGGAAATCCAGGAACTAGGCAGTAACCCACCATGGGAAGACAAGTTAGATGAAAAATGGGCAGATCTTTATATGCTAGCCACTGTAGCAGTAAATACAAATCTTTAAAATACCATGACTCAGTATTAGTAACCTTATCACTTACAAGCCAGAAATATTACCCAGTAAATAAATAAAGTTACAATAAAACCTAGTATGTTTAATTGTCATTTATCATTTGTATTAAATTAAAGTCACACGGTATACAATAATATTTAAATGGTTATCTGTGAAATTTTGTTATAACTTAGTATTTTACATATATGCTAAATAGCATGAATGAGTTATCTGAAGCCCTCCAGAATATTAATCTTTATCCGATGAGAATAGAAGTTTCCAAAGATTTTACTGGTTACATACCCGATATAGAAGAACCTATGGAATTCAATGCTCCACCTCTGGAGAAACCCAAGCCTAAGAAAAGGAGAAGATTGGTAGGATGGAGGCGTGTGCGTAGGAGGAAACCCGCCACTAGGAAGATTCCTAAAATAAACAATCCCTTAGAGAAAGGAAAGGGAATTGAAATCGGGGAAAGTTCTAGACAGATAGAATTGGAAATTGGGGAAGCTTCTAGGCAGACAAAGATGGAAATTGGAGAAAGCTCTAAGCAAACCCAGGAAATGACATTGCAGGAGGAGCTAGATTTTATATTGGCAAGTTGTGATACTATTAAGCCTGTCAATGAAAATGTTTTTACTCATCCTATTGAAACCCAACTTTCAATGAATTTGGAACCAGCAATCCCAGAACCTATAATCCACACCCAATCTCTAGGAATGGACGAGTGGTGGACTAATGATTGGCAGTTCCAAAACCTTCTCAACAATCCTTATACGTTTTCCCCTCAGTTTGACCCAGAACCTATACCAAATCCACCAATGAGTAATGAGAATATGGCTGAACTCCGCCATTTTGGCGAAGAGCTAATGGATGCCGGGAATAGGATCTGAGAGATATGAGGACAAATCTCATGGAAATATGATGAGAGGGAACATCGTTTTTAAAATGCAAGTTGACGAGGGAGAAGTGGGTTGTGAATCTGTGTTTGTATAAAAACAATAATAGTAATAAAAATCAGTATGTGTAAAATAAACAATAAAACGATTGTAAGATAAAAGTGTGTACGGAAACATCTTATAATATATAAACAAATGAAAATTTAGAAATTTACAATGTTGGTTATATAATTATTTATGTGATTATGTGCGATTATTTGTTATATTTGGTTATTTCTTATTTTATACTAATAAACTATATATATTATCAGATGGAAAACGCTAATAATGAACCAGTTAACGAGGTAAACCAATCTGAGCAACATCAGGAGGATCACTTTATGACTAGGCAAGATATAGAAAATATCGTTGCTCAAGGAATAACCAATGCTATTCCAGCAATAATTGCTTCTGCCCAGAAACCTGTTGAACCTCAACAAATCATTCCTAGTAAACGTATTTCTGAAGATAACTTCAGTAATAGCATAAACGAAGGTGGTAATCATACTAATCACGATAATGATCCACGGCAGGCTCCGCTCCCTAAGAAAATGAAAGCTGCAACACCTGGTTGCACTTACAAAGAATTTCTTGCTTGTAAACCCAATGAATTTGCAGGCAATGAAGGAGCGACTGCGGCACTGCGTTGGTTAGAGAAAACCGAGGCAGTGATTACAATAAGTAAATGTGCCAAAGACGATAAGGTCATGTACGCGTCAAATCTTTTCAAAGAAGGGGCGCTAGAATGGTGGAATACAGTACTTCAAGCCAAAGGAAGAAATATGGCCTATGCCATGAACTGGGAAGAATTTAAGAGTCTTGTAGAAAGAAAATTCTGTCCCGAATATGAAAAAGATCAAATGGCGAATAAATTCCTAAACCATCGGATGATGGGTGTAGACTGTCGAGGATATACTTCGACATTCTTCGAATATGCAAAAGTAGTACCAACACTGGCTTCGCCAGAACCAGTGCTCATATCTCGTTATATTTGGAGATTAATTGGCGAAATCCGCAATATCGTTAAAGCTGCGAGACCTCGCACTATTGACGA
The DNA here is from genome assembly GCA_030545235.1 of Helianthus tuberosus. Lineage (NCBI taxonomy): Eukaryota > Viridiplantae > Streptophyta > Magnoliopsida > Asterales > Asteraceae > Helianthus > Helianthus tuberosus. The sequence continues at coordinate 98,945,595 of CM060383.1, read as the reverse complement.
TGCGGTAGAATTAGCTAACACCCTAACTGACGAATTGGTACGCACAAGAGATGAAAACAGGAAAAAGGAACTGGCTCATAAAATTACTCAAGGATTTCGTACGGGTAATAATAGCAGCTTCAAGAGAAGAGGAACATGGCAATCTTCAACTCCGCCATTCTGCAGAAATTGTAGAAAGAAACATTTTGGAAGATGCAATGTAACCTGCAACTTTTGCAAAGTTGTAGGTCATCGTGAAGAAGACTGCAGAAAGAAAACAAGAATCTGCTTTAACTGTGGAGAAATGGGACATTTTAAACCAGAATGCCCTAAATTGGTTAAACCAGCAGACAACAAAGTCAAGCCAGCTGACGGAGCTACCAAGAAGAATGTTCGAGCCTTCCAGTTAACTACTCAGGAAGCCGAGCTAATTCCTGACGTAATAGCAGGTACGTTCCTAGTTCACAACATTTATGCAAAAGTATTATTTGACTCTGGTGCAAACCAAAGTTTCATAAATACTTCATTCTGCCAAACTCTTAAATTACCCTTAACCAACCTTAGGCAGATTTTTACAGTCGAAACGGCAGATGGGAATTCAGTTAAAATAGATAAGGTTTTGCAAAACGTAGAAATAGAACTCTCAGGTCATAAATTCTTTGCAAACCTATTACCTATGAAATTAGCTGAATTCGATGTTGTGTTAGGAATGGATTGGATAGTAGCCAACCATGCTCGAATCCTTTGTGATAAGAACTCTATAGAGATTCAGGCACCCACCGGAGAAGTAATCATGATTACAGGAGATAAACCACGTAAACTTATGAAGTTCATATCAGTAATGAAAGTTGCTAGTTATGAACGAAAGCAAGGAATAGTATATATGATTTCAGTAATCATTAGTACTAAGGGTAAAGAACTTAAGGAGATTCCTGTAGTCTCAGAATACCCAGATGTATTTCCGAAAGAACTCCCGGGATTACCACCTGACAGGGAAGTAGAATTTAGAATTCATCTAATTCCCGGAACTATACCGATAGCCAAGGCACCTTATCGGTTAGCTCCTACCGAAATGTTAGAACTGAAAAAGCAATTAGATGAATTACTAAATAAAGGATTCATACAACCTAGTTCATCCCCGTGGGGAGCACCAGTGTTGTTTGTAGAGAAAAAGGACGGGTCGATGCGAATGTGTATCGATTATAGAGAATTAAATAAGGTTACAATTAAGAATCGATACCCATTACCTAGGATTGATGATCTATTCGATCAGCTTCAAGGAGCTAGATACTTTTCTAAGATCGATTTACGCTCTGGATATCATCAATTGAAGGTACAAGAAGAAGACATACCTAAAACTGCTTTCAGAACTAGGTATGGCCATTACGAGTTTACTGTCATGCCCTTCGGATTAACGAATGCACCTGCAGCATTCATGGACATGATGAATAGAATCTGTAAACCGTATTTGGATAAATTTGTAATTGTCTTCATAGATGATATACTTATTTATTCCAAAAGTCAGGAAGAGCATTGTCAGCACTTGTATGCACTCTTAACTTTATTAAGAAAAGAAAAGCTTTATGCCAAATTCTCGAAATGTGAATTTTGGTTAAAGGAAGTGCAATTTCTAGGTCACATGGTGAATCATGAAGGTATTCACGTAGATCCCTCTAAAATAGAGGCAATTACCAAATGGAAGATTCCGCAATCTGCAATGGAAATTAGAAGTTTTATAGGTTTAGCCGGATACTATAGACGGTTTATTAAGGATTTTTCCAAGATAGCTGTACCATTAACTAAGCTAACCTGTAAAGCAGTTAAGTTTGAATGGGGACCTAAACAAGAAGAAGCTTTTAAGATTTTAAAGCAAAAGTTAACCAATGCCCCAATTCTAGCCTTACCAGAAGGAACTGAAGATTTTGAAGTATACTGTGATGCTTCATAACTAGGATTAGGATGTGTGCTAATGCAACACAAGAAAGTAATTGCATATGCATCAAGGCAATTGAAAAAGCACGAATAAAATTATACAACTCATGATTTAGAATTAGGAGCCATAATTTTTGCCCTTAAGATTTGGAGACATTATCTGTACGGAAGTAAATTTACCGTCTATACAGATCATAAAAGATTAAGGTACATATTTGGGCAAAAGGAGTTGAACATGAGACAAAGGAGATGGATGGAAATCCTAAGTGATTACGACTGTGATATTCAGTATCACGAAGGAAAGGCCAATTTAGTTGCAGATGCCTTAAGTCGTAAGTATCATGAGAAACAACGATGGGTTCGTACTCTTAGATTAAATCTACAGTTAGATTTAATGGAACAACTAAAGCATTTTCAGGAAACAGCAATCAAGGATGATGCTGAAGGAATGAAAGGAAGAATAAAAGAATTAGAACAAGGAAAGGATGGAATTTGGAGATTCCATAAGAAAAGAATTTGGGTACCTAAGCAAGGAGAATTAAGAGATAAAATTTTAGAAGAAGCCCATAAATCTAGGTATACCATGCACCCTGGAAACAATAAGATGTACCAAGATTTAAGAAATAATTTCTGGTGGATAGGCATGAAAAATGATATAGCTAGATATGTTTCTAAGTGTCTTACTTGTTCACAAGTAAAGGCAGAACACCAGAAACCTTCAGGTCTACTACAACAATTAGAAATGCCAGTATGGAAATGGGAACTCATAATAATGGATTTTATTACTAAGTTGCCCAAAACCAGAAAAGGTAATGATGCAATTTGGGTAATTGTGGATTGATTAACCAAATCAGCTCATTTTCTACCCATAAAAGAAACCTTTAGCATGGAAAGGTTGGAAAAGTTGTATGTAGATGAAATCGTATCCCTACATGGAGTTCCACTCTCCATTGTATCAGATAGGGATAGTCGTTTCACTTCTCAGTTCTGGACAAGTTTCCAAGAAGCCATGGGAACTAAACTGAACTTGAGCACTGCATATCATCCACAAACAGACGGCCAAAGTGAAAGGACGATACAAACCCTAGAAGACATGCTCCGAGCATGTGTGATAGATTTTGGTGGAAACTAGGATGACCACCTACCCTTAATTGAATTCTCCTATAACAATAGTTATCATTCAAGTATCGAATCTGCCCCATTCGAAGCACTATACGGACGTAAGTGCAGAACTCCAGTATGTTGGGCAGAAATAGGAAAAAGTCAATTATCAGGTCCGGAGATAGTACAAGAAACTACAGACAAGATCACTCAAATCAAGGAAAGACTGAAGACGGCTCGAGATCGCCAGAAAAGTTATGCTGATAATCGACACAAGCCTCTAGAGTTTCAAGTTGGAGACAAAGTACTATTGAAAGTTTCACCTTGGAAAGGAGTAGTTCGATTTGGTAAGAAAGGAAAGTTAAGTCCAAGATACGTAGGACCATTTTTAGTGATCCAACGAATAGGACCAGTTGCTTATCGTTTACAACTACCAGAAGAGTTAGCCGGAGTACATGGCGTATTTCATGTATCCAACCTCAAGAAATGCCTATCAGATGAATCTTTGGTAGTACCTCTTCAAGATATAGAGGTAAACGAGAAGTTAAAATTTGTTGAGAAACCTCTTCAGATAGAAGACAGAAAGGTGAAATTTCTCAAACACAAACGGTTAGTACTGGTCAAAGTCAAGTGGGATTCGAAGAGAGGACCCGAATACACTTGGGAGCTGGAATCAGAGATGAAGCGAAAGTATCCTTACTTATTCCAATGAATCTCGAGGACGAGATTTTAAATAAGATGGGAGAATGTAAGGACTCTCAAAATTATCCTAAAAATACCCATAAGTAAAAACCCAGACCCCTGAAACCCTAAACCATATTTAAAATCAAGAAAAACAAAATTCTGGGTTCCAGGCGGGCCGCGTAAAAGACATGTATGGTCTTACGCGGGCCGCGTCAAGACTTGTTTGACCAGATAAGTGTTCCGGATCCACGTATTGACCAGCCGGCTAACCTACTGATGACCGATCAACCCTACTCGTAGACTAGGCAGCCACGCGGGCCGCGTAAGATATATGGGGTGGTTTACGCAGGCCGCGTGAACCCTATTTTTCAGCTATAAATAGCTTGTTGCATGCACAGTCTGATGGTGTCAAAACGAACTTTCAAAAACAAAGTTATAATACTCTGAAGTCGAAATTACTTTCAATATTAGCGAGGCGCTGCTCCGATACGGGGTATTAACTCGATCGCTGCTACGATTCAATGTCCGATCGATTAAAACTATCCAATGGATGTTTAAGTGCTGCCCACATTAGGGTTTATGCTTTGTCATTTGTCGTGAATTCGATGGATGTTTAAGTATCGCACTTTGTCATTCATTGTGAGGGTTTAATCTCGTGAGTTATCGTAAATGCTGTATTAGTTACTAACCGAGTTCGTGTGCATGTTATTAAATTTAAGTTAAAAGGCTAAATCAGTAGGCTAAGCTCTGCTCATATAATATCTGCAATGTGAGTCATTCTCTTTTTATCAAATTTAATTTCAAAAGCATGTTTATTTTCAAGGTTATAATTACAGGGATTAAGTCTTTGTAGTCACCAAATTACAGCCGGTATGTGGGGTTTTGTATACATTACTTGATAACCGTCACCATTGGACAACGGGGTAGCCAAGGGGTGATATGACCATAGTCACAGACACCATTGGACTCTGAGGTTACTGATGGATGTTTGAGTGACAAATACTGTGGGTAGTTGGTTGATATATGGAAATATTGTAATCGCTCTTAATACTGTAAATTATAACAAACGGGTCGTTTTAGTAAAAAGAATGATTCACCAGTATTTCCCGCTGACAAAACCTTTTTCAAACATGTTTCAGGTGATTTATTGTGATCTAGGAAAAGTGCCGCGAAGCACTACAAGCTTAAGGAAGTGGCTCAATATAAAATAAAGAAACATGTTTTGTAAAATAAAGATTTCTCCGTGAAATCATATGATTGTAAATTACCGGGGTTTTATCCCGAATTGTGAAATAAAATAATCAGGAAATTTCAGTTTTGAAAAGATCCTGATAAAGTCTTCCGCTGCCAAATTAATTAAATAAATACCACGGGATTTTCTGTCCCGCGGCTCCTGAAACGGGTCAAACCGGGTCGGGGGCCGTGACATGCAAGGACCTGCTCCTATAAATATTTTGTCTCCTGCAAACCCAGGGATTTCACTGGGGAAAAAGGAGCTATCGACTGCATGACGTGGTTAGACGAGATGGACACCATAGTTGATATCAGCGGTTGCGCTGATAGGGATGTTGTGAAGTTTGTATCTCAGTCGTTTAAAGGAGAAGCACTAGCTTGGTGGAGGTCTCTAATCCAAGCTACTGGGAAAATCCCATTGTACAATCTGTCTTGGGATCAGTTTGTGACTTTGATCAAGGAGAATTTCTGTCCTCAACATGAGGTTGAGATGATCGAGACCGATTTCCTGACATTGGTTATGAAGAATTTGGACTGTCAGGCTTATCTTACGAGTTTTAATACTATGTCTCGATTGGTTCCATATTTGGTGACACCGGAACCAAAACGAATAGCCTGTTTCATTGGGGGTTTAGCCCTAGAGATCAAAGCTAGCGTGAAAGCCTCTCGACCGACTACCTTTAGGTATGTAGCTGATTTGTCATTATCTCTTACCCTAGATGCGGTCAGGCAGAGATCGCTTAGGCATTCTGACGCTGAGAAGAGAAAACATGAGAATGATAACTCACACCGTGCAGACAAGAGGCATAAGGGGAACTCTGGCCACAAAAAGAGTTCAGGATTCAAGAAGAATGACCAGCAGTCGGGCGAAAAACACAAATGCAAGATCTGCAAGAAACACCATCTTGGGAAGTGCATATATGAATCAAAGTCCCCGTCACAGCCAAGGGCTTGTGGGCTTTGCAAGTCAAGTGAGTACAAGATGATAGAATGCAATAAGATAAAAGATGCAACGTGCTATAACTGTAACGAGAAGGGGCACATCAAGTCCAACTGCCCTAAGTATGCCAAAAAAGCCTGAATAAGCCAAAAAGACCAATGCTAGGGTCTTTTGAATGGATGCACGAGAAGCCGTTCAGGATGATAATGTGATAACAGGTACCTTCCTTATAAATGATGTTTATGCAAGGGTGTTATTTGATTCGGGTGCGGATAAGTCATTTGTAGATGATAAGTTTTGTAAGTTGTTGAATTTACCTGTTAAAACCCTAAGCGTGAAATATGAAGTAGAGTTGGCCGATGGTACCTTAGAAACTGCCTCAACTGTGCTAGATGGATGCTTTATATCCATTAGGAACCACTCTTTTCCGTTATCCTTGCTTCCTTTGAAATTAGCTGGTTTCAACATAGTGATAGGCATGGATTGGTTATCTCATAACCAAGCCCAAATTGTTTGTGACAAGAAACAAGTGGTGATCAAGACTCCGTATGGTGAGCCACTTACCATACAAGGAGATACTCAGTATGGGTTGCCTAAGCAAGTATCTGTGCTTAAGGCATCAAAGTGTATGAAGAAAGGTTGTGTCATTTATATGGCACAAGTGACATATATCCATTGCCCAGGATCGACGATCTGTTCGATCAACTGCAAGGGGCAAGTTACTTTTCCAAGATCGATTTGAGATCAGGTTACCATCAACTGAAGGTTAGAGATGAAGATGTGCACAAGACTGCATTCAGAACTCGATATGGTCACTACGAGTTCTTAGTGATGCCTTTCGGGCTCACTAATGCACCAGCAGCGTTCATGGACCTCATGAATCGCGTTTGCAAACCCTACTTGGACAAGTTTATCATTGTCTTCATTGATGACATTCTTATTTATTCGAAAAATCAGGCTGATCATGAGAAGCATCTTCGTTGTATTCTTAAACTTCTTCAACAAGAAAAGCTCTACGCCAAGTTTTCAAAGTGTGAATTTTGGCTTCGTGAAGTCCAATTTCTTGGAAACATGGTTAGTGAGCGTGGAATCCAGGTAGATCCCGCTAAGATTGAAGCTATCATGAATTGGCAAGAGCCGAAGACTCCCACGGAGATTCGCAGCTTCTTAGGCCTGGCAGGATACTATAGGCGTTTTATTGAGAATTTCTCAAGGATTGTAGCACCCCTAACTTCGTTGACTAGAAAGAATATTAAGTTTGATTGGGGTCCTAAGCAACAAGAATCCTTCGATATTCTTAAACAGAAGTTAAGCAATGCTCCTGTGTTGACATTGCCTGAAGGGATTGAAGAATTTGTGGTTTACTGTGACGCATCGCACACTGGCATGGGATGTGTGCTAATGCAGAAAGGTAAAGTTATTGCATACGCTTCCCGACAATTAAAAGTGCATGAGAAGAATTACACCACCCACGATTTGGAGTTGGGTGCCATTGTGTTTGCACTGAAACTTTGGAGGCATTATTTATATGGTACCAAGTGTGTGATCTATTCTGATCACAAGAGCCTTCAACATCTGTTTAACCAGAAGGATCTGAACATGAGGCAGCGACGATGGATGGAGACACTGAATGATTATGTTTGTGAAATCCGATACCATCCAGGCAAGGCGAATGTGGTCGCCGATGCCTTAAGTAGGAAGGAAAGGGTCAAGCCCATTAGAATCAATGCCAAGAGCATTGAATTGAAGAACAACTTGAATGAAAGAGTGCTAGCCGCTCAGAAAGAAGCTGTATTAGAAGCCAACTACCCGAATGAGAAGTTGGGAGTAACTGCTGAACAGTTATCATATGGCAAGGATGGAATCCTAAGATTGAATAGACGAATATGGGTTCCGATCTATGGAGGACTTCGGGATGTTATCCTTCAAGAAGCCCACAGTTCTAAGTATTCTGTTCATCCTGGAAGTGATAAGATGTACCAGGATTTAAAGGCAAATTATTGGTGGATAGGCTTGAAGAAGTCTATAGCTACTTATGTAGCCAAATGTTTGACGTGCGCACAAGTTAAAGCTGAACACCAGAATCCGTCAGGTCTGCTACAACAGCTTGAACTTCCCACCTGGAAATGAGAAATGGTGACTATGGATTTTATCACCAAGTTACCAAAGACAAAGCGAGGAAATGATACTATTTGGGTTATAGTGGATAGACTGACTAAGTCAGCCCACTTCTTACCTATTAAGGAAACATACAGCTCAGATAAGTTAGCTTAGCTGTACGTGGATGAGATTGTATCTCTCCACGGAGTGCCAGTGTCTATCATCTCTGATAGGGATACGAGGTATACATCGCATTTCTGGAAAAGCTTTCAGAAATCCCTAGGCACTCGATTGAACTTCAGCACAACATATCATCCGCAGATAGATGGTCAAAGCGAGTGTACTATACAGACACTCGAGGATATGATACGAGCTTGTGTTATTGATCTGGGTGGAAGTTGGGATGATCATCTTTCATTGATTGAATTCTCATACAACAATAGCTATCATTCCAGTATTCAAGCTGCACCTTTTGAAGCTCTGTATGGAAGAAAGTGCAGAACGCCCGTTTGTTGGGAAGAAGTTGGAGATGTCCAACTAACAGGACCTGATATAGTCCTAGAGATGACAGATAAGATTATACAGATACGGTATCGTCTCAAGGCTGCCATGGATAGGCAGAAAAGCTACGCAGATAAAAGGCGTAAACCTCTAAAGTTCGAGGTAGGTGACAAAGTGTTACTAAAAGTATCACCCTGGAAAGGGGTAATGCGTTTTGGAAAGAAAGGCAAGTTAAGTCCACGATACATAGGACCATTCGAGATCATCGAATGTGTCGGAACAGTGGCTTATAAGTTAAACCTACCTGAAGAGCTCAATGGTATTCATAATGTATTCCACATCTGCAATCTGAAGAAATGTCTAGCTGATGAATCACTAGTCATACAACATACGGATGTGCACATAGATGAGAGCCTAAAGTTTGTTGAGAAACCTTTGTCGATTGAGGATCGACAGGTTAAGAAGCTTCGAAGGAAGCAGGTACCAATTGTAAAGGTTAAATGGGATGCCCGTAGAGGTCCCGAGTATACGTGGGAGGTAGAGTCCACAATGAAAGAGAAGTACCCTCATTTATTTCAATAAATCTCGAGGTCAAGATTTATTTTAAGAGGGGTGAGGATGTAACACCTCGTAAAATCATGTCCAATATAGTATCGACACGTGTCATGGACTTTAAACGTGCTACAAATTGAATATGAGGGACTAAAGTTGACAAATGAAGAAAGTATATGTATATAGGGATTCAAAGTGTCAATATTTGATAATTATGCCTTTTAACAACCCTACACGATGTTTATACCCTTAAAACGAATGTATCATGAAGCATATGAAACCGTTTGTAGAAGAAAGTGAAAGTTTACAAGACGCGAGGGTTAAAAGTGTCAACATGTTTAAGTTATACCTCTGAGTGACCTTTTAGCAAACCCGGAGCCTTGTAACGATTAATTATACTCCTAAGAATAAGTGATAAAAATTTCACAAGGTTTCGATATCGTATGAGGAAGATACGTTAACTTTCGTAATTAAGGGGTTAGAAACGTCAACAAGGCAAAACTTGTGTTTTCGGTTATCGTTTAACGAAACTGGACCTAAGGATGTTTGGTTATATCTCATGGATCATAGAAATATAAGTTATATGGGTTAAATGTGCTTAAAATGAAAGAAATTACGTTTTAGAAGGCCCAGAGGGTGAAATGTCATTATTTGAAACTTGAAGATCAGGTAAGCCACTTGGTGGCGTTGCGCCACCAGCTCCCCCTTCTGCCGTCGCGCGACGCGACGCCCTGAGCTGGACAGAATGCATGCACAGGTGCGAGTACAGCCAGTTCCACCGCCTTTGAAGCCTTGTTTTTCATTCCAGGGGCTGCACCAGTGGTTTTTCATGCCTAGGGACACCTGAAACTGATCAAGGAACACCTGTAGACTTGTTTGGCATGATCTTGTTGCATCAAATCCACTATATAAGAAGAACACTTGTTGCAACATTTTGACATTAACTTGAAATCATCCAAGACTCTGCTCTGGAGCTCTCTGGTCAGCAAACAAGTTTCCTTAAGTTCCTAAATCGTGCTTAGGACCTTTGTAAGCTTCCTTAACCTTTCTTAATTCAGTTTTAATAGTTTAATGGCCTAAAGTCAAACCCGTCATAATTAAGGTTTGACTTAGTGATTAATCACTAATGGTCCAGTCAATTCTCGAATTGAAAGTAGCTTTGAGTTGGTAATTATATGGGTAATAAACCCTTAATAGGGCACCCTCTAATTCCCACTCTAACTAGGTCAATTGTCGGATCAAAGTTAATTATAAAAAGTCAACAGAAAGCAAATGTTCGCATAAACACATAATTAACAATGTAGAAGCTATGAAACCTGTTTTATCATTTATATAACTTAATAATTAATGTAAGAACATGTCTAAGCATGTTCAACCCGACAATTTTCAGTTTTAGCTCGGTTCGGAACCGAAAGTCGCAAAAGTAGACTTTTGCTTTGACTTTCAGTTCTGACCTAATGTAGCATATTTTAGAAATGCCTTAGAGCTCTATTAGGACCAGGTTATAGGTTAGTGTAACCCTCTGAGGTTATACAACTTGGTTCATTAGTTATTCGATTCATGTACATGTTTCCGTTATATGCCTAAATGTTGACCATAATGCCCTTTTGACCTTAAAACGAGATTTTTGAAAATGTGAGAGGACAAAAACCTTTGTTACTGATTTATAAATTTTTCCTAAAAATTTGACATCAGTTTGAGGTCTAGATTAGGTGTTATGCTCAATATCGTAATTAAGAAGCTTTTTATTAATTAAACGGCGTAATTAGCATAAAGCGTATCAAAACCCAAATTTTGACACCAAACTTTTTACCCACTGATGTAATATAATATTTTGGGATTTTTGAAGATTTTTAATTATTTTTAAGCTGAGCATAACATAGGGTTCTTGCTATAATTCGGTAAATGTCGGTTATACCCTTTTCTTGAATAAAATGAGTTTTACATAATATTTTGATACCAAACTTTTTGCTACTGATTTTATATAATAAATAAAATATTTTGAACTTTATAAACTGATCAAAAACTTAGATTTCTTATTTAAATCCGAAAATCGCTTAAAACCGACTTTTACGCGTTTTAAGCGCATAGTATGAGTTAAAACTATTTTTGGCATATGAAACTTAATACCTACTGATGTTTTAAGTAAATTTTTATAATTAAACAGTAAGCAAAATTTTTGAACTCAGAATTCTAATTTTGACCTTTAAAGCTTATGAGAAATTACCAAAATGCCCCTACGGTGCATAGTTTGGTTATAAAAGATAAATTTCACATATATGCAATACCCTACTGTTATGAATTATAAAAATAAATATTTTTACTGATTATATCAGACCTGAAACTCAGATTAGTATTAAACTCTTTTATAACCTTTAAAATGACCAAAATACCCCTACGGGGCATAATTTGAGTTTAAATCCATTTTGGGCATAATGGAAGGTATCTTACTGATATCACAACATATTTAAGGTATATTAACTTAGGAAACCTATTCATGACTCATTTGGTTACCTGTAACGCATTATTCGCGTTCGGTGCGATTTATGTAACTAGCATAAATTAGCCGAAATGGGTCAAACCTTATCATTTTATCTCAAAATCCAGAATGTGTTTAGTTTACCCATATTATACAAGTATACAAACTTGTCGGGTCTAAACCACACTCTAATCCGATCATCGCTTAATCGTGCGTTTTGAACCGTATATCTTCCTTTAAAACTAACCGGTCTAAGTTTAGACTTAATTAAGACCCGTTATGAATCTAATAGGTTATTAAAACCTTCGTTCTAGATTAGGTGACCAGTAAAAGATACTTACACTCGCTGATTGTGATATATACTTGCTCAGGTAAATACTTTTAACTTATTTTCCCTTATACGGGCTTGGGGTACGATATATAGAATACCGCTTGGTCGGGCATTGAATTTTTAATCGTATGAAGGTTAATTTATTGAGATGACCCGTTTAAACTGTTTTGTTTGGTTAAAGCCTTTGGGGGGGGGGGGTTATTGACCATGTCCCGGATATCCTTGGCATCATTCATTGAAATGGCCACGACCTAAGCACGGGGTGTAGGCATACACCTGCCAGTGCATATATATAAAAAGGTATAACCGACGGATTGAGAATAACTCGCCGCGGGATTATATCATGTGGTGTGTCTATTAATCTTTAACCCGGTATTCAGCCCGGGCTACTGAACGTATAACGAACATGTAATTCTTTTACAAGTTTATATATAAATAATTATCCCAAGTTATAAAAGATTATTTTGTGCCTTGTGCATTCAAATCAATTTTCTTAAACATTTACAAAATGAGTCGGTTAATTGTATTTACCAGTGTAAACTGACGTATTTTTCAAAAAGGTTAAGTGCAGGTACTAAACAGAATAGGCTGGCTACACCTAGCATCAATAAAGAGTCTTGCAAGCTTAGATGTTATAAATCTGTTGAACAATGATCTTTTGCTAACTTTGATCCGCCTGTGGATCCTTACAACTGTTTTTGTAGTACACTAGATATTACTTTTAATTCGGTTTGTAATGATTTATCTTTCGACTTCCGCTGTGTATTAAACTGTGATAATTTTGACTATGATGATATCAACTACGTCACGATACTCCCCACCGGGCCCACCGGTAATACGTGGAAATATCGGGGTGTGACATTAAGACACTGTAACGAGTGTGCGTGGTTCAACGATTTTAGTCTCCTTTTCGTTCAATGTAATTTTTACCATTTTATCTATTTTATTTTTACGATGTTGAGAGTCGATGTCGTAGTGGCATTGTGCTACTTGGTACGGTTTTACGAATGTTTTTAACCTATTATGTTTTTTACTAATATTTTGTTTCGGTTTACCCCTATACTTCTTTTACTTAAAAACTATTTTTTACGTGCATATTTTATGTACGGGTATGTATAAATATGATTTGTTCTACATTCCGATGTAAACGTTTTTTATAAAGGAGTCATGTCAAATATAATACGTTTTCATTTAAAGAAACCATTTTTACGTGCATATTTTTATGTAGGTTTTGGTATAAATTCAAGTTGTTCTACGTTTCGACGTAAACTTTTTTGGGAAATGATTCAGGTCAAATAAAATATGTTTTCGTGTTTATTTTATGTATGTTTCGTAAAGTTTTTTTCGAACCGAGTGGAGTCAAATTATGGTTTCTTTTCTCCCATTTTTTCCGAAAGCTCTAATTAATCCCTTTCGATTACATGTGCATATTTTCCTTCATATCCGTTACGTTTTCTATGTATGAGTTGGATCACATATAATACGTTATGATTATTTGATATGAGTTCCATTTATTTTACGTTTGATCCAATCACAATACTTATACATGTTACACTGAGTTCAATTGGATACGTCGAAATGTGTGTTTTCATATGGTTAATGCACCATATAACGTTTGGACTAATCCATTCAATGTTTACGATGTACCCGCGCCGCAACGCGGGCGGGTCTTACCCCTAGTTTATGTAAAAACATAGTATAAGAAAACTACAATGTTTGCACAATAAAAGAAGTAAATAATTTAATCAAACAAAAAAATGTTAAATAACGAATTAAGAAAATTATAAAGTAATCAATAAAATAATAGTCATACATTTAATAAAAAAAAAGCAAAGAAATGAAATGAAATAAAGAACTTTAAGTAAATTACATCTTATATCCTTTATAAATAAAGTTCAGATTATGTCATTCGGGTAAAATGGTCATTTTACCTTGATGGTAACTGAAAAGTTAATATCAGTTAGTTTAAAGGACAAAGAGCGAACAAAACTTAGAAATAAAGGACATTTTTCGTGCCTTTAAAAGACAAAAGACAAAAAAAAAAAAAAAAAAAACAAATGGTACAATTTAGTATATAAATATTTGATAATTTGTGTAATTTACTCAACATTAAACATTTTACAGTTATACAAAGAGAGATTGATTTAATTGGACAAAAATGGATTGTTATTTATAGTTTTGTCACGAACTATACTTTTTTTTTTTAATTTTTTTTTCTTTTTGAAGACCGCTGCAAAAATTTCAGGCCATGTCATGTGTATTAATTGTGAAGTAAATGTTAGAGTGAGTAAACTATAATTTTCATTAGTATTTTGGGGTGTTCATTTTATCCGAAACCCGAGCCCAACCTGATACCACTTAACCTAAGAAACTATCGTACTTAAATTACTTGAACCTGATGTATAGCAAATACGAACTCGATTAACCTTAAATGGTTTGGTTAATGGATATGGTTTTGTTGATTCGGGTTAACCCGAACAACTTTCAAGCTCATATTCAAATCCCGATGAATCCTACCTTGAAATACTTGATAGTGCAACCCTTAGACTTTTGTTTTTTAGGTTTGGTTTTTAATTTTTGTGTACTTTTAAGAAATTTTGTATGTTTTCATAGCAATTTACTTAATATGAACTACTAATTTATAATTAAACTAAATTATATATATATATATATATATATATATATATATATATATATAGAGGAAGGTTAACGTACATTATGGCTTAACGTACATCACGTACGACAGGTAATTACGCACGTTCATTTTAAAATCACGCACATTATAACTCAAAAATCCAAAATCACGCATGTTGAAACACAATAATCACGCATATTGAAAACATTAATCACGCATGTTATAGAAAAAACCCCCCACGTTGTCGTACGTGAAGTACGTTAAGCCGTAATGTACAATATACTTTTTCTATATATATATATATATATAAAATCCATTATATTCAAATCCCACCCAATTATTTTATGGATATGCCTTCGTATTTAAATCATAATCAAATCCCAATTCATATATTTATATAATCGATATCTTTCATAATAATATATATTGACATTGATCATATATTGTATTATATTTATATACATCATTGATCATATACTATGTTATATTTATATACATCGACTTCTCCTACAAATACATCGATGATCAGAGTACTAGACCCAAATTTCCAACCTTACAATCAAGTTTTCTTGAGAAGTTGAAATCTGGAGCTGATAAACTATACTAACCTGAAACCCGACCCGATAAAACCCGAACCTAGAATGGTTTAGTCATTGAATAATATTTTGAAATTTGAAAACTCGAAAAACCCGAAACCAACTTTCAAGATTCTTATATAATTTATTTTAAGTGAATTACCAATATTCTCATATAAATTATTTTCCAACACACAAATGAATTAGTTTTATCAATAATTAATTCTAACCATTGTTAATCAATTTTATCATGTATTCTCTAATTGTGATATATAACTCCTAGCTCTATTACATTTGAAGGGGTATGGTCCCAAAAAGTCGCGCAGACTAATCAGGTCGCGCGCTGAACCATACTCCTTATACACTAATCTGATTAATCTGCAGATCTCGCGCAGACTACTTAGGCAAAACCTAAGCCGCGCGCGAGGTCCAGGCAAGATGCAACATTAGTTTTCACACTTAGCATCCTGAATAAGAGCTCTTAACCCCTGAACCTTGTGCCGGCTAGTTGGTCAAACACCAAAGGTCGCGCGAGGGTAGCGGTACAGGGGCTCTTCAGGAAGCGTCAAAGGTACAAGTGGTAGAGGAACGAGCCAATCAGCGTCCAGCAGGCCATACCCTATCGTGCTCCACGATTAACAATCGTGCAGGATACATGAGGTACACAAGGGCGCCTACGTGGCACCAATCAGGGGGCGGCGACAACTGCCCCATGATCTCCACTTACCTGCTGATGTCAGAAGGACAGCAAGGAAGACAACCCGGGCACGTGGCTCCAATCAAGGTGCGACAACACCGAAGATCTTCTAGAAGACACTAACGGTCGCCACAAGAGGGACAAAGCGGATATTCCTTGTTGTCGCCTTCAGGCCCAAGGCCCATCAGCCCATCTCCTTCTACACCACTCCGGCTATAAATATGGACCTTCATACACAGGTTAAACATTCTGCTCTCTACTCTCTCACTCTTAACACACACTTAATTTCCTCAAAGCAGCTACTTATTCTCATACCGGAGAGTGGTTAAGAGGGAAACCCCCCATATTTCCCTCTTAACGAGCTTAACGGTGTGTTACTGTTTTGCAGGAAGGATCTCATCCAAGCTCAAGAAGGATTTAGAAGATTAACCCTCATGATTGAAACATAAACTCAGCTAAATAACCTAAAATTAGTTCCGTGTTTCTTCATTGGCGCCCATCGATTTTTTACAATCACTTCATCTTCTTTTTTCTGAGCCTTTTCTGTTCTCTCGATCATGGCTGGTCAGGGAATACTCGATTTCGGCTTTGGTACACACTCTCAAGTAGGAGCGGGGGAGGACAACTCGCATCTCCAACTCCATCCTATTGACGAGTTAGTTGAAGGCGAAGCAACAAACATTGGGGGACCTCGCGCGAGTATCACTCGTGTCACTCAAACGGGTACCCCAGCAAGTAACGTTGCTGAACCGTCAAACACAGCTCCAGCTCCAAACATCTCGGCGTTACTAGGCCTACCAGAGGGCGAAACCTTAGCCTCCTGGTATGCTAAACAAATCGCTACCATCAATGCTGCTTACCAGTTATTGTGTAATATACGGAAAAATAACAATTATATTTATAAAAAAAAAATATTAATAATAATTGAAAGTCTTTATGATTTAAAAAAAAGAAATTTGTTATGCATGTTGTTGGTGTTACGTAAAGGACAAAGAAATTTATTGAAATATTGTATTTGTATATAATAATAATAAAAGAAGCATATTTCAAATTCACCAGAATTTGCGGCAAACTTGTTCTTGATCTCTATGGCCATACTTTTTCATAATTTTGAAACACAATCTCTAAAACTAATCTGCCGAAGAATTAGGATGCGAATGTGATTGATATAATCGTTCCTTATAAACCCATTCAAAGTCACTTCTAAATTTGATCCATTGTTCCGCACGACTGCCGCCGCACCACCACTGCCGCACACCTTAGTTCCGTTCCGCACGACCGTCCAAAGCGCTTATTGTGTGTCTCCAGTTACCTCCGTTCGACACCACCGGTCCCGTCATTGTAATTCTCCGATCCCGATCAGCCACCACACCCCCACGTTCGATTGACCGCACCGCCGCACAACCTTACCGCCAAGAGCCGTTCGCCACCGCACCATCGTTCGAAGTGGTTTTGTTTGTTCCGTTAGCTTCCCTTAATCTACTTTGTTCTTTCGATTATTTGAGGTAAACCATTCGCTCTCATATGCCTACGTTTAATCAGATGGTATACGTTTTTCTTTTCCGGCGACTATAGTCATTAGAGAAGATGACTAGTTTTTCTTTAAAAAATAATATGGCATTTTGACTAATACATATTCATCTTCATCAGTAGGTTATACACATAAATTATAATTACTAATATGTTAGAAACAAATAAATGAAAAGGGGTTATGGTGCTTAAAAAAATACATGTGCTTATCATATGTATTGTGGCCATAAATTGATAGAAATATGGTTTACGTCAAAAATATTTGTAATATCATATATATACATACATATAAAATGTGAGGGTATTCATATATTATAAGTTAACTTAATTAATGGCTATGATATGGGTGAAGCCATTTTGTTGGCATACGGAGATTCGTCTAAACCAACATGTAATACACAGGTGTGTTGTTTAATAATAAGTTATTTTGTAAAACAAAATTTTTAGGATTGGATTCTTGTCGCCGGAAATTTCTTAACAAATATATTATTTAACGGGAATGATGTTTTTAATTAAACTAACTTAGATAGCGGGATCATAGGTTCTTGATTATTTGAAGACGACTAGATTTTGTGTTGCTTGCTAACTAAGGTACGGATTCTGTTATCTTTTCATTATAGTATTTTATTCAAATCCGTTACTTTGTAGTACGGATGTTTTCGCTAGTTGTTTCTGTTTCGTGATGAGTATTTGTTGTAGCATGCAATAGACTTTATACCTTGTGCTCGTTATTGCATGTTCCCTTTAGACTTATGTCAAGATACTTTTATTTCTGATACGGTTTTGTACTCTGTCACCCGAGCAATTATATGTTAAGACTTGTCATTGGGGAGTCAACGACATGGCACTCATCGTGACGGTGCGTAACTAAAGTTCACGGCGTCTCTAGTTTGTGCTTGTGTAGCATTGGCCCCTAGAGGCGAATAGATCGATCTTAGCTCTGACTCCTGACTCCTGTTGAGATGGAATAATGTGTGTACGCCTACATGCACCATCTCGGCGCATGGACTATAGCCATGTATGCCTCTGTTTAGGCTCGTGGGTGCTTCTATATTACGTGACTTGTTTTACTGTTATATGTTGTCACATATGTCTTGTCTCTGTTATGATATGTTTATATGCATCAGATTATGTTTAGTATCTGTTATTTGTTCAGTATAAGTTTTGGGATTCAAGTTATGTAAGTATCTGTTTCAGTGCCAGAATTTCAATCTCTGTTTCAGCATTTGTCCGGTGTCCCCTCAATATTTGTCTTTAGACTGATTGGTTTACGGTATTGGTTTACAAAATTTTATAAGTATTAAATGTCTCTGTTTTTAAAACTCAAGTTATCTAAACTATTTTGTTGATTAAATATATATATTTTCAAATTAGAAATATAGTTGTTTTGGTCGGATAATGTCTTGCTAAAAAAATTCGAGTTATCATTAGATTTTGATCTAAACCCAAATGTTTATTCATAATATAGTAATTTCGATAATTTTCTTGTTTTAAAGGAATTTGGATTTTTAAACAATATTATATTGTAAGTAAAACTATTTGAAAGAAGGAAAATTGTTTTAGTTTCAAATGTGGTTCAATGTCAGTCTCGGTTCAGCTTCCGTTATGTGGTGTTTCGTTCCCATTTGTTCGTCTTTACATGTACTGTTGATTTCTCCGTTACTGAGCAACTTTTTGGCTCAGTCGTAGTTTCTTCTTGTGTTTGTCTTATTTGTTTGACATGTAATTTGGGAAACGTGGGGAATAAGTGAAGAGTGTCATGAAGATAAAGATTTATTTTTATTTCGGTAATGTAATGGAAAATGTAATTAGGATCTTTTGTTTTCAACGTTATGGATTGGTTTTAGTTTTGATATCTGTATGAGTGACACGTCAGCCTGTCCAGGTTGGGGTGTTACATATTGAGCGCACAACAAGCAATTTTGCAAGCAGAACCATCGTTGGTAACACCTCCGGGGCCAATGCAGGGTGCGCGCCAGGCACCCCTTCAGCAAAACCTTCAAGGGCAGTTCAGCAGACCTCCTCCCTAGAGAAGACTAAGCGTGCATGAAACGTGGGATACGTACGGGGAAACAGGCAGTTACTATGATCATCCGTCCAACGTGCAACAAAGGCGTCCACTGCATAGCCGGCTAGGGCCGCACAACATAAATAATGAGTGGGATGACACTGATGCGAATGATCCTACTTGGCAAGATGACGAAGGTTCTTCAGTTTTCAACCGTTTGAAAGAAATCATGAGTCCTACAGACCGAGGTCGTGCGCCATCTACAACGAAGAAGCAGAGCATGATTTCAGCCTTGTTTACAGACCAGCAGAAGCTGCTGAACACTCAAAGTTTATCCGAAGCATCGCTCTGGCCCCGCTAGAAAAAGCAAAGCTACCTCAAACAGTGGGAAAGTTCAACGGTCTCACTGACCCTGACGATCATGTCCGAGTATTTACAAGCGTTGGTGTTCTAGGACAACGGACCATGCCAATGTGGTGCCATCTGTTCGTACAAACTCTTATAGAGGCTGCTCGCGCATGGTTTGACAGCCTCCCATCTTGAAGAATCAAGTCATGGGTCGACTTCAGAGACCAATTTGTAACCCATTTCAGTCAGCAGAGACGTTATCAGCGCGATACGTCAGAAGTGACAGACATCTGGCGCAGAGAGAATGAAGGGTTAGAAGATTTCATCACACGCTTCAACAAAGAGTGTTTAGAGATTGGAGGTGTAAGTGAAGACTTGATGCGCGCCCACTTCAAAAAGGCCATCCGTTGTGATAGTCTGATCAGGACTATCACAGGAAAAGACGGCATGCCCAAAGAGCGGGACAAACTCATGGCAGCGGCAAACATTGTTGCGCAGACTGAAGAATCATTGGCAGGAGCCAAAAACTCTTACACTGAAGATCGTTTTTCAAGAGTGAACTCGCGCGACAGTGGCAGGCGCAACAAAACAGAAACCCTGGCTGGAAGGCAAGTCAGTCCAGCGGTTATGATGAGAGGCCTCGCTTCAAAGAAGACGCACGAGACACAATTGATCGCACCAGCTATCGCAAAGCCGTCAAGAATGAAAACCGAGAGAAACATTGGACTCCGCTCACTAAGGCACCAAAAGAGGTGCTCATGACGGAGAACCATGACTTTAAGGCACCAAAGCCTATGACGAACAAGAAAGGGCAGGACCCGAATCTTTATGTAACCTTTCCATTTTTATCATATAAGAATTATAGGTTTGTTTAAATTTGTTAACTATTAGTAACTAGTTTTATTATAATTATTCGACCCATATAGTTTTAAAAACTATTATATATATATATATATATATATAATTGGTTGGAATGTTATACTAATTAATTGGCTTGTATATATGTGACATTTCTATTTTCTATATTAA
This sequence comes from Helianthus tuberosus, assembly GCA_030545235.1. Classification (NCBI taxonomy): domain Eukaryota; kingdom Viridiplantae; phylum Streptophyta; class Magnoliopsida; order Asterales; family Asteraceae; genus Helianthus; species Helianthus tuberosus. The sequence goes on along the minus strand of CM060383.1, from coordinate 98,924,941 downwards.
AGTAAAGTATATAAAAACTTATATTATTAAACGGATAGACTACGGGTAAGTTGACTGTTAGATATATAAAGTACCTAGACGGGCCTAGGAACAACAACAACAACCATACCCAGTAAATCCCACAAATAGCAAAGCTACTTATAGGGTCTGGGGAGGGTGGGATGTAGATACAAATATTTGAACCTACTCTGTTTACTAATTAAATTATAAAAATACATTATATTTGAACCTACTCTGTTTTTAATGAAACTTGGTTCAAAATGTAGATACAAATATTCTCGTTCTAATGACATATTCATTGTTTTATAAAACGTCATATTTTAGAAGCTATACGCGCCAAATAAGTGAATCAACTGAATTAGTTATATTAATAAAATAATAATAATCAAAATTTCATTTAAATAAAAGTTAAGATATACGAATGGAATAAAATAATAAAATAATATTAAATATAAAATAAACATTTAATTATGAATGTGACGCTTGTAGCTATGACTGTCTATGTTTGCGTGTATCCCAAACATTCCAACTATAGTATAAATATAAGCATCAATGCCAACATTCAATTGTTCCAAAGTTTCTTTTCCTTCTGTCTAAACCTCTGTCGACCATATCTCTATATCTCTATATTATTTTATTTTATTTTATTCATTTACCCCATAATAATAATAATAATAATAATAATAATAATAATAATAATAATAATAATAAAGCCATGTCCCGTTTTAAATGTTTTAACCCCTGATCACTGAATCGATACCCTGTCCGATTGATCTAGGGCCCCGTAAAGCATGTCAAGGCTCTGCCCGACTAAGTTCATTGGGGTTCTGTCTCGTGACGTAGGGATAAAATTGAATCGAGTTATTATATTTAATGCGAGTGCATTATATATTTTATTAAATAGCTCAGGCGTTCTGATGTTCGTAGTGTGTTATATGTTTTTATTGATATTTTAAGCCCCTTTTAACACTTTAGTCAAGTTTTAAATTTATAAAACACGATATTCTACTAACACTAAACACACATATGGGCAAGTGCACCCATCGTGAGCGTAGTATAGCGTTGGTAAGATACCGATGTCGTCCAAGTGCACAAGAGCTTTTAGTACCGGTTTATCCTCAACGTCTAATCAAATCAAAAGTTTAGAAAAGGTTTTAAACATGAAAATAAAAACTAAAAATGCTGAAAAATAAAATAAAAACAGATAGACAAGATGAATCGCTTGGATCCGACTCGCCTTTCGTGTAACCTTTGATGATTTCCTCACTTCTGCACTTTTTAAGAGATTATCTTAGTTATAGTAGTAGGCCCCTCTTTTGAAGGTGACGTTACCCTAAACCCAGTGGTTTGAGTCAGCAAGGATACAATCCCAAAGGGTCGGAATATTAAAAGATAATTAATTAAGTTATTAATGTGTAATGTGGTAGGCCCCTCTTTTGAAGGTGACGTTACCCTCGGCTAAGTGGTTTGAGTCAGCAGGGATACAATCCCAAGTAGCCGGGTTAATGTATTAATAGTAGTTTACATATGAGGGGATCAAGCTATTCGCACCCCCGCCATCCAATACCAGTGGGTATTGAAGGAGGTCCTAGTAAGCTTGACCCAGGTCCTTGCAGAATGTATACACTGAACAAGGCAAGAACCTTACCAAACCATTCCCTTAACCCCCGACCAGGTAGCCAACATATCTCTATATAGACCGTAGAGATATGAATGGTGAAAATCTTTTATTTTATATAGACAGTAAAATAATGCCAAGACACCAAGGACAAATGATAAGGAAGTTTCACCTTCAAGATAAGAAACTAGTTATTAAAGTCATTAATACAAAACCAAATAAAAAGTGCGAAAATATTAAAAATCAAAAGTATTACACTAAATGCTTGTCTTCACCAAGTGATGTAAGAGACTTAGGCAAACATGGCCTTTGATTGTCAAGAACTCTTACTATCAATCTTGGATCCCGAGACTACTACACACAATCTAATATGGATGATGGATGATGGTGGTGGATGTGGGTTGTAGTGGTGGTGGAGTGTGGGTGAAGTGGGAGAGAGGTGGTTTGCAAAGGGATGCCTTTGAAGTGAACCAAGCACCCCTATTTATAGCCTGCACGACACGGCCCCGTGTCCACTAGGCACGACCCCCGTGTCCATCCTCTTTCTCTTTCTTCATTAATTGCAATTTGTCTGCATTAGCTCCACACGCCCCCGTGTTCGTTGGGCACGACCCCTTGTGCAGAAGCGTATCTGTACTATCAAGATTTGCAAGATTCTGTGAATCTTAGCGTTGACCACAGCCCGTGTTGAGCTGAGCACGCCCCTGTGTTGGGAATAGAAACTTATATAGATTTGTCTTTTTTGCAGACATCTGGCCACGCCTGCCCCCATGTCCGCTGGGCACTGGGCCATTGTCAGCCTTATGTCTCTTTGTTTTTGCTTGGGAAGATGCTGTCGAGGGGTCGGGCATGCCACGTTTATTCATTTTCTTGTATTTATGTTAGATTTTGCTGCATATTTGTTCCTTTTGTTCAGTTACGCTCATTTAGTCCTGAAAATACAAAAGGAAGACAAAAGCATACTTTTTCCAACATTAGTACTAAAAAAATGTTAGTTTTATGCTTTATTTGATGTAATTTATATGTTGCATTTTACACACAACAAATACCCCCACACTTGAATCTTTGTTTGTCCTCAAGCAAAACTCTTTATAATGTGGCTTACACTCCCAAATGGAATGGGTAGAAGAGAAGTTTTTGGGCTTGTCTTGAGTGTCGGGAATCCAAGATCTTTTATTAGGTTTTATTTTTATGTTATTTACAATCCTATTCGTTATGATTTATTTGGAACGTTTCATAAGAGAAATTACTTATTTGGGCATAACATGCCTCTTTAAAATTCCATTTATATACAAGTTCACATACCTCACGGGAGATCACTCAACACTCCGCCGAAGATGTATTTTTGTGAAACACTCGAGACCGGCATGGAACTTATTTCTACCATATGCTTGCCAAGCAATCAATCCTCATCCTTTTTAACTATAAACCTTTGTAAATATCAAGAGGACTTGGGGAAGGGTTAGGCTTGGGTTAAAGGTAGGTGGTTTTGGGTTAGTGGTTAGTAAAAAGGGCTAAAAGCGTAAAAAGCGTCGGTCGTCGTAAAAGTTTTTTTGTTTTTGTAACTTTTATTCAAACAAAGCATTTTCAAACAAAGTTTCTTTGAGGAACTTGTTTGTTTATTGCTAGACTTCATTTTTTTTTGTAAGGAATCGTCATATGAAAAACCGAGCTTTTTACTAAAATAAAGGGTTTAAAGGAAAAAAGGGTTTTTGTGGGTAAATGGTGTTTATTTTGTGGGTTTAGAAACGAAAGGATTTAGGCTCAAAGGGGTTAACTAGAGGGATTTGGGTAGGTTAAAAGAAAAAGAAAAATAATGGTGTTGAAAAGAAAATGGGTTAGTCCTAATGTGTGACAATTGTCAAAATTTGCATGTATCCGTACAATAATTAGACAATGATTAGTGCTTTAATGACTGTGCTGGTTTAACATTTATGACATGAATGTTTTCTGATTATTGTTATCATACATACATGTGCATCACATATTGCATAATATCATATCATTGTTGCATACAACACTTTATTGATTCAAATGATGCACGGAACAGAGATAACACAGTTATCAGACAAATCAGAAAATGCTGACGGAGTTCAGTACATAGACTGACATGGTATTAAGACACAGAATGAGCCAGAAACCAAGAGTTACACTAGTATAGTATGTAGGAAAGTAAGGATCATAAAAGTGCCTTATTAGAGATAGTTTAAGTGCCGGAAAGTGCCTAAAACTCACGTAAATTGCTGAATTCAGCAAATTTCAGCAAAAATCAGCTTTTAAACAACTTAATATCATGCAGAAATATGGTTAAATGGCCCAGAATGCTTTCCTAAGTGTCGGGAATCAAAAATGTCGCAAAAGGTAACATAAAGCACACTAAACATCATAGTTTAGCACCTTAACGAACCGATAACCAACCGAACAACCGGACACTACCCGAAACACCAAATTTCCACTAGAAGCATTGTTTTATCATTTCCGAGCTAGCTATGGTCCCCGAACATCATAACACACTATGTAACATCATAACAACTAAACACCCAACTAAATCACTTAGAAACTAACTAGTTCCTTAACTTAACATTGAAACCTAACCAAACCACCCCCATCTTACGGTTACAAGGTGGCCCCCACCTTGGATTTTCTTTGTTTATTTTATTGGGTCTTGTCTACTACTTTTGTGAACATATTATACACTAGACTAATTGTTGTTGGAGTGTTATAAGTAAAACCACAAGTCCATAATCCTCTCATTTCTCACAAACTGTCCAACATACACAACTCTCTCTTCCTCTCCCTCTACCTTCGACCGAGAACCACCAAGCACACCACCACCACTTTCACTTCATTTCCATCCAATCTCAAGTAATCACAAGGTACTATGAGCTTGTTTAAGGAGCTAGGAGCCTTTGGAAGTGGAAGGACCTCTCTCACAAGCTATTAACCATCATATTCATCATCATCTTCATCTTGTGTTCATCCCTAGCCTTGTGCTAGTAGTAAGATCATCTTAATCTAATTTTACATCTTGTTTAGTTGGTTAAAAGATGATACAAGAAACTAATCATGAAGAACACTAATGATCAAGAACATAATCTTTAACATAACGCTAAAACTCACCATGAATCATGTTGTTTAAGTGTTGTTATGCTTCCTGATTGTTGATTGTTTGTGTTAATGATGTTAAACATCATATGAACTCGCTAGATGGTGATTAAAGACATAATCTAGCAAGATAAGAGGATGATCTTATGAAAGATCAAAATGATCATCCTTATGTGAAAGCATGAACTTGAAGTATAAAATGTTTTCTTGAAAAATGATGATCAAAGTGTAATATAAATCATGTAAGTGGATGATTTCAAAAATATTTTTCTCAAGAAACTAAGTTAAAATACAAGATTTACATAAAATCGGTTCTTAAAGAAACTAATCACATTTTTAGTGGTTAATCAAGTGTTGAAACATGTATTTAACAAGAAAAATTCAAGAAGAAATATTTTTAGAAAATTATTTTACAAGTTGTAAAGATCTAAATTCTTCAAGAATGATGTTTTTAAATAAACAACCACACTTTAAAGGGTAACTAAGCTTACTAAACACACTACTAAGTTACTACAAATTTTTATAAATTTTCAAGTTCATGAAGTAGTGATTATGGCTTGATTTTGGCACTTGGTAAGTATTGATTGCTTTGTTGATGATTGGTGATGATTTATAAAAGAAAATGATATGCTTTGAAAGCATGGAAACATCCATTTTTAAGGAGAAACTATGGCAAAATTTTTCTAGAAATTAAACATTTAGAAAAATATTTTTAAACAAATATTTACAAGTATATTTTAACCATGAATTTTCACATAAAGTTTGCCATAATTTTTGTTACAAAAATTATAAATATTGGATGTTGATTTTTAATAAATAAAAATGACTAAATATGTATTTAGGAATATATATTTAGATATCACCATGTGTGTGATTATTTGTATATTATGTGTATTAGCTATATTATTTTAGGACTTGAAATAATATAACTCACCAAAATACCAAGAAATTATAACACAAAATATTACCAAAATTCCAAGAGAATAAATATATAATTTGTGCCCAAAATATTGGAGAAACCGAACAAGGAATATAACTTACATAAATATTCCGGAATTAAATCCATAAGTATATTTTGGTAAACGGTATTTTGCAAACCAAGAGAACAAAAATATGATTTTTATAATAGTTACAAAAAAATATATCATATTTTTTACAAGAAGGAAATATATTATTTTTAGGTAAAGAAAAATATATATGTTTTCTTGAATTACTAGAAAATGTATTATTTTTGGAGAAATATGTAATTTCTTAAATAAACTTAGAATATATTATTTTTGGGTGAAGAAAATGGATTTATAAATATTTTCTAAGGTAATCTTGAAAATGTATTATTTTTGAGATTTATATGAAAATATAAACATTTTTTTTTCCAAGAAGAAGTATAAATAAATTTCTTAAAAATATATATTTTAAGAATATTTGTTGGTGAAATAATATTCCGGAAAAATAAATACAAAATTAAGTATAAGAATACTTAATGAATACAAAGAAAATACGTATTCCTGTACGTATGAATACACACCGGAATACGCCACCGATACTTGGCAAAATACATAAGGTTAAGAACACATACCCATCCTTTTGGAAAATATTCTTTGATGGATTACAAAACAAATAAGTTAAAATATATTATTTTAACAATTATTCCAAAATAATTAATGAATACAATTTAAGTTAAAATATTTATTATTTTAACAAATAATTATATATTTGGAATAATATTGACGACACAAAGAAACGTAACTCAAAGATACTAAATAAGACTAAGGTCAAGGCACGACCCACCCGACTAATAAACCGTAGTACGTTTGTAGGGAGTCGTGCACTCTAGAAAAAGCTTTGGGTTATTTGATCGAAGAACGCAAGACTGTGAGTTCATGTCCCCCTTTTCTTTTAACTGTTTTCGGTTTTATAACTTCGGGGGTGAAATACATGTTACGAATGATACAATGATTACAAATGGTATGGTTAGCAAAGGAAAATACTGTTAGATCATGTGAATGGGTAGGCGTTAACTTGAGACCATTAATCCTTGTTAAGGACCGAGGGGCATGGGTGATAGATCTATTTAGGTGTTGCGAGCCCCACCCATGGGTCCGTGAGTTGACCGCATGTGGTGACTATGTCGTCCCAGCCGGGAGGCCCGGTACGAAATACGCAAAGGATTGAGCCTTCCTACACCGTTGCACACATATTAATGACCTTGCAAATCATTAATTGATTTGTTCCTTGTTGCTTTCATACCGGGATTTTCAAATACATACATACTATGTTTACAAAGATTATTATGAGCTCACATACAAAACACATGAACTCGCTCAACTTTTATTGATGTTTTCAAACTACATGTATTTCAGGAAACTAAATGTGGATCTGGCAGGCGCTGAAGTTTTCAAGTTGTGTCTTTAATAAAAGATGTCAGCCGAAGTCGAAGGGTTTGAGTTATGTATTTTATCTTGGATAAGATACATGGCTCAAAGCCTAGTTTGTTAGTGTCTTTTGTGAAGTCCCATATGGAACTTAAAACTCTGTTTGTGATGTATTTGAAAGTTGAAGTCTGTGTTTGGATTTTAAAACAATGTTGTTTTTAATGTTTGAAACTATCTAATGGATGAACATCTTGGTTTTATCATATAGTTGTTTGTTATGGTTGAATGCAATGATATTAAGCAAGTCACACATAATCACGTTTCTGCAAAAGTCAGGGTGTGACATAATGCCTCCATCATTTGCTTACTTGGGTTTAAGTTGGTAAGGACCGGGAATGCATCGTCATGGCAAGTTCTAGAGTCGTAAGAAACCAAGCGGCTATTCACACAAGAAACAAAAAATGAGCATTTAGTTTAAAGATGTATATTTGTATGCTCAATAAAGACTCAAAATTCACTTTTGTGGGAATGAGTTTATAATGTGATCAAGAATATATAATCAAATTTTAACTAGATTTGTCATGACTTTTCATAATTTTCTTATGTTGGTTCTTTTTATAACGGCGCTATCGGTTGTAAATTTGTAAAAATATAACCTTTTTAGAATTTGTTATTCACAAATTAAACCAAGACAAGTAAAAAAAAAAAAAAAATTTTTGAAAAAATTTGGGGTGATTAGCGGTTCCAATAGAGTTTTGTGTAAGGCTTGTTATTAGGACTTGCAAATTCAAGATTTAGCATCCCCCCACACTTAAATTACACATTGTCCTCAATGTGTCCCAAAATTAAGTTTTTAGGTTGATTGAACAAGGTTTTGGTGTTACTGGACATCTGGACACGGCCCCGTGCTGGGTGAGCACGGCCTCGTGGTCAGACTGCCAGTAATGAAAACTTATAGAAGGTGGACACGGGGGCGTGTCTGGTGAACACGACCCCGTGTTGGGCAGAAATTAAACAAACAACAGGTACTGGGCGGTGGACACGGGGGCATGCCGGTTAGGCACGACCCCGTGTTGACAATCTACAATCCTCGAAAACAGGTTTCAGATTTCGGTTCTGTTTTCCAGGCTTATATATCACTAATACTTAGTGCTTCCAAACCTCGTAGGTACCTGTTTTACTTAAAAATACCACACCAAACAAAGTAACCAACATCCTACCTTACCATAAGTTCAACATCCACAACATAAACTAAAAAAAAGAAAAATGCCGGAAATTAAAAGTGTTAACGGAAAAGTAAATTGTTCAACAATGGCACGCAGGCCATGAAATTGTTTGTGAGAGAAAAGGGGTTAACCTGTTAAGACCTTCAACCATGTTACATCACCTCCCACCGCCTCCATCTCAATCCATATCTTCGTCCTCGTCATCTCCTCCTTGGCCCGCCATGTACTCCTAGATGTTGCTGATGTCATCCTGCATCTCGGAGATGTTCCTCTCCAAAACTCCGACTCGGGTGTACATGTTGCTTGCCATATTGTAGGTGTTGCGGGTGCACATGAGGTTTTCCTACAAGAGATCATGCAAACTTTGGAAATTAGGAAAACCACCTCCTTGAGAGGAGGATTGGCCAGGATCACCATGGTGCTGATATTGGAACTGGGGAGGACGAATTTGTGGAGCGTGAAGGACGAGAGCTTCTTGAGGGTTCCACACATGCCCTTGAACCATTTGAAATCTGATCGTCCCATCATTTGCTTCGTTGATTATATTCATGGGGCGACATTTGACGAGATCCACTTTTCCCGACCATTGGCCCTTCCTGAAGGACCTCGGCATCCTTTGCACAAAATGCATGAAGAGGCGGTAGATCCACCCTCCAAAAAGGATAGGGGTTGGGGGATTGGCGAGTTGGTTCAAGTGCATGTTGCGAAGGAGCAAGTATGGAACATCGAGAGGCACATGGTTGTGAATGCAGTGTAGGACCATCAGATCACGCAAGCCAACAACACCAGTACTGTCATGTCTTTGCCAGAGGGAGTTGCTGAGGACCCTATGAATGTAGAGGTATAGAGGGTCCCTCAACTGTGTGCTCTTGGTCTGGCTTGGGTTATAGTGTCCTTCCCCAATCTGAGCCCATGCTGCTTGGCGTTGGTCTTGTGGGAGTTCACGGAGACCACCCGTGTTCTCCTCATCTCCAACATCTGCCTCATCATATAACCCAATGATAGCCCCAAATTGTGCAATCGATATTGAGAACATTTCCCCTGCCTCATCAAGTTGATTTACTTCCTCATTGTTAAATGGCTCTGCTTTTGCCTTGAAGGCAAACGTGCTATAAAACTCCATGTTATACTCGTGCACGGAGTGGAGCCGAGTGCAAAGAGCTGCTCATAGTGGACCAGTAACATGATTGTTGAAGCGGTCGATTTGGCCTACTGCTTGTAGAGTGTCCAAGCAAACTTGTCGGGGGTTTTCTTCGGGCCTTGTCTTGAGAATTTCAAACCGTGCTTGAGCAGCCCACTCATTCTGGTTGAATCTTGTAAACTTCTTGGCCATCTGAAAGAAAACACCAAACAATTAGCACAAAACAGTAAATTTTCGAAGAAAATTGAAAACAGTCAGCGAAACACGGCCCCGCGTTCAGTGGACACGCCCCATGTTCGCCTGAAATCAGCTGGACACACCCCCGTGCTCGCTGAGCACGACCCCGTGCTCAGACGTCTGTTTCCCAAAAACCCAATTTTTTGATCCGATCTCGAAAACTTGAAAATTTTTGGTTGAGTAGGGGCGGTTTTTCCCGAAAATGAAACCCCAAATGCCGTTTTTCCAAAAATAAACCGTTTACCCCATCAATTTTATCTTTTTCGGTTAAAAAACAAGGGTTTGAGGTTTTTGTTTGAAATCGGGCAAATCTACAAACAATTCAAGTTGATTTACTTCCTATAACATGCATCTATGCTAATACTAACAGATCTAAGCAAAAATTTGGGGTTTGATTCGGTTCAAGTTAAAGAACCCTAGATTTTTCCCAAATTTTTATGTTAAACTACATGCAAGTGATTAATCTAACTAATTATGATGATAGAATAATACCTTGACGTTGTCAGAATTTAGAAAAACGTGGAAATCTGCAGAAATTTCCGGTGGAACCAGAGAGTTTGCGGGGAAACGGGTCGTGTAGAAGTGAAGAAATGAATAGAAAAGGGGTTTTTATCCGACAGTTACGCGGACACGTACCCGTGCTCAGCTGAGCACAGCCCCGTGGGCGGGTAAAAAAAAATCTTTTTTAAGTGCTCGTGTGAATGACCTGTTTCCCAAAACTTGGTTTTAGAAATCTTACCGATTTAGAAGCTTTTCCGTCGTTCGTTACTTACAAGATATGATGTTGATGCTCACACCTTTGTTTAATCTTCGGTCGCTTGTAGTGAGATTTCCTCCTCTTCATCCTCAATAAATCCTTGATAGAGCTTTAGCCGTTGGCCATTGACTTTGAATGAGATTCCATTTCGAGATTTAATTTCAATTGCACCGTGTGGAAAAATGTGGGTGATGGAAAAGGTCCCGACCACCTAGACTTTAATTTACCAGGAAATAATCGAAGTCGTGAATTAAACAATAGAACTTGATCTCCTACTCGAAATTCATTTGGTTTAATGTGTTTATCATGCAAATTTTTCATTCTTTCCTTATAAATTTCGGAGTTAGAGTATGCGTGGTTCCTTAATTCGTCTAATTCATTTAATTGACAAAATCGATTTTTACCGGTCATATCTATGTCTAAGTTTACGTTTTTAGTTTCCCAGTAGGCTTTGTGTGCGATTTTTATCGGCAAATGACAACTTTTCCATAGACAAGCTTATATGGGGTGGTACCTATTGTTGTTTTATATGCAGTTCGAAAAGCCCATAAGGCATCGTCTAATTTATCAGCCCATTCCTTTTTATTTAGTCCTACGGTTTTTTCAAGTATTATTTTTAAACCTCGATTAGTCACTTCGGCTTGTCCGTTTGTTTGAGGGTGATATGCTGTGGAGACCCGGTGATAGACTGCATACCTTGTTAAAAAATTTTCAAGTTGATGGTTACAAAAATGGGTACCTCTATCACTTATTAATGCTTTTGGAGTTCCAAAACGAGAAAATAAACGTTTCAGGAATCTTACCACAACTCTTCCATCATTTGTTGGAAGGGCTTCGGCCTCGGCCCATTTAGACAAGAAATCTACCGCCACAAGTATATATATGTTTCCTTTTGACGGTGGGAAAGGTCCCATAAAGTCAAGTCCCCACACATCAAAAATTTCACAAACAAGAATGCCATTTTGTGGCATTTTGTTTTTGGAAGTAATATTACCTGATCGTTGGCAAGCATCACATGTCTTGGTAAGACTTTGGGCATCTTTGTAAATGGTTGGCCAATATAATCCTGAATTAAACACCTTTCGTGTGGTACTAGCGGCACCATGATGTCCTCTGTATGGACCTTCATGACAATGGCGGAGAATTCTTCTTGCTTCACTACCATGTACGCATCGACGGATAAGTTGGTCGGCACATATTTTGAAAAGATAAGGATCTTCCCAAAAATAATGCTTTACATCGGCAAAGAATTTTTTTCTTTGATGATGTGACCATCCCTTTGCGACTATAGCGCTAGCTAAGTATTTAGCATAGTCGGTGTACCATGGCTCTTCTTGGTATTCCACCATTTCTAGGGACTCCGTTGGGAATTTTTCATTGATTAGCTCGTCCCTAGTTGCCTCCAAAGCTGGATCTGCAGCGGTGTTTTCTGCTCCTCTTTTGTCTTTTATTTCAATGTTAAATTCTTGGAGGAGTAGAATCCATCGAATTAAACATGGTTTAGCATCCTGTTTCTTAAAGAGATATCGAATGGCTGCATGGTTTGTATAAACTATCGTTTTAGAAAGAACAAGATAAGAACGAAATTTATCAAAAGCAAATACTACAGCTAGTAATTCTTTTTCAGTTGTTGTGTAATTTTCTTGTGCATCATTAATGGTTTTACTAGCGTAATATATTGGGTGAAAATGCTTATCTTTTCGTTGTCCTAAGACGGCTCCAACTGCAAAGTCACTTGCATCACACATGATTTCGAAAGGTAATTTCCAATCAGGCGCTATCATGATAGGTGCATTGACTAACATTTCTTTCAGTGTTAGAAATACTTGGCTGCAATCCTTGTCAAAGATGAAAGGGGCATCTTTTTCAAGTAATTTTGTTAGAGGTCTTGAGATTTTTGAAAAGTCTTTGATAAATCATCTATAAAATCCGGCATGTCCAAGGAAACTTCTGATAGCTCTAACGGTGCATGGGGGTGGTAGTCGAGAAATAGTGTCTATTTTTGCTCGATCAACCTCCATTCCTTCGCTTGAGATTTTGTGACCGAGTACTATTCCCTCCGTTACCATGAAATGGCATTTTTCCCAATTAAGGACGAGGTTGGTTTCCTCACATCGGGATAGCATTCGTTCAAAGTTATCGAGGCATTGGTCGTATGAATCTCCAACGATAGAAAAGTCGTCCATGAAGACTTCCATTGTCTTTTCTATCATATCATTAAAGATGGCCACCATGCAACATTGAAAGGTTGCGGGGGCATTGCATATACCAAAAGGCATGTGTTGATAAGCAAAAGTTCCATAGGGACATGTGAATGTTGTATTTTCTTGGTCTTCGGGTGCTATCGGTATTTGAAAGTAACCTGAAAAACCATCTAGGAAACAATAAAATTTGTGACCGGATAATCTTTCTAACATTTGATCAATAAAAGGTAAAGGAAAGTGATCTTTCCTTATTGCCTCATTTAATCGGCGATAATCTATACATACTCTCCATCATGTGACGGTTCTTGTTGGTATTAATTCATTTTTCTAGTTAGTGATGTTAGTACATAACGTCTGTAGCTTCCGTCAGCATGTAGTTATGTTTTATATTTTATATTTGTGTTCTTTGTATTGTAAAGTATGTGTGTCTGTCAGGTCGACAGCTCAGGAAACGGTTTTGTCTAGACAATATCCGATGATGGTTTATGTGTCATCCGGTCGAATGGCCATTCGACCGGATAGCAATTCAAACGAATGACCACTCGCTATTCGAACGAATGACCACTCGCTCGGATATCATCTTCTTCCTGAGACGTCTATAAATACCTCGTCTGGGTATCACTTTCTAGAAGACTTTTGACTCTTGTTAGAACCTGATTAGTGTCTGTCTTCTACCGGAACTTTGTACTTTCAGAACGATCAATAGAAAGAACAGACCGTGTTTAATCGTTGAATTCTGTGTTGCTTTTCTGTGATTTGTCTTAATGGATTCCGCACATTAGACAGAGTCGATTCATCTTGTTCCTTACGATCTGATCCTGTGCAACGGGACCTTCAAGTGGTATCAGAGCATCCAGGGAGCTGAATCGAGATCAACGACACCGAATTCACCGGAATTCGAGTTTTACTTGCCGATCAGAGTCAAATTTCACAGAAGATTTGACATTTCTTGCCGATCAGTTTCAAATCACACCGGAGATTTGACATATTTCTTATCTTTCTACTCATTTCTTGCAATATTACTCAGTTTATCACCTTAAAATCAGAAAAACTTAAAATTGAATGTGAATCTACGGTTAAAATTTGATAAAATCGATATCATTTGATTCGCAATCATTCAAAGTATAATCCTACTAAGTTTCGTAATCAAAATCAATCTAAAACTAGATCAAATTCATCAAAAATCATGTTTAGATGTTCATGTGTGCTGACGTCATCCACTCGCTCGGACAGCTGTTCGAACGAATTGGATTAGTTATTACCTGCTAATTGCTTGCTGACATCTTGCTGACATCAGCAGCGTTATTCACTCGGATTACTATCTGAGTGGTGTGATTCAGTTTGATCAAGAACTTCTGCTTACGTCATCATCTCACCCGATCGGATTGCAATCCGGTCGGATAGGATTTGAAAAGTCAACTTTCAAAGTCAAACTTGTCACTCGAACGAACGACCATTCGAGCGAATCACCATCCGGTCGAATAGCCTGTGCCACTCGTTCGAATAGTGACTCGATCGGATCACCATTCGTTTCAGAAGTTGTATTTTGAAATTTTTAAATCTGCAAAAACTTTCTAAGTGTTTGTCTGACTTTTTCAGGTACTTGAAAGATGGATGAATTCATGAATCCTTTTAGTGATTTGTATGCCTTTGCTGGAAACTCTAGAGATGATGGTACTTCTAGCAACACCAATGAGAACACATTAAATGCAAAGAAAACTTTGTCAGATGCATTAGGTGTGGAAAGTGCATACGGAACATATAACAAACCTCCAAAGCTGATGGCAATCGAAGAGTATAGTCGGTGGGCCAAGACATTTGAAGAGTGGTTGAAGGCATTTGCATATACCAGCTGGAAAAGTCTAAAGAATGGATACAGTGATGGAGGGAAAAATGGCGAAAATTTGACAACAACTGAAGAAATAGAAGTTTTTGTTGCCGAGCAAAAATGTATCGCGTTGCTGTTTCAACCTGTCCGAGAAGATATAATATCTTTGATCGAGTATAACAATTCAAAGGATTTGTGGAAAAAGTTAGAAGTGAAATGTTTGGGTAGTACAGAAATAGTGAAAAACAAAAAGAAACTGCTAAGAAAAGAGTTTGATTTATTTGGTTGTCTAAAAAATGAATCAGTTTGTAAGATGATTGAGAGGTTTGGACACTTGAAGTTGGAGCTAGCTAGGCATGGAATTATCTATTCTCAAGAAGAGTTAGTCGACAAATTGTTTGACTCATTGCCAGATGAAATGGATTGGCAATACTTTGCGTTAATGCTAAAGAATACCATCAAGACTGAACAGATGACAGTGGATCTACTTATCGAGAGACTAGAGAGTCACGAGCTGGAGATAAAGAAAACACACAAAGTGAATCACTCGTCATATCAACAGAACTTGGAGTTGTATTATCCAAAAAGCATGATTCCCAAGAATACATCTCCCAAAACAGTTTTTTCGGCTAATTCAAACACATCTAGCAAAGAGAGTGCAAGCAAAAAGAATGCAGACAGTGGATTTCACAGTGGTTCTTCGTCAACTTCAAACCAATCAGCAGCAAAGAATTTATTTCAATGCAATATCGCTGTAGATTTAAAGAACGCTCAAAACTTCAGCGAGGAGTCTGCAAAGCAACAGATGGTTTTCCTAGCTTCTGTGCTAGAATCGTATGAAAGTCTAGTGGCAGGGAAGATTGGCAACACCAACTTGACAAAGAAGATTACGATCAGATAGATCCTGAGGAGATGGAACTGATCGACATAAGGTGGTGCATGGCTAGTGCAGTTCGTTGAGCACAGCGTTTCATGGAGATAACTGGAAGAAAGTCTATTGGTGGACCATCTACCAAGTTGGGCTTTGACAAGACAAAAGTGACCTGTTTCAAGTGTAAACAGAAAGGTCATTTCAAGAGAGAATGTCGTAATGCTTATGCTGATGATTCTGAAAATCCGTTCAAAGAAGATTACTACAAGAGAGCGATTTATCATCAAAATAAATCAGAACCGCCAAGAATGAAACAACTTGAAGATAATAAAGAAAAGTCCAGAGCCTTTGCAGTGATTCATGACGATGAAGGGTTTGACTGGAACGAGTTGTTACCAGAAGAGGATGCGGTTGGATACGCTTTTATGGCAAAGTCTGTTGAACCTGTTCCTTTTAAAGACAGTAGAAACGAAGAAGAAAAGTATGTCAACAGAAAAATGATAGCTCAAAAAAGAATGATAAGAATATCTGACATATACACAGAAGCAAAAAGGGCAAAGAGATGGGATCCGGACAGAGAATGTTATCTTGACTCAATGGGAAACATTGCTGTTGACTACAAGACCCTCGATCTTGAAACTATAATTCAACAAATTGCTGAAGAAGAAGAGGGTTGGCAAAGAAAATGGTGGGGAAGTGAAGAAGAAAAAGGGATAGAAAAAGAAGAAAAGCCGAAGAAGATTGATAATGGGATCATTGACACAACTCAAGAGCTGAATGCTGAAAACTTAGGAAAAATGGCCAACAAGGTGCTAGCTGCTAAGGCACTTGAGGTAGAGTCTAAAACCGTCTCTGAGTCTAAAAGCCAGGTCAGTTCAAACGCGTCAACAACTGAGTCAGGTAAGAATGATAATGATGATATTGACTGCAAAAATTGCATGAAAAGGTGCAAAGTTTGTAGTACAATCACTTATCTCAATGGTAAGAAAGTTGAGGATCTGACAAACAGAGTCAGAGAGGTGGAGGATCAAATCTTGAACCGTGACAAAATGCTGAAAGCTTCGAATGATAGATTAAAAGATTTAACTGACAAAATCAAAACTGATAAAATTGACATAGAAAGAGTTAGGAAAGAAAATGAAAAACTAATTCTTGAAAATCGTCAAATTTCTGAGAGTTTTGTTAAGCTAAAACGCACGGTGAAAGATTCTGATGATAGAAATGGTAAAACATACAAAGAAAATTGTCATTTGCAAGGTGTTTTGAGGGTTAAAGAAGAATTAATCAACAAATAATTGGATGAGATTGCTAAATTGAAGCTTCAGTTTGAAGAAGCCAAGATTGAGAATGAGCGTATTAATTTGAAACTGAACAGTTACAACTCTGCAAGCTTTGTTTTGCAACACATTGTTCCTAAACCCATTGGGAAAAACAAAGCTGGCGAAGATGTATACTGTGATGGAACTGGGGTCGGGTTTCATCAAGTTCCACCACCAGTTCTAAACAATTTTTCAAAGAAACAATCAGGGTTGGTTAATGATGAAGTTGAAACAAATGAGAAAAAACTTCCAGAGTCAATTGATGTGACATTTTCTTCATCATCATCTGATGACAGTGTTCAAACTGAGATTGTTAAAGGGATGGCCGAAAGTGTTTTAGATAGTGATTCAGCTGAGGATGAAGAATGTTTTCTGAACAATTACATTCCAAAACCAAAATCTAAAAACAGCTTAGATGATGAATCGGGTCTTGTGATGTACAAGATGGCTGGTTCTGATAAGTTGTATTCAGATTTTGAGTTTCCTCTGGAGAATGTTAATGTGAACAAATTGAAAAATGTTTTCAAATTGGTTGAAATTGATTTGTCTGAAGTAGAAGGTTTGAATCAGACAAAGAGGCAAATGAACTTTGAGAAAGATAAAGCTTACTATAAAAAACCTGTTATTCCACCACGTTTCTCTTACAACAATCGAAATAAATGGTCGGGTGGATATCAGGGTGGTAAGAATTATCAGAAAAAGAATGTTCAGAACAAGAGATTTATTGAGAAAAAGGTGTTTGTAAATAGTTCAAGCTCACTTTCTGATGAGGAATCTGAGATCTTTTCAAAAACGAACAAAGATTTCTTTGAAAAGAAGGCCTCACAGCCTCAGTCTGAAGGCACAAGTCGGGTAGTTAACACCCGAACATGCTTCAAATGCAATCAAATTGGACATATTGCACGAAAGTGTACCAACTTGAAGCCTAAGACTGACGTTGTGATGAATTCAAGCAAGAAAGATGTTATGAAGGGAAAAGCTTCATTGGTTGTTGAGGAAAAGGTTTTGAAAAATGATAACACCAAGATCAAAACTGAATCTGTTAAGAATTTGGTAACTAAAAATGACAAATTTTACAAACGGGTTGCGTCACCTCAACAAACATGGAAACCAAAAGTTGTTGAAAAGAAAGCAAATTCTCCAAAACCAAAGGTGTCTGAGACTGAAAAATCATCATCTTCAACCAAGAAGATGCATGTACCTTTGGATTTATATGAGAAACTTGAGAAAAAAAAATTGATTTCTGAAAAGAAGTATGAGATAAAGAAAGACCAATCATCTAATCAACCTCAAAAAGACGATTTTTTCCTATTCAAAGAGGTTGAGGTTGGGTCTGCTGAAAGTTTAAAAGTGAATGATAAAAATTTTCCACCACTTTACACTGCCAAAACACACATTAATGTCAAGTTACCCGAGTCAAAAGAGGCTTGGGTAGCAACAAAATCTCACTAAATGTTTTTGATATGTGCAGGAGCTTCCAAGATCCGTTTCACGTTGGATTATGGATAGTGGAGCTTCTCGGCACATGACAGGGAAGACAGCGTTGCTGTACGATGTTAGAAATTTCAATGGAGGTTATGTTGGGTTTGCAGGTAACCAAGGTGGTAGAATTGTTGGTGAAGGAACGCTATCCAATGGGATTGTCACGTTTGAAAGAGTTAATTACATTGCTGAGCTGGAAAATAATCTACTAAGTATTTCGCAGATTTGTGACAGAATGTATACCACTCACTTCACCGACAAAGAATGTTTGATTTTAAAACCAGGATTTGTTATCCCTGAAGAATGGATTATCATGAGGGCACTAAGAGTCAATGACCTGTACGTATTAGACATGAGTGTAGCAACTACAACAACGGGTCAGGCTCATTGTTTTGTGTCTAGAGCAACGGAGAAAGAATCACAGTTGTGGGATCGCAAGATGGGTCATATTCATCTTTGAAAAATGAATCATTTGGTGCATAATAATTTAGTTCTGGGTGTTCACATCAAAGGTTTTCATCTGGAAGGGGAGTGCATTAGTTGCATCAAAGGCAAGCAAAAGAAGAAATCACATCCCCAAAAGAAAGTCAATTCAGTTTCCAGACCATTAGAGAGACTTCATATGGATCTGTTTGGTCCAGTAAATGTCAAAAGTATTACAGGGGATCTCTACTGTCTTGTGGTTACTGATGATTATTCCATATTTTCGTGGGTATCATTTTTGAAATCTAAAGATGAGACATTTGAAAGTTTAATGGCGTTGTTCAGAAAAATTGAAAACCTGTACCAAAGGTGTATCAGAAGAATCAGAAGTGATAATGGTACTAAGTTTAAGAACAACAAGATGGAAGAATATTGTGATGAGAAAGGTATACTACATGAATTTAGTGCTCCTTACACTCCGCAGCAGAATGGAGTAGCTGAAAGAAAGAACAGGACACTAATCGAAACAGCCAGGACGATGCTTGCCGATTCTAAACTTCCTATCAACTTTTGGGCAGAAGCAGTTGCAGCCGCATGCTATACGCTCAACCGGGTTCTTACAGTGAAGAAATTCAACAAGACATGTTTCGAGTTAATAAACAACCGCAAACCAAATCTAGAATATCTTGAACCGTTTGGGTCTCCCTGCACAATTCTAGATTCTTAGGGTAAATTTGGTCAAAAAGGTGTTGAAGGAATATTCGTGGGTTATGCAAGCCCATTGAAGCGTGTTTTCATTCCTAGCTTGAAGCAGATTATTGAAGCGTACAATGTTGAATGTCAAGGTTATACAATGCCGCTGCAGAAACCTGGTGACTCCTGGCGATTTAATTATGATACTTTGTGGAGTTCATTTAACATTGAAGAAGAACCAGATTTCTTTGATGAACTGGATATTCTGAGAGAGTATGAAGATCCAGAAGAAAGATTTCCAGCAGAAACTTATCGTAGACAACAAGCTTCTAATGATAATGAAGCAGGTCCAAGCAATGCTGGAGAACATGATGATGTTCAACAAAATGAAGTTAATCAAGATAATCAGACGGCACAGAATGATAATCAAGAATCTGAGAACATGCCAGTTTTCGATAGTGGTGATTCAGATTCTGAGGGGGAGCAAATTCAGTTTTCAGATCAAACAGTTCAAGTCAATGAACAACATGTAAATCAAAATGTCACAAATTTGGAAGGCGTGGTAGATGTCTCAGGCGAGGTGATGCCAAGAACTCTCTCATATCATCCAGAGGAGTTGATAATCAGAGAACTGCAGTCAGGCGTTCGCACTCGAAGACAACTTGATCAAGGGCTTACATGTTTCTATACAAAAGTTGCTCCTTTACAAACTGATTTCTCATTAAGTTGTTTTATCTCGCAGATTGAGCCAAGGACTTACAAAGAGGCACTTACTGAAGACTCTTGGATCAATGCAATGCAGGAGGAACTGAGCCAATTCGAAAAGTTGGGAGTGTGGAAGTTAGTGGATTTACCTGATGGTCATCGGAAGATCAACACCAAATGGGTGTTTAAATGTAAGAGGGATGATAGAGGGGTTGTTGTTCGTAACAAAGCTCTACTCGTAGTTCAGGGCTTCAGTCAGCAGGAGGGTATAAACTTTACTGAAGTGTATGCTCCGGTTGCTAGACTTAAAGCAATCAGAATCTTTCTGGCATTTGCATCATGGAAAGGATTTAAAGTCTTTCAGCTAGATGTAAAGTCGGCATTTCTCTATGGAAATGTGAAAGAGGAGGTATATGTCGGACAACCACCGGGCTTTACCGATCCAATTCACAAAGATAAAGTTTATCTCCTGGATAAGGCGTTATACGGCTTACATCAGGCCCCGAGAGCCTGGTATGTGACCTTGTCTCAACATCTGATAGCCAACAAATTCATCCGAGGAAAGATAGACGCCACTCTGTTCACAAAAGAAGTCGACGGGCATCTTCTGATAGTTCAAATTTACGTGGACGACATAATTTTCGGGTCTACAAATGAACAACTCTGCAAAGATTTTGAAAAAGTAATGAAGCAGAAGTTTGAAATGTCATCAATGGGTGAGATGAAGTTCTTCTTGGGGCTACAAGTTGATCAACTTCCCGAGGGAACGTTCATACATCAAACGAAATATGTTCATGATGTTCTGGAGAAATTTGGAATGTCAGGAATGTCACCTATGTCCACCCCATTAGCGACGAACCATGGGATAAACCCTGATCTCACCAGAGAAAAGGTAGATGAAACGCTGTATCGCTCCATGATAGGTTCGTTAATGTACTTGACGGCATCAAGACCGGATATTATGTATCCAACCTGCCTCGCAGCTCGATTTCAGTCAAACCTAGAGCCTCGCATATGGTTATTGTGAAAAGGATTCTACGCTACCAGAAAGGAACTCCATCTTTGGGGTTGTGGTATCCAAAAGTAGGCGATTTCACGCTCGAAGGATATTCTGATTCTGATTTCGGATGCTGCAAAGTGAACGCTAAATCAACAACAGCGGGATGCCAGTTTTTCGGACCACGATTGGTCACATGGCAATGCAAGAAGCAGACCTCTATCGCTTTATCCACATGTGAAGCCGAATATGTATCTGCTAGCAGCTGCTGCTCTCAGATCTTGTGGATCCAGCAACAGATGCGAGACTACGGTTTGCAATTTCTAAACTCCCCTATCTTTGTTGATAATGAGGCAGCTATAAACATAACAAAAAATCCTGTTCATCACGCTAAAACGAAACACATTGAAATTCGTCATCACTTCATCCGAGATTGTTTCGAGAAGAAGTTGATACGAATTGAAAAAATCCACACCGATGAGCTAAAAGCTGATTTACATACCAAAGCATCAAAACACGTTTTCAATATCTTTTGAAACTTAATGGTATGAAATTACTATCGGATGCGGAAGAAATCATTGGCGTTGATGAAGGTACCACCGTAGATGATGTTGAAAAGCAATCTGCAATGGTTTGTCGAATTTTTACTTGTTTTGGTTTTTAGGGGGAGATAGGTTATAATTTCAGAAAATACAAAAACAATAAAAAATTCAAAAACCCAAAAACATGATAAAATTCAAAAAGAGCTTGTGTAAAAAGGGAAAATGATAGTACATCAGCTAGACTGTTACAGTACGCTAAAGAAATGGAAAGTCTAAATGCGTTAAACAGTCTCACTGATGATGTGCCGATAGGTTTTTACACATTTAGTAGGTTTGTTCAGGATATAAACCTAAATTTTACTTGCTTATTTCGTGGGGAACACTACTTGGATATATAGGTAACCCCTGAAATTTCATTTGAAAGATTCCTTTTTCTGATATACTAGGTTTTTATACTCAATGATGTCTGGGGTATTATTCCGGGACTTCTGCTGAATGGAAGTTCTGACCTAGTCCTCGAATAATACTTTCCGCAATGCTTGAAACATAGCATCACCCTTAGCATATATGATAAGACAATAAAATTGCTTAGCAATGCTGTTGTAAAAAAGATCCTCTAAAGGGGACACACCCAAGTTGAGTCATGATCTCTCTGCTGAACGGTAGTTCTGACCTGAGCTCTCATGTTTCTTCATAAATTATTAAACCCGTACAGATATCATTTGTGTTATAATTGCCTGTAAGACTGAATATCGGGATCTGGATACGGGAGTATATTCAAGAGGTGGGACACATGAATAAGTTCAAGTTGCTAAAACACTAAAGTCGTATCCTGGACAGATTGAAATGTGTGTGAAAATTTAAGAGGATCAGTATATCGACAATCTAAGTGAATTGTTTAATGCTGTGTATGAAATCAAGCTTAATGGTACTTGTAACTTGTCGGTAGCTGATATGATTCCCTAACACGCTCATCAAAAATATGTTTGTAAATAGTTTACGTTTAACTGCATTTATGTTCTGTATTTCTTTATAATCCCAAAAAGATTTTACATTTCTGCTTTATTTTCCGACAAACCAAAGCGGAGAGCTGATCTTCAGATTCATTGTTTGAGAAAGATGAAGGAAGTTTCTGGGCTGGATGTTGAGTTTGGAGCTAATTTTTCTAATTTTGAGTTTTCAAAGTCAAAAACAAGTTCATTAAATTGAAACTTGTAATTTTTCCAGTAAACAAGAAAATGCTAGTATGCTTTGAATCGGGTCAACCAAGGTCATTAAGTTGGACTTGGTAGGCAAATTAAGTACCTAGGGTCATTAACTTGGACTTAGATACTTAAGTGGATTTCTTAAAACTGTTAAAATTGAGAAAAAGTCAAAATGTCAAAATTTTGTTAAAAATCAAAAGTTTGCCTCACTCGAATAGCAATCCGGTCGAATGGAAATTCGAACGGATAGCAATTCGACTCATGTGTCACTATATATAGAGAGTCAAAGGACAGTCAAATGTTACTCGCTCGAACAGTCTTCATTCTCTCTCACACACTTTGACTTTCTGATCTTGTTTTCTTCACAAATCTTTGCACGAATCTTTGGATTGTTGGTTTGCACAACTTTCACAATGGCAAAGGTATGTTTCTCATACTCAAATCTGTTATAATTTGATTGTTGTTAAATGTTCATGATAATGACGTCACTGTCGGAGGGTTTAGGACAAATCTAGGAAGTTTTGATCAGTTTTGATGTGAAATAATCATAGGGTTGTGCTCGGAATGTTCAGATCTATAGGTTTACCGATTTAATTTGTGGAATAACATGCTAAAATCAAGTAGATCTGATGTTTAGTCATTACGGCTTTCGGTGTAGTTTTTGTCAAATTAAACCCTGATTAAGATGATTTAGACAACAATAAACATAGGGTTTTCCTCGCAATCAGATTATCTATGTAGATCTATGTTCAATTAGATGTTTTGTCTTAGAAAAATTTTGGTGATTCTTGAATGTTCTTTAACTGTTTCGGAATAAGAATGACAACTGGTCGAATGGCAATTCGAACGAATGGCAATTCGAACGAGTGGCAATTCGACTCAGAGAGATCTTTGTTTTTAAAAAATCATTTGTACATCTGGTCGAGTGGCAATTCAAACGAATTAAAATTCAAACGAGTGGCAATTCGACTCAGTGACATTTTTCAAAATCATTTGTACATCTGGTCGAGTGGCAATTCGAACGAATGGCAATTTGAACGAGTGGCAATTCGACTCAGTGACATTTTTCAAAATCATTTGTACAACTGGTAGAGTGGCAATTCGAACGAATGGCAATTCGAACGAGTGGCAATTCGACCCAGTGGCAATTCTGTTGTTCAAACTGGTCGAGTAGCAATTCGACCGAGTGGCAATTCGACCGAATGGCAATTCGACAGAGTGGAAATTCATTTCTATTTCATTTTTCATATGCTCTTTCATTGTCATGCGTCGAATGACAATTCGGTCGACTGACAATTTGGTCGGATATAAATTCGAATCTTTGCACTTAGTAGAGTGAAATCTTCAGTGTTAGAAATTTTTTTGATAAAATTCCAAATGTTTTTCTACAGGACTGGGAGAAATCACATAACATTTACTGCCTGTTAGAAAAAGAGTATACAGAGAAATTGGTAATTGAAAAGGTTGCAAAATTCTTGAGAGAGAGTAGAATTGCTAAGGCCTTAACTGATAAGACCATAGCTTATGAATCGCATGTCAGACGTTTTTGGAATTCTGCACGATACGAAGAGAAAGATAAAACGATTTACTCTGTAGTAACAAAGAGAGACGAGAATGGAAAGAAAGTAGATTTGGAGATTAAAGTAACAGTCGATGATGTAAGACGAGTATTAGACTTACGAGATTCTGATGATGATCCAACCATTGTATCTGAACGTCTTGCAAAAGGATTATGGTGTAGAATGGGTTTCACAGGGCACGTAAATGGAAAAATGTTAAAGACAAATTTAAGTCATGCTTACAAATTTTTGGTTCATTGTGTGACACATGCTCTATCACATAGGAAGGGAGCTTATGATGAAACAACGGATTATCTTATGAACATCATCACATGCCTTGTTTTAAATAGGCCATATAACATTTCTCAAGTGATATTTTATTACATGATTGAGAATACAAAAGCTGAAAACAAGAAGTTCATCATGTATCCTCGCTTTGTACAGATGTTGATTGATGATCAGTTCAAGGACCTTGAAAAAAGTAATGATGATATTTTAGGTCTAAGGCACATGACAGCAGATACCTTAAGTAGAATACTTAAAGGTTCTAATCCAGGAGCAAAAAGAATGATTTGTAAAATCAACAAACCAGATTATGTTGCACCAGAGAACGATGCTTGGAGACACCAGAACAGTGATTCAGATAATGAAGATATGAAGATGAGTGAGTTCAAAGAAAAGAATACTAAATGGTGGGCTGAGAAAGTAAAAGATGGAAAGAGAAAGAGAACTCCAAAGACGTCCCCTGCAGTTTCTATTCCGAAGAATGTAGAAAAGGGTATAGTGAAAGGGGGAGTTATAAGGCAATTAGATTTGTAAATTGTTAAAAAGTTTCTAATAAATCTGTCAAAATTTGTTTTTGCAGGGTCTTCTGGAGAACCGCAACAAAAGTTAAGAGATGAAACAGTTTTGGAACCGTCAGCAGTTATTCGAGAAGGAGCAGAATTGTTATTACAAACTCTTGAAAGCTTTTTGAAGAAGAATGAAGATGTTGCTAAAGGTGTCAAAAGCAAAGAACCTGAAGGTGTTGTTCAAGATGTTTCAAGTGATGAAGATTATGAATATACTGAATCAGAATCAGAACTTGATCTTACTACACCTGGCAGAGGCAAAGTACAACTCAAGAAAAAGCCTACAAAGAAACAAAAAGCATCAGATGAGGAAGACACTTCTTTTGAACCAGATCAACCTAAGAAACAATTAAAGAAGCACAAAGCAGTTCAAACGGGAGTTATTCCTAGAAGTGTGCGGGCAAAGAAAGGAGAAGCTATAGCTCAAAAAGTTCAAGGAGGCAAAGGCAAAAAGCATGCTGAATCATTAAAGGATCAAGAACCAGAGGGTAAAAAGAAAGTTGATCAAGATGATTATGTTGAAGTAACTGAGGGTGGAGACTTTTCTTCAAAATTTCCACCAATTCCTGAAAATATTGAGATTCCAGAATCCTCACGTCCAAAAGTTACAGATGATTTATTTAGCAATCTTCCACCTGCACAAGGGGATCCGTTAGAAGATTTGAATTTTGAAGATGATTTGTTCAATAATGAAGCAGTAAAGATTCTGGCAAAGAAAGTTAAAAAGCTTGAGAAGGAAAAGGTAAAGGCTGAAGAAGAACGTGATGTCTTATTGAAGCAAGTAAATAAGCTGATGAAAGCCTATGATCAAATTAGAATGGTGCTGATCAACCATGAAGAAGAAATGAAGAAAGTAAAGGATGATGGCGATAATAATTCCAAAGTGATTGAAGTTCTAACGGCAGAAATTTCTTCATTAAATGAGAAGACAAAGAATCTTCAGGATGTGAATCAAACGCTCAATCAGCTTCTCAGTGAAATGAGTGAAGCAACATCTAATGAAATAAAGGCAATGAAGTTGGAGATGGAAGCTATGAAAGCAGATAAAGTGGTAAAGGATGAACAACTTCGAATGTTATACTCTGTTATGGAAAGTCATCCAAAAATGGATGTTCATGCTGCATTCAATGATATTGAAGTAAGAAGAGTTGAGGAAAGAAGTCTGGAAAAAGAAAGAAGACTAGCTGAAGATGTAATTCAAAAGAACAAAAGTGTTATTGTAGATACTCAAGAAGCTGGTGGTTCTTCAAGTCAAATTGATGTTGAGATGATTGATGCTGAAGTTGTTCAAGAACAAGTTGATGAAGGTATACAAGAACAAGATGAACATGGTCAAGACTACATGTTAGTTGGTGAGCCTTCTCTATTCATTGATTCTGATGAAGTTATTCGTAGAGTTATTGCTATACAAAAGAAGAGAAAGGCCAAAAAAGTGTTGCTACTAGAATGGAAGACACAGCAATTTGTACTTGTTGGTGATGCTTCTACAGTGCCTTACAACATAAAAGAAGTTGTTCGCAGAATGAAAATTAATAGAAGGCGAAAAGAAGCAAAGAAGGCACGTGGAGAAGAAGTTAGTGATTCTGATGTTGAAATGTTTAGAGATGAAGAAGAGAATGAAGATGATAATGATGATGAAGACGAGTTTGTACAGAAAGACGATGATAAGAAAAATGATGATGATGATCAAGGTACTTCGGGATTGCTGGTTGAGAATCCTATTGACGAACAAAAGATTGAGGAGTTTCTGAATGATCAGATAAATGAACAAGAAGATGATGATTAGCAAGAAACTTCTACATCTGGAAAACAACACATAGATCAGGTATTCCTCACGAATCCCACTGTTATTTACTTACATGATAAACATGAGGAAGTGATTGAGGTTAGGAGGTCAAGAGAAGAGATGTTGGAGGAATTGGGATTAGAAGAAGGGAAATTTAAATTTGACATTGAAGACGAGATTCCTCAGTCATCTGAAGATATATTTGAACCAAGATATGCTTTTGAAGCTGATCATTACAATGATGTAATTGTTGAAGATGCTTCAGACTCATCTGATGATGCAATTGATTTCCATTATTCTGGAGTTGATGAAACATTTCCCTCGTTGGCGGAAATGTTCAAAGACCGAAATGTAGATGAAATCAGGAGAAAGATTATGGAGAAAGTGACTACTGAAGGTATTCCAGAAACCATACCAAGAGAAAACCTTGCTTAAGAAAGAAAGAAATGGTTCAAAGTTATGCCAAAGGAGAGAAAGAAACTTAGGGCACTTCAGTTCTTCACTCACAACAAAGATCTTTCTTGGGGTGATATTCTTTCTTGGGGATATCTGGAAGATTTACAAGTTTATGCAATCAGACGGGAACAAGGGGTGCAGTACTTTGAGTTTCTATCAGATATTAAGACTCTTCCGTGGTGGGATATAGATGAGTTGGTGAAAACAAAGAACATTAAAGAATTTTACCATGGTTTGGATGTGAAGCAGCATGATCAACATTTATGGAATTATGTGAAGCTACAAGCAAAAGCAAGGTATCCTGATTGGAAACCACACTACCCAGATCAGATTGTTAGAATCCTAGAAAATGGTCAAAAGGATATTACTCTGGATATCAAACCTCCTAGTTGTTTGAAGAATATGCCTTTACGGGCAATGGAGCAAGATTTCCACGAAGAGTTTGAAGGGTGGTTATATAATCAAACGACGGCTGAAGCTATTATATCATTATATAACAAGACCACTAAAGAATCAAGAAGGATTTGCGTATTAGATCCTATGTGGCTGGTTAATTGTTCAAAGAAAGACATAGACTGTCTATTCTACAACAAGATAGTCTACGAAAGGATGTGTGTTTTGCTCAGGACATCAACTCGGGAAGATACTGGAAGACAAAATGGAGAGATCTCGAGATTGATGAATTTCTGAAAAAGTATAAGCGTGAACAAAGGTCGAAAAAGATTGCTGAAAGAGCTGCTGAGCTAGGAAGGCGTAAGATGGGCATTGTACCTCCAACAGATCAAACGCCAATTGAATCAGAGGAAAACAAGATTCCTAAATGGGACCGGAAGCGTGATGGTGATCCTGTTTACAGAAACTGGTGGTTAACTGAAGGAAGGCATAAAAGACGTATAATGTTAGAAGAAAAGGCAGAAAAGAGGAGACAGAAAGCTCGTGAACGAAGACGCAACAGGAGGAAATAAAAGACTATGCTGGAAGGAACTACAGCTACATCCGAGGGGGAGTCTGTTAGTACATAACGTCTGTAGCTTCCGTCAGCATGTAGTTATGTTTTATATTTGTGTTCTTTGTATTGTAAAGTATGTGTGTCTGTCAGGTCGACAGCTCAGGAAACGGTTTTGTCTAGAGAATATCCGATGATGGTTTATGTGTCATCCGGTCGAATGGCCATTCGACCGGATAGCAATTCGAACGAATGACCACTCGCTATTCGAACGAATGACCACTCGCTCAGATATCATCTTCTTCCTGAGACGTCTATAAATACCTCGTCCGGGTATCACTTTCTAGAAGACTTTTGACTCTTGTTAGATCCTGATTAGTGTCTGTCTTCTACCAGAACTTTGTACTTTCAGAACGATCAATAGAAAGAACAGATCGTGTTTAATCGTTGAATTCTGTGTTGCTTTTTTGTGATTTGTCTTAATGGATTCCGCACATTAGACAGAGTCGATTCATCTTGTTCCTTACGATCAGATCTTGTGCAACGGGACCTTCAAGTGACCACCGTCATACCTCCTTTCTTAGCAACTACTTGGACGGGACTTACCTAAGGACTATCGGAGATTGGGTAAATGAGTCCGGCGTCAAGTAATTTGATGACTTCATTTTTAACCACTTCTTGAACGTTTAGATTTACTCTACGTTATGGTTATATTACCGATTTGTACTCCTAATTCATTAAAATTTTGTGCGTGCACATGGAAGGACTTATTCCCTTAATATCTACAAGCTTCCAAGCGATCGTGTTTTGTGTTTTTTCAAAAGTGTGATTAATTTTTCTTTTTCTACACTAGTTAATTTTGAAGAAATAATTATAGGTGATTTACCATCTCTGTCGAGAAAAGCATATTTAAAACCTTTTGGAAGTTCTTTGAGCTCAAGAGGTGGGTCTTTAGGAGACTCCTTATTTGGTTGCTCATTTTGATCAATAACCAAAAAGGTTTGTTCAATGTCGACCTCTTCTTCAACAAAGTGGTGGACTTCTTTTCTTGTATCGGGTGGTTCATCTTCATCTTCAATTAGGGGGTCATCACCGCCGAACGGATATTTCATTGAATGCTCAAGATCGACACTTTTTTTGAATGCCCCTAATTGAATGGGTAGATTGTTAAACTTCCGGTTTTTCAAAGCTTCGTGGGTCTTTACAAAATGTCGTCCCAACACTAGTGGAGCGTCACCAAGGATGCCGAAGTCGGTTGGGATTACCATTTGATTGGTTTGGACTAACACATCTTCAACTATCCCTATTGATTTTATTGTTTTCTGATTAGATACAAAAATGGGTATTTGAAGTGGAGAAAAATCACCAATACTTAATTTTTCGAAAATGTAGTTTGGCATTATATTAACACAAAGATCTTTATCAATTGTAATATTACTAATAAAGGAATTTTGAAAGAAACATGGAACCGGTGTAATGTTAATTTCAAATGGATCATCTTTTATTAGTGTAGTTTGATCATTTGTTAACTTAATGCTTACCATTTCGTCAACTTTAGTGTTAGTGTTCAACTCTTTTAAAAACTTAGCATGAGTGGGTACTAAACAATGATTTTTGAAAGAAGGTGACAAGAGATTAATTTCTTGAAAATTAGACTCTCCTTGAATTTTAACGTTATCGGACTCACCTTTTTTGTTGTTTAACTCATGTGTCGGCTTTTCACTTACTTGTTCTTCCATTTTTACCTTTCAACTATCTCTTCTGTATTACAAGTTAATTCTTCCCTTGCGCGGGATTCCTCTTCCCTTGCGCGGGCTTCTTTTATATAGCGCTCGATAGTTTTAAGGTGTTCTATTATCTTTTCGGCTACAGGTGAGATAGTTGGTGGTTCGTTAAAGTGAGTTTAATAAGTATCCTCAAAGCTTGAGTTCGGAAGTTCGATCCTTGGTTCCTCATAGTACTCATATGAGGTAGATGGTTCATACCATTGTTCCTCATTGTAAGTATATGATGGGTAAGGGTCGTAACTTGGTTCTTCATAATACTCATATGAGGTGGGTTGTTCACGCAATGGTTCCTCATAGTAAGTATATGAAGGTGGAGGCTCATATCTTGGTTCCTCAAAGTATGAGGATGAAGGCTCATACATTGGTTCATCAAAATATGAGTATGAGGGAGAAGGTTTATACCTTGGATCTTCATAGGTTGTGTATGAAGTGGATGGCTCGTACCTGGGCTCCTTGTAGTAGTTGTATGAAGGGGTGGCTCAAAGAGGTCACAATATTGTACCCTATAATCATCCTCCTCATAGTGGTTGTTGTAATCTCCTAAGTATTGATCCATAAGAATCACTCAGCAGACCACAACAGAGTCTTGGGACCAGAAAACAAAAATAAAAACGGAAATAGAGGCTGGACACGGCCCCGTGTTCAATGAGCACGGCCCCGTGTTCAGGTTCTGTATCTGGGCGTTTAAAAAAATGTAACTGGTTTTGTGCAGCACGGGGGTGTGTTCAGCGAACACGACCCCATGTTCAGACTCTGTATCTGGAAGTTTAAAAAAAATGTGCAGCACGGGGGCGTGTTCAGTGAGCATGACCCCGTGTTTAGTCTATTGTAATGCAAAAAACTACCTAAAATGAAAAAATGTGCGCGCATTTTAAAAAGGCTGTGAAAAACTTATTAGGTCGTCGATTTTAAGCTTTCTTAAAATCATTGTGTCCTCGGCAACGGCCCCAAAAACTTGATGTGCGTAGTGTGTTATATGTTTTTATTGATATTTTAAGCCCTTTTTTAACAATTTAGTCAAGTTTTAAAGTTATAAAACACGATATTCTACTAACACTAAACACACATATGGGCAAGTGCACCCATCGTGAGCGTAGTATAGCGTTGGTAAGATACCGAGGTCGTCCAAGGACACAAGAGCTTTTAGTATCGGTTTATCCTCAACGTCTAATCAAATCAAAAGTCTAGAAAAGATTTTAAACATGAAAATAAAAACTAAAAATGCTGAAAAAAAAACAAAAAAAAAAAAACAGATAGACAAGATGAATCACTTGGATCCGACTCGCCTTTAGTGTAACCTTTTATGATTTCCGCACTTTTGCACTTTTTAAGAGATTATCTTAGTTATAGTAGTAGGCCCCTCTTTTGAAGGTGACGTTACCCTCGGCTAAGTGGTTTAAGTCAGCAGTGATACAATCCCAAGTAGCCGGGTTAATGTATTAATAGTAGTTTACATATGAGGGGATCAAGCTATTCGCACCCCCGCCATCCAATACCAGTGGGTATTGAAGGAGGTCCTAGTAAGCTTGACCCAGGTCCTTGCAGGATCTATACACTGAACAAGGCAAGAACCTTACCCAACCATTCCCTTAACCCCCGACCAGGTAGCCAACATATCTCTATATAGACCGTAGAGATATGAATGGTGAAAATCTTTTATTTTATATATACAGTAAAATAATGCCAAGACACCACGGACAAATAATAAGGAAGTTTCTCCTTCAACATAAGAAACTAGTTATTAAAGTCATTAATACAAAACTAAATAAAAAGTGCGAAAAGATTAAAAATCAAAAGTATTACACTAAATGCTTGTCTTCACCAAGTGATGTAAGAGACTTAGGCAAACATGGCATTTGATTATCAAGAACTCTTACTATCAATCTCGGATCCCGAGACTACTACACACACTCTAATATGGATGATGGATGATGGTGGTGGATGTGGGTTGTAGAGGTGGTGGAGTGTGGGTGAAGTGGGAGAGAGGTGGTTTGCCAAGGGATGCCTTTGAAGTGAACCAATCACCCCTATTTATAGCCCGCACAGACGCCAG
Organism: Helianthus tuberosus; assembly: GCA_030545235.1. NCBI lineage: Eukaryota > Viridiplantae > Streptophyta > Magnoliopsida > Asterales > Asteraceae > Helianthus > Helianthus tuberosus. Next base: position 98,892,778 of record CM060383.1, on the reverse strand, counting down.
GACACGGCCCCGTGTCCATCCTCTTTCTCTTTCTTCGTTAATTGCAATTTGTCTGCATTAGGTCCACATGCCCCCCCGTGTTCGTTGGGCACGGCCCCGTGTGCAGAAGCGTATCTGTACTATCAGGATTTGCAAGATTTTGCAAATCTTAGCATTGACCACGACCCGTGTTGAGCTGAGCACGCCCCCGTGTTGTGAATAGAAGCTTCTATAGATTTATCTTTTCTGCAGACATCTGGCCATGCCCCCGTGTCTACTGGGCACGGGGCCGTAGTCAGCCTCCTGTCTCTTTGTTTTTGCTTGGGAAGATGCTGTCGAGGGGTCGGGCATGCCATGTTTATTCCTTTTCTTGTATTTATGTTAGACTTTGCTGCATATTTGTTCCTTTTGTTCAATTACGCTCATTTAGTCCTGAAAATACAAAAGGAAGACAAAAGCACACTTTTTCCAACATTAGTACTAAAAAATGGTTAGTTTTATGACTTATTTGATGTAATTTATATGTTGCATTTTACACACATCAAATACCCCCACACTTGACTCTTTGCTTGTCCTCAAGCAAAACTATTTATAATGTGGCTTACACTCCCAAATGGAATGGGTAGAAGAGAAGTTTTTGGGCTTGTCTTGAGTGTCGGGAATCCAAGATCTTTTATTAGGTTTTATTTTTATGTTATTTACAATCCTATTCGTTATGATTTATTTGGAACGTTTCATAAGAGAAATTACTTATTTGGGCATAACATGCCTCTTTAAAATTCCATTTATATACAAGTTCACATACCTCACGGGAGATCACTCAACACTCGGACGAAGATGTATTTTTGTGAAACACTCGAGACCGGCATGGAACTTATTTCTACCATATGCTTGCAAAGCAATCAATCCTCCTCCTTTTTAACTATAAACCTTTGTAAATATCAAGAGGACTTGGGAAAGGATTAGGCTTGGGTTAAAGGTAGGTGGTTTTGGGTTAGTGGTTAGTAAAAAGGTCTAAAAGCGTAAAAAGCGTCTGTCGTCGTAAATTTTTTTTTTGTTTTTGTGACTTTTATTCAAACAAAGCATTTTCAAACAAAGTTTCTTTGAGGAACTTGTTTGTTTATTGCTAGACTTCATTTTTTTATAAGGAGTCATCACATGAAAAACCGAGTTTTTTACTAAAATAAAGGGTTTAAAGGAAAAAAAGGGTTTTGGTGGGTAAAGGGTTTTTGTTTTGTGGGTTTAGAAACGAAAGGGTTTAGGCTCAAAGGGGTTAACTAGGCGGATTTTGGGTAGGTTAAAAGAAAAAGAAAAATAATGGTGTTGAAAAGAAAATGGGTTAGTCCTAATGACTCCATCATTTACTTACTTGGGTTTAAGTTTTTAAGAACCGGGAATGCATCATTATGGCAAGTTTTAGAGTCGTAAGAAACCAAGCGGCTATTCACACAAGAAACGAAAAATGAGCATTTAGTTTAAAGATGTATATTTGTATGCTCAATAAAGGCTCAAAACTCACTCTTTGTGGGAATGGGTTTATAATGTGATCAAGTATATATAATCAAATTTTAACTAGATTTGTCATGCCTTTTCATAATTTTCTAATGTTGGTTCTTTTTATCACGACGCTATCGATTGTAAATTTGTAAAAATATAACCTTTTTTAGAATTTGTTATTCCCAAATTAAACAAGACAAGTAAAAAAAATGATTTTTTTTTGAAAAATTTGCGATGATTAGTGGTTCCAATAGAGTTTTATGCAAGGCTTGTTATTAGGACTTGCAAATTCAAGATTTAGCATCCCCCTACACTTAAATTATACATTGTCCTCAATGTGTCCCAAAATAAAGTTTTTAGGTTGATTGAATGTGTAAAAAGGTGTTTAAAACAAGGTTTTGGTGTTACTGGACATCTGGACACGGCCCCGTGGTCAGACTGCCAGTAACGAAAACTTACAGAAGGGGGACACGGGGGCATATCTGGTGAACACGACCCCGTGTTGGGTAGAAATTAAACAAACAGCAGGTACTGGGCGTTGGACACGGGGGCGTGCCGGCTGGGCACGGCCCCGTGTTGACAATTTTGCAATCCTTGAAAACAGGTTTTGGCTTTCGGTTCTGTTTCCAGGCTTATGTAGCACTAATACTTAGTGCTTCCAAACCTCGTAAGTACCTGTTTTACTTAAAAATACCACACCAAACAAAGTAACCAACATCCTACCTTACCATAATTTCAACATCCATGACATAAACTAAAAAAAAGAAAAATGCAGGAAATTAAAAGTGTTAACGGAAAAGTAAATTGTTCAACAATGGCACACAGGGCATGGAATTGTTTGTGAGAGAAAATGGGTTAACCTGTTAAGACCTTCAACCATGTTACATCACCTCCCACCACCTCCATCTCAATCCATATCTTCCTCCTCGTCATCTCCTCCTTGGCCCACCATGTACTCCCGGATGTTGCTGATGTCATCCTGCATCTCGGAGATGTTCCTCTCCAAAACTCCGACTCAGGTGTACGTGTTGCTTGCCATATTGTAGGTGTTGCGGGTGCACATGAGTTTTTCCTACAAGAGATCATGCAAACTTTGGAAATTAGGAAAACCACCTCTTTGAGAGGAGGATTGGCCCGGATCACCATGGTGCTGATACTGGAACTGGGGAAGAGGACGAATTTGTGGAGCGTGAAGGACAAGAGCTTCTTAAGGGTTCCACACATGCCCTTGAACCGTTTGAAATCTGATTGTCCTGTCATTTGCTTCGTTGATTATATTCATGGAGCGACATATGATGAGATCCACTTTTCCCGACCATGGCCCTTCCTGAAGGACCTCGGCATCCTTTGCACAAAATGCATGAAGAGGCGGTAGATCCACCATCCAAAAAGGATAGGGGTTGGGGGATTGGCGAGTTGGTTCAAGGGCATGTTGCGAAGGAGCAAGTATGGAACATCGAGAGGCACATAGTTATGAATACAGTGTAGGACCATCAGATCACGCAAGCCAACAACACCAGTACTGTCATGTCTTTGGCAGAGAGAGTTGCTGAGGACCCTATGAATGTAGCGGTATAGAGGGTCCCGCAACTGTGTGCTCTTGGTCTGGCTTGGGTTATAGTGTCCTTCCCCAATCTGAGCCCATGCTGCTTGGCGTTGGTCTTGTGGGAGTTCACAGAGACCAGCCGTGTTCTCCTCATCTCCAACATTTGCCTCATCATATAACCCAACGATAGCCCCAAATTGTGCAATAGATGTTGAGAACATTTCCCCTGCCTCAACAAGTTGATTTACTTCCTCATTGTCAAATGGGTCTGCTTTTTCCATGAAGGCAAACGTGCTATAAAACTCCATGTTATACTCATGCACGGAGTGGAGCCGAGTGCAAAGAGCTGCTCTTAGTGGACCAATAACAAGATTGTTAAAGCGGTCGATTTGGCCTACTCCTTCTAGAGTGTCCAAGCAAACTTTTCGGGGGTTTTCTTCATGCCTTGTCTTGAGAATTTCAAACCGTGCTTGAGCAGCCCACTCATTCTGGTTGAATCTTGTAAACTTCTTGGCCATCTGAAAGAAAACACCAAACAATTAGCACAAACCAGTAAATTTTCGAAGAAAACTGAAAACAGCCAGCTAAACACGGCCCCGTGTTCAGTGGACACGCCCCATGTTCGCCGGAAATCAGCTAGACACGCCCTCGTGCTCGCAGAGCATGACCCCGTGCTCAGACGTCTGTTTCCCAAAAACCCAATTTTTCGACCCGATCCCGAAAACTTGAAAAATTTTGGTTGAGTAGGGCCGGTTTTCCCCGAAAATGAAACCCCAAATGCCGTTTTTCCAAAAATAAACCGTTTACCCCATCAATTTTATCTTTTTCGGTTCAAAAACAAGGGTTTGAGGTTTTGTTTGAAATCGGTCAAATCTACAAACAATTCAAGTTGATTTACTTCCTATAACATGCATCTATGCTAATACTAACAGACCTAAGCAAAAATTTGGGGTTTGATTCGGTTCAAGTTGTAGAACCCTAGATTTTTCCCAAATTTTTTATGTTAAACTGCATGCAAGTGATTAATCTAACTAATTATGATGATAGAATCATACCTTGACGTTGTCAGAATTCGGAAAAAAGTGGAAATCTGCAGAAATTTCCGGTGGAACCAGAGAGTTTGTAGGGAAACGTGTCGTGTAGAGGTGAAGAAATGAATAGAAAAGGGGTTTTTATCCGACAGTTACGCGGACACGGCCCCATGCTCAGCTGAGCATGGCCCCGTGGGCGGGTGAAATTTTTTTTAAGTGCTCGTGTGAATGACCTGTTTCCCAAAACTTGGTTTTAGAAATCTTACTGATTTAGAAGCTTTTCCGTCATTCGTTACTTACAAGATATGATGTTAATGCTCACACCTTTGTTTAATCTTTGGCCGCTTGTAGTAAGATTTTCTCCTCTTCATCCTCAATAAATCCTTAATAGAGCTTTAGCCGTTGGCCATTGACTTTGAATGGGATTCCATTTCGAGATTTAATTTCAATTGCACTGTGTGGAAAATGTGGGTGATGGAAAAAGGTCCCGACCACCTAGACTTTAATTTACCAGGAAATAATCGAAGTCATGAATTAAACAATAGAACTTGATCTCCTACCCGGAAATTCATTTGGTTTAATGTGATAATCATGCAAATTTTTCATTCTTTCCTTATAAATTTCGGAGTTAGAGTATGCGTGGTTCCTTAATTCGTCTAATTCATTTAATTGACAAAATCGATTTTTACCGGCCATTTCTATGTCTAAGTTTACGTTTTTAATTGCCTAGTAGGCTTTGTGTGCGATTTCTACCGGCAAATGACAACTTTTTCCATAGACAAGCTTATATGGGGTGGTACCTATTGTTGTTTTATATGCAGTTCAAAAAGCCCATAAAGCATCGTCTAATTTATCAGCACATTCCTTTTTATTTAATCCTACGGTTTTTCAAGTATTCTTTTTAAACCTCGATTAGTCACTTCGGCTTGTCCGTTTGTTTGAGGGTTATATGCTGTGGAGACCCGGTGATAGACCCAATACCTTGTTAAAAAAATTTCAAGTTGATGGTTACAAAAATGGGTACCTCTATCACTTATTAATGCTTTTGGAGTTCCAAAACAAGAAAATAAACGTTTCAGGAATCTTACCACAACTCTTCCATCATTTGTTGGAAGGGCTTCGGCCTCAGCCCATTTAGACAAGTAATCTACCGCCACAAGTATATATATGTTTCCTTTTGACGGTGGGAAAGGTCCCATAAAGTCGAGTCACCACACATCAAAAATTTCACAAACAAGAATGCCATTTTGTGATCATTGGCAAGCGTCATATGTCTTGGTAAGACTTTGGGCGTCTTTGTAAATGGCTGGCCAATAAAATCCTGAATCAAATACCTTTCGTGCGGTACTAGCAGTACCATGATGTCCTACGTATGGACCTTCATGATAATGGCGGAGAATTCTTCTTGCTTCACTACCATGCACGTATCGACGGATAAGTTGGTCGACACATATTTTGAAAAGATAAGGATCTTCCAAAAAATAATGCTTTACATCGGCAAAGAATTTTTTTCTTTGATGATGTAACCATCCCTTTGTGACTATACCGCTAGCTAAGTAGTTAGCATAGTCGGCGTACCATGGCTCTTCTTGGTATTCCACCATTTCTAGGGACTCCATTGGGAATTTTTTATTGATTAGCTCGTCCCTAGTTGCCTCCAAAGCTGGATTTTCCAAGCGGAAAAGATGATCTGCAGCGGTGTTTTCTGCTCCTCTTTTGTCTTTTATTTCAATGTCAAATTCTTGAAGGAGTAGAATCCATCGAATTAAACGTGGTTTAGCATCTTGTTTCTTAAAGAGATATCGAATGGCTGCATGGTCTGTAGAAACTATCGTTTTAGAAAGAACAAGATAAGAACGAAATTTATGAAAAAGCAAATACTACAGCAAGTAATTCTTTTTCAGTTGTTGTGTAATTTTCTTGTGCATCATTAAGTGTTTTACTAGCGTAATATATTGGGTGAAAATGCTTATCTTTTCGTTGTCCTAAGACGACTCTTACTGCAAAGTCACTTGCATCACACATGATTTCGAAAGGTAATTTCCAATTAGGCGCTATCATGATAGGTGCATTGACTAACATTTCTTTTAGTGTTAGAAATGCTTGGTTGCAATCCTTGTCGAAGATGAAAGGGGGCATCGTTTTCAAGTAATTTTGTTAGAGGTCTTGAGATTTTTGAAAAGTCTTTGATAAATTGTCTATAAAATCCAACATGCCCAAGGAAACTTCTGATAGCTCTAACGGAGGATGGGGGTTGGAGTCGAGAAACAGTGTCTATTTTTGCTTGATCAACCTCCATTCCATCGCTTGAGATTTTGTGACCGAGTACTATTCCCTCCGTTACCATGAAATGACATTTTTCCCAATTAAGGGCGAGGTTGGTTTCCTCACATCGGGATAGCATTCGTTCAAGGTTGTCGAGGCATTGGTCGTATGAATCTCCAAAGATAGAAAAGTTGTCCATGAAGACTTCCATTGTCTTTTCTATCATAGCATGGAAGATGGCCACCATGCAATGTTGAAAGGTTGCGGGGGCATTGCATAGACCAAAAGGCATGCATCGATAAGCAAAAGTTCCGTAGGGACATGTGAATGTTGTCTTTTCTTGGTCTTCGGGTGCTATCGGTATTTGAAAGTAACCTGAAAAACCATCTAAGAAACAATAAAATTTGTGACCGGATAATCTTTCTAACATTTGATAAATAAAGGGTAAAGGAAAGTGATATTTCCTTGTTGCCTCATTTAATCGGCGATAATCTATACATACTCTCCATCCTGTGACGGTTCTTGTTGGTATTAATTCATTTTTCTCGTTAGTGACCACCGTCATACCTCATTTCTTAGGAACTACTTGGACGGGACTTACCCAAGGACTACCGGAGATTGGGTAAATGAGTCTGGCATCAAGTAATTTGATGACTTCATTTTAACCACTTCTTGAACTTTTGGATTTACTCTACGTTGTGGTTGTATTACCGATTTGTAGTCATCATTCATTAAAATTTTGTGCGTGCACATGGAAGGACTTATTCCTTTTATATCTACAAGCTTCCAAGCGATCTCGTTTTGGTGTTTATTCAAAAGTGTGATTAATTTTTCTTTTTCTACACTAGTTAATTTTGACGAAATAATTACAGGTGATTTACCATCTCTGTCGAGAAAAGAATATTCCAAACCTTTTGGAAGTTCTTTGGGCTCAAGAGGTGGGTCTTTAGGAGACTCCTTATTTTGTTGCTCATTTTGATCAAGTACCAAAAAGGTTTTTTCAATGGAGACCTTGTCACACCCCAACCGATGGCGGAAACATCGGGGCACGACACTGAGCGAAACAGATTGTTCAAAGAAATTCCATAACGACTAAATTACCAAATAGTTTAAATATTATGTCCCATACCATAACCCATAAGATAATCTAGTTATTACAGACAGAGATATTCTTCAAACAAATAAAACATGTTCCGACAACTCAAATTTTTAAATAAATAAATTGTCTTTGTTTCTAGACTCTTTCCTAGCCTCGATTTCACAGCAAGCCAAGCATTCTAACATCTTAAGCACCTGCTACATACGTTAAAGTAAAAGTCAATACACATAGTGTAAAGGTGAGCATACAAGTTTAATAGATATAATAGAGTTCGAAATCATTTACGCATAACCAGCACGTACACAGTGTGAAATGAAGCACGTAAGTTATCGAGATAATCCTATCAATACCAATGACTGTGGGTTGACTGCTCAAGGCAGTTCGTAATACACACTCACCACTGTGAGCCATGTAATTAATTATCCTTAACAACCCTTGAGTGAACAAGTGTTGAGTCCAAACTATAGTACTATCGTTGCTAAGGCAGGTAGACAGCAATCCATGTGTAAACATAACAAACAAGCATTCATTAAGTCACGTATAACATGCGGTAATCGGTTAGCGTTAAAGTATTGCGTAGTGTGTTCTATGTGATTTAGAATAAGTAACGTATGTAACACCCAAAAGTGCGTAAAGAAAAAAGGGTTCGAGTATACTCACTGCAATAGAGTTAAAGGATTGAAGGGAGCGCTAGAGCGGAATTAGCCTGAACAGTTAATGATAGCATAAGCGAAAGTCGGCGCGCAAAACAGTGTAGGTGTACCAAGGATCGGACGGTAATTTGATCGGGTGGCAATCCGATCGGATGGCCAGTCGATCGGGTGGCAATCCATTCGGATGGTCACCCGATCGGATGGCAATTTGGTTGGATTGTCACCTCGCTTGGTGAGGATGTGTTTGTGTATGATGGTTTGTACTTTGAAGTTTTCGTTGTAGCATTTTAAAATTAGAGAAGTATCTCTACCCTTCAGGTCGGTCTATCGAACGGTCGTTCGATCGGACAACAATCTGATTGGCGAGGCTTCTCAGTTTGAGAACAAGTTCACAGCAGGACGGTCACTCGATCGGATGGCTATCCGATCGGGTGGCAATCCGTACGTGCTGAACATGTTGAAAATTGTTTAAGTATCAAGGTCCCAACGTCACACAATCGGACGGTCACTCGATCGGATGGCAATCCGATCGGGTGGTAACCCGTTTTAACGTTCAGATCCTTGAATAGTTTGAAAAAAATAGACTAAGCATGGGACCCAGGTGCAAGCCGGTCGGGTGGCTGTCCGATCGGGTGGCAATCCGATCGGATGGTTGTCCGATCAGACGGTAATTCGACCCAGACGACCTGATCGTTCTTACACTTGGTTGTTTGGTTAGTTTGCGTTTTCTTGAGACTGCGCAATAATGTGTCAAACAACAGAACCCTCGTCAAGACTTAGTGACCAGGTCGGATAGGAACCACCTGTCACACCCCAACCGATGGCGGAAACATCGGGGCGTGGCACTGAGCGAAATAGATTATCCAGAAGTTTCCATAACAACTATAATTACCAATTATTCAAAGCAACACGTCCCATACCATGTCATAAAAGATAACATAATTATTACAGGCAAGATCTAGTCAAATTGTTCTGTTCCGAAAACTCAGGTTTCAAAATACAGACAATTGTTTATTTGTTTCTAGACCTTTCCTAGCCTCGATTTCACAGCAAGCTAAGCATATAAGCATCCTAAGCACCTGTCACATACGTTAAAGTAAAAGTCAATACACATAGTGTAAAGGTGAGTATACAAGTTTAATAGATATAATACGCATAACCAGCACGTATACAGTGTAAAATGAGGCATGTTAGTTTATCGACATGAACCTATCGATACCAATGACTGCGGGTTGACTGCCCAAGGCAGTTCGTAATACACACTCACCACTGTGAGCCATGTAACAAATTGTCCTTAACAACCCCTGAGTAAACAGGTGCTGAGTCCAAACAAATAGTACTATCGTTGCTAAGGCAGGTAGACAACATTCCATGTGTAAACATAACAAACAAGCATTCATTAAGTCACCTATAACATGCGGTAATCGGTTAGCGTTTAAAGTATTGCGTAGTGTGTTCGGTGTGATTTAGAATAAGTAACGTATGTAACACCCAAAAGTGCGTAAAGCAAAAAGGGACCGAGTATACTCACATCGATTGGTGGATTAAAGGGAGCCCTAGAGAGTAAGGTTAGCCTGAACAGATTGATAGCATAACGATAAGTGACGCGTAAAACGAAGCAAGTGTCAGTGGGTTGAACAGCGGTCCGATCGGGAAGCCGGTCGATCGGGTGACAATCCACTCGGATGGTCATCCGAACGGGTGACCTTTCGAATGGATTGTTACTTCGTTTGGGAAATACCTGTTTGTGCATAATGGCTTGACTTTTGAAGTTTTCGTTGTAGCATTTTGAAAACAGAGAAGTATCTCTACCTTTCAGGTCGGTCGATCGGACGGTAGTCCGATCGGACAGCAATCCGATTGGCGAGTCTTCTCAAATTGAGAACAAATTCACAGCAGGACGGTCACTCGATCGGATAGCAATCCGATCGGGTGGCAACCCTTATTCATTGAACATGTTGGAAATTGTTTAAGTATTGAAGTTTCAAAACATCACATGGTCGGATGGTCGGTCGATCGGGTAGCAACCCAATCGGACGGCGATCCGTTTGGTGTTCCAAAACTTTTGAAGTTTGAAATAAAAGTTAAGTGTGGGGCCAAGGTGCAAGCCGATCGGGTGGCAACCCGATCGGGTGACAATCCGATCGGACAGTCGTCCGATCGGGGACACTCCAACATGGTCGACCTGATCGTCTTCTTCCTTGGTCATTTTGATAGTTTATCATTTTATCGAGATGATTTGGTAACATATTAGACAACAGAAACCTCGTCACAACTTAGTAACCTGATCGGACATGAATCACCCAAATCCGACCCGTTAACTGTTCGAGATGGTGTTTCATGTTTAACCCGAAATCGGTAATCTCGTGGATAGGATTCAGATCTTGAACCAACATAACCACAAGAATGAGTAGAAGATCAGGACAAGCTCCGATTCTATCAGTTTTAAGTGCATTGAGTGTAAAATAGTTGAAAGAAAGTTGGAAAACCATCTTTCAATCCTTTTCACCTTGATTATGTTCAGATCTATGAAAGGTCTTTGTTTATTTATGTGGAAATCGTTCAGATCTAAGTTGTTCTTGAAGGATTGAAGCCAAATCATGAAGTTCATAAGAACAACATGATGACATCATCCTAGAACACCTCAAATCTAGTGATTTCAAGGTTAAAAGTTAAGATTCAAAAGATAGAAAGGTGTAAGAGTGGGTGTAGATCAAGAAAGTACAAGATTTAGGTAGAAAACTTACAAGAATAGCGAGAAATCTGAAGAAAAGTGGGCAAGAACGCTGGTCGGACGAGAGGTGCCGAAAATGGTAAGTTTGTGATGTTGACAGGGGGTATTTATAGGCTTACCATAAAAGGAAAGGGGGAGGAGAGGCTGGTCGATCGGGTGGTAACCCGATCGGGTGACTGCTTGATCCAGTGGCACCTCGATCGGGTGGTAGCCTGATCCGGTGGCAGCTCGATCGGCTGGCCACTCGATTGGTGTGCAAGGCACGATGAGTTTTGCTGGTTCGATTGCGATTGCGAGCGTTACGATGCGATAAAGTTTCCTAGTCAAATTACTTTTAATCCCAACTACTATATCAACATACAATCATCCTTATTTCATATTCGTTTAGCGTTTAAGATTCGATTACGATTGAGTTTCGATTGCGTTTCAATTAATCACCACACATAAACATAATTAAACATGCAGAAGTAACACATAAGGCACACACACACATAGAACAATATCCAGAATGCGTAATTCGAGTTGCGAGTGCGATTGCGATAGCGATAAAGCGATAAAACATGCGATAAATTTTGAATACACCTCGATTATTAATAAGTACTCCACATAATACAACTAACGTAAAGCATAAAATAGACTAACTACAAGTCAAAGAAGTTAAAACGGGAATTGAGCAAGGAGTGACAGATGGCAATTAGCAATCTTGTCTCCCTTTGACTTCAGTCCTGACTTTGACTTCAGTCTTGACTTTGACTTTGACTTTCGAAACATGGGGTGTTACAGCCTCCCCTAGTTAAGGGAATTTCGTCTTGAAATTAGGCCGAAGCCGTAACAAACAATTGCGCATACTTTGCCTTCATGTCGCTTTCGAGTTCCCAAGTGAACTCTGTGCCTCGTTTACCTTCCCATCAGACCTTCACGATAGGAATGCGCGAGCGTCTGAGCTGCTTGGTTTGGCGATCCATGATTTCGACAGGCTTCTCCACGAAGTGTAGTGTTTCGTTTATTTGGAGATCATCAAGAGGTACAATTAAATCATGCTCAGCCAGGCACTTTCGGAGGTTCGAAACATGGAAAGTCGGGTGGGCGTTACTAAGTTCCTCCGGTAGTTCGAGTCTGTAGGTGACTTTTCCGATCCTTTTCAGAATCTTAAAAGGTCCAACATATCGAGGCGCTAGTTTCCCTTTCTTGCCGAATCTGACCACACCCTTCCAAGGTGATACCTTTAGGAGTACGTAGTCGCCAACGTCAAATTCAAGGGGCTTGTGTCTATCGGCGTAACTTTTCTGTCGACTTCGAGCTTTCAGCAGATTGTCTCGAATTTGGAGGACTTTGTCAGTCGTTTCTTGTAGTAGCTCAGGACCGGTTAATTGCGAGTGACCGATCTCGTGCCATACAATAGGCGATCGACATTTTCTTCCGTATAGAGCCTCAAACGGTGCCATTTGAATGCTGGAATGATAAGTGTTATTATATGAGAATTCAACTAATGGCAGGTAAGCGTCCCAATTACCACCGAAATCTATGACACACGAACGGAGCATGTCTTCAAGAGTACGGATCGTTCTTTCAGTCTGACCGTCGGTTTGAGGGTGGAATGCGGTACTTAGATTAAGTGTAGTACCAAGAGCTGCTTGAAACGTTTCCCACAGTCATAAGGTAAACCGAGCATCACGGTTAGAGATGATGTCGCGAGGCGTCCTATGTCAAATGAGAAGATCCGGGCTAATCGTTCTACCTTGTAGTCTTCCCGTATTGGCAGAAAATAAGCAGATTTGGTCAAACGGTCAACGACAACCCAGATACTATCGTGACATGATGGCGTGCGTGGGAGTTTCGTTATGAAGTCCATAGCTATACTCTCCCACTTCCACATAGGGATCGGGGGTTGTTCGAGTAAGCCAGAGGGCCTTTGGTGTTCAGCCTTAACTTTCGAGCAAGTCAGGCACTTCCCAACATAGAGAGCAATATCCCTCTTCATGCCCAGCCACTAGTACTTGTAGCGAAGGTCCTGGTACATTTTGTCGGCACCGGGATGAATAGAGTACAAAGATTTGTGGGCTTCGTCCATCAATATATGTCGTAAATTGGTCCACTTAGGGATCCAAATTCGGTCCAGAAAGTGGAATATCCAATTCGACTTATTCACAAGTTGGGCTCCATCGTGATAGATTCTTTCCTTCTTCAAAGTGCGCTCATTAAAACAGGCATGCTGGGCTTCACGGATGAGGGTTTTGAGACCGTATTGGGCTTGGATATCACGAATACTGAGCAGATAGCTTCGTCTGCTGAGGGCGTCGACAACGACATTTGCTTTGCCTGGGTGATAAGGGATCTCACAATCGTAATCGTTGAGAAGTTCCACCCATCGGCGTTGACGCATATTAAGTTCCTTCTGGTCAAAGATATGTTGTAGGCTCCTATGATCGGTGAAGATCGTACACTAGGTACCATATAGGTAGTGTCGCCAAATCTTTAACACAAAAACAACTGCGCCTAGCTCGAGATCATGGGTTGTATAGTTCTTCTCGTGGATTTTGAGCTGACGAGATGCGTAAGCATTGACCTTGTCCCTTTGCATGAGGTCACAACCAAGACCAAGGTTCGAGGCATCACAATAGACAATAAAGTCGTCGTTTCCGTCAGGTAAAGTGAGAACGGAAGCATTGCAAAGCATGTGCTTGAGGGTTTGGAAAGCAGACTCGTATTCAGTTCCCCAAACAAAAGGCTTGTCTTTATGTGTGAGAGCCATAAGCGGCACAATGATTTTTGAGAATCCTTCGATAAATCAACGATAATAGCCCGCTAGTCCGAGGAAAGAACGAACTTCAGATGGGTTCTTAGGTGTAACCCAACTTTTAACTGCTTCAATCTTCACGGGATCGACATGAATACCTTGACTATTGACAATGTGACCGAGGAATTGAACCTCCTCCAGCCAAAATTCGCACTTGGAGAACTTGGCATAGAGTCGATTCCCTTGGAGTAGCTCGAGAACCAAACGTAGATGTTGCGCGTGTTTGGCTTTCGACTTGGAATAGATCAAGACATCATCGATGAATATGATGATGAAGCGGTTGAGATAAGGTTTACACACGCAATTCATCAGATCCATAAAAACCGCGGGTGCGTTGGTTAAACCAAAAGGCATAACAACGAACTCATAGTGGCCGTATCCCGTGCAAAAAGCGGTTTTGGGTATATCTTCCTCTTGAATGCGTAACTGGTGATAGCTTGAGCGTAGATCGATCTTGGAGAAACACATAGCACCTTGTAGCTGATCAAACAAATCGTCGATGCGAGGCAGGGGATAGCGATTCTTGGTTATCAACTTATTCAATTCCCGATAGTCGATGCACATCCGAAACGACCCATCCTTCTTTTTGACGAAAAGGACTGGTGCGCCCCACGAAGAGGTGCTCGGGCGAATGAAGCCTTTATCAAGTAGTTCCTGGAGCTGACTCGCGAGTTCGCGCATTTCGGACGGGGCGAGTCGATAAGGAGCTCTAGCAATAGGGTTGGCCCCAGGAATGAGGTCGATACGAAAGTCGATATCACGACTTGGCGGAAGACCAGGAAGATCGTCAAGAAACACATTAGGAAATTCACGAACCACAAGAACATCTTTCACTTCTGTCCTTCCTTTCTTTTCCTTCTCCGCTACTACAATGTTAGCCAAGAAAGCTCTGTATTCCTTGCAGAGATACTTGCTAGCTTGGACACACGACATGAGCTTGAAACCTTTCGAAGCAGTTTCACCATACACACATAATACATCACCATTAGCGAGCGTGAATCGAATCATCTTATCAAAGCACACAACTTCTAGCATGGTTTTCACGAAGAAAGTCCATGCCTACTATGATGTCAAAACTTCCGAGCTGCATCGGAATGAGATCAATCGGAAAGATGTGATTGTTGAGCTCAAGAGTACAGTCACGAAGAATAGAATTGACGGTGACGGTTCTTTCGGTGGTGACTTCGACATCGAACATCGAGGGGAGATGGGAGCGCTTACGATTAAGAAGCTTCTCGAATTCGAACGACACAAAATAGTTATCGGCTCTAGTATCAAACAAACACGGAGCATAAATACCATTCACAAGGAACATACCATTAACCACATTGTTGTCAGCCTGGGCTTGGCGCGCATTGATGTTGAAGGTTCTGGCGCAGGCAGCTTGTTACTGTTGCTGTTGAGGCTGAGGCTGAGGCTGCTGCTGCTGGGGCTCTGGTTTCACAACCCTGTTTGGGCACATGTTAGCGAAGTGGTTGGGATCACCACACGCGAAGCAGACTCTGGCGTTGACCGTGGGTGCCTGAGATGCTAGTTGGCCTTGAGGAGCTGGAAGCAGAGCTTGATGAGCAGTGGCTTGAGCTGGTGCTTGGCGGGGACCAGTACGGCAGTTAGCAGTGAAGTGGCCGTACATATTGCAGTGCATGCAAAATCGGCTGGCGATACCCACCGGGTGATGATAAGTACATGTTGGGCAGGCAGGGTGGGGACCAGTGTATGCACGCTTTGCAGGTGGTGCATAGATAACTGGAGCTGGTCGATGCTGAGATTGCTGCTGGGTCGGCACGGCTTGAAGTGGAGCAGCAGTGGTAGTGATAGCACAGTTCTTGTTACTGGAGCTGCTGTTGTTGTTCTTCTTCTTGCGGCGTGAGGACTTTGATGATTGAGCGGCGTTGTTTCAGTGGATGGTGCGGCAGTAGCTTGATGCAAGTTCTTGGTAGCTTTATCCCAGAAGCCAGCCTTGACTCGCTTGTCGTTGATTTCAGCGGCAAGAAAGTAAGTCTCTTCGATTGTTGCTGGCTTTGCGGCATGCACAAAATCTGCGACAAAGTCTGGCAGAGCTCGAATGTACTTCTTGATTGTCATGTCGGTAGTCTTGACTTGATTGGGATAGATGATACTGAGCTGCTTGAAGCGAGCAGTCAGGGCAGCGTTGTCACCATCTTTCTGCTTCAGATGCCATAATTCATCCTCCAGCTTTTGGCGCTCATGGGGAGGGCAGAACTCTTCGAGCATAACGTTCTTCAACTCGTCCCATGACAGACCATAGGCTGCATCATTTCTGCGCTTGTTCCTCTCAGCCGTCCACCAGTCTAGTTCGCGGGACTGGAAGACACCCATAGCATTCAGTGTGCGGAGATTGTCAGGACATCCACTCTGTCGCAGGGTGACTTCGATCGAGTCGAACCATTGAAACAAGGCCGTCGGTCCCTCTTCGCCAGTGAAATATTTCGGTCCGTATGCCTTGAACTGTTTGAAGCTGAAAGCAGCTTTGGGTGCAGCTTTGGGAGCTTTGGTTCTGGACTCTTCAGAAGATTTGCTCACATTCTCGTATATTTCACTCACGATCCGAGGAACAACCTTTGCCACTTGCTTAGCGACGATGGCAGCATGGTGTTTGTCTCTCTGTTCCTGACGAGAAATTCGTGGGTGACGGGTTCCTGATGACGACATTGTCTGCATCAGACATCGCCATATGGCTCAATCACAACATAATCGAATCTCACCTCACACGTTTAATATTACTAAAGCTCAGAAACACGTGTAATCACGTAGACACATAGGCACATAATCACAGATTCACATAAGCACAGAAGCATATAAGCATGTAAGGCACAGAAGCACAAAAAGCACAGAAGCATATAAACACGTAATTCACCTAGAAGCACATGGGAGCAGTCAGAATACATA
The DNA here is from genome assembly GCA_030545235.1 of Helianthus tuberosus. Lineage (NCBI taxonomy): Eukaryota > Viridiplantae > Streptophyta > Magnoliopsida > Asterales > Asteraceae > Helianthus > Helianthus tuberosus. The sequence continues at coordinate 98,876,267 of CM060383.1, read as the reverse complement.
AACCTATTATTCAAAGTCTACGAACGTTCAAGAATAGCATCCACGATTAACATAGCGAGTAGTATGGCATGCGTATAATCCCCAATAATGTTGATTTGTTAGCGATTGTGTAGTGCGTGTCGTGTGTGCGATAGCAGAGCAAGAAGCGTATTGTGTAGTGCGTGTCGTGTGTGCGTGTCGTGTGTCCATCAGTATCTCAACACGCTAACAAATAACAAAACCACATAAAATTGACAAATATCAGAGTCAACAGTTTGCGGGCTCAGAATCGTATCACATAAAAATCGAGAATAGATTGTCTCAGGCCCGATGGACATTGACTACCCAAAGTGATTCGACTATTCACAAGGACTTTTTGTACACACTTTGACCTTCAGGACTGTGCTTTCGCCTCGAATCTGGGCGATCGGCACACATCCTTCCAGTCATATCGTGACTTCAAGTCGTTGGAGTCCGTCGAGACTTTGCTGAGAGTTTTGTAAAACCAAGTATAGGTTGGAACAAGTCGTCAAGGTTCGGGTTTCACCCCTGACTTAACAACTTCGTTCCTGTTTTGATAAGATAAAAGAGAATTATGCGTCAAAGTATGGATTTCACTCCTGATTCAACGCAAATTCCCGTGTTTATAGATAAAATGCGGGTCGAACAAGCATTCTAGTTGAGAGTTTGCGGCTTCCACACCTAATCTCGGCCTAATCGCTCGTTCATTTTTTAAAATTAAAGTGCAGTGATAGTGTATGTAGGCGAGAATAGCGAGAAATAGCAGGTAATCTCGTACATAATCCCTGCAGGATATGCACAAGTTGGTCTGTTGATTCCTAACTATAGACTAGGTCATTTCTAAGACATCGACCCGGACTAGGTCGAGTCTTGCCTAATTCCCTATAGTTATGGCTCTGATACCAATCTGTCACACCCCAACCGATGGTGGAAACATCGGGGTGTGGCACTGAGCGAAACAGATTGTCCAGAAGTTTCCATAACAACTATAATTACCAATTATTCAAAGCAACACGTCCCATACCATGTCATAAAAGATAACATAATTATTACAGACAAGATCTAGTCAAATTGTTCTGTTCCAATAACTCAGATTTCAAAATACAGACAATTGTTTATTTGTTTCTAGACCTTTCCTAGCCTCGATTTCACAGCAAGCTAAGCATATAAGCATCCTAAGCACCTGTCACATACGTTAAAGTAAAAGTCAATACACATAGTGTAAAGGTGAGCATACAAGTTTAATAAATATAATAGAGTTCGAAATCGTTACGCATAACCAGCACGTACACAGTGTAAAACGAGGCATGTTAGTTATCGACATGAACCTATCGATATCAATGATTGCGGGTTGACTGCCCAAGGCAGTTCGTAATACACACTCACCACTGTGAGCCATGTAACAAATTATCCTTAACAACCCCTGAGTAAACAGGTGTTGAGTCCAAACAAATAGTATTATCGTTGCTAAGGCAGGTAGACAACATTCCATCTGTAAAGATAACAAACAAGCATTCATTAAGTCAGGTATAACATGCGGTAATTGGTTAGCGTTTAAAGTATTGCGTAGTGTGTTCGGTGTGATTTAGAATAAGTAACGTATGTAACACCCAAAAGTGCGTAAAGCAAAAAGGGATCGAGTATACTCACAGCGATTGGTGGATTGAAGGGAGCGCTAGAGAGTAAGGTTAGCCTGAACAGATTGATAGCATAATGATAAGCGACGCGTAAAACGAAGCAAGTGTCAGTGGATCGAACAGCAGTCCGATCGGATGGTAATCTGATCGCGTAGCCGGTCTATGGGGTGACAATCCGCTCGGATGGTCATCCGATCGGGTGACCTTTCGAGTGGATTGTTACTTCATTTGGGAAAGATGTATTTGTGCATGATGGCTTGACTTTTGAAGTTTTCATTGTAGCATTTTGAAAACAGAGAAGTATCTCTACCTTTCAGGTCGGTCGATTGGACAGCAATCCGATTGGCGAGTCTTCTCAAATTGAGAACAAATTCACAGCAGGACGGTCACTCGATCGGATAGCAATCCGATAGGGTGGCAACCCTTGCGCATTGAACATGTTGGAAATTGTTTAAGTATTGAAGTTTCAAAACATCACATGGTCGTATGGTCGGTCGATCGGGTAGCAACCCGATCAGACGGCGATCCGTTCGGTGTTCCAAAACTTTTGAAGTTTGAAATAAAAGTTAAGTGTGGGGCCAAGGTGCAAGCCGATCGGGTGGCAACCCGACCAGGTGACAATCCGATCGGAAAGTAGTCCAATCGGGCGACACTCCAACCTGGTCGACCTGATCGTCTTCTTCCTTGGTCATTTTGATAGCTTGTCGTTTTATCGAGATGATTTGATAACGTATTAGAAAACAGAAACCTCGTCACGACTTAGTAACCTGATCGGACAGGAATCACCCAAATCCGACCAGTTAACTGTTCGAGACGGTGTTTCATGTTTAACCCGAAATCGGTAATCTCGTGGATAGGATTCAGATCTTGAACCAACACAACCACAAGAATGAGTAGAAGATCAGGACAAGCTCCGATTCTATCGGTTTTGAGTGCGTTGAGTGTAAAAGTGTTGAAAGAAAGTTGGAAAACAATCTTTCAATCCTTTTCACCTTGATTATGTTCAGATCTATGAAAGATCTTTGTTTATTTATGTGGAAATCGTTCAGATCTAAGTTGTTCTTGAAGGATTGAAGCCAAATCATGAAGTTCATAAGAACAACATGATGACATCATCCTAGAACACCTCAAATCTAGTGATTTCACGGTTAAAAGTTAAGATTCAAAAGATAGAAAGGTGTAAGAGTGCGTGTAGATCAAGAAAGTACAAGAATTAGGTAGAAAACTTACAAGAATCGCGAGAAATCTGAAGAAAAGTGGGCAAGAACGCTGGTCGGATGAGAGGTGTCGAAAATGGTAAGTTTGTGATGTTGACAGGGGGTATTTATAGGCTTACCATAAGAGGAAAGGGGGAGGAGAGGCTGGTCGATCGGGTGGTAACCCGATCGGGTGACTGCTCGATCGAGTGGCACCTCGATCGGGTGGCAGCTCGATCGGCTGGCCAACCGATTGGTGTGCAAGGCGCGACGAGTTTTGCTAGTTCGATTGCGATGCGATAGAGTTTCCTAGTCAAATTACTTTTAATCCCAAGTACTATATCAGCATACAATCATCCTTATTTCATATTCGTTTAGCGTTTGCAATTCGATTGCGATTGAGTTTCGATTACGTTTCGATTAATAAGCACACATAAACATAATTAAACATGCACAAGTAACACATAAGGCACACACACACATAGAACAATATCCGAAATGCGTAATCCGAGTTGCGAGTGCAATTGCAATAGCGATAAAGCGATAAAACATGCGATAAATTTCGAGTACACCTCGATTATTAATAAGTACTCCACATAATACACCTAACATAAAGCATAAAATAGACTAACTACAAGTCAAAGAAGTCAAAACGGGAATTGAGCAAGGAGTGACGGATCGCAATTAGCAATCTTGTCTCCCTTTGACTTCAATCTTGACTTTGACTTTAACTTTCGAAACACGGGGTGTTACACCACCCTAGTCCAACCCGTTAACTGTTCGAGACGGTGTTTCATGTTTAACCCGAAATCAGTAATCCCTTGGATTGGATTCAGATCTGGAAGTAACACACCGCTAAGAATGAGTAGGAGGTCAGATCAAGGTCCGAATCTATCGGTTTTGAGTGCATTGAGTGTAAAAGAGTTGAAAGAAAGTTAGAAAACCATCTTTAAATCCTTTTCACCATGAATATGTTCAGATCTATGAAAGATCTTTGTTTATTCATGTGGAAATCGTTCAGATCTAAGTTGTTCTTGGTAGATTGAAGCTAAAACATGAAGTTCATAAGAACTCCATGATGACATCATCCTAGAACACCTCAAATCTTGTGATTTCACAGTTAAAAGTTAAGATTAAAAAGATAGAAAGGTGTAGGAGTGTGTGTAGATCAAGAAAGTACAAGATTTAGGTTGAAAACTTACAAGAATCGCGAGAAATCGGAAGAAAAGTGGGCTGGAGCGAGTTGAGCAGAGAGAGAGCTATCACATCAAGTGATGTGACATATGAGGGGTATTTATAGGGTTTCCTTAAAAGGAAAGTGGGAAGGAGGCTGGTCGATTGGGTGGCAGTCCGATCGGGTGGCAACCCGATCGGATGGCAACCCGATCGGGTGGCAATCCGATCGGATGGCCACCCTATCCATTGGCCACTCGATTCGAGTATTCGGAGTGATGATCTTAGTTGTTTTGATTCGAGTGTTAAGCTTTGCGATGCAATTCGAGCGAGTGATGCGATAGTATTACCCATCAAGTTACTTTTAATCCCAACTACTATATCTAACATACAATCACTATGATTACTGCGTTTAGCGTTTCGATTCGATTGCAATGCGATTTCGATTGCGATTAATACCTCAACATAAACATAACATGCACAAGTAACACATAAATGACACACACACATAAACCAATATCCAGAACACGTAATTCGAGCTGCGAATGCGATAGCGATAAGCGATAATTCGATTAAAGATGCGATTAATAGCGATTAAACCTCGATTATTAACAAGTACTCCACATAATACAACCAATGCGATAACACAAATAGATTATCTACAAGTCAAAGAAGTCAAAACAGGAGTGGAGCAAGGAGTGACAGTTCGCAATTAGCAATCTTGTCTTCCTTTGACTTAAATCTTGACTTTGACTTTGACTTTGACTTTCGAAACACGGGGTGTTACAGCCTCCCATTCTTAAGGGAATTTCGTCCCGAAATTAGGCCGAAGCCGTAACAAACAACTGCGGGTACTTCGCCGTCATATCGCTTTCGAGTTCCCAAGTGAACTATGCGCCTCGTTTGCCTTCCCAGTGAACTTTCGACAGGCTTCTCCACGAAGTGTAGTGTTTTGTTTACTTGAAGATCCTCTAGGGGTACATGTAAATCATCATCAGCCAGGCACTTTCTGAGGTTCGAAACATGGAAAGTCGGGTGAACGTTGTTTAGTTCCTCCGGTAGTTCGAGTCTGTAAGCCACTTTTCCTATCCTTTCCAGAATCTTAAAGGGTCCAACATATCGAGGCGCGAGCTTTCCTCTCTTGCCGAATCTGACCACACCCTTCCAAGGTGACACCTTTAGGAGTACGTGGTCGCCAACGTCAAATTCGAGGGGCTTGCGTCGTCTATCAGCGTAACTTTTCTGACGACTCCGAGCTTTTAATAGATTGTCTCGAATCTGAAGGATTTTATCAGTCGTTTCTTGCAATAGCTCAGGACCGGTTAGTTGCGAATGCCCGATCTCGTGCCATACAATAGGCGATCGACATCTTCTTCCATACAATGCCTTAAATGGTGCCATATGAATGTTGGAATGATAACTGTTATTATACGAGAATTTGACTAAAGGTAAGTATGCGTCCCAATTACCACCAAAATCTATGACACACGAACGGAGCATGTGTTCAAGGGTACGAATCGTTCTTTCAGTCTGACCATCGGTTTGAGGATGGAATGCGGTACTTAGATTAAGCGCAGTACCAAGAGCTGCTTGAAATGTTTCCCAACAACGCGAGGTAAACCGAGCATCGCGGTCAGAAATGATGTCGCGAGGCATCTATGTTGACAAATGATATCTTTGGTGTAGATTCGGGCTAATTTTTCTTCCTTGTAATCTTCCCGTATTGGCAAAAAGTGAGCAGATTTAGTAAAACGGTCAACGACAACCCAGATGCTGTCGTGACCTGATGGCGTACGTGGGAGTTTCGTTATGAAGTCCATAGCTATACTCTCCCACTTCCATATAGGGATCTCGGGTTGGACGAGTAAGCCATAGGGTCTTTGATGCTCAGCCTTGACTTTTGAGCAAGTCAGGCACTTCGAAACATAAAGGGCAATATATCTCTTCATGCCCGGCCACCAGTACTTGTAGCGCAGGTCCTGGTACATCTTGTCGGCACCGAGATGAATAGAATATCGAGATTTGTGGGCTTCGTCCATCAAAATCTGTCGTAAGTTGGCCCGTTTAGGGATCCAGACTCGGTCCAGATAGTGGAATATCCCATTCGACTTGTTCACTAGCTGGGCTCCATCGTTGAGAATTCTTTCCTTCTTCAAAGTGCGTTTATTAAAACAGGCATGTTGGGCATCGGGAATGAGGGTTTCGAGATCATATTGGGCTTGGATATTACGGGCATTGTGCAAATAACTCCGTCTGCTGAGAGCGTCGGCAACGACATTTGCTTTTCGAGGATGATAACGAATCTCGCAGTCATAATCGTTGAGGAGTTCTACCCACCGGCGTTGACGCATATTTAGCTCTTTCTGGTCAAAGATATGTTGTAGGCTCCTATGATCGGTGAAGATCGTACACTTGGTACCATAAAGGTAGTGTCGCCAAATCTTTAACGAAAAAACAACCGCGCCTAGCTTAAGGTCGTGGGTTGTATAGTTCTACTCGTGGATCTTGAGCTGACGAGATGCGTAAGCAATAACCTTGTCTCGCTGCATAAGAACACAACCAAGGCCAAGGTTCGAGGCATCACAATAGATAATAAAGTCATCGTTTCCGTCGGGCAAAGTGAGAACAGGAGCATTGCAAAGCATATACTTGAGGGTTTGAAAGGCAGTCTCATATCCGGTTCCCCAAACAAAAGGCATATCTTTTTGCGTGAGAGAGGTTAACGGCACAGCGATTTTAGAGAACCCTTCGATAAATCGACGATAATAACCCGCTAATCTGAGAAATGAATGGACTTCAGACGGGTTCTTAGGCGTAACCCAACTCTTGACAGCTTCGATCTTCACGGGGTCGACGTGAATACCTTGACTATTGACAATGTGGCCAAGGAATTGAACCTCCTCCATCCAGAATTCACACTTGGAGAACTTGGCAAAGATTCGATTCCCCTGGAGTAGCTCGAGAACCAAACGTAGATGTTGCGCGTGTTCGGTTTTCAACTTGGAATAGACCAGGATATCATCGATGAACACGATGACGAAGCGGTCGAGAAAAGGTTTACACACGTAATTCATCAGATCCATAAAAACCGCGGGTGCGTTGGTTAAACCAAAAGGCATAAAAACGAACTCGTAGTGGCAGTATCGAGTGCGAAAAGCATTTTTGGGAATATCTTCTTCTTGTATGCGTAATTGGTGGTAGCCTGAGCGTAGATCGATCTTGGAGAAACATGTAGCACCTTGTAACTAGTCAAACAAATCATCGATGCGGGGCAAGGGATAGCCATTCTTGATTGTCAGCTTATTCAATTCCCGATAATCGATGCACATCCGGAACGACCCATCCTTTTTTTTGACGAAAAGGATTGGTGCGCCCCAAGGAGAAGTGCTAGGGCGAATGAAGCCTTTATCAAGAAGTTCCTGGAGCTGACTCGAGAGTTCACGCATTTCGGACGGAGCGAGTCGGTAAGGATCTCTGGCAACAGGGTTTGCTCCAGGAATGAGGTCGATGCGAAAGTCGATATCACAACTTGGAGGTAAGCCTGGGAGATCTTCAGGAAAAATGTTAGGGAATTCACAAACAATGGGGACGTCTTTCACCTTCCTAACTTCCTTTTTCTCCGCTACTACAATGTGTGCCAAGTAAGCCTGGTATTCCTTGCGGAGATACTTGCTAGCTTGAACACATGACATGAGTTGGAGTTTCTTCGATTCGACTTCACCATAAATACATAATTAATCACCATTAGCGAGCGAGAATCGAATCATCTTTTCAAAGCAAACAACTTCAGCATGGTTTTCACAAAAAAAGTCCATGCCTACTATGACATCAAAACTACCGAGCTGCATCAGAATAAGGTCGATAGGAAAGATGTGATTGTTGAGCTCGAGGGTACAATCACGGAGGACAGAGTTGACAGCAACAGTTCTTTCGATGGCAACTTCAACATCGAACATCGAGGGGAGATGGGCGCGCTTATGATTAAGAAGCTTTTCGAACTCAAACGATACAAAATAGTTATCGGCTCCAGTATCAAACAAACACGAAGCATAAATACCATTCACAAGGAACGTACCATTGACCACATTGTTGTCAGCTTGAGCCTGACGCACATTAATGTTGAATGTTCGAGCACGAGCGACTTGTTGCTGTTGCTGCTAAGGCTGCTGCTGCTGTTGTTGAGGCTGTTGTTGTTGTGGCTGTTGCTTCACAACCCAATTGGGGCACATGTTTGCGAAGTGGTTAGGATCACCACATGCAAAGCAGACTCTAGCATTGACCGCGGGCGCCTGAGCTGCTTGTTGTCCTTGAGGGGCAGGGAGCAGAGCTTGATGAGCAGTAGCTGGTGCTGGCGCTTGTCGAGGACCTGTACGGCAGTTGGCGGTGAAATGGCCGTAGATGTTGCAATGTACACAAAATCTGCAAGAAATTCCCACTGGATGATGATAGGTGCATGTCGGGCAAGCAGGGTGAGGACCAGTATAAGCACGCTTTGCCGGCGGTGCTTGGGTTACCGGTGCCGCAACCAGGCGGTGTTGAGCTTGCCGCTAAGCCGGTACAGCTTGGAGTGGGGCAGCAGTGGTGACAGCACAGTTCTTGTTGCTGGAGTTGCTGTTGTTCTTCCTCTTACAACGTGAGGCTTTCGAAGACTGAGGAGCGGCGGCAGTTTCAGCGGTTGGTGCGGTGGTAGCTTGATGGAGATTCTTGGCGGCTTTATCCCAGAAGCCAGACTTGACTCGTTTGTCGTTTATTTTAGTGGCAAGCAGGTAAGTCTCTTCGATTGTCGCTGGCTTTGAAGCTTGCACAAAATCTGCGACACAGTCGGGTAGAGCTCAAATATACTTCTTGATCGCCATGTCAGAAGTCTTAACTTGATCAGGACAGATGATGCTAAGCTGCTTGAAGCGAGCAGTTAAAGCAGCATTATCACCCTCCTTCTGCTTGATGTGCCAGAATTCGTCCTCCAACTTTTGGCACTCGTGGGGAGGGCAGAACTCTTCCAACATGACGTTCTTCAACTCGTCCCATGTCAAACCGTAAGCTGCGTCATTTCCGCGTTTGTTTCTCTCGGCCGTCCACCAGTCTAAAGCGCAGGACTGGAAGACGCCGGTCATGTTGAGAGTGTGGAGATCATCAGGACAGCCACTCTGGCGCAGGGTGACCTCGATCGAATCAAACCATTGAAATAAGGCCGTAGGACCATCTTCACCGGTGAATTTTTTCGGTCTGCAAGCTTTAAACTGCTTGAAGCTAAAGGCAGCCTTAGGAGTCTCGGTCCTGGATTCTTCAGATGATTTTCTCACATTCTCGTACAGTTCACTGACGATCTGTGGAACAACCTTCGCCATTTGCTTAGTGATCATAGCGGCGAGGCGTTTGTCGGCCTGCTTTCGGCGAGCGGATTGGGTAGCGCGAGAACCAGATGACGACATTGTCTGCAACAGACATCATCACAGGACTCAAACACAATTTCAATTATTCCTAGTATAGTCTAGAGATTACCATAAAGCTCAGGAACACATCTACTCATATAACCACACAAGCACGTAGGCACATAGGCACATAAACACATTAGCACATAAGTATGTAGAGCACGAAAACACATGAGCATGTAAGGCACAGAAGTACATGAAGCAGTCAGAATACAGAAACCTAGCTATATGTTGCACGTATTCCCTATCCTTCACAGCGCATTTAGCGGTTAATTACAACGATTGCTAGTATCGAGTAGCGATAGCGGATGATGATCAGCGATTGCTAATGATTGTGTAGTGTGAGTTGTGCGTGTCGATTGAAATAAACAGCGAAAATGAATAAACCACCAAAATCGAAGCGTATAATCACATAAACACACAAAACCCACATAAAATCAACAAATATCAGAGTCAGCATTTGCGGGCTCAGAATCGAATACATAGAAATCGAGAATAGATTGTCTTTGGATAGATAGACGTTGACTTCCCAAAGTGATTCGACTATTCACAAGGACTTTAAGTGCACACTTTGGCCTTCGGGACTGTGCTCTTGCCTCGAATCTGGGTGAATGGCACGCATCCTTCCAGTTATAGTGCGACTTCAAGTCGTTGGAGTCCGTCGAGACCTCGGTGAGAGTTTTGTAAGACCAAAGTAGAGAGCGGAACAAGTCATCAAGATTCGGGTTTCACCCCTGACTTAACAACTTTTGTTCCTCTTTTGATAAAATAAGGAAGGATTATGCGTCAAAGTATAGATTTCACTCCTGATTCAACGCAATTCCTCCTGTTTATAGGTAAAAATACGGGTCGAACAAGCAACTCGGTCGAGAGTTTGCGGTTTTCACACCTAATCTCGACCTGATCACTCGCTCATTTTCGAAAATTAGAGTGCAGTGATAGTGTAGTGTAAGCGAGAACAGCGTGATATAGTAAGTAAGCTCGCACAAAACCCCTACAGGGTATGCACAAGTCGGTCTTGTTGGTACCAAACTATAGACTAGGTCGTTTCTAAGACAACAACCCGGACTAGGTCGAGTCTTGCCTAATTCCCTATAGTTATGGCTCTGATACCAATCTGTCACACCCGAACTGATGGGGGAAACATCGGGGCGCGGCACTGAGCGAAACAGATTATTCAAAGAAATTCCATAACGACTAAATTACCAAATAGTTTAAATATTATGCCCCATACCATAACCCATAAGATAATCTAGTTATTACAGACAGAGATTTTCTTCAAACAAATAAAACATGTTCCAACAACTCAGATTTTTAAATAAATAAATTGTCTTTGTTTCTAGACTCTTTCCTAGGCTCGATTTCACAGCAAGCCAAGCATTCTAACATCTTAAGCACCTGCCACATACGTTCAGTTAAAGTCAATACACATAGTGTAAAGGTGAGCATACAAGTTTAATAGATATAATAGAGTTCGAAATCGTTTACGCATAACCAGCACGTACACAGTGCGAAATGAAGCACGTAAGTTATCGACATGATCCTATCAATACCAATGACTATGGGTTGACTGCTCAAGGCAGTTCGTAATACACACTCACCACTGTGAGCCATGTATTTAATTGTCCTTAACAACCCCTGAGTGAACAGGTGCTAAGACCAAACTATAGTACTATCATTGCTAAGGCAGGTAGACAGCAATCCATGTGTAAACATAACAAACAAGCATTCATTAAGTCACGTATAACATGCGGTAATCGGTTAGCGTTAAAGTATTGCGTAGTGTGTTCGATGTGATTTAGAATAAGTAACGTATGTAACACCCAACAGTGCATAAAGCAAAAAGGGTTCGAGTATACTCACTGCGATAGAGTTAATGGATTAAAGAGAGCGCTAAAAAGGAATTAGCCTGAATAGTTAATGATAGCATAAGCGAAAGTCAGCGCGCAAAACAGTGTAGGTGTACCAAGGATAGGACGGTAATCCGATCGGGTGGCAATCCAATCGGATGGCTAGTCGATCGGGTGGCAATTCGTTCAGATGGTCACCCGATCGGATGGCCATTCGATTGGATTGTCACCTCGCTTGGTGAGGATGTGTTTATGTATGATGGTTTGTACTTTGAAGTTTTCGTTGTAGAATTTTAAAATTTGAGAAGTATCTCTTCCCTTCAGGTCGGTCGATCGAACAGTCGTTCGATCAGACAGCAATCCGATTGGTGAGGCTTCTCAGTTTAAGAACAAGTTCACAGCAGGACGGTCACTCGATCGGATGGCTATCCGATCGGGTGGCAATCCGTACGTGCTGAACATGTTGAAAATTGTTTAAGTATCAAGGTCCCAATGTCACACGATCGGACGGTCACTCGATCGGATGGCAATCCGATCGGGTGGTAACCCTTTTTAACATTCAGATCCTTGAATAGTTTGAAAAAAATAGACTAAGCGTGGGACCCAGGTGCAAGCCGGTCGGGTGGCTGTTTGATCGGGTGGCAATCCGATCGAATGGCTGTCCGATCGGACGGCAATCCGTCCCAGACGACATGATCTTTCTTACACTTGGTTGTTTTGTTAGTTTGCGTTTTCTTGAGACTGCGCAATAACGTGTCAAACAACAGAACCCTCGTCAAGACTTAGTGACCCGGTCGGATAGGAACCACCCTAGTCCGACCAGTTAACTGTTCGAGACGGTGTTTCATGTTTAACCCGAAATCAGTAATCCCTTGGATTGGATTCAGATCTGGAACTAACACACCACTAAGAATGAGTAGGAGGTCAGAGCAAGGTCCGAATCTATCAGTTTTGAGTGCATTGAGTGTAAAAGAGTTGAAAGAAAGTTAGAAAACCATCTTTCAATCCTTTTCACCATGAATATGTTCAGATCTATGAAAGATCTTTGTTTATTCATAAGAACTCCATGATGACATCATTCTAGAACACCTCAAATCTAGTGATTTCATGGTTAAAAGGTGTAGGAGTGCATGTAGATCAAGAAAGTACAAGATTTAGGTTGAAAACTTACAAGAATCGCGAGAAGTCGGAAGAAAAGTGGGCTGGAGCGAGTTGAGCAGAGAGAGAGCTGTCACATCAAGTGATGTGACATATGAAGGGTATTTATAGGGTTTCCATAAAAGGAGAGTGGGAAGGAGGCTGGTCGATCGGGTGGCAGTCCGATCGGGTGGCAACCCTATCGGGTGGCAACTCGATCGGATGGCAACCCGATCAGATGGCAATCCGATCGGATGGCCACCCTATCGGTTGGCCACTCGATTTGAGTGTTCGGCGCGATGATCTTAGTTGTTTCGATTTGAGTGTTAAGCTTTGCGATGGGATTCGAGCGAGCGATGCGATAGTATTACCCATCAAATTACTTTTAATCCCAACTACTATATCTAACATACAATCACTAGGATTACTGCGTTTAGCGTTTCGATTCGATTGCGATGCGATAGATTGCGATTTCGATTGCGATTAACACCTCAACATAAACATAACATGCACAAGTAACACATAAATGGCACACACACGTAAAACAATATCCAGAACAAGTAATTCGAGCTGCGAATGCGATAGCGATAAGAGATAATTCGATTAAAGATGCGATTAATAGCGATTAAACCTCGATTATTAACAAGTACTCCACATAATACAACTAATGCGATAACACAAATAGATTATCTACAAGTCAAAGAAGTCAAAACAGGAGTGGAGCAAGGAGTGACAGTTCGCAATTAGCAATCTTGTCTTCCTTTGACTTAAATCTTGACTTTGACTTTCGAAACACGGGGTGTTACAGACCTCTTCTTCCACAAAGTGGTCGATTTCTTCTCTTATATTGGGTGGTTCATCTTCATCTTCAATTAGGGGGTCGTCATTGCCGAACAGATATTTCATTGAATGCTCAAGATCGACACTTTTTTGAATGCCCCTAATTAAATGGGTAGATTGTTAAACTTCTGGTTTTTAAAAGCTTCGTGGGTCTTTACAAAAGGTCGTCCCAACACTAGTGGAGCGTCATCAAGGATGAGGAAGTCGGTTGGGATCACCATTTGATTGGTTTGGACTAACAGATCTTCAACTATCCCTATTGATTTTATTCTTTTCCGATTAGATGGAAAAATGGGTATTTGAAGTGGAGAAAAATCACCAATACTTAATTTTTCAAAAATGTTGTTTGGCATTATATTAACACAAAGATCTTTATCAATTGTAATATTACTAATAAAGGAATTTTGAAAGAAACATGGAACTGGTGTAATGTTAATTTCAAATGGATCATCTTTTATTAGTGTAGTTTGATCATTTATTAACTTAATGCTTACCGTTTCGTCAACTTTAGTGTTAGTATTCAACTCTTTTAAAAACTTAGCATCAGTTGGTACTAAACAATGATTTTCGAAAGAAGGTGACAAGAGATTAATTTCTTGAAAATTAGACTCTTCTTGAATTTTAACGTTATCGGACTCACCTTTTTCGTTGTTTAACTCATGTGTCGACTTTTCACTTACTTGTTCTTCCATTTTTACCTTTTCAACTATCTCTTCTTTATTACAAGTTAATTCTTCCCTTGCGCGGGATTCCTCTTCCCTTACGCGGGCTTCTTTTATATAGCGCTCGATAGTTTTAAGGTGTTCTATTATCTTATCGGCTATGGGTGAGATAGTTGGTGGTTCGTCAAAGTGAGTTGAATAAGTATCCTCAAAGCTTGAGTTCGGAAGTTCGATCCTTGGTTCCTCATAGTACTCATATGAGGTAGATGGTTCATACCATTGTTCCTCATTGTAAGTATATAATGGGTAACGGTCATAACTTGGTTCTTCATAATACTCATATGAGGTGGGTTGTTCACGCCATGGTTCCTCATAGTAAGTATATGAAGGTGGAGGCTCATATCTTGGTTCCTCAAAGTATGAGGATGAAGGCTCATACCTTGGTTCATCAAAATATGAGTATGAGGGAGAAGGTTCATACCTTGGATCTTCATAGGTTGTGTGTGAAGTGGATGGATCGTACCTGGGCTCCTCATAGTAGTTGTATGAAAGGGGTGGCTCAAAGAGGTCACAATATTGTACCGAATGAGGGTTACCACAAATGGTACAATAGTCTTCCCTAGAATCATCCTCCTCATAGTGGTAGTTGTAATCTCCTGAGTATTGATCCATAAGAATCACTCAGCAGACCACAACAGAGTCTCGGGACTAGAAAACAAAAATAAAAACGGAAACAGAGGCTGGACACGGCCCTGTGTTCAATGAGCACGGCCCCGTGTTCAGGTTCTGTATCTGGGCGTTTAAAAATTTTAACTGGTTTTGTGTAGCACGGGGGCGTGTTCAGCGAACACATCCCCGTGTTCAGACTCTGTATCTGGGAATTTTAAAAAAATGTGTAGCACGGGGGCGTGTTCAGCGAACACGACCCCGTGTTCAGTCTACTGTAATGCAAAAAACTACCTAAAAATGAAAAAAATGTGCGCGCGTTTTAAAAAGGTTTTGAAAAACTGATTAGGCCGCCGATTTTAAGCTTTCTTAAAATCTTTATGTCCCCGGAAACGGCGCCAAAAACTTGATGTGCGTAGTGTGTTATATGTTTTTATTGATATTTTAAGCCCTTTTTAACACTTTAGTCAAGTTTTAAATTTATAAAACACGATATTCTACTAACACTAAACACACATATGGGCAAGTACACCCATCGTGAGCGTAGTATAGCATTAGTAAGATACCGAGGTCGTCCAAGGACACAAGAGCTTTTAGTACCGGTTTATCCTCAACATCTAATCAAATCAAAAGTTTAGAAAAGGTTTTAAACATGAAAATAAAAACTAAAAATGCTGAAAAATAAAATAAAAATAAAAACAGATAAACAAGATGAATCACTTGGATCCGACTCGCCTTTAGTGTAACCTTTGATGATTTCCGCACTTTTGCACTTTTTAAGAGATTATCTTAGTTATTGTAGTAGGCCCCTCTTTTGAAGGTGACGTTACCCTCAACCCAGTGGTTTGAGTCAGCAAGGATACAATCCCAAAGGGTCAGAATATTGAAAGATAATTAATTAAGTTATTAATGTGTAATGTGGTAGGCCCCTTTTTTGAAGGTGATGTTACCCTCGGCTAAGTGGTTTGAGTCAGCAAGGATACAATCCCATGTAGCCGGGTTAATTTATTAATAGTAGTTTACATATGAGGGGATCAAGTTATTCGCACCCCCGCCATCTAATACCAGTGGGTATTGAAGGAGGTCCTAGTAAGCTTGACCCAGGTCCTTGCAGGTTCTATACACTGAACAAGGCAAGAACCTTACCAAACCATTCCCTTAACCCCCGACCAGGTAGCCAACATATCTCTATATAGACCGTAGAGATATGAATGGTGAAAGTCTTTTATTTTATATAGACAGTAAAATAATGACAAGACACCACGGACAAATGATAAGGAAGTTTCACCTTCAACATAAGAAACTAGTTATTAAAGTCATTAATACAAAACCAAATAAAAAGTGTGAAAAGATTAAATTTCAAAAGTATTACACTAAATGCTTGTCTTCACCAAGAGATGTAAGAGACTTAGGCAAACATGGCCTTTGCTTGTCAAGAACTCTTACTATCAATCTTGGATCCCGAGACTACTACACACACTCTAATATGGATGATGGATGATGGTGGTGGATGTGGGTTGTAGTGGTGGTGGAGTGTGGGTGAAGTGGGAGAGAGGTAGTTTGCCAAGGGATGCCTTTGAAGTGAACCAAGCACCCCTATTTATAGCCTGCACATATGCCCGGACACGGCCCCATGTCCATTGGGCATGACCTGTGTCCATCCTCTTTCTCTTTCTTCATTAATTTCAATTTGTCTGTATTAGCTCCACACGCTCCCGTGTTCGCTGGGCACGGTCCCGTGTGAAGAAGCGTATCTGTACTATCAAGATTTGCAAGATTCTACGAATCTTAGCGTTGACCATGACCCGTGTTGAGCTGAGCACGCCCCCGTGTTGGGAATAGAAGCTTCTATAGATTTGTCTTTTCTGCAGACATCTGGCCACGCCCCCGTGTCCGCTGGGCACGGGGCCGTGGTCAGCCTTTTGTCTCTTTGTTTTTGCTGTTGAGGGGTCGGGCATGCCACGTTTATTTTTTTTCTTGTATTTATGTTAGGTTTTGCTACATATTTGTTCCTTCTGTTCAATTACGCTCATTTAGTCCTGAAAATACAAAAAGAAGACAAAAGCACACTTTTTCCAACATTAGTACTAAAAAGGGTTAGTTTTATGCCTTATTTGATGTAATTTATATGTTTCATTTTACACACATCAAGTTCTACCCAAGATTATACAAGTAGACTTTTAGTTGAACCCTAAAGTTACAAAGTGAGTCATTCTCCTTTTTATCACCTTTTTGTGATACATTTATATTTAAAAATGCTTTCCAAAATCATAAATATTTATGAGTTATACTTACAATGATTAAATTTTTGTATTCTGCAATAACTGCCGGTATGAGAGGTTTTATACATTACTTGACCCTCGTTACTATTGGCCAAAAAGTTAGCCAATAGTAGCATGACCACAAGCACGGGGGAAATTGTGCCCAGTGGCCATAGCCTATAACTAATATTATTTTTTACATTAAATAATTATTAATAAATTTAATGTATGATTAAAATAAATCTACTGTGTATATAAAATAGAGCTTTATTAATTATTATTAAAGCATATTAGTTACATTAAAGAAATATATTTAATAAACCTAAATTACTATTAACATTATAAAAGAATGTATATCATAATAAAATATGTCAAATATAATATTATAGTTTTAATATACTAAGATTATATTTTAAATCTTAGTCGCATTAATATATTAAGTAATAATATCACAATTATTTAATTAATATATTTATAGGTATTAATTTGATAGAAAATGATATATTTTATTTTCTGGGCTAATTGGTTTTGTGCCATAGAAAATATATTTGACAAAGTAATGTCATGGGACACTACTAAATCCAGAGTCACAAGTTGAGAGAATGATCAACAGTGATATAACCAGAGGCAATTGTTGAGAGAATGATCAACAGTGTTAGGACCAAAGTCACTAGTTGAGAGAACGATCAACAGTGATACGACCACCGGCACTAGTTGAAAGAATGATCAACGGTGTTATGACCACAGTCACTGGTTGAAAGGATGATCAACAGTGATGTGACCATCGTCACGGGAATCACCTAGTGACAGATACTTTGAATAATAATAAGATATATTTTATATCTATTACTTGATAAATTCACTATTGGACGAAAGTGAGCCAATGAGTGATATGACCACTGTCACATCGGAACTGCCACCATGTGACAAATACTGATTGAGTTGGGTAAATATAAATAAATATAAAAACCTTGATGCTATAAAGTATAACAATATATTTTATAAAAATGGAATGAACTCGCCAGTATTTATTACTGATAAAATATTTTCAAAACGCGTTTAAGGTAATTTGCTGTAAAGATAATAGAAGCCAGCTATGGAGCACTGAAGGCTTAAATAAAGTGGCTATAAATACCTGAATAAAAGAAGAAATTATGTTTTAATTATTTGGGTTTATCCCTATAAAAAGAATTGAATGAAATATGGGTTTTAGCCCATTTGTTTAATATTAAAAGTTTGGTGTTTTACAAACATTGAATTATTTCCTAACTATGATCCTGATGAAAAAATTTTCCGCTGCGTAATTAATAAACACCGATACCATGTAACTGGTTCACGGCTCCCGCTCCCAGGGTGGGGTCGGGGGCTGTGACACTTTATTGTGACTTTCACAAAGATACAGGTGTTAGGATCTGAGTTTGGTTTTGATTGTGTTTTACGTTTGAATTAAGATGAAAATGAATGAGTTGTGCAGCGGAATTGAGATGGAACCAAACTTTGCACACAATCAAACGAGAGAATTGCTTTAATCAAACATTTTCAACAAAGAACCGAAAGATTGAATTTATTTCAATAACGATTACAATGCATGTATGAATGCAAACTCCCCCTCAGCCTGAGCTCACAGTGTTTGTTCATGCAGGAAGAAGATTTTGCAAAGAGCTAAATAGAACAATGCATGGTACTGTTCTATTTATAGGCACGAGCAAACCACTGAAGCATCTAAGCTGACATCACCATGAAAGTGACATCTAACCTCCTAACAAACTCTAACCTCTGATCTATACAACCTCTGCTATGCTAACTACCGTTATTACATTTGAATACATAAAGACATCTAAACTACTGCTGCATCATTCCACTGATGTGAACCCAGCAGTACTTGTCATGATCAGCAGAGCTTGACTCAAGGCAGTAGATTGAACAGCAGAGCTTTAATCTTTCATCAGTCTTTTACTTGATCAGCAGTTTGTAGGTTAGCAGTTTGTACGATCGGTAGATAGGAGGTCAGCAGATGTTGAAACCACTTTCAAAGGGAGAGATTTGTATACATAACATCTGCTTATTCTGGATCCACTGCTCTGATCCAGTTTTGGCTTTAATTATCTGTTTCTTTGGTAGGGTTCAATCCCAACAATCTCCCCCTGGAACAGATAATGCCAAAACTCATCATTATTTGTAGATATTTATTGCCTCATCAGCAGTTCCCTTATTTGCCCTTTGAGTTGTAACTCAAAGGCTAAGGCATCTGTGTCATCATTATCCCTGCTAAGTGGAAGATCAAGGAGATCCTGCAAATCTTCAAGACTTAGGCCAAGTGCTTGTTCCCTTGTTGTTTTCTTCACTTCTCCACTAGACTTGAACACAGTCAGTACATGGGTCTGTATGTCAGTTTTCAACTTTAGTACTTTTGAGTCATGTGGGTTTCTTGGGAGATTTTTATTTGATGAGGTGTTTGGAGATGCTGGCCTATTGATGACTGTCTGAGCAGTACTTGCAGGTTGATTCAGGCCAAGAGTATCAGCTATCATCTGCTTAATGCCTTCTTTTACAAACTCATCTCCTGCCATTAATTCTGCCACTGTTTCAGTAACCAACTGTTTTTATTGCTTTCTTTTGTAGATAGCAGCACCAGCTGGAGCAGTAGCTCTCCTGATTTGCAGCTTTGATGGTCTTTTTGAAACCTCTCTTCAGGATAGTCAGGCTTTTGTGGAGCAGTAGGATCTGTCTTTCTTAATTTCTCCAAGCTTTTGTAGGTAGCCCTGACTCTATCTTCTTTCCATCTCAATACTTGATTCAAAGACCCATAATCAGCAGCAGCTAATTCCTCTTTCATTCTCCTCAACTCTACCTTTTTATCAGGTACATTCTTTTTGAATTTTGCCCAATCTGGAGGAGTATGTTTCACTTTATTCTTGATCATGTCTTGAATTCTAGCTGCTTCACTTTCCAGCTCAGGAATGGTCCAGTCCTTATACATGTGTTTTTCTCCTTTGTATTTCTTGTGGGCCATGATGTTTTCAACATAATCTTTTCTTAGGGATTCATCTGCCTTTTCTGATACTTGCTGGCACACATTCTTTGCAAATTGTTCCAAAGATCTGGCTTGTGTGAGCAAGTATTGATAGTTTTGCTGAATTTCTCTATCAGATTTCCCTTGTGAATTTCTTTTTGAGATATCCTCTGCTTGTTTAGCTTTGACTTTCAGATATTCTTCAATATTTTTTGGCCTTGGATATCCTTCAACAGATGGTAAACTCCTTTTAGCAGGATCATCCTCATAGTAGAAAGATTTTATTTCTTCTCTGACTGCTATGAGTTCAAGAGGAAATTGAACACCTGCAGGAGCTAATGGTTTTTGAATTTGAGCTGATGAGAGAGGAACAGGCTTTGGTATTGTAACAAGTGGTAGAGATTCTGAAGATGTTGGTGGTGGTGATGGAGAATCATCATCAGGAATGAAAATCCTTCTCCTTTTTATTATAGGAGAGGCTGATGATGCTTTTGGTGGATCAGTGGTGGTGTTTTTGATGGCAGTGGTTTGTGATTGACTAACAGTTATTGAAACAACTGGTGTTTCAACCACTGTTGTCATTACAACAGATGTTGTAACATCTGATGTATTCTGCTTTTTGGCAGGAGGAGATGTGGTGAGGTTGTTTTTGGTGGTGATGGTGGTGGTGGTAAGGCAGTGGTTGTGGTGTGTGTTGAAGTGATAGCAGATGTTGAAACAACTGGAGTACCAGTAGATGTTGATACAGCAGGAGTTCCAACAGCTGTTTGGGTGGAGGTTTGATTTTGGGGGCTTTTAGATGGTGGTTTTGGAGTATGCTTTGTGAGTCTGGATGGTGTGGACTTGGGTTCCCTCACTTTTCTAGTGGGATTTCTTTTTAGCATAGGATTTTGAACATCCTTTAGCCCAGAACAACCCTGCGCATTCAACTCCATGTAAGTTCTTTTCTCCTCATTCCACCTTGACATATCCTTTGCCTCTATGTCCCTTTTTACACTTGCTACTCCTTCATCAAGTGCATTTTGGGTCACATCAACCTTCTTGCTACCATCTGGCAAAGGAATTTTTCTGGTCATAGCATCTCTTTCTGGTTCAACGTAAAGACCATCATTTATTCCCTTCTTTTTCCACTCCTGAATTTTCTCCCCCTTTTTGGCATTATCTGGGGGTAATTGATCAATAAAGAGAACAGTTGGAGGAGCAGTGCCAGTGGTTTTCAATATGTGGGCCTTGAGAGCCTTGATGTCTGCTTGAGTGTTCTTGAACCTAGACTCCATTGTGTTTCTCAGCTCTTGTACATGTATTGTATGTTGCTGAGCAGCCATTTGTTTTTGTTGTTGGAGATAAGGTTGAAATAGATTCCAGAGCTCATTTGCAGCAGGTGCTTGTGGTGGAGCAGGTGCTTGAGGTGGAACAATAGTGGATTGCACCTTTTGTACTTTCAACAACTGATGCAGCATTTCTTTAATTTCTGCAACAGAGGTATCCAGTTTTTCAACTCGTTCCGTCAATTCTAGGTACTTTAAACCATCACCCAATTTAATGGGATCATCTGATTTCCCACTAGCAATGGTTTTATCAGTGGTTGAGGTAGGGAGTGTACTCCAAACATTAACCACTGATGCCCCTTTTTCTTGGTACTGGGGTCTTCTTCCTTCAACACTTGACAACCTTTTGATGTTGCCAGTGGTCAAAACAAATCCACTAGTGGATGTCAGAGGTGCTATGGAAGGAATTGCCTCCAAGGAAGTCTTATTGATGTAACCACTGTCCAAATGCAAACCAGTGGGTTCAGCACTTGTAGTGGCTGCTTCACTTGGATCACCACCAAGAGTTACTTGTAACTCAAGGGGTGTAACCTCCTCAGGTTGTGTTGGTGGGTTAGCAAAGATTGATACAACAGACCCAGTCATTTGTTGAGGCATGTTCTCATTGATAGGTGATTGAGAAGGACTGGTTTGTGCCTGGTTCAAATCAATTGCATCCAACAAAAGTTTAGTTGGTGGGGGAATTGTGGATGTGAGGTTTGGTGTAGAAAGAGAATTTGTCCTGGGCATTGGGCTATGGATGATGGAAGCAAGTGATTCCAGAGCATCATATTGTGGTGTCCCTATATGTACAACCTGTTCTTTTTGAGAAGAAGCAGGAGGAGTTTCGGTTATGGGTTGAGATATTTGTACCAACTGCTGTGAGGAAGTAGCAGCAGTGGTTTCTTGTGACTTTTGTGTTGTCACTGGCAGTTGCTCTGGTATCTCATCCTCCAGAGTTGCCTTTTTGATAGGTTTGGGGGGGGGGTTGAGTTTTCTTTTTGTTTGGCTTTTTGGTGATTAAAGGTGTGGGTTTCAAAGCAGTTGTTTTGCTACTTTGATCACCTTGAGCAGTGGGTTCAGCAGCAGATACCTGAGGAGCAGTGGTAGCTGCTAAATTCTGCTCAAGCACCTCTGCTTGTGTTTTGCAAGGTGTTGACATTCTTGTAAAAGTTTCAGCAGTTAAGCTGTGCATTTGAAGAGATTCACCTTGTTGTATTGCAGAAGCATCAGTCTTACCAAGTTTCTTTTCCAAATAATAACTTAGAAATCTTGGAAACAGTAAGAATGCCTTTGTTTCAACATTTTTAACCAGATCATTAAAGATTACATGAGAATAATTAAAATTTTCTTTTTGAAGAATAGCATAACCCAGGTTTTGAATCTTTAAAGGTATTTCATTAAAAGCAGTGGTTTTGTTTGAAACACACATTAGGAGGGTATGGAATAAAAATCTTGTTGCAGGAGGGAAGAAACCTTTTTGTAAGGTATCCCTTTTCATCATTGTATCTGCATACCCTCTTTCAATAAAGTCAATTTTTAACTCGTTTTTAGGAAAAGAAATTATACCTTTCTGATCATTGAGTTGAAAGACCTCTGAGATGGATTGTGGTGTAATTTTGACAGCTTTACCCTTTAGAGAAGAGTTAATGGCTATGACAGTCTCACCTTGTTTGTCAAGGGTTACATTTTTCCAGAACTCTCTTTGGGTCGCCAAGTAAATTGGTGCATCTGCTGTTAACAAAGTTTTATACTTTGATGCAAACAAGACATTGATGATGGAGTCAAAAACATCAGTGGTGCCGGGTTTTGTGAGAAGACCCAGAAGATTGTGAGACGGTTTGTGTGGAATTTCAGTGGGTTTAGCCTTTTGAGAGGCTTCTTTTGAAGATGATTTGGAAGTGGGTTTTGCAGATGACTTTGATTTTGTCATTTTGGAGATGATGATCGAAGAAGGTTGTGAAGGAATTTTGAGAAAAACTGCTTTGAGAAGAGAATTTTTAGGAATTCAATTCGACAGTAAAACCCTGTTTGGGGTTTTGAAAGGAGTTTTATGGTGAAAAAGTGAATGCTGACGTGGCAGCGGTTACAAAAGGTCTGACCGCTATGTACTGTCCACGTGCCAACCCCTGATGAAATGAAGGACAATACTTTTATGAAAACTACTGATGAAAGGCAGTGGTTACAACGGTAACAAATGGAAGCAGTGGGTGATTTTCACTATCAGTGGATAGCACATCATTGGATAAAACACTGATTTTGAGCATCAGTGCTTATCAGGAAAATGAGAGAACAGGGATTGACTTTCAGCAGTGGACAGACTTTGAAGTAGAGCAGACTTTTGATCAATCAGTGGTTATGGCAGACTTTTAAGGATTTTAATGAAAACTTCATTTTTAGCTATTTTTAAGGATGGATTTTTGATTTTCTGAAAACATTTTAATGCTTTTATTCATAGAAAAACAAGATTTTGCTTGTTATTCCATGTTTAGCATGCCAATCCTAGAGACCAAGCTTTCAAAGGTGGATGTATCTAATGCTTTTGTGAGCACATCTGCCAGCTGGTCTTTAGTTGGAACATCATGCAGAGAAATCAAACCTTTTTCATAGCAATCCCTCACAAAGTGATGTCTGATGTCGATATGTTTGGTGGTTGAGTGGGAAACTAGATTTTTGATGATATTTTCTGCTGCCTGGCTATCTAACATGAGTGGTGTCTTTAAGGCAGTGATACCAAAATCCAGCAACTGATTTTGGAGCCAGAGCAGTTGGGCTATACAGCTTGCAGCAGCTATGTATTCTGCTTCAGCAGTGGATGTGGAAACAGCTGCTTGCTTTTTGCTTTGCCATGAAACTAAACAATCACCTAGAAACTGGCACCCTCCTGATGTGGACTTCCTTGTGGTGTTACATCCAGCAAAGTCACTGTCTGAAAATCCTGAAAGCTTGATATTCCCATTAGCTGGATACCAGATACCAAGTGTGGGAGCACTTTTTATGTATCTGAATATTCTTTTTATAGCAATAAGGTTGGATTTTCTAGGGGCTGATTGACTCCTTGCACAGACACATGTTGCAAACATGATGTCTGGCCTAGATGCAGTTAGGTACAAAAGAGACCCAATCATGCTTCTATATAGAGTTTGGTCAATCAGCTCATCCTTTTCATCAGACATGACTAGCTTATTTGTTGCCATGGGTGTGCTGCATGGTTTACAATCATTCATATCAAATTTGTTTAAAAGTTCTTTAGCATACTTGCTTTGATGAATGAAAGTTCCATTTTGTATTTGCTGAACTTGGAGACCAAGAAAGCATTGCAGTTCACCCATTGCACTCATTTCAAACTCAGCTGTCATGAGTTCCCTAAACTCTTCACACATTTTATTACATGTGCTTCAAAAAATAATGTCATCCACATAAATTTGGACAATCATTAAATCCTTTCCTCTCCATTTTAGAAACAGTGTTTTATCAATGGTACCTCTTTTGAAACCATTTGAGAGTAGAAAGGTGGAAAGAGTTTCATATCAGGCCCTAGGTGCTTGTTTCAGGCCATACAAAGCTTTGTTTAGCTTGTAGACATGATCTGGATAAAATTTGAAAACATCAATGAAGGGGTGCTCACAAGAAGCCAAACCCAAAACATTTGTCTTTTTGCTGGTTTTCTATCACTCCATCAGCCAGTCAAGTACCAAGAGGCACTGAAAGACAACAGTTGGGTAGAAGCCATGCAAGAAGAGCTCCAATAGTTTAAAAGACAACAAGTATGGGAGCTTGTACCACTGCCAAAAGATGTAAGTCCCATCGGCACAAAGTAGGTCTTCAAAAACAAAACAGATGAAAGGGGCATTGTTGTAAAGAATAAAGCCAGGCTTGTGGTTCAAGGTTACAGACAGGAAGAGGGGATTGATTATGATGAAACATTCGCCCCTGTAGCAAGATTGGAAGCTATAAGATTGTTCCTGGCCTTTGCTGTCAACCATAACATGAAGGTGTTTCAAATTCAAGAAGATTAAATCTCCTTGGTATGGTATGATGGCATTTGTTGGTGAAGGCTGCAAATGTGTATCATCTGAGCTAACCACTGCTGGTGACTTTGATGATCCAGCAGTGGCTTCAAAAGGTGGTGGAATAGGAGGTAATGGGTGGACACATGCTGACTTTTATCCACTGTTTGGGGACTTTTGTCAGCAGTGTTTGATGATGTGGAAGCAGTGGTTGAGCTTTGACAGCTGTTTTGTATAACTGATGCTTTTCCCATTGTGGCAGACTTTTGTTGAGGAATGATGATCTCATACCCATAGTCTGGTGGTGAATTCTCTGATGGACCTGCACTGTTAGTCTTGACAGCAATGTTTTCAAAAGTAAATTTATCAAGATCAAACAAATCTGCAGGATTTGCTGGGATTTTCATAGATGAAAGTTCATTAAACTTTACATTCAAAGTCTCCTCCACTGCTTTGGTCTGTGTATTAAACACTTTGTAGGCCTTGGCAGTGGTTGAGTATCCCAGGTGATAACCACAATCTACTTTGGCTGCAAATTTTGAGATGGAATCTTTTAAATTCAAAATAAAGCATGGGCAGCTAAATACTTTAAAATATGAGATCAGTGGTTTGATTTTATATAGAATTTCATAAGCAGTCTTTTTGTGCCTGGGGTTTATTAAAACTCTGTTTTGGACATAGCAAGCAGTGTTTACTGCCTCTGCCCAAAAAGTTAATGGCAAACATGAATCAGCAAGCATGGTTCTGGCAGCCTCAATCAAAGTTCTGTTCTTTCTTTCAACTACCCCATTTTGCTTTGGTGTTCTAGGGATGCTGTACTGCCTTACAATCCCTTTCTTCACACAGAAGGCATCTAACTCCTTATTTTTGAATTCTGTGCCATTGTCATTCCTGAAGACTTTTACTAGAAGGTCAAATTGCTTTTCAACCTGTGTCACAAAGTCTTGCAAAATGCCTGCAGTCTCATCTTTTGAGTGTAAAAAGAAAGTCCATGTAAACCTAGAGAAGTCATCAATAATAACCAAACAATATCTCTTCTTTTTGAGACTCATGACTTGAACTGGGCCAAACAAATCCATGTGCAGCATTTGCTAACATTGGGTTGTTTTGGACTCTTCAATGGACTTAAAAGAGCTTTTATGCTGTTTTCCTTTTAAACAGGAAACACAATGCTCAGGACATGAAAACAATTTTTGAGGTAAGCCTCTTACCAAGCCATTTTTTGAAATTTCAGTGATTGTCTTGAGATTTGTGTGCCCCAATCTTCTGTGCCAAAGTTCTGTCTCTTTGTTAGAGGCAGCTGAGAACAGACAGGCATCAGTTCTGGAACACTCTTTTGACATATCAACAATATAAACATTGCCACTTCTTTGAGCAACAAGTTTTGTTTTTCCAGTTTTTATTATTGCTTCAATCTTTTCAACCATTTCTGGTCCAACAATCCTACAACACTCCTTTGTGAAGAATGACCCATACCCCTTATCACTCATTTGTGAAACACTCAGGAGGTTGAATTTCAGATTGTCTATCAGATTGGCATTTTCAATCTTTGAGTAGGGCTTTACATCATGTCATGTGCCTGGAGCCTCCACTATCTACATACCAAAGGTTATCTAAGCATGCAGAAGCTCCCTGCACATGAAGTAAAAGGATTAGTTCATTAGGGTTTCCAAAGCCAATAAGGCTTTGGATGGGGTCTCAACAGTGTCTGGGATGGATGCAGATTGATGGACAGTGGTTAGGTCAGGGGTTTGGACAGTTTTAGGACTGTTTCTTTCTAACCACTGTTGCGGGTTTTGACCAATCACCTGTTGATACCCAAAAGGATGCCTGTTCACTCTAGGTTTAGAGGGCCTTTTATAGGTCTCATAAACGTGTGGAATCCTTTGGTAAGATGATTGTCCCTTGCCTTTTCTGAATTGGTTGGCAGGGGGTGCATCAGTCACTTGAACATCTCTTTGGACAGATGTTTGATTCAGCTGTTTTGTAACAGCTGTTTGGACTGGCACAAACAGTGGTTGATTTTTGGTGAATTTGACAGATGATGTTGATGGACTCAAGGATGTTTTAGCAGTGTACTCATTCTTTTTCACATCAAAGTTTTTGAGATACACACATGCTTGAGTTTGTGGTTTGTTTTACCACAGATGGTGCAGCTTTCAGCAGGAACAATGACACTTGTTTTGTTTAAGTCATATGCTTTTAAATGGAAACAATCTTTTGTTAGATGATTCCTTTTTTCACAAAATTCACAAAACAGGTTTTTGATTTTTTCTCTCTTCTTTCTCTTTTCAGACTCCTTTGCAACAGAGTTTTTAACCTCTGTTGGGATGTCCTTGAGAGGAATGAGTTTTTCTTTTGGAGCTTTAACACCATCAGTGGTTGTGAAATCCATGGGTTTAAAATTTTCAAGAATGTCACACTCATCAGACCATGTGGGTTTAAATTGGTATTTCTCAATTTCCTCAAAAGTAGAGGATCCCACTGGTCTCTCAAGTGTGATTTTGTTACCAAGTTTATCAGTGATTTTCACTTCTTGGCCATTCTTGTTTGTTGGTTTAATTTCAGATGAACCAGCTTGTTTTCCAGCAGTGTTTACAAGATCATTATATTTTCTATATCCTACACCAAACTTGACATTGCTTTTAAGTTGTTTCTCAAGCATAACCTCATACCCTTTACAAGATTCCACCCATCTTTCACAGGTGATCTGGGTGGACTCCAACTCCTTTTTGCAAACTTGGTATTTTTCTACCATAGTTTGAAGTTGAGTCTTGGTTAGCTCTTCTTTGAGACTGCTGATTTCTTTATCTTTTTCAACCAATTTGTTTCTAAGTTCTTTTAATGACTTTTCAAATTTGACTCCATCAGATAAGACTTTATCCCTAAGATTTTCATTTACCTCTTTGATGTTAGCAAATGCAATAATGCATTGGTCTGAACACAGTTTTTCAAGAACTTGAGGTGTTACCTTAGCAGCAGCCATCATGGCATAATCACATTTATAATCACCTTCTTCATCAGCTCTATCTTCTTTCTCACCTGCTTTCTTCTCTTCCTTTTCTTCTTTGTCATCTTCGGACCAAGGGTCAGACAGTGGTTCAATCAGGGTTTCTGAATTTTCTCCCAGCTGTAGTTCACCAGCAACTGCAGTAACCACTGCTTCAGCCACTTTATCCACTGTTTCATCACTTTGTTGTTCACCTTCTGTTTCTACCCCTTCTGGTATCGACTCTAATGCCATCAAACAAAATTCATCATTAGAAGGATCATTAAAAGCATTGAGTGCAAAATTTTCATCACCAAGCTCATCAGGCATGCTGCTCCAGTCAACAAAACCTTGGGTGAAAAAGCTTTGTTGATCTGGTTGTACCACTGTTGGAGCAGTTTGTTGAGGTGCAACATGTTGCACTTGTGCCTGAGGGACATGGGTTTGAACATACTGAATTTGTGGAACAGTGGTTTGAACATAATGCACAGGCACAGGGGTTGCAGCATAGTGAGCAGTGTTAACATGGGCAGCAGGGGTATATTGGGTATAGTGCACAGTGCTTTGCTGTTGTGGTCTAGGATTTGAGCTGGGATGAGTGATTATTGGTCCAGTGGTTTGACTCCTGCATTCCCTAGCAAAATGACCTAGCCTATTGCACTTGTAGCACTTATTTTTTTATTTATCCAACCCCACCCTTAAATTCCCATGTAACCCTGGGAATTTTCTCCATGTTCTTTTGTAGAATTTGCTTGTTCTTACACTAAGCAAAGCCAATTGATGCAAAATGTCCACCTCTTCTAAGTCAGTGGGATCAAAGTGTTGCAAATCATTGAGTTCAAAGCACAAGTTATCTGACATCTGGTTTTCACAATTTGCAGAAAAAGCATAATTTGCAGAGTGAGGATCAGGGTTGTTAAAATTTCCACCAGCAGTTATATCAATAAAGTGATCATAACCCTGATCCTTACCATTGCTACCAGATTCTTCCTGACCAAAAAGAGTTGTGCTACCAAATGAATAATCATCAGCAACTTTGCCAGACTCTTGCAACTTCTTTTTCTAGTTTAACTCCCTTTCATAGGTCAGGAGTCTACCATGAAGTTGGGTCAGGGTCAGATATTTGAACTCAGCAGAGTTTCTAGTAACAAAAGCTATGGTATCCCATTTTTCTGGTAGTGATCGAAGGAATCTGCTATTTTGAGTTGAATTTGGAAATGTTACTTTAACAAGCCTTAGCTCACTAATGAGACAACTGAATCGCTCAAATTGCTGAGTCAATGATTCACCCTTGATGTGACAAAATGTTTCATACTGCTGATTCAGAATTTCCCTATTGTTTTCAATGACTTCTTATGTTCCCCCAAACTGTTCCTTCAGAGCATCTCATAGCTCTTTGGCACTGTTACAATGTAACAGTCCAGCATAGATCTCATTTGGTAATGCGGATGCTATGATGCTAAATGCTTTGGCATCGAGTTCGAACTTTTGAAAATTAGTTTCAGTATAGTTTTCAGATGGTTTAGGTATGAACTTCTTTGCATCCTCAGCACTTGGCACCATAGGGACATGGGGACCAAAAACAACAGACCTCCAACATCCAGTGTTCTGTTGAGCAAGGATATGACCCATCCTTCTCTGCCAGATGTTGTATTCATTTCGTTTAAGCATAGGTGGTTTGAAAAGAGAGCCAATGTTATTCTTATCATCTTATGATTGTGACGTCATCCTGGTTGTTTTACAGGTACTGATTAATCAACTTTGATGGTGATTAAACCTTACTCTGTTTTTCAACAAAACAAACAAACTATCAGTATCAACGATTATGAGCTGAACTATTTATGTCAAAATGATTGTTAAATCAAATTTGACTGTCCAAGCTCTGATACCAATTGTTAGGATCTGAGTTTAGTTTTGATTGTGTTTTACGTTTGAATTAAGATGAAAATGAATGAGTTGTGAAGCGGAATTGAGATGGAACCAAACTTTGCACACAATCAAACGAGAGAATTGCTTTAATCAAACATTTTCAACAAAGAACCGAAAGATTGGATTTATTTCAATAACGATTACAATGCATGTATGAATGCAAACTCCCCCTCAGCCTGAGCTCACAGTGTTTGTTCATGCAGGAAGAAGATTTTGTAAAGAGCTAAATAGAATAGTGCATGGTACTGTTCTATTTATAGGCACGAGCAAACCACTGAAGCATCTAAGTTGACGTCACCATGAAAGTGACATCTAACCTCCTAACAAACTCTAACCTCTGATCTATACAACCTCTGCTATGCTAACTACTGTTATTACATTTCAATACATAAAGACATCTAAACTACTGCTGCATCCTTCCACTGATGTTAACCCAGTAGTACTTGTCATGATCAGCAGAGCTTGACTCAAGGCAGTAGATTGAACAGCAGAGCTTTAATCTTTCATCAGTCTTTTACTTGATCAGCAGTTTGTAGGTTAGCAGTTTGTACGATCAGTAGATAGGAGGTCAGCAGATGTTGAAACCACTTTCAAGGGGAGAGATTTGTATACATAACATCTGCTTATTCTGGATCCACTGCTCTGATCCAGTTTTGGCTTTAATTAACTGTTCATTTGGTAGGGTTCAATCCCAACAACAGCTCACTTGACAGATGACTGTATCAGTCTAAGGCAAGAAATCGAGAAGGCTTTGAAGAGCGGCAAGTTAAGCCATCTGGTTAAGAACGTGCGCAAGAAAACGCGCCAGATTCAAAGGAATGATGATGGAAACCAGAAGAAGGTTAGGCGCTTGGAAACTCACATGGTCAATGGACCAAGACACAGCGCGGGAAACAAGGGCAAGCGCCCATTCGAACCAGTATGGCAAGAACAACAAGTCATTTTTCCAGTAGTGCGCGGGGGACCACGCGCCACGCGCCCCATTGTCATTACCGGTATCATAGGTCACTATGTAACACACTGAATTTCGTACGTCGCAATATAATATTAAAATTCTATTAATAAGACGTGGTAAACATAGAATTACTTTACCATTCTCTAAGTTTTACAAGTTATGGAAATTCTAAAATTTATGTGCACATGAGATTAACCAAGTTAGTATGTGAAAGGAAATAAATGACATGTTTTAAAAGATGGAGGGGTTAAAAGGGAAAAGTGTTTTAAATAAAACACTTGACAAAAAAAAAAGTCAGTCTTTTTGTGTTTGGGGCGTGCGATCGAGAACAGGGGCCAAGGAAGAGCCAAAACCCTAACATCCTAAAATCAGCGAATTGAGAAGGAAATCAAGGGCTAATCGAATGCATGTGATCAATTCCTTGTTCATCTAAGGGTTTTCCAACATGGGGTAAGTTGAATTATGCGATTTGTTGATAGTTGATGGAATGGGTTTTGATCAATCCACGAAAGTTAGTGAAATTAGGCATGAATATATGTTAGAATTATCATATGGAATGTGAATTATACAAGATTTGATGTTAATTCATGTTTGAAGATGAAACCCACTTGGTTAGTAAAAGTGGCGACATGGGTATGTCACCCATGTCCAATCTTTGTTTAAATTCTTGATATATTATGTTGTATGTGATTAATCCTTGCTAGTTAGGTTGAACATGGTATATAATTAGTTGGATATGTTGTATTGTTGATGATTGAAAGGAAGAAATAGGAAGAAAAACTGAAAAAGTATGAAAATACTTGTACATTAGGCTTAAAAATTTGTATGCGCGCCAAGTGTTTGATGAAATGTCTAGGTGAAGTTAGAATGAGAGATATTTAGAAAAGATTTGGTGAAAACTAAATCTGTCTAGAAAGTTACAGCCGAATGTAATTGGCTGTAACTGGGTCAAATCTTGTCAAAAACTAATGTTTATTGAATTTGTAATGAAATCCCAGGAAAAACCTTTCAAACCCAATTGGAATTGCATTTTTTCGACGAAAAATGAACGTTTTATGAATTTTTCCGTATCGAAGGTTCAGGCTGTGTTTTCTGGCAGAATTTGCAGCCCATTACGAATGTCATAACTCAATTTAGGAATTGAGTTATGATCTCAAATTTTTACTGTATGTAGCTTCAGGTGATTCCAAAAATCTACAATTGGAATTTCGTCAATCAGATAAACGAGGAATTTTAAATGAATTTTTCCGTAAGCTACAGTCAAAAGTGACGAATCTGATTGCAGCTTAGTAGATGAATTTTAATAATTTTTTGGTAGAGAGTTAGACTCTAAAAATTTAACACAAGGATAAGCCCTCCGAGGGGCACGTCACATAGAAAGATTGTAATTTTTGCAAGCCCGTAAGTACAGTAAACGGCCGTCACAAAACAGCCTATTTTCAGCGAATTGAGCTATACATGTTAGTGAATGATTGGTTAATGAAAGTAATGTGACTAAGTGGTTATATGTTTACCGGATTGGAAGTGTGTATGATTGACAGTTGACTTTTCAGAAAGTCAACAAGGTATGAATAATAAGGTTAGACTTCCTAACACTATTGTGAGAATAAGGAGATCATGTGAATATTTGCTAGATTATTATATGACGTACATGACGGTAAGTTGAATTGGTTATGTTATGAATGATGTGATAATGGATCTATGCCATATGTATGTTAGTATTTGCCCAATAAAAGTCAATGAGACATAGGGACGGAATGATTGATAAGATGAATGATCATGTAGACTAACAATGTTGTAATAAAATGGAATGAAAGGATATGCATCGCGTTAGCAAGGAATCAAGCGAAGAAAGCTAACGAGTCAAGAGGAGATAAGGAAGTGAAAACGAGAATGGACGCTCAAGGAAAGTGAATTTCGATTCACCTTTTAGTAGGTTTAATAAATTTAATACGTATGTTTATGAAACATCATGAAAGTGCATGTATTAATCAGGAGCATTAAGCTAATAATGCTTTATTAGGTTGAAGGTTGTTATTTAAGCCGAAAGAAAATTGGTAAGTTCAAACGGGTCGAATTTATGTGTATAAGTCGTGTAATGTAACGTAATTCGTTATGGTTAGGACCCCCGGGTAAGGGTTTTTAGTCATTTATGCAAGGGAAGCGTTTTACGGATAATTAGAAGCAAGCCTCAAGTGTTTCGGATGTAAATTGGTCAAGATATGCTAGTTTTAGTAATTAAAATGGGTTTTGAGCTGGGCACTACCGTAGCTTATGGTAACCACCGTAAGCTACGGTAGGTACTGAAGTCTTCTTGGTCACCGTAAGGCAGTAGCATCTCACCGTAAGGATTTTATGGCCACCGTAAGCTACGGTAGCCACCGTAGCTTACGTGGAGCTGTCGCGCCCCGCGAAGAAGTAAGCCAAGGCTTACGCGGCCCGCGAGGGACCGTGCTGCAGGAGATTTGTTGGATTTTGTTGTTTTATACATTGGACTTGTCTAAATGGTGTTCCAAGGTCTCATAACTTATGTTAAGGATTGGTTTTGGATATAAGAGATGTTAAGGGTCGTCAGTTAGTGAAAGAATGGATTTGTTTTCGTATTAGTGTAAGAAATTTTTTAAGTAAATATGTTTAGGAATCTAGTAGGCAGGTAGGTCGTTTGTATATCGCCTATTTTATGCTAAGTTGTGAATATGTTTTTTCGGCATAAGCGTACGTGTATGAAGTGGTAAGCATGAGCTAGTGTATATAAATTCGTAAATGATTGTTTGTGCATAGATAGGGTCGTAGACATGTATGAAGGTATGTTTGCATATAGGCGTATATGATAATAGGCGCGTAAGTGTGAATGCATGTGTGTATGAATATATGATGCTAAAGATTACTAATGATGTGCTTTGAGTTTTGAATGTAATGCAGGTATGAGATTGTTGGGTTCATGAAGAACTGAAAAGGGATTTGGATTAAGGATATTTAAGATATACGCTTGGTCAATTCCAAGTTACTTCATGGAATGATTTATGAACTTCTATTACATAGTTTGATTTTGTGCGATGTATTAAAGTCTAATGGTTAAGTTGTATGTGGTGTCCTCAGGTATCGTACGGGTCTTCTCTACCGCTAGCGAAGTGAAGCAGACATAGATTGAGTTGAGAGCAAGGGTTGTACGGGAAAGAAAGGTCACATAGTTTGTTTTAAATACGTCATGAAGCCTTGATATAATGTAACATTGTGAATCCTTTCTAATGAATGAATTACAATTTGTAATTGGGTCTTCATGTAGTTAATATGACTTTTTAAGAACGAAATTTTTTGGCTCATATTTTCCGTTGTGTCGTATTTAAGTTTTTACATGTTGGTCATACAGGGAATTGTTCATAATACGAACGGGTCATGCCCGAATTTTGTTAAATAATAGTATGATAAAATTACTTTTCGGATTAGGAAATCTGGGCGTTACACACTATGAAACAGAGTATGTCTTCATCGATCCAGGAAGCACAGCTGACATTATTTATGAACAATGTTTCAATCAGTTTGATCTAGAAGACAAAGCGCGCCTTGAGCCTGTTGATTACCCTCTCTCCGGATTTTGCAATGAGACAGTCTTTCCATTAGGTCAAATCAGCTTCCTCATCATGCTGTCTGATGGGAAGCATTCAAGAATTACGATCGTCAACTTCATGGTGATGCCAGTCAAGTCAAGACACGATGTTCTAATTGGAAGAGAGACCCAAGGAGAGATGAACATGGTAACCTCCACACCCCATTCAGCCATTGGCTTCCCAACTGAAACGGGGGTGGCGATTATATACTTAAAGAAGGAAATGATGGCGACAGAAGAGGCGCGCCCATTCAAAGAAACTTAGGTCTCACCAACCGAACCAGAAAAATGGGTCTTGAATCGCAAGTACCCCGAGCAAACGGTGATGATTGGCCATGTAATTTCACCAAGTATTAGGACGCACCTCAAGCAATTACTGTTCCGAAACATGGACATCTTAGCCTGGACCCCGTCTGACATGACAGGCGTCCCACGCGATATCACCGAGCATTGCTTGAATACTTATCCATCTGTTGAGCCTAAGGTCCAGAGAAAGCGCAGCCTAGGACCAGACAAGATAAAGGCCATGAATGAGCAAGTTTGTGAACTGCTAAAGGCAGGAATACTAAGAGAGGTGTGCTACCAGAGTTGGGTTGCAAACCCTGTAATGGTCGAGAAGTCTACAGGAGGATGGCGCATGTGTGTTGACTACACAGATCTCAATAAGGCATGTCCAAAAGATTGCTACTCATTGCCTAAGATCGATAAAAAGATAAGCTCTCTCGCACCATTCAGGTGGAAATGTTTTTTAGATTGCTACAAGGGATATCACCAAGTCCAGATGAAGCTAGAAGACGAAGACAAAACAGCCTTCCGCATTGACATTGGAATCTTCTGCTACACAAAAATGCCCTTAGGGCTAAAAAATGTTGGCGCAACCTACCAGCGATTAATGGACAAAACGTTTGGTGATGACATTGGAAAGCATATTCGAAGTATACATTGACGATCTCGTGATTAAGAGTCCCGAAGAGAACCAGATGCTGAAAGACAGAGAAGTCATTCAATTCTCTAATAAGCGTGAACATGAAGCTGAACCCAGCGAAATATTCTTTTGGAATGGATGAAGGCAAGTTTCCAGGCTTTGTGGTTACAAATGGCGGTTTTAAAGTCAACCCCGAAAAAGTCCAAGCCATTGAGCGGATTCCATCACCGCGCATGATTAAAGAAATGTAAAGATTAGCCGGCTGCTTAGCCGCGCTTAATCGTTTTTTTGTCAAATCACGCAGCAAAATCTTATCCTTTCATCAGTACGTTGCGTAACTGCGTAAAAAAGCAAGAATTTAAATGGACACCAGAAGCAGAAGCAGCCTTCCAACAGATGAAAGAGTGCTTGATCAAACTCCCTACTTTAACCGCGCCATTCGAGAAGGAACCACTCATTTTATACTTGTCCTCTTCAGATAAGGCAATTAGGTCGGTATTGTTAGTGGAAAGAGATGGAGTCCAGACTCCAATTTACTATGTTAGTAGGGTGCTCACCGATCTGGAAACACGCTATTCAACCGTGGAAAAGTTAGTGCTCGCGCTGCTACACGCCTCCAGGAGGCTGCGAAGGTATTTCACTGGGCATGTAATCACCGTACTCGCTAACTTCCACATAGGCACCATCTTGCAAAAACTGGAGACATCAGGTCGTTTAGTAAAATGGGCAATTGAACTGGGGGACCACAACATCCTGTACAGGCCGCGCCCAGCTATCAAAGGCCAAGTACTAGTGGACTTCATCACTGAAGTCCTAGAAGACAAGATCAAAGAATGTGAAGCAGTAGATACTCCCATCAAAGACACATCGGATGAATTATGGTTGTTATTCACCGATGGAGCTTCAAATGAAGACGGCGCAAGAGCTGGTTTGCGCCTGGCCAGCCCAGAGAAGCATGAGTTCACCTATGCTATCAAGTTGGATTTCAAAAATACCAACAATGAAGCAGAATATGAAACGTTCTTGGCAGGCTTGCGCCTGGCAATCAAAATGGGAGCACAGAACTTACAAGCGCATGTCGACTTTCTCCTGATCGCGAGTCAAATCAATGGTTTGTATGATGTAAAAGGTGAGATCATGGCTTTATATTTGGAACAAGCGAAAGAGCTACTCCAAAAATTCAAATCGTACAAGGTTGTTCATATCAACCGATCGGAAAACAAGCCCGTTGACGCGCTAAGCAAGCTTGCTTCGACAGCATTTCAGCACCTCGCCAAAGATGTAAGAATCAAAGTTTTGAAAAACCTGTCTGTCCTGCTGCGCCAGGTGAATGTTATTGAGGTGGGACCACCTTCGTGGATGACCCCTATCATCCAGTATCTGCAAGAAGGAATTCTCCCATAAAACAAGGCAGAGGCGAGAAAGATCCAGAACAAGGCGATGTTCTATGAAATGGACGGGGGCATTCTTTACAGAAGATCCTTTTTAGGCCCACAACTGCGATGCGTAGACCCCCAAGATGCATGTTATTTGATCAGGGAAATACATGAAGGCATCTGCGGCATTCATGGTGGCCCGCGCATGGTTGTGGCAAAGATAATGAACGCAGGCTACTACTGGCCAGGGATGCACGTCGACGCTTTGAAAGAGTTGCGCAAATGTGATGCCTGTCAGAGGCACGCACCGAAAACCCTGCGCCCGAAAAATGATTTGATTCCTATATCAACAGCATGGCCCTTCCAACAGTGGGAGATTGATAAGGTGGGACCCTTTCCTAAAGCTCCCGGTGCAGTAAAGTTTATAATTGTTGTTGTTGACTACTTCACTAAATGGGTGGAGGCAAAGGCCCTTGCTTCAACCTCTACAATGATGGTGCGAAAATTCATCAAGGAACATATCATTTGCAGATTTGGCCTCCCACTCAAAATAGTGACTGACAATGGAACCAATTTTGCATCCGAAGATCTTCGGAAATGGATGAAGGAGCTGAACATTGAGCACACTTTCTCTTCCGTTGTGCACCCTCAAGGCAACGGTCAAGTAGAAAGTTCAACAAAAGCATTGTTGAAGGGATAAAGGCCTGCCTGGGCACCAAAAGAAGAGGTTGGGTCGACGAGCTTCCTAGCATTTTGTGGGCTCATTGAACCATGCCAAAAACAAGCAATGGCGAAACCCCCTTTAGCCTTGATTATGGCTCAGAGGCGGTTATCCCAGCAAAAGTAGGCCTCCCCTCGCCGCGCTTATCAGCAGTCAACAAGATTGATAACGAGGGGGCACCGTTTAGACTTGGACCTACTCGAAGAGAGGCGCGAGATCGCGCGAATCAAAGAGGCCAAGTACAAGACCCGGCTGGAGCGATACTACAATGCGAGGGTGCGCATCTGTACGTATACCCTAGGAGAATATGTGTTCAGGGACAACGAAGCCTCTAATGCCGAGCACCATGGAAAACTAGCACCAAAATGGGAAGGCCCATACTTGGTTCATGAAGTGCTAGGAAAAGGGGCGTACAAACTGGGCACTTTAGATGGCCATATCATCCCGCGCACATGGCACGCGCAACAATTACGTAAGTGCCACATGTGATCACTCTAATTGTATGATTGGCCACGCGCCTTTTAATTTGTTATGTTGGCTACACGCCTTTTAAATTATCTATATTGGCCACGCGCCTTTTCCAAGTATGTACGTTGGCCTTGCGCCTTTTTCCAGTTACTTAATGAAAACATTGGCTATGCCTTATGATTATCAGCCTATGTCTTCTACGTTACAAATGCATGTCAAACTTTTGATTAGCACGAAAACACTTCAGTAAATTACGAGCTCTTGAGTTAAGCCTCCAAGGTCCTCCGCGAACATAGCGCGAGACCGGGCAATAATACTCATAAACGAGCCACACTTACATTTACTCGAGCTAACTTAACCAAAGTTCCTAACAATAATGCAATAATTATAACTTGACAAAATAAAAGGTAAACTTGGATTCCATTCACAAAAGGCGCAACAGCGCAACGTTTACAACTTCCAAAAAGAGAAATACTACAACGCAAAAGCCCAAACACCCTATCAACTATTCATTACCACCACCATCACCGCGGGCTTTCTCCTCCTCCTCATCTGAGAACTCCACGTTTTCCTGAGGCTCTAGGATGGACTTAAGCCGCGCCACATAATCATCAAGCTTTTACACTTCTGTGACTAACTCCATAACAGGCAAGGAGAGATGGTCATAAGCCTCTTCAGCTCGCGAAAGCATTGCGCCAGCTTGGTCAGTCACCGAGCAGCGGCGAGTGCCAAAATGCTGACCAAGCGACTCTTCTACATGCTGAGCACACTCTAGAAAGCCACCACGATGCCCAACAGCACGCGCGACATCTGTCAGCGCCGCTACCGCTTGATCTAGCTTGGTGGCGTTTAGCATGGAATTGGCATTCTGTACAAAAGGAAGAAAATCATGAAAATAAGTGAACGATAAGTAAAAACATAAGGCAAAAGAGGAGAAACTCACCGCAGCTACTCCTCTGTTGCACATCCATTCGGACTCAGAAACAAGCGTATCCACGATTGATTGAGCCTCGGCATAATTATTCTGAGCCACATTTAGGGCTGAGGTACTAATGTTACGCGCCTCCACGGCCGCGTTCTTCGCCTCCTCGGCGGTGTCAGCCCTCACCTTTTCAGCTTCAAGATCTATCTCTAATTATTCGTTCTTATCGTGAGCCTCAAACAATCGACGCTTTAACTCTGCAGTCTCCACGTCCTTCGCAGCCAGATCCTTATCCTTATTCACAATCCGAGCATTCAATTCAACCTACAAGTGTTGAAATAAGAAGTTAGAAATATTTTGACAAAGTAATATAAGAAGAAAGGGAGCTAGCCTGTTGAACCTCAACACGCTCTTTATCTGCTTGAGCTTCCTCAACCTTCCCCTTTAATGTGGCAACTTCAGCCTCAAGGTTGGTGATCTTGGAGCGCACAGCGTACATACGTTTATTGTCGTTTTCACATACCTTCTTCCATTCTACGTGCTCCTTCGACAACAGCTCTTCAGCAGCTTGGAGTTTGTTCTTCAACCCCTCACGCCCCCATTCTTCTGCTTTCTTCTCCGCCTCAAAGGAGGCCTTCTCTTCTACAAATTTATTTTTCGACTGTTCAAAATCCTGGACTTCTTTCACCAGACGTTCTCAGCACTTCTCCCAACTAGCTCACTCTTTATACATTGTACGCCACTCGCGCACAATCTAATGATTGGCAGAGCGAGCGTTGGCCTCCCTAATAACATAAGCGTGATACAAACCCTTGTGGTTGCGCGCCCTTTGTCTGTTCACCTCTCCGGGAGGAAAAGAACCCAGGAACCAATCCCAACAAGCTCCAAACTCAACAAACGTATCCTTTTACTTCAGACCCCAAACAGGCTGGTGCGGAGCCTCGCCACGTTGCTCTTCGGTATAACTCTTGTAATAAATATCCCCCAAGGTGTCCTCCGCACCTATAGAGGATCATGACCTTGACATCTTTTTCCCATTACCTTTTTGGCCACCAGCGCCTGATCCTCCAGCACCTGCACCAGCTACAGCAACAAAAGTGTCTTTATGCACTGTCTGCTCTGGTACGGTGGCAACAGACCCCCAGCAACGGATGTCACTTGTACGGTTTGGGTGGGGGGTCATGATGCGCGGCTACCGTGGGCTTAATAACTTCCAGCTCTTTTCTCTTGAAGGGCTGGTCAAGCCCTGTAATGTGTACGACCTCCGGACCCTGAGCTTTGCCTTGCTTGGTAGTAGCAGCGATCTCGGTCTCCTTCAACGTTTCCTTCTCAGGAACAACTTCGCCCGCAGGCTCTTCCACCGTCTTCTCAACCTCCTTCTTAGTTGTCCTAGGAGGATTGATAACAAACTTGGGTTTCTTTGCTTCTGGCTCTTTAGCTTTCTCCAGCTCAATACCCTTAACCTTCTCAGGAGTTTTCTTCAACGCTTCAGTAGGAGTGAAGTGTTAAATTTTTTTTTACCAAAGCAGAAAAGAAGAGATTTGGAAAACAGCACAAACCTGGCGAGAACTTGTAAAGAGACCGCAACCTACTTTGTTTCCCTATCATAGGGACCTCGGTCGTTTTCTGCATTGGCTGACCCCCATCAGCACTCTCTTCACGAGTCCTTTTCCTAGTCACCAGCTTAGGGCCCTCTTCTTCAACTTCTTCTTCTTCCTCCTCTGGAACAGAGGACGGAGTCGCGCCGGCTTCAGGGATCCTGGACCCTGCACTCCCAGAACTCTACGACCCAGCCGCGCCGCTTTTCTTTTTCTCACCTATGCGGGATAAACCTTCTAGTGAGTCACTTGCTATGACATAATCTTCAAGGTTACTCTATCGAAATCGAAGAGTACCTTTTTCAGAAACTGCAGCAGTCGCGCGGCTAGTTCCGCCTTTCTTACTGGTCGCACCAGTATCAACGGTCACCTTCTTGGAAGTCTTCTTCTTAGCAGGGGCTTTCTTTGGTCTCTCCTATGGGTCTAACCCCAGGTCGCGCAACACACCTGCAAATATGTTAGACCATGAGATCAACTCTTCTTGCGACGAGCCTACGGACTCCTCGCTAGAAAGGAACAAGATCTCCTTTCCAGCAGAAGTCACGTCACGCAAAGGTCTCGGTTGGGGAAGTTGAGCACCTTCGGTTGCAGTAGGAGGATTGGCAAAGGCTCCCGCTGGTGGGTAGAGGAAGTTGCCCTTGATCTGTTCATACCAATAAGCCTCTCCAGCTTGTAGCGGGCGCACACCCATCGACCCACCAAAAGTGGGGAATGCAGCCTGGTAAAGTTGCGCAGCTGTAATAAAGAACAACAATCAGGCGCAGACATATTACAAGAAAGAACAAAAGTGGTCAGTCATACCTTCGCCATTAAACATCAAGACAGGAACATCTTCACTGCGCTCCGGCAATTTATCACTCATGGCCGCGGCAACCAACACTTGCTCTCCAAAAATGCGATTTGGTGTGGCGAGCAAGCGCATATACCAGTCATCCCCCTTTGGGATAGGAAGCTCTTCCTTCTCGATTTTATCCGACACCTGAAAGATCATCGCGATCGGCATCACCTCCTCCCTAATAAAGAAGAACTTCATCTTCTAATCATGAAAGCTCTTCGGAGGCTTATCAAAATCTTCTTTGCAGCACCACGATTACCGAAGGAATAGAACCCAATATTCCTAATCAACTGGTAGAAGGCTCGAAACTTTTCAACAGTACGTTCCATCCCCTGAGATCTACATAAAATTTTGAAATGCCTAACCCTAACCATCCTTGTCGGACTCATCTGCGAAATATGGAAACCATAGAAGTGCAGAATAGACGCCATGAAGTTGGTCGCCGGCAGCCGAAAGTGTCACACCCCAACCGATGGCGGAAACATCGGAGTGAGACGAAATAGATTGTAAGAGACTTCATAACACTATTTGTGATAAGTATTTAAGTAATAAATTTCATTCCATTTCTAAAGAATAAATTACAAGGATTTGAAATAAATACAACATGAGTAATGAAATACAATACAATAAGAATACAAATTTAAAGTGTGTATCTAAGCATCCTACTAGATTCCATGCATCACCAACATCATCGCTAAACCTGCAACATGTTTTAAAAGTGTAGTTCAATACAAAAAGTATTGGCGAGCATACAAGTTTGGTGGGTAGTATATAAGTATAAAAAATGATAAGGAACAATCCACATGGCAAAACTAGTTATCAAGATTAACGTATAAACTGGCATGCGATTAACAAGTCAACCCTCTGTTTACGCAAGTATGAAAGAATAAACCTAACATGACCTCTCGTTCACGGGTGGTGCGTTACTCCTATACATGTTAAGTGGAGGCGTGTACAAAGCTAATGACAAGTTCATCACATAAGAATCACCCAGAAAACACGAATCAAGCATAACAAATAGTAAGCATGTATTGGATTGTTTGTTTATGTATTTGCATAAGAATATGTATACTAAGTGTGTTTTGTATATAAAAACATGTTACACCCAAAAGTGTGAAAACGGTAAAATGGGTCAAGTATACTCACAAAATTTGCATATGCTTTCCGATTATCCAATTGTTGACGAGCAATGAGATTAGGATATCGAATGTATAGGGGTTAAATTTCAAGGTATGTTTAGAGTCGAGATTCGAAATTTAAAACATAAGAATATAACATATGAAAGTAATCATCTTTTTAACACAAAATACTTGTTTGACACTATGAAACCCCAAGGGTTAGAATGTTTTCATGGATAGAACATCCATTAGAATCATAACAAGTTTTAGGTCTTAGATGATGTAATCTATTACTTTGACGAATGAACACAAGTTCATCATCAAAGGTTCGAATATATGGATAGTTTATATAAGTATTATGTAGGTTATGTAATATATCAATAAGTCCAATAGTTCAAGCATGAGGTAGGAGAATGAATCCCCCATTTAGGTACCTCTTCGTGTCATAGATATCATGTAGGAGGTAGGAAGAAAAGTCTTCCATTTAGGCACCTCTAAGTGTTCACCACTACACTTGATGTTATGAGCATACAAGGAGGGTCATGAACTTACAAGTAATACAAGAATACTACACACTAATCTATAGGAAATCATCAAGCAATGTGTGGATTTTATGTAGAACAACCCAAGTTAATCCTAAATCACACATACATCAAGTCTTGAACTTGAACATCACTTGTGGGTTAAACCCTTAAACAAAACAGAAAGTTTGTGAGGTTTATACCTCTTATTTTGAATGTCACAACCTTATTTTTTGGGCTAACTAACCATAGATGTGGTTATAAGCATAAGGACATAGGTTTGAGATGAGTTAGACTCAAGTTTGAACAACTTTAGTAAAGATTTAATCAAAACAAAAACGAACAGTGAAATTTGGAGCCTTTTTGGCGATGTTCTAGGGACTGATTTGCTGTGAAAAAAACCCATGGAATCGAAGCTAAGGTAAATCCAAGCATGTAGGAAAAAGAATCGAGTAAATCGGACAAGAAATGAGAAAGTTATGCTTGTTTTTGTAAGAAGGTATGATTCTGC
Organism: Helianthus tuberosus; assembly: GCA_030545235.1. Lineage (NCBI taxonomy): Eukaryota > Viridiplantae > Streptophyta > Magnoliopsida > Asterales > Asteraceae > Helianthus > Helianthus tuberosus. The sequence goes on along the minus strand of CM060383.1, from coordinate 98,832,608 downwards.
TAGAACTCTTGTTTGACAGCTGATTATAGACAGATTTGAGAGTGTTTTGGACAAGTTGTAAAGGGGAAAATGTGAGGATTAGTCTTGGGATTTATAGGTAAGTGTTAGGTGGTTGTTTGGTGGACATTTAAGACAAGAAACACAAGTTAAACCACTCAAAACACACAAAAAATCGCCCAATCAGCGAGCTGGTTGAGGCTGTCTCCGGATCAGACTGGCTCGCGGCGAGCGTAAGGTTTTGGGGGGTCCTTCGCGGCCAGCGACACTCCTCCAGACAACTTTTGGTTTTTGACACTTTAGGCCCCTCTAGTTTGTATTTTAGGGTTTTTAAGTGTTTTAAGGGCCTTTTTCGTCATATAAGCATAGTATAAGGGTAAAACAAGCATGATGAACATAATCCAAGTATAATTAAGTATATGAATGTCGTATTTAAGTTTCGTATACGATCAAAAGGCGTTTTATGCATAAGTTTCACATATTTACATGTTTAACACATAGTTTCCAAGAATTACGAATAAGCATTAATTGTTTCACGAAGTTAAATGTACGAGCATGTATAAAGTATATTTAACGCGAAATTAAAGAAATACGAGTTTTATTTATGATCTAAGTCTTGGATTTTACAACGATTACAAAGAAAGAACGATTACAAGAACACAAGGTTTCCAAAAATAGAGTTTCAAGCAATGGTTTCCAAATGTGGAAAGTATGAAAACACAGGGCGTTACAGTCTCCTCCAGAAAGTTACCTTCAAGAAAAAAGTCGGCAAAAAGTGTTATATAAACCGGCGGTGCGTCGGCAGCCGTCTGGCCTTGCCGAGGATAACGGGCATCCCATTTTGCAGAGAACTGATAGCCTCTCACAATCTTCTCGAATAGCCCTTGATCCCACTTAAGAGCCGGGAGTGGACCTTCTTCGAATTGAACTGATTCTTCCTCAGCCATGTGTATAAGAAAAATAAAAGTCAGATGACGATCTGCTAATGTTCTGGAAAAACTTGAAGACTCCTCAAGAAATTCTTAAAGATTTGAAGGAGGTTTGAAGATTAGAGAGAGAAAAGAAGAGAGTGCAAAGGAATGGTTGTGCAAACCTCTATCTATCGTCAGATATATATATATATATATATATATACATCGCATTTAATGCGATGGGTAAATGTGCCGAGTTCATATCGCGCGTATCCAATCAGCACCCGCCACGTAGGGCGAAATTCTTGGAGCGACAGTTATCATGCGCGCGTGGGCCTCACTCGCCTGACAAAAGACGAACCGTTAGTGGCAGCATGATGATCGCCGTGTCAGCAGTCAACTCAAGGGTCACCATCAACGACATTTGTACCAACTCATCAGAATTCAAAATTCGAGGACTTTCCCACCTAAACTTACAATAAAACTTCATGTAGAAGCTAGTGAGGGCTGCGCCGCATACATCATTTGTCAATGCGCATGCGCGCTGACCCTCAAAAGCAACAACTATCAAAAAGTAAGCCTGATAGCCACGCCGTAGTAAGTGACAAATACTTACACGCGCGCCAACTACCAAAACCTAACAAATGCTTTAAAGTCCAGCACACTTTCTTTTTTCTGAGTCCAGAGCTCCAACCACTTACTTCGCGCATGGAAGCAGCACTGGACTGGGGGGACTTGAAGGGGTATGGTCCCAAAAAGCCGTGCAGACCAATCAGGTCGCGCGCTGAACCATACTCCTTATACACTAATCTGATTAATCTGCTGATCCCGTGCGGACTACTTAGGCAAAACCTAAGTCGCGCGCGAGATCCAGGCAAGATGCAACATCAGTTTTCACACTTAGCATCCTGAATAAGAACTCTTAACCCCTGAACCTTGCGCCGGCTAGTTGGTCACACACCAAAGGTCGCGCAAGGGTAGCGGCACAGGGTCTTTTCAGGAAGCATCAAAGGTACAAGTGGCAGAGGAACGAGCCAATCAGCGTCCAGCAGGCCATACCCTACCGTGCTCCACGATTAACAATCGTGCAGGAGACATGAGGTACACAAGGACGCCTACGTGGCACCAAGCAGGGGGCGGCGCCAACTGCCCCATGATCTCCACTTACCTGCTGATGTCAGAAGGACAACAATGAAGACAACCCAGGCACGTGGCTCCAATCAAGGTGTAACAGTGCCGAAGATCTTCTAGAAGACACTAACGGTCGCCACAAGAGGGACAAAGCAGATATTCCTTTTTGTCGCCTTCAGGCCCAAGGCCCATCATCCCATCTCCTTCTACACCACTCCGGCTATAAATAGGGACCTTCATACACAGGTTAAACATTCTGCTATCTACTCTCTCACTCTTAACACACACTTAATTTCCTCAAAGCAGCTACTTATTCTCATGCTGGAGAGTGGTTAAGAGGGAAACCCCCATATTCCCCTCTTAACGAGCTTAACGGTGTGTTACTGTTTTGCAGGAAGGATCTCATCCAAGCTCAAGAATGATTAAGAAGATTAACCCTCATTATTGAAACATAAACTCAACTAAATAACCTAAAATTAGTTCCGTGTTTCTTCAACATTGCATCGTTACATCCTATTTAGCTTTTTTAGTATATTTTACAACTTAACCTATAAGATTAAAAACATAAGTAATATATTTTACACTAATATCGATGCATTTTTATTCTAATTCATATTCACTAAGGCGTATCTAAAATGCACCGATCACCCGTTGATGGGTCATTGTTAAGTATTCAACCGTAGACGCTCTCGTCGCTTTGGTGACGAGATTAGGCAAGTGGAAACTTTGGTTTGACATTTATGTGATGCATGCTGGCCTATGTTAAGTTATGCCTTAGTATACAATTTTGCCATGTGGATTGTGTTAAACTTTATACGTATGCTAGCAAACCAAACTTGCATGCTCACCAATGCTTTATGTGGACTGTTACTCTAATATATATTGCAGGATTATGATGACGATGCATTGAAAAGAAATCTAGTATGATGGACTAGAAACGCGCCTTATTTAAATTTTGTTTTGTTGTTTTAGTTGTTTTGTTCTAATTGTCGTTATTTGCTTCCAAACAATGTACTCGGATCTTTTGAAATGAAATGAAAAGTTATATTTTAATTATTGTCACAACTCACAAGTTAGTGGTTGTGAAGTCTCTTGCAATATCGTTTTCATCTCACTCCGATGTTTCCGCCATCGATTGTGGTGTGATACATAGTCGACCTACATTTTTTTGTCTTAATATATACTATTTTTCAATCATTTTCATGTTATACAATGCAAACACAACAAGATAATGAAATTAATGTAATGTTTACACATTCTGAATACAACAAATTGACTTAATTTAGGTTAAATTATAAATATCTTGTGAAAGAAAACAAGGTAATCTACTTAGCTATACTAGCAGAAACCTGCGCGTTGCGGCGGCGACGATTTTATGGTTGATGATTTTCAGGATGTGTTTAGTTCTTCAATCACAATCAGTGTTTATCACCAAAAACGAGAGAAGAGGCATAGGTTTTAAGCATGAAAGACTTACAAACTTCTTAAAGTTCTAAAACACCCTATTTGATACATGACCACAAAACTTATAAACTTTTTAAAGTTCTAAAACACGTTAATTAATACATGACCACAAACTTACAATTTGTCATATACAAAAGCTTTTTCCCAAGCTCAAAAAATAAAAATTGTAGGTAATCAATCATACTCGACAAACTACATACACGATGATGTTAAAACTTTGGGCACTAAATAGTCATCGAGGATGATCGGAAAAGAAGTCCTCTGATCAACGCCTCTGCTATCGTGCCAGTCCCTTGCCTACAAAATCCGATAAAATAATCAATACCCGAAAATGTTTTGAGATTAAGATTCAACAAGATTATAATAATAATGAACAACTAATAAGCCGAAAAATAATTTTCTAAAGAAGAGAAATCATAGACTAATGAACCAAATTTAGTAACCAGTTCAGTTTGTGTAAAATATTAAACATAGGTTATAATGCATTAATAAGCACCGATGGATGTCTTCATCCGCGAACCACAAGTTGCATTAAAATATACCATAATTTTAAAATGACATCTTTTTTCACACTTACCAAATGAATTATTTTTCATTAAAACCAAGTACATGTCATTCAGGTCTTTGAATCATCTAAAGCTAAATCATTGTAATTATATTATTTTCATAATCATAATTTAGAAATTTGAGTGCTTTATAAAACTCCCAAAAAGGTTGACCTGTTTTGATTCATGCTAAAAAATTGTTGTTTTGACCCGGATTCTTTTTGACCCACCCATTACCTCTAACTTGAAAATTACATAACCCGTATCGACATATTCCTAAAGTAAACGGGTCAAAATTACCACGTCTAATTTTAGTGGAAAATGTATTGGGAACTAAATGAGGAAACAAAACAAGAAAACATACTCCTTGGCGACCATCCTCATGAACAGCTTGTGAGACCAGTCCCACTAATCCAATGCTACCTTCTCCATATAACAGATATCAATGTTTCTTGAAACTTGCAAATATCTTCATTTAGCTAAAACCATCAACCCCCTTTTTCTTTTGGTTATAAAAATGGACATCTTGACAGCATTTCATATAACATGATATGATTCTCACATGGTGCAGCTTATCCTTGACCCGAACTCGGATATGTATCTACATGTAAACACAATAAAAAATATTAAAACCTTGACAGATAAATGAAAGAATATAACTTTAAGTTTAAATATGTAATAACAATAGATTCAATATGTTGGGTCGGTCGGAATGTGTTCGGGTCGAAACAGGTCTGGATCCGAATGGGTTTCGGGTTGGGTCAGGTCGAGTCAAGTTGGTTTAAAAAAAACTGTTAAAAGACCTGCAAATTTGTTAACAAAAATATGTAAAAGGGCCTGCAAAGTTTTGCCAAGCTTAACTTCATGTATCATATATTACATGCTTTGATTATTTAATCTACTTGAGACTAATATTAAAGAAAAACGCTTGCTTATTAGTAACTACTTTCACAAGATCTCTACTTGACCCGTTCCAGCCTTTTCAACTTTCGACCGATCAAAAATAACATTAGATAGGGAATGTAAAAACATCATTAATCGAAACTAAGACAAAAGAGTATATTAATATTTTAGATTACATCCAGTTGCAACAAGAACCGGAAACATAGACTGAGATTACTTACTACAATTTCCTCATGTCCTCTTTGGCCTCACCAACGCCAGCAACATCAACCTTCACGTCAATTTTTCTGTTCTTCATAATGTAAACGAACATTCACATAAACTCATTTACCAATCTCAATAAAATGAACAGTTTAAAACCTAATATTACACATTTACATACCATTTTTTGCCTTTCTCTTTATTGTTGTATCTAAAAGCTAAGATCCATATCTTCAATTTGCATCTACCAAATCGTAGATTGCCGGAACCTACACTCATGTCTTCTGATGCAATGAACTTGGTTCGCCGGAGTACCCACCGGAGTGTGACCTAAACCCTAGATTGGCCAAATAAAATTACATAAGTTACGGATCTGTCTCAATATCTATTGATTTACTGATAAAATTGAATGGGGTATAGGGTTTTACCTGATTCATCGAACCAGAATGATTTTCCCAACTTAGTTCGCCGGAGTTCTCACCTGAGTGTGACCTAAATTCCTCAACGTAGGCTTGTTCAAGTTGAACCTTAAGCTGGTCCATGAAATCTCATGTCACTGCTGAAACACCATTGCCGCCGCGAATCCACCAAACCGGTGAACTCCCTGAAAACACTCTTTTCCTACAGAAAAAAAAAAGAACAAAAAATAGAAAAATGGGCACACATAAACACAGAATAGATAGATTACTACACAAATCACTTCAAATCTTAGTAAAACATTAAACTAAACCACTTACCATCAACTACGGTTCATTTCCTCCTCCACCGAAACAACCTAAACCAAAAGCTTGCAACCTTCATATCATAGCAGCCCCAAACATAATGATACCACCTCCAATTAACCCATTTCTTTCTTATAAATCAAATGCACCAAAACATTTTATGAACTTAATAAATTATTTTATAGATTTAATCAGAAAATTTATTACCTACGTTGTAATCCACTCTCCCTCAGATCTTGATTAGAGCCTTTAAAACTCTATCAACTCTATCTGAGGATTCCTCTGCCGGAATCCTAACCGCCCCCGACTGACTTATGAAGGAACCCTAAAGCCGCCACTGTTGAGGCTTCGATTTTTCACTACCTACCACTGCCATCGCCGCAAACAACGTAATCACTGACCTTTCGTCATATCATGGTAGAAACCCTTGACCAGACGGACTTTGGTGCTCCGATTAAACCCTCACTGCTGCATGATCGGTCAAACAAATGACCATTAATCGAAGATTATAAAGGAGAAACCTCGAATCTAACTACCATTAATCGATTTGAACTCCCGTTCATCAATTTCAAGTGCAACTTTGACGGTTTGAGGCTTGGATGCGAAACGATTCAATTGTCGCATTCAGTTGGAGACCCTCTTTGTGGGCAACGTACATTGATTGGGGGCAAAATTGGTAGAAAATGATGAAACATCAGGGAAGGATGAAGACCCTTAGTCTGCCATCTTAAAATTGTAAAGGTAAATTACTTTTATGTCCATAGGAAATGCTTAATATAGTACTAGTGGGAAGGCCCGCGCGTTGCAGCGGGTGTCCCGACTCATCGGATTCAATTATAATCCCCGTCTTTCGATAATATAACATCATATAACATATGGGTTTCGATGCCGGCAAACGGGTAGGACTTGTATTAGACAACTATCACTTAATACCATACCCGTCTCAAACCCATGAAAAAGTTTATAATTAACCCCATATCAGGCGTCATATCTGAATAAGCGTCCCATTACCCATCTCAAATGTTTTGGGTGTCTCTGTTCGGGTTTTTCTGGAAGCCGTAAAACCAACTCTTGGAGTTGGTGTAGCTACTAAAATCACATTTTGAATCTGCAGCATAGTAATACAACAGATATGTTAGATATGGCTATTGAGTACATCAAAAACCTTCAATCTCTAAGTACTACCACCATATGTAACAAAAGTAAAACCTTGATCCAATCAAACCACGTGAATCTTTGAAGGTTTTCTTGATAACTTATATTCAACCTACCAAGTTTCTAAAAAGTCCCACCTCCAGTTTGGTGCAGCATTGCATCAATTTCATCACCTTCCTCCATCTCAAGCTGCATACACAATCAGTCAAAACAAGTGACTTATGAGTTATGAAATTACCAAACAAGCAAATGCTGTTAAGTAAGTACCTCATCAGAGGTCTGCTCAGCTCGAAGACGCCGCCCATCGAATAGAAAAGCGATAGCGTTCATCTCCACAGATTGCCTATCGGAGTACGCATTCATTAACTTCTTCGGCTGGGTACTGCGCTTGATCCTAAAGAACACTTCATTCCCAACCTACATCAAACAGAATATATATAAATTCAAAGATATTCATAAAACTTGTGCTAAAAGCCGAAAACCACCGTGAAAGGTTTATGGTCGGGTTCATCAAGTTTTGACATAACTTCTAGGTAAACCATTAATTACCGCGCGTTGCGGCGGGTGCCCAACTAATATGAGATTTAGTTATGATGTTTATTACGAACCACAACCCATTATGGGTTTATAACAGTTTATTCCATTTAGTGAAAATGCCTTCTATAAAAATAGAGAAAGTTTGTTGGCCCAATCTATATTATTTAATTTTTGAACCGAATGTCTAAAATACCCTTTAGAAAGGATGAAAATTTTGTTAAATGATAAGGACACAAACTACTACAAATTACCCTTAATCGCTTCTTTTCCGCTTCTTTTTGTATTCTCGAAAGTTTATATTCCTCCAATATTGTTACCAGCCGCGCCTATAAACAATGTTTTTAAAACTATTAAAAACCATAGGTTGGTGAGTTTAGGAATATGTAGGGGGATGTAGTTTCCGATGTGGCGTGCAGCGACGATGGTGGCAGTGCCGTGCCGTGCCGTAAGAATATTAATCACCAGGATGGTTTTATATTTGCAGCTATGTACAGCCAATAATCAGTACATACTTGTTAAAATTCATAGTGGTTTCAAAATAATAACATGTACACGAATAAAGCAAAAAATAACACCCAAAGTGCATATCTAAAATCACAAAAGAGCCAAAATGCATGTCTTGAAGCACAACTCGTATGAATATTAGTCAAAATTTGCGCAGATACCCATCGTAGTTACCTTTTCCAAACTCATATAACAATTATAAGTGTGTGCAAATAAAATAAAAACAATAAAGTCACCTTATCCTAATAATTCATAAAACTTCCAAATGAAAGACTAATCGTATCACTAACAACTAAATAGAAAACATAGCATAGTCATCATAAAAACTTGTTGAATTGAAAGTGTCTATTGATTAAAGCGCAAATGAGACAGGGTGTTCATAGAACCTAATCATGAACGACAAAAAATTCATATAAATCCACAAAAACCAATATTTGGCTCCGAATCATTGGAGCTTTCTAAAAGGATCACATAAAACCATACGCAAAATGATACTTTCTAACTGGAGATCATTTCATTCATGTTTCATTTAAGTCGTGCTTTAAGCATGTAGAAATCAAAATTTAAACTCTAATGGAGATAAGAATTTCATAAATCAATAAAACTGGAACCTAATGCAACAAATAAAACTGGAGATAAGAATTTCATAAATCAATACTTGGTATCCAAACATGGTTCCCAACCCCATAGGTAATAAACCCGGACCCCAAGATTATCAAAACCATATATGCGGAACAGTATACCCCCGGCATGTAAATCTGATGTACCCAGCTCTTTGGCGTCCAAATAGCCAACAACACAATAGGGCCTGTATAGCACCAAAAGAACACAACGTACCAGCAACACAACAAGGCCTGCCTCCACAAGTTATGAAATAACACACCTTGCTAGACCAGTAGTAGACCAGTAGAACGTTGCCACTTAAAAATCATCACACCTTGCTGGACCATTTTCACAATAAAATCACACAGCTCGAAATTGCTACAGTACCTCAGATTGTCCTTCGTTTGCAGATTATAACCCACATACCAGCAGTACTTTAGCACAACGAATGAAGCAGCATTCCACGGACTCTGAGGCATCCAGAACCTGGTCGAATATCTAGAAAGATGAACATAAAACCTGCACGGTGGTGGAGATCTGGATCTTGAAGGAGATCTGCAAAAGTTCCAGAAACAAGCGAGTTTAATATCCAAAAGTTCCTCTTAATTACTCTGATCCAAGAGCTTTAATGCCATTCCATAATCAATACAATGAACGGAAAAACCACAAACGTTTAGCAGCCCAACAGTCGGAAAAACCACAAACGTTATGCATCGAATATTCAACGTAATAGAACCGCCATCATTGCATTAGATTTTGCAAAAGTTGTGTTCGAAATAGTTCGATATGGGTTTTGAAACATAATTCTTCCAGTTCTGCCCATAACAAGTTCTTTCATCCAGCTTGTTTTGAGTTTATTGAGCCTCTCGACCTCTTGTGACGCTTGCCAAAAATGATGTTTATTTAATAATATAACCAATAAATACACAACAAAATAATATTTAAAAACCAAAAAAAAAAACTGAGACATGGGTACGAACCTGTTGAATAATCTCGGTTGAAAGAGCTTCGGCTTCCGATAGTTGAATAATGGATGTTACTGTTGAAAAGTGTTGTTTTTCTTCTCTTGGTGTGTTCATTATATTCCAAAGTTCAAATAAACATATATAACATAAAATAAACACAATTGCATTAACAAAACTCAGATTCTATATAATTTAGTCAACAACTATCCATAATCTAAAAGAAGATAAGTTAAAAAAACCTTAAAAACAGGGTCAAGAGTTACAGCCTCTGGAACAATATCCCTTCTAAGCTTAATCTCAACAAAACGAACAATAAAATTCCTAATAGCTTAATCTCAACAAAGCCAATGTCTCCTTTAAGAGGAAAGAAATCACCAGGCTGACCAAAACTCGGCTGCAGCATCTTCACCGCATCACTCCACATAATTCCACTAAACCAACCACCACCCCTTCTCCCACCACTAAAACCCCTCTGAACGCTTCATCACCATCATTAGCAGCTTCTCAGTTAAATTAACCATGTTTCGGCAATAACAAAATACATCCTACAAACCCAAATTCATAATAAAATTAAATCAAAAATCACAACAGCATCAATAAAGAAAGAATACCGGAATCCGAAATCGAGAATGAACCCTAAATTAGTGGGAGCTTTGTCTAGAATTTCTTGATTTCTTGACGAATGAAATTTTGAGAATTGTCGTATATCGCCATCCTCTGTACCATGTAGCATGACCCAGATGAGTTACCGGAGCCTCGGCGAAGGCCTTTTCTCTCTCTCTCTCTCTCTCCCTCTTAGTATAATCAATAATGGTCGAACTCGTGATATGGTAGGCAAGAATCCACGAAATGGCTATAATAATCGGGTTCTTCAACATATATCGGTTGCGGTAACTGCAGATAACAATCGCGTATGGAATTAAAGAAAGGGATGGGAAGAGGTATCGAATCAGGAACAAAACCATTTTCAATAATCCGTAGAGTTTTGTTTATTAAAATCGAGTTAGGAACAAAACCCATTTCAATAATCCGGAAAGTTTTGTATATTGATCAGAAAAAATATGAGACCACCAAACTCTGAAAAGAATAGATCTATTGTTATGTATGTGTGATGAGTGTGGGTGTGGATATGTATAGTTCTAGAGAGAGAGAAGATTTACCTAGTTGATCAGCTCCCTCTTACCTTACTTAGGGCTCCATTGATATGAACACGAAAGCAGTTTTTTTACCGGACGAGAAGAGGAGGGGTCACGACTCTCCCTCTTACCTCACTTAGGGCTCCATCGATTAGAGGAAGCAATATGTCATTAAACTAATGCTTAAGTTACCATACTGCCCCTACATGTGTCTTAAATTAATGTTTACTACCTATTTTACCCTCAAAATTCTAGTACAATTTCTTTGTACATATTGCTTCAAAATATGTACGCGATGTAAAATTACAATTTTGTACGTCACTTCTCCTTTTTTATAATAGTATATAGGTAGTGTTTGGTATGCAGGAATGAGTGGTGGAATGGAATGGATGATTACGAGGGAATGAAGAAAAGAATGTTTGGTTGGTCAAAGGAATGGAATCACTCATTCCAAAAAGCATTCCATTCCCTCAAAATCATTCTTTCCACCCCCATGTTTTTTTTCTATTACATCCCCTCTTACACCATTAATCAACACCACAACCCACTACCTTCGGCAAAACCAACCACCACCACCACCCACCACCTACCACCGACGCCATCGCCGCCACCCGCCACCACCTCACCCCGACAGCCACCGTCGCCGCCGCCACCCACTCGCCACCGTTATCACCCACAACCGCGACCAACCACCAACACCACTCGCCGCCGCCGCCTACCACCATCATCGACTCCACCACCACCGTCACCACCAACCGTTGTTGCCGCCGCCACTCTGCTGCCACCCACCACCAACGGCCACCTTGCTGCCACCACCACTCGTCGTCATCGCCGCACCGCCACCACCACCACCCATCGCCGTCGCCGACACACACCACCGCCACCTATAACCACCCTCAATTACTACCACCGACCACCACCACCACCACCACTCACCACTTATTTTATTACTCCGTTTTTCTTGCCTACCGAACAATACACAATAATAATAATTCATTCCATTCACACATGGTAACCAAACAAGACATGGAATGGTAATGATCCATTGCATTCCCTCATCCATTCCATTACCTCGTCCATTCTATTCCTTCGTCCATTCCATTACCCCATACCAAACAGACCCATAGATTATAGATTAATAGCGTGATAACTTAGCAAAATGCAAAAATATAAGCACATTTTCAATTAAATCAGCCTAGTTAGTGTGCAGAAGACCACAATATAACATAATAGAAATGCACACAACTTCAAACTGTTGGAAACAATCAGCATAAAAACGAAACGAAGAACACAATGATTTTGTCGGTGCACAATCGCACAATAGCCTTTTCTGGTTTATGTTAACTCAAAATAAACTCTCTTTGCTTGGAACTCATGCATACCACTATGACCAAAATTCGAATTCAAAGAGATTGTTGTTTGTTGATAAATTAAAATTCAAACTATTAAACAATTTTTTTGGCCAATGACCTCTAGCTCAACTGGTAAGAGGATTTGAATTCTTCCGTGAAAACTCAAGTTCGATTCCCATTTGGTGCAAAAAAGAGTGAGGCACTGATGGGTAATGATAGGACCCATAGAAACCTGAGTTCGATCATTGAGCCAAACAAGTTTTACCGGTAATTTAACCGTCGTGCCTATGGGCGGGTGCGTTACCGGATTTCCCATGGAAGTGGTGGTGGACGACTCGTGTTACTCTCGGAGTACTCCGTTTGTCCAATGGGTTCCCCGAGAGTACTCGGGATTAATCTGTAAAAAAAATAAAGAATTTTTTGGTTTATCTCCTATTGGTCCACCAGCTTCACTATCCAACTGGTTCTTGTTTGGGCTTTCGCTAGCCCATATCGAGATTGTATCCGCACAAACAAAACAACTATCACCACTTGGATCCAAGCTATGCTCATCGAGAATTACGCATTCCCAACTTTAGGGAGATGCCACTAATTGTGTTAAACTGTGTGGGTTGACCATTTTGAGTAAATACTTTTTTTTTCAACAAATCAATCTTGAGTATTCTTGGAGCACAAACTGGACAAACGAAGTACACCGAGAGTAACCCGAGTCTTCCACCACCACTTCCGGGGAAAACCCGGTAACCTACCCGTCCGTAGGCACGACAGTGAAATTACCGGTAAAACCAGTTTGACTCAAGAATCAAACTCAGCTTTCCCTGAGTCTCCTATCATTATGCACCAGTGTCTCACTCCTTTTTTTCGAGTAAATATTATTCTCAAGACTTTTGTCAAGCAATTGGAGTCCAATTTGAAAATAAAACTCAATACACTCGGAATCCCATTTTGAGTTGATGTTATTCTATAGGTTTCTATTAAGAACATACGTAGTGGGGCGGTATGCCATAGCATGGCGCCGCCAAAACGCCCGGAACACGAAAACAACCGGCGCTATGTTTCAAAAATGGGGGGAGGGCGCGATACATATCGCGGCGTGATGTGAGAAAGGTTTAATTGTTTGACCATGTTTGGTCCCTGCAAATCGGAGAGGAAACAGGATAGGTCCTGCAAATCGGACCTGAAGACCGAGAAGAAGGCCGGAGAAGAAGGCCGGAGAAGAAGGTCGGAGAAGAAGACAGCCGGTCCCTGCATTTTTTTTTGTACACTTTGGTCCCTGCATTTTACACTTTGGTTTACACTTTGGTCCCTGCATTTTTTTTTTTACTGTAATGTTTTTTTTTTAATTTTAGTGTAATGTTTTTTTAATTTAATAAAATGAGTTTTAATTTTATAAAGTTAGAAAATAATTATAAAAAATTAGAAATTAATAATTGAGTAATGATTAGGCGGGGGCTTTATGACTACGGGCTTAAATGCATAACGCCCCATAACCCCCACCCGCACACGTGGCGCGCCACGTGTCGCAAAACGCCCCCAAAGGGAGTTATGACTACACATGGCCTAATCATGTAAATTTTTGGGACTATGGGTGCATGCATTACATGTGTTCGTGGAATCGTGGGTCACAATATAAAAGTCTATAAAGATTTTTACTAACCATCAAGTCTCAAACTCGTAATAACAAATTGGATTTTAATAATCCAAACTATTATCCATTGGTCGATAATAATCTATACTGACGATATGACCAACAACACTCCTAACTTTCACTTTTATTGTAACGGGCAACCTTAGCCTAACAAATAGTTCAATTTGTTGGCTTCTAACTTTCATTCATGTTGTTTCAAAACAGTTAACTACAATCTGATGAGGGTAAAAATCAGTCAAGTGTTCGTTAGCGATAAACAAAGTTCCTTTTCCATTAGGCCAGGATTGCCTCTTGCAACAAAAGTGAAGTTAGGAGTGTCATTAGTAACATTGCTAATATATACAATAGATTATAATATGCCAATAAGTAATAGTTTGGATTTTAAGGATTATTAAAATCCAGTTTACCAACTCGTAATTTACTTGGTGTCTTTTTCCTTTCATAAAGAGGATTTCCATCTGGTAAGGTGTTCATAAAGATGAACATACACACATGGTAATTCCTGTCTATGTGGAAATGAGCCTCTTTAGGTCATGTTTTATCTAAAATGAAAAGGATATTGGTTGAAAGTCAGTAAAACAATATTCTTATCGCATGTAACCATCTCGATTAATTCATTTGGAATGTTAACTTTTTATAGTACAATTATATTGTAATTTGAGTAAACTGCCAAAATGGTCCCTGAGATTTGGTTACTTTTGCCACATTAGTCTAAAACTCGAACCTTTTGAATATGAGTCCCTGTGGTTTCAATTTTGTTGTCATTTTCATCCAAACTCTAAATCTGGTCAGATTTTTCAGTTAACATCTAGTTTTTTTTTGTCTTTTTCTTCCCTTTTAATGAAGGGCAAAATAGTTTTTTAACGTTTTATTATAACAATTAATAAAATCTGACCATTTTGCCCTTTATTAAAAGAGAGGAAAAAGACAAAAAAGCTGAATGTTAACTGAAAAATATGACCAGATTTTGTTTTTGGATGGAAATAGCAACAAAATTAAAACCATAGGGACTCAGATTCAAAAGGTTTGAGTTTTGGACTAAAGTCACAAAATCCACCATTCGCCCAGCTGACGTGCTAGTTTTTGGTTGGGAGGGCGAGAAACATGCTTGTGTCGATCTCACAGGTGTATCCCCACTAGCCGGATTCCGGGAAAATGGGTTTGTGGCGGGGCAAACGGTACTGAAAGCAGAGTCAAAGAAGGTGGAAAAGCACGCGAAAGCTTGTGAGGATAATCAGCATGCCTTTGTCCCCCTGGCGTTTGACACGTTCGGCTCCTTGGCGCCGGAGGCAGTTCGGTTCTTGTCTAGAGTTCAGCGTGTGGTCCACAGCAACTTTTCGACCCCACAGGGGCGGGGCTTTGTTTTTAGTAGATTAGGGTTTTCTATTCAGAAAGGGATGGCGGCGCAGTTTGTTGCTCATCTACCTGCTATCCTTATGTAATTTGCCCTGATGATTGGAATGAAATTAGAGAAGTTTTTATAAAAAAAAACAAAAAAAAAAAACAAAAAAAAAAAAACAAGCAAATTATACAATGACAGAACAAAAAGTGTTTTGAGTCAATCTAGCTTAATTTTGCCCATACCAAAAGGTATCTAAAGACCCTAGTTTGTTCTTACTACTAATCTAGCACGTATTCAGAACATTGTTGCTATGGCATAAGTTGTTTTCGAGGTGCAGCACACATATTTGCACTGGTTTTGTAGATCTCATTATCTGTTTTCAGTTATACTTTTATGGATGGTTGTCCATAATTTTTTAGTAAAATGTCATTTTCGTCTATGAGGTTTTACCAGTTTTGCGACTTTTGTCCAAAGGTTTGTTTTTTTGCATCTGGATCCAAAAGGCTTATAATCTTGCCATTTTCATTAGGCTCGTTAACTCCATCCATTTTTCTCCATTAAGTCAGCGGTATTTTTCATCTTTTTTGCTAACTCAAAGGGCAATTTAGTCTTTTGAATACTTGTACATTATGCTAAATGTTTGTACATAAAGTGAAAAACACCGAATTGCTCTTTAAGTTAACAAAAAAAAACAGAAATACCCCTGACTTAACGGAGGAAAATGGATGAAGTTAATGAGCCGGATGAAAATGACAAGATTTCAAACCTTTTGGATCCAGATACTGAAAAACAAACCTTTGAATGAAAATCGTAAAACTAGCCAAACCTCAGGGACGAAAATGACATTTTACTCTAAATTTTTTTATCAAATGTTTACTACAATTTTTTGATATTTGCTTGCAATTTAGTCCTACAGTTTCAATTCTTTCGTAATCATATTAAACATGCAAAATATCTTTATTTTCTTTAACCAGATTTCACGACGCTGATGTTACTTAATGTATTGTTTTCTAGAG
Organism: Helianthus tuberosus; assembly: GCA_030545235.1. NCBI lineage: Eukaryota > Viridiplantae > Streptophyta > Magnoliopsida > Asterales > Asteraceae > Helianthus > Helianthus tuberosus. The sequence goes on along the minus strand of CM060383.1, from coordinate 98,816,476 downwards.
ATTTATTAAGTTACTAGCTTAAGATTTACAAAGGGTGTATAAAGAAAATACTTCTTATAAATATATTGATTTGATAAGTTACACATAAATATAGATGCTACTATACTCACAGTTGATCCCCGTATTACGATTATTAACAGATTTTAATTCTCCCATACTCTTTAACACGAAGTTGCTTTTAATTAACAAATAAATACGAAAAAAATCACACGTCGTTTTATATAATATATTTTACTTTATATAATATATAATATAATTTATTTTATAATAAAACGAAATGATGCATTAAATATGGGCAAAAGTTAAATTACAATATAAAACTTCTTTTTGTTCTTTATTATTCTGTTGTACGAGGGACTTGAAGTCTTGAATCTAAGACCTTCAAATTTAAGTGTACCTAAAGGCTTTTGCCTTTGTTAATGGGTCACCAACCTCATTGGTATAACAAACATATAAGCAATCTATAGATCTCTAATATTTCTTTGTACACCACATTTGTCGTCTTATTTGTAACATTTTTCATCTTTGTCTAATATTAGTAACTTGAATTTGTGTCTTTTTTTTTTAATTTTTGATAGTGTCACATACAACTGTCATGAGCAAAAACTGATTCTTTTAACTACAATCAAACCTTTGATAGTGATTGTGTTTGACTTTTATTAACAATCATTTGCTAAATATCAAATTTTATTTATTTATAAGATATTCAATTATTTTAGATATGGAAATGATGTTTAGTTATCATTCAAGATTTCATTAAAAAATAATAATAAAAATACACAAAAGACAATAATTATTAAATTCATTTATTTAAACAAAAAGACAATTTAAACTATATTGATTGCGTAAAATATATACAGATCTGTTTATATCAGTTACAATTATAGATTATATTTTAAAAGGTTATTGTATTTATTAAGATTTGTGATTTGTAATCACATTCAAAAGAAAATGATCGACACAAAAAAGAAAGTCTAATTACTTTAAAATTTATGAGAAAAAAGAGCAACTAAAGTCTTGTGTTTTCCCTTCAAAAGTAAAACAATAAGAAATATAATAAAGACACGTGACAATTAATGGCTTAAGAGAAAACCATGTGGCCTAAGATGGTTTTGATTATTATAATAGGGCAGGATTTAGGGAAAACGCCTAAAAGTGTGAAAACGGTTAGAACGCCCCTCATCCGTTGGATCAAAACAATCTATGGACTAGACTGGCGCGGTGAAGTTTTTGTAAATAACATCAATTTTATAACGTGGACGCGCTTCATTAAGGGTAAAAAGGTCTTTATACTTCTCTAGGCAAAACGCCAAACTCATGAGTAAAACGCCATTAAATTTTCGCCTTAAACTACAAAGCACACATCATCCTCATCTAAACGCCATTAATATAAAACGCCAAACTTTGTGTTTAATCGATAAAGATGAACAAACAGTAACTGAAACGACGGGAGCTTCATTACTAGCATTTATTATAAAATCCCGCCTAAAATACGCGCCAAAACATCCTATATAAACAACGTCTCAGACCTTCCATTGAACATACAAAAAACAAACATTTTACAAAATACCATTCAATTTATAAACGCCAAAATATTCAAAAGCCACAGATTCCAAATGACGTTTCTTTGAGATTCAGTTTTGTTCTCAGTAAAGTTTCACTCAATGTGATGGAGAAAATTCTTAAGTGAGGATATTGTCCATCTCATTGAGCAAAATCTTATTGAGTTTATCCCCACCTTCCATTGTTCACACCAAAAAAACAAACGCCACATTTTACTAAATACCATTCAATTTATAAACGCCAAAATATTCAAAAACCACATATTGCAAACGTCATTTCTTGGAGATTCAGTTTTGTTCTCAATAAAGTTTCACTGAATGGGGTGGACAACATTGTTGGACAACATTCTTAACTGAGGATTAACAATGTTGGTCCTCTCATTCAACAAAATATTATTCAGTTAATCATCACCAAATTAAAGGTTTAAGGTATTTTTACTTAGTAAAAGGTATTCTTTTTTTGGCATTTATGTGTGTGTCTGATCTTATATTGCTTGTTATGTAACTTCCAAATCACATATTATGCACAACAAGTAGAAAAAAGGTGGGAAGAAAAATAAAAGATGCTATATAAAAAATTATAAAATGCCAAATTCCAATGTTTGTGTGTTCTGAAAAAAATAAAAAATACAAAAAACGCCAAAGTACTCTTCGTTTGCTCTTGAAGATCGTGTCGATTTTCTTTTAATTACGGCCTTTTTGCATGTCGATGCGTAGTGTTCGTAACCTTTACAATTCTGACACTGTCTTTCTTTCGCCCCGGGTTTCGATTTTGTTTTTGTTTTTTCGATTGCTTCCTCCTGTTTGGATTTCAGACGCTTGCGAGATCCAGAACCTTTCAACTTATACCCAACAGGGACTCTTATCGGATTCTTGTCTGTCACACCCCAACTGATGGCGGAAACATCAGAGTGAGGCGAAGATAGATTGCTCATTACACATAACACTAGAATTTGCGACAAGTATTTAAATAATGAATTACATTTTATTACTATAAGAATTCGATTACAACATGGAAAGGAAAGTACAATTACAACAACTTGAAATGAAACAACTACATTACATTAAGTACACAAAATCTAAAATGATTATCTAGGCATCCTACTATGTTCCATGCATCATCAACATCATCGTTAAACCTGTAACATGTTTAAAATAAAGTGTCAATGCGAAAGCATTGGCGAGTACACAAGGTTTGTATAAATATAGCATAAGTATAAAAGTATTTTCTCGAATCCAGATGACAATTTGTAAACAAGGTAACTAGCATGCATCGTATTATGTCAAACCCAAGTGTCCACTAGTATTTAGCATCACTCGCCACAAAAGTGACGAGACCGTTTAAGATTGAATAAAGACTTAAAAAGACCCCGACGGGCGGCGTGCTACTCCTATAGCGCTATATATGTTAAGTTGGGGCTTAGCAAAGTTAATGACATAAAGTATGTATAATCTAGCATGAACTTAAGTAAACAAGTAGCATGTATAAAGGATTGAGAGTATAAAGCATGGTTTAAGTGTGTGATTGTGAGTTTCGTATATTAACATGTTACAACCCAAAGTATTTTAAAAGTAAAACGGGTCAAGTGTACTCACAAAATTGCTTAATTCTTCTGATTATCCAAGTGTTGACGAGTGAATGAGATTAGGAGGTTGAATGTATTCGGATTGGAGTTCAAGGAATATTTAGAGTCGGAATTTAGGTAAGTAAAATACACCAAAAGTATGTATACGAGAAAATAATCATCTAGCACTTAATACTCGTTTTTGACACTATGAACCCATAGGGGTTAGAATGTTTTCATAGGTTAATGTACCTAGGGGTGTTCAAAAAAATCCGAATCCGAAACCGAAACCGAAATATCCGAAATTCTGAATCCGAATTATCCGAATTTTTGGATATCCAAAAATTCGGATTCGGATAACAGTTTTGAAAACTTTTGGATATTTCGGATATCCAATATCCGAAATCTTAAATACTATATTTTATATTTTTAAATATATATAGAATAATAAATTGAAAACCCTAGTTGTACTTCTGTTGTTCCTTATCCTTTCACTATAGCAGCCCCATCATTCAAAAAGTTTCATCCACACATCGCGACTTATTATAAATCTCACTTTTTCGCCAGCGATTCCCAAGCCTTGTTCTTTGCCGGTGAGAGTTGGCTCATTTTAATCGCTACCTCCAAAGAATCCGTTACCGGTGGTGGTGGTGGTACGCCTGAACTGTTGATGGTGGCAGAAAACCTTAAAAATTGATAGATATGGATGATGTTGACGACCATGAAAATGCTCTTTTGATTTTTAATATCTTCAGCTTTTATGTTTTGAATTTCTATTTCTATGATTTACCATCTGGGTTGTCTTCCCACTTGCACCAAAAAAAAGGTTTTGGTAAAAGTTGGAGTAGAGAATTAACATTAGCATTAAAGATAAAGTATTGATGTTTATTAAATCTTGAATCTCATCAGATTTGGTTGTTTGTGGAAAAAAGTTTAATTTTATTTTTTAGGATTTTGGATATCCGTTTTAATATCCGAATCCGTATCCGAAATTTCGGAATCCGAACTTCGGATATCCGAAATTTCGGATACGGATTCGGATAGCGAAATTAACTATCCGAATTTCCGGATATCCGATTTTGAACACCCCTAAATGTACCCATTAGAATCGTACCGAGAAACTTAAGTACCTAGGTGATGTAACTTAGTAACTTAACGAATAACCATTTAGTTATCATCAAGGGTTCTGTTTTTATATGTATTATATGTATTTTATATGTTTTATATAGTATATTATAAGTTTAGTCCAACGATATTACAAGTATTATCATAGAAGTCATGCATAGAGGTAGGAGGATAAATCTTCCATTTTAAAACCTCTTTTGTATTTTCACCAATGCACAAGTTGTCATAAGACAACAAGGATGGTAATGAATAAACAATAAGGAAATGAAATATACATACTAACTAAGAGAAATCACCAAGTGAAGAGTGGATTGTAAGTAGGATAGCCTAAACTATCCAAATAATGACACATTCACAAGTTCAATCTTGTTCATCAGTTGTGGATTAAAACCCTTTAAAAAATAGAAAGTTTAGAGGAGTAAAACCTCTGAATTTGTATGTTGCAACCTTGTTTTTAAGCACACTTTATCATAGTCTTGATTAGTGGCATAAGGACATAGGAATGTATGGTTAAAACATGAGTTAAGTATGTTTAACAAAGTTCTTGTTCAAAACAAAAAGTTTCTTGCACTTTTAACCTCATTATGGTGATTTTCCATCCTTGGTTTTCCATGGAAAACCTATGGAAACATACCTAAGGGTGTTCCAAGTGCCAAGAAGCAAGAAGGAATGAAAAAGATGGAAGATAAGTGATGTTAAACTCAATTTTTGCAACTTGTTATGAATATGCCTTTTTGCTATTGTTTTGCAACTGATTTGGAGTGTTTGAGAGTGAAAGTGAAGTGTTTGCAAAGTGGAAAAAGTGTGGTAATGGGTTGGGTTTTATAGGAAGTGATTAGGTGAAGTTAGGTGGTCATTTAATGGAGAAAACACACCTAAACAAGCACATAATCGCCTAATACACGAGCTGGTAGCAACATTCTGCAGATTAGGTCCTCTGGCGGGGCGTAAGACAGAAGGGGGGGGGGGGGTCGCGGCCCGCGAGCCAATAGGGCTGGTGATTTTCTTTGATATTTTGGCAAGTTTGGTCCCTATACTTTCTTATATGCATGCTTTAGGATGTTTTAAGGTGTTTTATGTATAAAAGACAATGTTTAAGGGTATAATATGCAACTAAAACATAAAATAAATATAAAGCAAGTATGAATAAGTATGGTTGTCGAGAATAAGTATCATCTACGCATGAATTGAGCATTTATGTCAAGTATTTGTGAGTTTAACACATTTTGCAAGAATTATGAATAGTTTATCATATGTATAACGATTTCCAACGTATGAACATGTATAAAATATGTAGAACATGAATTTAAAGAAATACAAAGTTTATTTATGATCCAAGTCTCGGATCTTACAATGATACAACGAAAAGACGAAATACAAGAATACAAGATTTCCAAAAATAGGAATACAAGACAAGCTTTCTAATTACAGAAAGTACGGAAAAGCAGGGCATTACATTGTCGTTTTTTTATTGACCTGTTATCTCCGCAAATCTATCCCTAGTACTAGGAGGAGGAGCAACAATCTGCATATCTTGAACCTTCTTCATATAAGATTGAACATGATCCTTGTATAAGAATAACTCCTCCTTATTACCAGATAAACGGTTCAAAGTATACTCCGTTGCAAAAATAATTTCTCGCATCATACTTTGCACATCGGGATCAAGCTCGGTCATATATTCACGACTCATTGAGTATTCGGAAGAGCAATTTGGGGAAACCTCTTTACGCCGTCTATTCAAAATGTATTGTTTTGGAAATTCCCTAATATCCAAACTTCTCAAAACATAAAATATCTGTCTATATAGCAAACCAAACTGCTCAAAATGCCTGCATGAGCAAGTGCTGGTGCAATCAGACTTACTGTACATTACCTGAAAAACGCCTAAAACAATGTCTGTATAAAACGCCATGCAGGGAATGTTTGTATAAAAAGACCATCAAACAACAAACACAAAAACTGCATAGAAAAAAAATTAAATGTTTAAAAATATGATAATCGCCATATTCAGAAAACACCAAATAAAAAAAAACCAAAAACGCCATTGTTTACCTCGAATAAGGATGTACAAGGCTGCTGGAAATCATTTATGTAAAACTTAACAAACCCATCGGGCTGATCTTCGTAATGTTGATTTATGTAATCCCCAATCCTGCTTAGCTCAGTTTGAATGTCACAAAAAGTATTTTTTGTGTATATGTTTGCAGCTTGGCCCTCCAACACTTTATAATTACTTTTCAACTAGGGCGTTTGTATCGAGATTCATGATCATTTTTATGGTGCGTGTGACATTATGCTTCTATTGTAGTTTCGTAATGAGTCATGAACTCAACAAGAATAGATTTTGAATTGCACACTTGACCAAAAAAAATGGTTCTCACTCTCCGACATCGATGTCGTTCGCATAAGGCCCGGCAGCTCCTCCATTCTATAGTATGCAATGATCCAAGATTCCCCGAGTGCAAAAATATCAGAGAGCCAGTCATTATCTTCTAAATTGAACTCTCCAATAACCTCTTCCCATCCTAATTCAAACTCTTCGAGTGTAAGAATATCCATCCACACAACACCACAAATACGTTCTTTGAAATTGGTGGAATTGCATTGCCTAAACCAACCTATATATAACACGAAAACGCCATGCAAAAACATATATATTAGAAACAAACAAACTTACATGAAAAACAGTTACGAAGGACAAAACTCCATATATCTTAAAACGACGTATATCTTAAAACGCCAGACAGAAAAATAAGAAAATCAACCTTCAGAGAAAGTTTATGCATCACGTGCCACATGCATAACCGATGCCTCGTTTCAACAAATACAGCAGAAATAGCCTTCTTCATTGCTGGATCTTGGTCAGTGACAACAACCATATATAGCGGTTTTTTATGCCAATAATGCAACACCAAATGTAACATTGCAGTGGTGATTGTCTATACCAGTGAACGGTACAAACACCATAGAGTATCTACATATGGAAACGCCATTGAGAAAATGAAACGATAACAAAACGCCAATGCATGTAAACAGTGAAAACGCCAACGCATGTAAACAATGAAAACGCCAAAAGAACAGAAAAAATAGAATTATAAATATTACTTGTTGGAATGATACATGGCGTCAAACGAAATCACATCACCAAACACGTGGTAATTACGTTTGGCTTGATCGTCACACCAAAAAAGTCCCTTCAAACGATTCTCTTCGTCTGTGAAGTAATCGTACGAGAAATTAGGATGGGACTGTTTTTTTCATCCAAATGTCTGACAACCATCTCAGCGTCGTATTCCCTTATAAAAAGTTAATTTGCCTCTTGTAGTTCTTAAATTCAACTTTACTTGCACCCACATCTTCAAAACCGCCAAAACAAGTCTTCATAACATTAAACGCCTTAACCGTACCCAAATTCAACTTAGACATGTTGTGTATAACATGCTTCTGGAGCTGAGTGAGGGGTCGTTCAATTGGAAGAAAATGCTTATCAGGATGTTCAACAAGATCATGGTTGTGCTCCTCAACAAACTTATAAACCTTCCATGATCCAGCCTAAAAAATTACACATAACAGTGCACCACAATCAGTCCTCTTTGAAAAGTTAAATCGCGCAATCTGTTCCTTTTGACTGGGGTCCAAAGTATCAACCTTCTTGTCCTTATATACCCCAGATCTCGTACACATGTAATACTTAATATGTTTTTCACCTTTGGCATTTATCTTTTCAGTCCCTTTCCTGACAGAAAAACCACAGGCCATGGCATACGTAATATACATTGAATAACAATCATCGAGGATTGTGAATATCATGTCCATTTTGGGTTTCATCTCTTCACTAACGTCAGGAATGATAAATGGTAAACCAGTTTTGGGGCAAAACCTTTCATTCGAGGAAACACCTTCGTCTGAGAAAACACAGTGAGAAACAATTTCAGAAAAAACGCCATTAAAATAGAAATTGTCTCCTTATAACATTATCGATGAAAACGCATTAATTGAATAATAAACAAGACCTAACAAACATATAATTGAAAACTCCATAATAAAATGCCATAATGAAAACACCATTAGTTAATTAATTAACAAATATGATGAATTAACAATATTAATGAAACGTGTTAATCGAAAGCCATGAGTTGAATAATTAACAATATGAGTAATTAACAAATATAACATGATAATAAAAATGTCACAGTTAACAAAACTTATGTTTACAAATTAACAAATACTAAGAACCGATATTTACAAATATTACTCAATAATATTCAAAACTAATCAGGTGTAAAACGCCATTGATCGTAAACAATAAGCATATATTAGATCCCAAACGACAATTAACATTAATAATGAAAACTCCAATTATTAGTTCTTACTAATTGTTAAACAACAAATGAAAACCCAAATATTGGATACATGAGGAACGCCATTGAAACATACAACGCATTGTGAAATATTAGTTTGAAAAAAAAAACGACAATGAAACAAGCATAAAGAACAAAACGCCATATATGTTGTATATGTGTTGCATGATTTGCTGGAACAAATTCGCCATCAAATATTACTTTGTCGAACGGAATCCACGTTAGACTCCATAGATCTCGAAAGCTTGGAAAGGAGGTAACTACTAATAGGAAATTTTTGGAGTTTTATTTGAAACAGATTTATAACGCGATTTATGGAGGGGAACGTGCACAATGACAATCGTACCCCTACATATCATTTAGCGCTCCCTGTCACGTGTTGGGCCAGGATATGTTCTCACTGTTTTCACACTTTCAGCCGTTTTCTCCTGATCCCGTTTCTTATTATAATTGATAGATTATAGATATAGATTATGTTAAGAGACGTTTTTTTAGATTATTAATTGAAGTTATTATGTTAAGAGGATTTTTTAGAGTATGATTGTTTGTTTAAAATTGGGTTCTATTACCTTATCGGACATGGTTATCTGGTTATATGATAGTCGTCTAATCGATCTCCTCAATATACAGTCCAATCCAAATTGTTTTCAACTTTTCGGGTTTCACTAGCTATTTTAACAAGGTCATATTAAGCCACGTGTAGTAGTGAGTAAAATTGTTTATTTTGTGTCAGTTTCTCCCATCTTTGTGCCAATAATTTAGTGACTTAATTGATAGAGTTTGAAGTGATGTACAACAAGAATATTTATGAAGCTGTGAAAAGCCAAATGAAACTTGTTCAATCTAGACTTTCACAATGTTCCAAAACATCACAGATGCTTAAAAACAAATATGAAATAAAACAAAAAGTTGTTAATCAGTATATTGATGAAGTTGCTGAGCTTATACGTAAAATGGCTGAATTAGAACAAGATAATAACAAATTACACAATTATCATGCTTCTTCATATGTTCTTGAACGTATTTTCAATATCAAACCGGATGATAATGATTTTGAGAAAAACAACAAAGGAATTGGCTCAAAATATCATCAGGTTCCACGCCGTTTGAGAAAAAGTTTACATTCTATGATGACGAGAAGGTGGAAAAAGCTTTAAACATGGTTGATCAATAGCCAGAAAATATTGACATAACCTATTCCAAATCTGATGATACTGGTGATTCTGAGATGGTATGTAAGGTTGTTGAAAGTGTTTTGTAAGATGATTCTACCAAAAATGGTAAGTCTGAATCACATGATGAAGATGAGGAAAGTTTTATGAAAGTTATCTTAAGAATTGTAACACCCCAAAAACGGGTTTGGTAATCAAACCACGTTAATATTTATGAACGGGTAAAAATACCGTTAGTGGTGAAATTAACCCGGTAAATATTAGGATTTAAACAAATAAACCTAATATTAAATAAAAGTTGAACGAAAACTTTTGAGGAAATAAAAGTTTATAAACAACCCGAGATGACGGGACTTAAAATAAACTGAGTCGTACCCTAAAATATAAACCTTATATTATAAATTCGATATCGGTAATAAATAAAATGAGCTAACTAGGAATAAAAATAACCTAGTTGGAGGAAAGTCTTGTAGTAACATGTTAGTGGGTTAAAAACACCTAAAATAAGAACCTAATAATAGATGAGGGGCCAAAGGTGTTAAAAATCAAACTAGTTTTTAATTAAAACAAAATTTAATTTCCAAACACACACTTGTGTGTGTGTGGATCGTACAGAACACAGGGGGGCGACCAAGCTTGCTCTCAAACCCTAGTTCATGCAATTTGATCAAATTGAAGGCCTAAATCAGTTCCAAAACGAAATCCAAGCAAAGATTAGTGATCACCTTCGTGAAAGGATCATAAGGTATGCCTAATTTTGCTATTTAGTTTCACCTTGAGTTCTAGGTGAAAACATGAAATCAAAATTTTAGCTTGCATGATCGAAGTTTGGATGAAATTAGGAATGATTTTATGTCTAGGAGTAAACCCTAGTCATTTACTTGTTGAATTGATGTTCATAATTGTGAATTCATGATCACCTGAAAATGTGCTAAATGGGTTTTGTAGAAACATGATGAACCCTAGAATCATAATGGTTAAATTGTGCTAATAGAACTCCCTAAAGTTAGATTTGGGATTTAAATGTTGATTAGACACAAAAATTGGAAAAAAAAAAGTGTGAAACTTGGTAGAAATAATTAGTTATGAACAAGTTTGTAAAAGTGTAAAAAAAATTATGCCCACTAGGTGTTTGTTAAAATGCCTAAGTGAAATCGCGCGTCTACTCGGTTGTAAGTAGAACTTGATTTGATTAGGTATCCGTAGGAATGCCTAATAACATGATAAAATGGGTTTCATTTATAGATGAAAACCCGTAGATGTTGTCCAATGAATAAAGTGTTTGATAATGTGCCTAAGTGAGTCTTGCGAACTTGTTAGTGCATTTATATATGTCAATTGGTGATTTGACTTTTAAAAAGTCAAATCGACCTATGATAGAGTTCAATAAGAAAAGTAGTAAAAGATTCATAAGGTCTAAAGGTCATGATCTTCAATGACTAATCTAACCACCTTGTGGAAATTATATGATAGTTTGACGCTTGACAAGCTAGGTGGAAGCTTAGAAAGGAAGCGGGTCAAACGGATCAAATACGCGAAGAAGAGCAAAAACGGATGCAAGGTAAGTTAAGCTTGCACCCCCTTTTAATTTACAATACACTTACTTGTGAATATTGATTGTGAATTATGATAAGCATTTGAAATATGATGTCCCGGCATGATGCAATGCAAGTCGGAATAATAAAAATGGTAAGAAACCATAAATTATGGTAAAAAGGGGTAAATTGGTAAACTAGTCTGGTAAAGACTAATGAATAAGGAATGTTAAACAATACGTTATGGGGTGAATCGTAACGGGTAAAAGTGGTTAAATAGTAATCCGGACACGAGTTGACGGGTAGAATAAAAGATGTGCAACGACACCATTTGGTATAATTCAAAACGGGTCAAACAATTCAAGAAATGCCTTTTAAGTAATAAGAACTCATGGTGATAACCGGAATAGGTTCAAGGGGCGAGATGGTATCAAAATACCATCACATTATGATAAATGTAGGATCGTGTGATGACCTGAATGAGTCGTTCAGAGTAGTTCTTATCTGTTTCAGGTGCGGAAAACAAGAAACAGACTTCGACACAGCCAACAAATCACTTTAAACACTGTTTTGATTGATATAACAGCAAATACAATCAGAAAACACACCGGCAGCACCTCGGTATGAATTTCAAGAACTGTTCGAACCTCTCTAACTGATTCGCTTGAATGGACTATATATAGGCATCAGGGTTTCGCTTGAGAGGAACAAGAACCAGTTCAAGCGAACTCAAATGTATTGATTTCGTTTGAAACTGCATTTGCCTCATTCAAGCGAACATGTCTCCTTCAAGCGAACCTACATAAAACACTCACTAAAACATCCTATTTTCTCATACAACGTGCCCTGATCTAACATATCTAGTACAAGACTCGATACAAGACGAAGTCGACAGATGTATGCACTAACAGACTCCCCCTCAGATGTTGACGAGTCTATCGTGTCGAGTCTTTACGTCTTCAGTCTTTATCAATCTCTGGGCATTCATAATCTCTCTCTAGCTCTTTCTTCCTGGATCTCGACCTGGCTTTTGAGCTCTCTTTTTCTCTAGCAGACTCCCCCTCAACTTGTGCTAGAATCGAAGACTACTAATTCTCTTGATCAGATCTCTTGATTTCTTAAGTTCAAGACTCATACTTTCCACAGGTTCAGGATCGAAACCTGGCTCTCTTAACATTCAGAGTCTTTAAGTATCGAAACCTGACTAAACCTGCACATTCTCTACCCAAAAGTAATTTTTTTGATGTCCACTTGTAGAGCAAATCTTAGAATGATTTAGCATTTATATTTTGATGAACCACTTTAAAATAAATTTTCTCATTAAAACATTAACTCCCCCTCTCAAATTGCTTAACCTTTTCAAACACTCTTTCCCAAACCTGTTCGTCATATTTAGCACTTGGAATTTTGAAAATCAGCTTTCTAACACCAGTTGTCGAAAATCTTTTTGAATTTTCAAAAATTTATGCTAAAACACACTGAAAATCTTTTTGGATTTTTGATTTAAATGAAATGCAATAAATAAAAATTTACAGACACTATTTTTGTGAGATTGCGTAAGAGGATCATATCAGTTTATGACAAGTCACCAGCACCGTTAAGCTTTAAACATTTTCAGCTCTAAACAATTCACGTTGATTGACGGTATTGTTGTCCACTTAAACTCAAACTAAAACTTTCGAAATGCTTACCGATACGTTTAAGGTATATTTAGATAGCACTAAATTCTTATGGACCCCACAATCTCAGCATATCCCCTCATCATGCAATACACTATCTCAAGTAATGCATTTAAACTTTCATCAACTGTGATTTGTGCTAAAACAAAGCAGAATGTTTAAACATTAACAATCAGGTCGATACTTCCGTATACACAGAGAAAGTCCAATGTTTAAACAAAATAAGAAAATAAAAACAAGTTGAAGTTGTTTAGGCTTTAACCACCAGGTCGATACTCTCGTATACGCAGAGGTGATCCAAAGCTTAAACGAAACACCAAAGAAAATAAAGCAGAACATTTAGGCAATAACATCCAGGTCGATACTCACGTATACGCAGAGGATGTCCAATGCTTAAACAAAATAAAAAAATAAGACAAGTTGAAATCTTTGCAAAATGAAATGCACAATCACAACGACTTTTTAGCAAAGTTGTGAAAGTTCACAAACTTAATCAGTTTTATGTCTTTCGACAATCAGCGATTACTGAGTAGGCACACAGTCAAGAAGGACAAAACTAAGTACTATGCTTTCAACCATGTTTCCCACTAGAACTAGGCTTTTTCTTTATGTTTGTATCGTTATTGCAAATCTACTAGTCTAGCTGAGCCTACCGTCACATCTTTAGTGAGATCGTTTATCACATTTTGACTTTTCATTTCTTTAGCATGCTGTGACAGTCTACTGATATACTATCATTTCCTCTTCTTTGACACAAAAACTCATTTTTAATTTTATCATGTTTTTGGCTTTTTCAAATTTTCTAATGTTTTTGGATTTTCTGAAAAATTTCTACTCCCCCTAAAATGCAAACACATTTACAGAAATTTGAAAATAAACTGTACAACAAGGTGGCAACCGATATCGAATCGCTCCAATTCGCCATCCTCTAGGCATAAACAATCAGAACTCCCCCTTTCACAAAACTATTTTCTCATTATGATTTCAAAATACTTAAGTTTGTTTTAACCAAAATGATTTTTCCGGAAAATAAGTTTTGATGATTTTACCATTTGTAGGTTTGGGGTTTGGTTCATCACACTGTTTTCAACCACTTGTATAAGGATTACATCAAGTTCAAATTAATGACCTTGAGTAATTACTTTGTCAAAACAAACCTCTGTACCAATTGTAAGAAAATCAAGTACAACTTAATGTCCCTGATTTATCTCTTGTAGGAATATCACATCTACACAAAATCATTTTACCAATAAGGATGCCGATTCCTGCTTCACACTTACCAACCTGTAAGCTCCGGCAATTCACAATTAACCTGTAAAAAATTTAACTTTATAAGACTCATTCACAAATTCAATTATCAAGAAAGATGCCGATACCTGATCCACGATTACAAACTTGGGTTCTCCGGCAAGTCCAGATTTTTCAAGGGAAAAGAATTTCCACCCAAGTCTTACCAACCTTGGGTGTTTTTAACTCTTGTTCAGTAGGGTTATATGTTGCTTTCTTTGTTGCATAGAAATCTTTAACCCCTTTGGCCTTTCCCTCGACCATTTTCCCAAAAAATTTCTTAACATTTCCATTGAAAGCTTTCTCAACATCAAATTCCTTCTCATCAGAAAAGAATTGATTTGAGATCTCAACCTTACCAACCTTTTGTTTAATGTTTTCAAACGTTAAAGATGGAATTTTAGCATCATCTTCAACTTGTGGTTCCACTGATTTTGTGGAATCAGGTTCATCGCCGACTTTTACATTACCCTTCTTGACAACCCACATTTGGTTATCTTTTGCTTTCTTTTTGTAAAAATTTTTCTTTGAACATTCACCAACTTCATAAATCGAATTTTCAAAAGTTTTGAATCTTTCAGTTGGTGGTTCAACATCAACAACTTTTACTTTTAGTTTTTTAGATACTTCCTGTTTTGATTTAGTAATTTGAGAACAAACTGATGCAATATGACCAGCTTCATTGCATTTGAAACAGGTTCTAGTATCCTTCCTGTGAAAAACTCCAGTTCCTTTTCTATTTTGTTCAGCAAGAAACTCCTGGTTTGATTGTTTCCAGAACGGTTTCTTCTGTTCTTCTTCTGCACTTCCACCTGAAACAAATTTTGTGTTTGTTTTAGAATTTTTTTCATTTTTGTAATTTTTAGGTGGAATAAAACTTAAACCTTTCGTTTTGTAGCTACCATTATGATTTGGTTTCTTTTGAAAACCAGAACCAGTATTGTAACCCTTTTTCTTGTTTAATCGCTGTTGAACTCTTGAAGTGTATTTTTTAGGTTTTTCAGTAAGATTTAAATCTTTTATTTTAGAAATGCTAATTTCTGTCATTTTGAAAACCTTTTTGATCATTTCAAATCGAACACTTCTTATTGGAAACTCTTTGTCAGAATATAATTTGTCAGAATCATTCAAAGTATATACTACTTCGAATGTTTCATCATCCAAATTTGATTTTGATAACAAAAATTCTTTACTGTAAGCCCTTTTAACCATCGGTTTTGAACGGTTGACTGACGATCTTGACCCTCCAGACTTAGACTTTGACTCAAACTCCTCATCAGTATCCAACACCTGATCGACCACCTTTTTTATTAACTCAGACTCATGATCAGTGTCAGACGATGTAAAAACCACGTCAATGTTTTCTGGTAATTCATCGGTTATATCAGACTTTAGTTTTATATTGACTGCCTTTTGAACTTGCTCCTCATTTGGTTTTCTGGGAGAATAACCTTCCCAGATCGGAGGCGGACACTTGTTATAGCTAACACTCGGTTTCTTACCAGTATCCTTCTTCTTAGACTTCTCATCATCTTTAAAGGCTTCAAAACCTGCAACAGTTGGATAAATTCGATCAATAAGATAATCAGAACTAGAATAACTCTGTAATAATCGTCTGATTCTCTCATTTTCAATCTTTTCATTCTCCAACTCCCTTTGCAGCTTGGCACATTCTTCGATGTAGTGATTTATCGCTTTCTGTTTTGTCATCATCACAGAATTCATCATGGTCAATGCGTCTTCTCTTTCAGAATTTTTCTTTTGAAGACCAGTTACTGTTCTGTTCAAAACATCATAAGACTCCTTTACATAGTTAAGATTGAACAGCAATTGTTCCTTCATTTTCTCAAGATCAGCCAACTTTTCATCCTTTGTTGCACATTCTTTGCAACTCTCCAAACACTTTTGGCATGGTTTGATGACTTCCACAATCTTTTCAACTTCTATGATCTTTTCAACTTCAACAACTTTCTCAGCTTCACTCACCTTTTCTGCTTCAATAATCTTCTCAGCAACACTTTCAGTCTTCATTTGATTTTGTTCTTTTGCTGCACGTCTCTCCTTCAGCTTCTCTAGGCGATCTGCAAAATAAAAATGAAAACTTTCAGGAGAGAAATGAGATTTTGCAATATTAATATGTTTTTCTTCTTCATCATCACTACTATCATCAGTTGGTGATTGATCAAACTCTACTGATTTGTCAGAACTATCATCCGAAGAACCAGAATCAGATGGTGTTTGATCAAAAACAATTTCTTTTTCTGAAACTTCATCACTTTGTAAACTTTCATCTGAACTCTGTGAGCTTTCTTCTGATGAAACAGATTTTTCATCTTCATTCTTCACACTAACACCAATGGATTTAATCCACTCGGTGAACATGTCTGGTTCTTTTATAATCTTGGCAATGAAAGCTTTGAAATTTCCATTCTCATCTGCAAACATATCCCAGCTAAAACCTTCAGGTAGCCTTTCATCATCTTGATTGATCAAGCATGCTTTGTTGTCAGATGAAATAAATTTTTCCCAGCTGAAACTTTCTTGATTACCCAAACAGGCTCTCTTTGAAGAATCCTCTATCACTTTTCTACCATGAGCCACTTGTGGTTCTTGTTGTTGACCAACTTGTTGATATATGGCTTTCCGGTAGTAATCATCTTTTCCGAACGGATTCTTTGCATCATTTGCCTCTCTATTCTTGCATTCCCTCTTGAAATGACCTTTCTCCCTGCATCGAAAACAAGTAACTTTAGATTTATCAAAACCTAAAGTAGAAACATGTGCATCAAGAAAGTCATTTCTTCCAGTAATCAGCTTGAATTTTTCAGCTCGTCTAAGAACACTAGCTAGACACCATTTGATGTCCATAAGCTCCATCTCTTCAGCGTCTATCTGATCGTAATCCTCCTTTGTGAGCATAGGATTCCCGATCCTCCCTGCGACCAAACCTTCATAAGAGAGTAGCACAGAACCAAGTAAAGCTATGTGATCTTTTGCAATCTCTTCAGAAAACCTTTGACCATCTGGAAGATTCAAGGAAATATTGCATTGTATCACATAATCACTTCCACTTTTCGTACTTTGAGTACTGAAACTTGAAGTTGGGCTCTTTGGATTAACACTCGGGTATGAAGAGAAACCACTGCTGCTTTTAGAACTTTGATCAACCTTTTCTGAAAAATCTCCAGCACTAAACGCAGTCTGTATTTTCGGACTTCTTTCAACTTCTGGAACACTGCCTTTGTAGTACATTTTTACATCCTGTTGACCAGTTGGACTGTTCATCCTCGCGATCTTTTGCTGTTCCAAATCTTGACCCTCAATCTTCTCGATAAACTAAGAAATCGTTAACCCAGCATAAACCCCAGTGTTCTTTAAAATCATCAAGTATGTGCCCCATTCCTTTTGTGGTAAAGCGTCAGCTAACTTGTTTACCCACTCTTCACGATCTTTTGTTATACTAAGCATCGACATGGATCGCACCAAGTGGCAGTATCTTTCAATCAGCTTCTTTGTATCTTCCCCGGGCAAACTTGTAAACAAATCAAATTCTTTCTTGAGCAGTGCCTTCTTGCTCTTAATCATATTCTCACTACCCTCAAACTTGACTTTAAGAGCATCCCAGATTGACTTTGATGTCTTATCATATTGAAGCAAGATAAAGATGTCTTCTTTAATGGCTTGCTGAAGCAAACTTATCATCATCTTTTCAGCTTTGTACATGTCGCATTCTTTGTCATTGAATTCCGAGATTTCTTTTATAACTTGCAGATCTGTACACGGTAGAACATACTTCTTCAAAATACATTCCCATGATCTCAGATGGTTAGCTTGAACCCAATTTTCGAAGCGATCTTTCCATCCGTAATATTCTTCAATATTCATTAGCTTCGGGGGTTTTTGAGTAGTTCCGGTTTCATTTTCCAGATTCATGTTTTGAGCAATGGAAGCCGGAGTAGTCGGGGATGTTGCAAACGCATTGTAAAAGTCTTCACTCATGATTCGGAAACTTTTTCACAAAACAGCACTTTCAAGCGAGATAGGATCTTCAAGCGAGATACCCAATTTGCAGCTTTCAAGCGAACTAGCCAATTTCAAGCGGAATACTCACTATTTCAAGCGAGAACCTCAACAATTTTCAAGCGAAGACCTCCTGAAGCGAAATACCAGATTTTTCAAGCGATACTTTCTATTTCAAGCGAAATGACTTAGTTCGCTTGAAATGAACACAAACTTTCAAGCGAAACCTGATGATAAGTTCAAGCGAAACCACTTCGAAGGTCCATTTTATCCATTTTTAGTCCGAATTTTAAGCTGAAACTTTCCAGCGTTTGTTAATATGCACTATTACACATTCTGTGAGAAATTGAGCAGATTTTAACCGTTAAATCTTGTTCTAATGAAGAAAAGGTGTAGAAAAACAGAAATTTCGAGCTGAATCGGAAAGAACCCCTCCTCCTTAGTTCTGATACCAATTGAAGGATCGTGTGATGACCCGAATGAGTCGTTCAGAGAAGTTCTTATCTGTTTCAGGTGCGGAAAACAAGAAACAGACTTCGACACAGCCAGCAAATCACTTTAAACACTGTTTTGATTGATATAACAGCAAATACAATCAGAAAACACACAGGCAGCACCTCGGTATGAATTTCAAGAACTGTTCGAACCTCTCTAACTGATTCGCTTGAATGGACTATATATAGGCATCAGGGTTTCGCTTGAGAGGAACAAGAACCAGTTCAAGCGAACTCAAATGTATTGATTTCGCTTGAAACTGCATTTGCCTCATTCAAGCGAACATGTCTCCTTCAAGTGAACCTACATTAAACACTCACTAAAACATCCTATTTTCTCATACAACGTGCCCTGATCTAACATATCTAGTACAAGACTCGATACAAGACGAAGTCGACAGATGTATGCACTAACAATAAATGATCATTTTGACTAAATGGGTCAAATGGTGTGTTAACACCATTTGACAATAATAACTGATAACTACTTGTCGAGTTTTGTGATCACAGGAAATAGCATATGTTTGCGTTGCTTTAACTAGAAAATTTAAAGCAAAAGTATGTAAACGGGTCAATGTTATGACCCGAGCCAGGTACGCATAATTAGACTTATAGTTAAAAGTGATATTTTGGTCAAATAATTAGTGAAAGTCCTTCGTCGTAAGGTGAGGGACTAAAATTGGCCAAAAAGCCCTTGATGGGTAAATTGGGCAAACGACCCATATAGGTTGTTTAGTAACTTGCATTATGATTATGGAATATAGATAGATACCCTAAAGGTGGAAATATAAAGTGCGAAAGGAGATTAGCGAAATTGATGCTTAAATGCATAAAAACCGTTAAACGGGTCAAAATAAGCAAGTGGTTAAGATTGGCTAAATATTGGAAAATTTCAGAATAAACCGATGAATGTAAACACGCATACATACTATGTAATGAAAGCGAAAACACTAATTTTTTGGCAAGCCCGGAATGGGTAAATAAACTTGTAGTGTGATACTAAAAAAAAGTAACGGGTCAAATAATCGCATAAAGGATTTATAAGTCGTTTTCTTATAAATCAGATTTTATGCGAACTGAGGTGATAAACGAATCCGTAATTTAATTACGGTGGCATGGGAAAAAGAATCACGCAAAACGGACATGTAGGTAAAAAGTTACGAGCCTTAGAAGTTGATAAATTGAAAGAAAATGGTGCTGGGCAAAAATGCAGGATTTTAACCTGCTCCCGCTGGAAAACGCTCTCCCCCGCGGCACGCGAAGGGAGTCCCTTGTTCTGGCGCGACACGCGGGCGCGCTCGCGGCCCGCGAAAGATAACATGAAGTCTGTCGCGTGGCGCGACAGACCAAAAATTGAAATTTTATTTTTGTTTTTAATTATATGATGCCAGAACTTGTTTATTCATGTTATATTATTTTCAAAACTAAGGTTTAACATGGTTTTGACATTAGGTGATGGTCGTCTCACTCCGGATGCCGATTAAGCAAGAATTCAAGAACCGAACACACCTCTCAATGAAGCTTCCGCAGTTGTTTTTGTTTTGTTTTAAAAAAATGGATTATGTAAACACACTCAACTATGTTTTGGGATGTTGTAGACATGTTTAAATACTTATAATGTAAATGTTCTTGTTAAGTGGCATTTTTCATATAAAATGCTTACTTTAATGTTATAGTAATGTTAAAAATTATTATGGGTGTTACAAGAATTCAAAATCTGAGAAAAATGCAAATGATGATTCAATAGGATTGGCTTACTACATGATTGGATCGTGCAAATTAATCTCGGATATTGAAGTTCCGATTCAAAATGTGATTCCGGATAAAATTGACAAAGTGTTCAAACTGGTAGTAATTGAGAAATCTGAAATTTCAAAATTTGCTGGAAATAGCAAGAAAACTTTTTATACAAACCTGGTTACAAAAAGAAAAACATGAAGGCTGGGTTAGGTTATAAAAAGAAACAAAATCAAAGAAAATGGGCTAAAAAGTCAACATTTCATAAAAAGATGAATTTTGTCCATGGGACTAGTTCTGAAGAATAGAAAGAACTCCAATTTAGTCGCCAGACTAATGAAGAGTTTTATACTCAAAAGAAACAACAACAACCGGCTAAAGAAGTTTCGAAGAAAACATGCTTTAAATGTGATCAAATTGGAGATGTTGGTCGCAAATGTCCAAATCTGAAGCCTGTTGATGTAAAGAAAGAGAACGTTGAGGTTGAAAAACAGAAGTCAACCAAGTTTGAGTCAAAACAAACTTGGAAACCAAAGACACCCAGATGTGAGACAAAACAAAGTTTGAAATCAACGGCTGATTCAACAAAACCAAACCAGTTTTGGAACCAAAAGTTGATTTGTCAAAACGAAACGTTCAAAATGATTCAAGATTTTATCAAAGGAATGTTTCAAAAGGACAAATGTGGGTGGTCAGAAACAAAATACTTCTGTGAGTGACGATATACGGAAAACCGATTCAACCAAGAAGGTTGAAAATAAGAACGAAAAAGTGTTTGTTAAAAATGACAAAGATTTTCCGAAGTTGAACAATTCTTATTGTGTCACAATACCCAAGGTAAAACAGGCTTGGGTTGCGTTATTTAAATGATTGAGTTGTTTGAATGTGCAGGTGCTCCAGGAGACAATTGAATGTCAACAAGAGCAGAGGAGCAGCCTGGCACATGAGGAGGCAGTCCCCTGTAAATGAAAAACAGGGAGTTTGTTTGTTTCTGTATATAAATAAACTGTAAATCAAAAACTCTAAAAATAGAAAAATTTTAAAAAAACTAAAAAAATATGTTTTATTTTATCAAAAATTGAAAAAATGAAAAAAAAATATGTGTTTATTTTTAAATTTATTAAAAATCAAAATCTTGAAAAAATGTTGATTGAATACGCCGAAACCCTCACGGTTGAACAAATATGATTAAACTCACAAGTGGTTTAAAATGGTTTTAACTTGTCAAAAATCATTGTGTTGTAAATCATAGGGGTGCTTTATACAAAACAGAGCATGTGATACAGAAAACGGATGGCGAGACAAAGCTATCTGCATTGGGTTGTCAAATTTTGTTAAAATGTTTTGGATTTTAGGGGGAGTAAGAATTTTGAAAATACAAAAACATTTGAAATTTTGAAAAAGACAAAAACATGTGAAAAACTGAAATGAATTTTTGTGTAAAAAGAGGAAATTTTTAGACTCTGTATGCCCAAGACACATATTAAATTGATGTGGCTAGTACGTTATGATCCAAGTCGAGTCATACCCAATAACAAGCTAGGCAAACACTTATAATATTTATTTGTAATATGATCAAACAAATAAATATTAACACTTAGAATATTTAGAATTGGTTTTCTAAATAATTGCACTTGACAAACTAATAAATTATATTGATAATTTATTTTGATAGAATATTTTATTTTGTTATTTAATGGGTTAAATAACATTTTAAAAGGTTACATAAGTCTTATAACATATAATGTTATAATTTTATAAAAGTTACAAAATTAAATAAGACTTAAAATTATTAAAAGAAATTTTGATTTTTTTTTTATAAAAAACCCATGTGGGTCGCCCCCAAAATGTTCTTCCCAAGCCAATTTTTGGTCCAATGACAATCCATGCAATTGTCATAAGCTAGATAAGTTTTGATTGGGTCTTATGGGTGGCCACATCTCTCACATCCCTTTTAATATTTTTTTTTTGTATGACAAAATCAATTATGAGAACTTGATAGAAACGCAAGAATACTCTCTAGTCTTTTCGGCCAACATAAGGTTGTCCAAGAGTTTTTTAAGTTAGAAAAATCAAGTGCAAGAACTCCATTTTGTCTCTCATATTTTCGGCCAAGATAGGTTGTCCATGAGGGATTTTTCAAGTGAGTTTTAAGTGTAAAATCCTAGCAAAACTTAAAGTGTTTGTTGGAAGGCTTGGGGTATACAAGCTTGAGGTCTTCTACACTTGAAAATTACCGTTCAAGAAGCATCATCTTCTTCATATCTTTTACTACCTTGAAAATCCTAGCAAAACTTATGGTTGTGTTTTATTTTGATAGCATGCATGTTCGTATATGGATCCGGGTATTGGGTTTTACATATAATATGAATTTTATATCTTGTAAGTAACATGTTTTAAATAACTTTTCCGCTGCGTTTTGATTTTATATGGATGAAATCACTTTGATAAACATGTGAAAAAACCCAACAGAAATGATAGTACATCACTAAGACAATCACAACATGCTAAAGAATTGGAAATTCAAATGTGATAAATGGTCTCACTGATAATGTGCCAGTAGGTTTTTACACACTTAGTAGATTGATTTCGAGATATAAACCTAAATAAATAACTTTCTTATCTCGTGAGAAACATCTCTCAGATATATGGACTTAGTACTCTGAAATTTCGTTTGAGAGATTGCCTGTGTAAACCTCAATCTCTCAAATTATAAAAACACAATACACTTACAATATATAGAGATACAAACAACCTATACTAGGAAACCAAATAATACAATTAATACACATAATCGTAGAGACGAATTCGTAAATCATTAGCATGATTTACGAATGATTTACGTTATGCTTTTACCCCCGTCAATCGAACAGGTGGGGGACCAATATGAAGCAAGCCGTGAAGTTTTTCAAAGAGAGGCCTTGAGAGACTTTTAGTGAAAATATCCGCAACCTGGAGATTGGATGGAACAAATTTTCTATAGAGACGACCAGAGGAAATAAGCTCACGCATGAAATGATAATCAATGTCGATATGCTTTGCACGTTTGTGTGAAACCGGGTTTTGACTTAGAAAATAGCACTCTTGTTGTCACAAAGCAAAGTCAGACATGCCATAGGTAAAGCGTGTAGTTCTCGAAGAAGGTGAGTAAGCCAGATGATTTCAGCTGCAGTATTTGCCATGGCCCGATATTCAAATTCACAACTAGAGCGAGAGACTGTACGTTGTTTCTTCGCACTCTAGGAAACCAGATTGCCACCCAAATAAATAGAATAACCGTAAGTGGGGAGTCTGGTTTCAATACAACGGGCTCAGTCTGCATCAGAGTAGCCAACGATGGTTGTTGAAGCTGGTTTGGAAAAGGTTAACCCAAAAGCAATTATGCCTTTAACATAACGGAGTATCCGTTTAACCAACTGAAAATGAGATGTTGTAGGGGCCTGTAGATGTTGACTGGCTTGATTGACTGCATAAGAGATGTCTAGTCTGGTAATGGTGAGATACTGAAGAGCTACAACTAGAGACCTGTAAGAGTAGGATCATGAAATGGGAAACCCTTGCTAAGAAAAGTATTAGTTGTAGCAAGAGGAGTGGCAACAGGTTTGGAATCTAACAGACCAGCACGAGACAAAATGTCATGTGCATATTTCTCCTAACTGAGAGAGAGACTGGCATCAGAGTGAGTAACTTCAAGACCCAAGAAGTAACCGAGTGGACCCAAGTCTTTGACTGAAAATTCTTTATGCAGTCGAGCAACAAAGGACGTAATAAAAAATGATGGACCCGCTTGACTGTAAACGAAGCCATGTGACGTTAAGAATGTGCTTAGTCGTTGAAACCAAGCTCGAGGCGCCTGTTTGAGACCATAAAGAGCTTTCTGTAGACGATACACATGATTAGGAAATCTAGCGTCAATAAAACCCGTAGGTTGTTCCATGTATACCGTTTCAGAAAGATTTCCATTAAGAAAGGCATTTTGCACATCCAATTAACGCAGGGACCAACCATAAATAGTGGCAAGTGATAAAACAACACGGACTGCAAAGGCTTTGACAACAGGACTAAAGGTGTGAGAGAAATCTAGTCCTGGAACCAGAGTGAAACCTTGGGCCACCAACCGAGCTTTGTATCGATCTATGCACTTGGATCCAACAATGTTGGCACCTGTAGGTCGTGGAACAAGTACCCAAGTGTTGTTAGATTTTAATTCCTGGAGCTCCTCTTCCATTGCCTTCACCCATTTAGGGTGTTTTGCTGCTGATTTGTAAAGAACCTGAAAATAAAGACAAGTTAGCATAATATCTGGGCTTGAAAATGCCATTTTTCGATCGAGTTATGTAACACCCCAAAACTCGAATTATTTAGTTTCTAGTATGTTACCACGTTTAAAAGAAGGAAATATAATAACTAGGTTATTAAACCTAGTTAAATGCCTAGCAAAACAAATAAGGAAATGAAATTGGGCCAATTATGAACAAGTAACAAACATGAGGGGTTAATTTGGAATGGATGAAAAGGAAAAATATAAAAATTAAAATTAAAAACCCTAAACACACACCTGGGTTTGTGTGGGGGAAACCCCTCTCAAACCCTAATCGACAAATTGGAGGATCATAGGCCATACATTTATAGTTGATCTTGAGCCAAGGTAAGACCCAATTTATGAATGCATGATCTTGGATGAAATAGGTTTCGATTAATCTATGATTTGTATGAAATTAAGCGTCATTATGTGTTAGAATCACCCTACGGAACATGTGTTATGTATGATTTTGATCAATTAGGTATTTGGAGGTTAAACCCACCATAGATGATGGAGATGGCGACATGGGTATGTCACCCATGTCCAATCTTTGTTCGATTCTTGATATGTTATGTTGTATGTGACCATCTTGCTAGTTAGGTTGAACATGTATGAAATTAGTTTGGTATTTTGTATTGTTAATGATTGAAAGTAAAGAACTAGGAAGAAAAAGAATGAAAATACTTGTACATTATGCTTAGATATTAGTACACACGCCAAGTGTTTGATGAAATGTCCAAGTGATGTTAGGATATGAGAATTGTACTAAACGGCTTGACATTTATGAATGAATTGTAGAATGACGAGGTTAGTAGTAAACTAACTTGATTAATGTGCCTTAGATAATATTCGTATGAGTATTCGGAGGAATGTATGTTTTGATAAATCATGCATTAGGAACTTGTACCTTGTGTTTGAATGGTGTGATGCTCAACACATATTTGATGTGATTGATTTATGGTAATTAAAAGTAAACGTGTAACGAAATGTGAAACGAATAAGCTTATTGGTAAGTGATAATGTTGGAATTATGTCGTATTGTTACTGTGGATGATATTGCCAATTGTATAATCACAAAGCGTTTACATGTGAAAGTATGAGTATGTGTATATAATTGGATGATCGCGTGGTTGTAAACACATTTCGTTATGAATAGAAAATTGTATAAAGTATTGATTGTATAGCCTAAGATGATGTCATGAATATATGAGGTTAAGCTGAAAGTTAATATGATAAATCGTTGACTTCGCAAAGTCAACTACGCATAAGGAACATGACTAGACTTGTTGTTGTAATTATAAAATTATAGATAGGTATATGGTACACGGTATAAAATATGTGATATATGGAATGATATGATGGATTATGTGGGTGTGAAAGGATGTGAAATCGGGTATATGTTGTATGCTTGTTAGGATTGACTATGCAAGTCAAATGTGAATTATGCAAATGGTATGCTCGTAATCAAGTACAATGGTGTGTGTGCTAACTAGAATTTGTTGATGATAACATGAAAGCGTAGGAGCCATGTCAACATGGATACGAGCATGGAAAGGCAATGGGTCAAGGGTAAATAAGGAAGCTATGCACAAACTTGGACGCACGAGGTAAGTGATCCCGGCTCACTTCTTAGTATGTATGTAGAATTTAATATTTATGAGTGTGGAAAATTATGCAAGGTTTATGTAATGAATGAGAGTATTAAGCTAAGTCTTATTTTAGTCTAACGAAGGAGTTATTTATAACGAAGGTAAATTAGTAGGATAAACGGGTCGAATAATGGTATAAAGGATTTATAAGTCGTTTGCTTATAAATCAGCTCTTGATGTGACCCGAGGTGATAAATGGATTCGTAATTAAATTACGGTCGTATAGAAACAAGAATCACGTAATTTGGATATGTAGATCAAAAGTTATGAAATTTAGAAGTTGGAATTTTGGTTAAAATCATAGCTGTGCAAATGTGCAGCAGAATAAGGTACTTTCTATCAAAATCAGGGCGTCGCGTCACGCGACAGTGAACCTGCAACATGGTCGCGCAACGCTATAGTCGTCGCACCCCGCGAAAGCCAGGAACTGCATCTGTCGCGCCCCGCGAGGAAGCCAACAGCTGACAATCTTTGTTTTCTTATTCGATTTCGTATTCAGACTTGATGTTTTAAATAATTTTCAATGTTTCATGACTTATACTAAAGTCGGTTTTGAATATAAGTGATGACATGATCCTCCGAAATAGCGAGAGTATGGATTTTTCCTTCTTGTTAGTGAAGGAATTCTTTAAGTAATCAAGCCTAGCAACGAGTAGGTATACAGGACGATAAGTGTAAAACTTATATTATGGAAAGTTGTGACCATGGCAAGAAACATAGGTATATGTGAGTAATAGTGGTATACGTGAGCTCGTATGTATGTATGTATGTATGTATATGTAAATGAATGTGTGCGTATATATGTAGGTGTATATGTTTGTGTGTACGTAGAAATTAGGAATGTAATGTAAGAAAGGGAGATGTTATAAATATATGGCAGAATGGTTTCAATACATTTGGTATTGATGATTACTAATGTTGTGCTTTGAGATTGGAATGAAATGCATGTATGAGATCGTCAGATTAATGAGGGATTGAAGCCGAAATTGGAATGAGAGAATTTAAGAGAATGCTTGAATGAACCTATGTTTACATCATAGATTGTTATACGACTCCCTATTATATAGAATAATGTTGTATGGTGTGTTAATGACTAATGAATAAGTTGTATCTGATGTCCACATGTATCGCACGGATTTCTTCTACCACTACCGAAGAGAAGCGGACGTAGATCAAGTCGAGAGCAAGGATTGTACGGAAAAGAACAATCACATAGTTTGAATTATGTATCGACTTAAAGTACAAATTTTAAGTATGAATGTTGTAGTTCCCTTCTATAAAGTGTTTGATATATTGTAACTTGAGGCTTAATGTCGCAACCCCCATCCCCCTATACAAATACAGGAACGGGCTGCCGCGGCCAGTTTCGGTGGTATCTAGTATTGTCTAATTTGGCAGCGAAATTTTCATCAGGACCGTAGTTAGGAAATATTTGATCAGAGTAAAATAACACATTTTCATAATATTAAACACATGGGACAAAACCCAAGTTTGCAGTACACACATTTTCATAGGAATAAATCCTATTTTTATTTAATAAAAACATCTATTTTATTTTAGGTAACTTTCTTGCCACTTTTCCAAGCCTTCAGTGCTGTCCAGCTGGCTTCTATTTGGCTTTCATATTTTGTTACCTGAAACGCGTTTAAAAACATTTTGTCAGTGGGAAATACTGGTGAGTGAATCCCAGTTCAATCAAGTTTTAATAAAAACCATTGTACAGTATTGAGGGTGGTCTCGCAATTATATTTGTTTCCAAGTCATATCAATTACCACCCACGGTACTGTCAAACCCAACTTGTGGAAAAGTTACTCCTCGCAAGGCAGTAACTAATTTTGTATACAAAACCCCAACATAACGACAATAATTGTATCCTTACAAATACTCAATAACTGCTTAGTATATAATTAATTAAGTGAGGTTTTGTAAAAACAGTTTACAAAAAGGAGATTACTCACATTGCTGTCTTAGATTTTCTGTAAGGATTTCCCGGGAATAATCTATAAATTACACAAATGCACACGTGTTAGTATAATAACCCATTTTAACATTAGTAATACCCTCCCTGAGACGGCATTCCAACGACTACGTCGGGCAGAACCACGACAGCCGTTACGGAACCCTAGATTAATCGGGCAGCGTATCTAATACGTATCCAGGGGTTATAATACTTACAACGGAGCAGAACTTCATTAATTAGGGGGATATTATACCCGAATATAACTTCTACTATTAAGAAATTGAGAGAGAAAATTGAATTATAAGCGACGTAAACTGAAGGCCCGAATCCCTCTTATATAGGGCCTGATTTTGGGCTCTACGCGACCCGCGTATGGTGTAGCCGAGAGGCTACGCGGCCGACGTCAAAGATAGTCAACGACGTAGCTGATCCGGGTCATCGACTAGCCTTGCCACAATGATGACACGTGTCATCACCGGGTGTCACTGCGTTCTTGACCGCTCGCGGCACGCGTAAGGGTTGTGGGGTGGCTTACGCGCCCCACCACAAACCCAAAAATTTAATTTTTAATAATATTAAAGGTATTCGGGGTCCGTTTCCACGTACGAGGTGTATTTTAGGACATATTGGGATATTTTAAAATATAATAGGGCGTTGGAAAAAAATATTTAGGAGAGTGTCGGTTTAATTTAGAGTTGTTATATCCTCCCCACCTTGTTTTAGAGCTCGTCCTCGAGATCTACTAGAACAAGTGTGGATATTTCCTTTGCATTTCCGATTCAAGCTCCCATGTATACTCTGGTCCTCTTTTAGAGTCCCATTTCACCTTGACCAGAATTAACCTCTTGTGCTTGAGGTTCTTGACTTTCCTGTCTTCAATCTGTAGAGGCCTTTCTACAAACTTGAGTTGTTCATTTACCTCTATATCCTTAAGAGGCACCACAAGTGATTCATCAACTAGGCATTTCTTGAGATTAGATACATGAAATACATCATGTATTCCTGCCATTTCCTCTGGCAGTTGTAGTTGATAGGCTACAGGTCCTATTCTTCTAATAATTTCAAAAGGACCAACATATCTGGGACTTAGCTTTCCTCTTTTGATGAATCTTACCACTCCTTTCCAAGGAGAGACTTTTAATAATACTTTATCTCCTACTTGAAATTCCAACGGTTTGCGTTGGTTATTGGCATAGCTCTTCTGTCGATCACGTGCTGTTTTCAGTCGTTCCTTGACTTGAATGATCTTGTCAGTTGTTTCTTGTACTATCTCAGGTCCAGATAGTTGCTTTTCCCCAATTTCTGCCCAACAGACTGGGGTTCGACACTTTCGTCTATAAAGTGCTTCGAATGGTGCAACATAGATACTTGTGTGATAACTGTTATTATAAGAAAATTCTATGAAAGGTAAATGATCTTCCCAATTACCTCCGAAATCAATTACACAAGCTCTAAGCATGTCTTCCATTGTCTGAATTGTCCTTTCGCTTTGTCCGTCTGTTTGAGGATGATAAGCTGTGCTTAGATTTAACTTGGTTCCCATGGATTTTTGGAAACTTGTCCAAAAATGAGAGGTAAAATGGCTATCTCTATCAGAAACAATTGATAAAGGAATTCCATGTAAAGAAACAATTTCATTTACATATAATTTAGCTGGATGTTCCATACTGAAAGTTTCCTTCATTGGAAGGAAATGAGCTGACTTAGTTAGCCTATCTACAATCACCCAGATTGTATCATTACCTTTCCTGGTTTTGGGTAATTTAGTAACAAAATCCATTGTTATAAATTCCCATTTCCATACTCACATTTCTAATTGTTGTAACAAACCTGAGGGTTTCTGATGTTCAGTTTTAACTTGTGAGCAAGTTAAACATTTAGAAACATAGATTGCTATGTCCTTTTTCATTCCTATCCACCAGAAATTCTTTCTTAAATCCTGGTACATCTTATCACTTCCAGGATGCATTGTATACTTAGCTTTATGGGCTTCTTCTAATATACGATGACGTAGGTTTCCTAATTTAGGTATCCACATTCTCTTTTTATGAAATCTCCAAATTCCATCTGTTCCTTGTTCTAATTCCTTAATCATTCCTTTTAATTTTTCAGTATCATCCTCGATTACTGATTCTTGTGCTTTTCTAATTTGTTCATTTAAATCCACTTGTAGATTTAATTTAAGAGAACGTACCCTTTTTGGCTTTTCGTGATACTTTCGGCTTAAAGCATCTGCCACTACATTTGCTTTTCCTTCATGATACTGGATATCACAATCATAATCACTAAGCATCTCCATCCAGCGTCTTTGTCTCATATTTAATTCCTTTTGCCCAAAAACATACTTTAAACTCTTATGATCAGTAAATATGGTAAACTTACTACCATAAAGGTAATGTCTCCAAATTTTAAGGGCAAAAAGTATAGCTCCTAACTCTAGAACATGGGTTGAATAATTCTCTTCATGTTTCTTAAGTTGTCTAGATGCATAAGCTATAACCTTTTGGCGTTGCATCAACACACATCCATAGCCTAACTTAGAAGCGTCACAATAGACTACAAAGTCTTCAGTTCCTTCTGGTAACGCTAGTATGGGTGCATGGGTTAATCTTTGCTTAAGAATTCTAAATGCTTCTTCTTGTTTTGATCCCCATTCAAATTTAATGGATTTACAGGTTAGCTTAGATAAGGGAATGACTATTCTAGAAAAATCTCGAATAAACCTTCTATACTAACCGGCCAATCCTAAGAAACTTCTAACCTCAGTTGGCGATTCAGGGGTTTTCCATTTGGTACTTGCCTCAATTTTTGTGGGATCCACATGAATTCCTTCATGATTGACTAAATGTCCAAGAAACTGTACCTGTTCTAACCAAAATTCGCACTTTGAAAATTTTGCATAAAGCTTTTCCTTTCTTAATATACTTAGAAGTGCTTGCAAATGCTTTGCATGATCTTCCTTACTTTTAGAATAGATGATAATATCATCAATAAAAACAATTATGAATTTATCCAAATATGTGTGACAACTGTCAAATTTGCATGCATCCGTACAATTAATTAACTATGATTAGTGCCTAATGACTGTGCTGATTTACAATTTATGACTTGAATTACGTTCTGATTTCTGCATCATATTTACATGTGCATCACATTTCATGCTGTCACATCATTCTTTTTTACATACAAACTTTAGTGACATAAACGATGCACAAAGCACAACTAGCACAGTTAGCGGATAACTCAGAAAAATGCTGACGATGTTCAGTACATAGACAGACAGTGTTTTGAGACCCAGTATGAGCCGGAAACCAAGTTCTACACTAGTATAGTGTGTAGGGAAGTGGGGACCATAAAACAGCGTCACTAGGTGATAGTTTGAGTGCCGGAAAGTGCCTAAAACTTATCTAAAGTGCAGAATTCTGCAGAAAATTCAGCAATTCAGCATTTAAATACATTAATATTATGCAGAAACATGACTAAACGGTCCTGGATACTTTCCTAAGTGTCGGGAATTAAAAGTGTCACAAAAGGGTACTTAAAAATCGCTAAACGGAATAAATTGACACTTTAACGAACCGGTATCTAACCGAACAACCGGACATTACCCGAAACACCAAAGTATTGCTAGAAGCATTGTCTTATTATTTCTAAACTAGTTATGGTCCCCGAACGCCCTAACACACTGTGTAATGCATAATACACATAAACACCTAAACTAATACATTTAGTTTTTAACTAACTATTTAAATTACCATCAAACTTACACAAGACCCCCCTCCCCCTTCCTACTTACGGTTACAATGGGGTGACCCCACCAAGATTTTCCATGATATTTCAAGATTCCTCTAAATCTCCCAATGATCTTCCTTGGATATTCTATAGATCTTGCTTAGATTTTCCTTGGATATTCTATAGATCTTACATGATCTCCCTAGATATTGCTTGATCTTGCAAGATATTATTGGATTTTATTTGATTTATTAGAAGATATGCCTTGCTCTAGTTGCCAAAATATTTAGAGTGATGGTTATAAATATGGCATGAAGATTTAAGAGATCATCACATTTCATCTTCATCACCACACTTCATCTCTCTCCCTCTTCCTCCCCCATTCTCGGCCGACCCCAACACCCCCACCATCACCATTTTTCATCCACCACCCAAGCATTCCAAGGTTATTCCAAGGTGTTAGAAGGTGATTCATGAAGCTTGGTGCTTGTAGAACTTGAAGAACCTCCATCAATTGCTTTTATCCACTCCATTTTCATCTTGTGTTCTTCCCTAGCTTAGAGCTAGTTGTAAGACTCTCTTAACCCTTTAATACTTCTAATTTTTTTGGTTAAAAGATGATATTCATGGATTATCTTGTTAAACATTAAAAGCCATAATCAAGAATCATAAACATAAACTTAACATATGATGAAATCTTGATGAAATAATGTTGTTTAAGTATGTGTATGATACTTGTTGTTATTTACTAGAAATTATGATGTTGATCATCACATGGAGCTTGCTAGATTATGATTAAACACATGCTCTAGCAAGTGAGAGGATGATTATGTGACAACATAAGATAATCATCTTCATGTGTAAGCATGAACTTGAAAATAAAATGATTTCTGGAAAAATAATGAACAAAGTAAGCTAGTAATCTTGTGGACCTCAGAATAATGGATGGTTTTCCAAAAGAACCAAGTTCAAAATATGATTTTTAGAAGATCTTGGTTCTTACTTAAACGAACACTATTTTTAGTAGTAAAAAAAGTGTATAAACACTTATGAAACAAGAAGATCTCACAAAGAAACATTTTTGTAAGATATGTTTACAAGTTGTAAACACCTAAATTCTTTAAGAATGAGATTTTCAAAGAAATAAACACACTTTAAAGGATAACTAGACCTACTAAATACACCACCAAGTTACTACAAGTTTCTGTGAAAGACCAAGTTCGTGTTGTTATGTATATTGCATGATTTTGGCACTGGGTAAGTGTAGGTTGATTGTTAATTGTTGGTGATGGTTTTAAAAGAAAATGATATGCTTTGATAGCATGGACACCTCCATTTTTAGGGGAAACTATGGCAAAATTTTCTAAAAATGTAAACACTTAGAAAAATATTTTCTAAACAAATATTTATAAGTGTGTTTAACTATGGTTTCCAATATAAACTTTGCCATAGACTTTGTAACAAAATACAAGTATTGGAGGTTGGTTTTATAAATAAAAATGGGTGAATATATATTTAAAGTATATATAAATATTAAGACACTTGTGTGATTATTTGTATACTTGGTGAAATAGTTATATTATTTTAGGGTAAAATAATATAACTTAACAAAGTACCATGAAATTTACTATCCAAAATAATACCAAAAATGACAAGGAATAAACATATAAGTTACACACATAATATCGTGAAACCGGACACAAGAACGTAACTTATAAAATATTCCGGAAAATACCATTACATATATAGTTTTGGTAAATATTATTTGGGTACAAGAAACAAAAATATGATTTTTGTAAATATTACAAAGTTGTATCATATTTTTGGACAAGGAGAAATATATTATTTTTTGAAATAAAAATATATTTTCCTAGTATATTTAGAAGATATATGATTTTTGGGAAAAATATATATTTTCTGGACAATACATTATTTTTCGGACAAAATGAGTTTACAAATATATTTTCTAAAGTGAGACTTGGAAATATATTATTTCGGAAATTTCAAATACAAGAATACGAATACACATGTATGAGATACCCCCATCCTTGGGAAGGAAATACGAATATAAATACTTGAGAAGTATCGTTACAAAATATTGTTTAACAATTATTCCAAAAATTCAATAAACGTAATTTAAGTTAAAATATTTATTATTTTAACGAATCATTATATAACTTGGAATAATGATGAAGACACTTGGAAACGTAACTCAAAGGCACTAATTAATACTAAGTCAAGGCACGACCGCTCGTCTAATAAGACCATAGTACATTGTAGGTAGTCGTGTACACAAGAGGACACTTTGAGTTACAGGCGGATTCAAGGAACGCAAAACAGTGAGTTCATGTCCCCTTTTTCTTTAAATTGTTTTGTTTATTTACTTCGGGGGTGAAATACATGTTACAAATGATTACTTACAATACAATTGGTATGGTTAGCCTAGGAAAGAACCATAGATCATGTGAATGGGTAGGCGTATACTTGAGGCCATCAATCCTCTTGTAGGACCGAGGGGCATGAGTGATAGATCTATTTGGGTGTTGCGAGCCCCATCCATGAGTCCGCCGAATGGGCCATGAGGTGACTATGTCTTACAGCCGGAAGCCCGGTATAAAGTCTGCTAGGTTTGAGTCTTCCTGCACCATGTCACGTATATTAATGTATTAGCTACACATTAATTGATCTGTTTCCTTGTTGCTTTCATACCGGGACTTACAAACTTACATACATACTTACAACGATTTCAAAGGTTTATACATACACTCAAATGAACACATGAACTCGCTCAACTTTTGTTGATGTTTTCAAACTACATGTATTTCAGGGAATTTGTAAGTGGATCTGGCGGGCGTTGGAAGTTTTTATGCTGCGTTAGAAATAAAGATGTCATCCATGGTCTTTGGGTTTGGTCAGTGTGTCTTATTCCTGGACGAGACACGGTGTTATTCAATATCTTTGACGAGTCCTTAATGAACTCATGCACAAATTGTACGGTTTGTAAAACTTGAATTTGAAGTCTATGTTTTAAAACAATGTTGTTATGTTTTGAACTTATTTAATGGATGACAAACCTATGGTTTTATCATATAGTTGATGTTATGATTGAATGCAATGATATTAAGAAAGTCACACCATAATCACGCTTCCGCAAAAGTCAGGGTGTGACAGCTTGGTATCAGAACTTCGATCGTAGCGAACTAAGATTCTTTCTCGAGTCTAGACTACGATCATTAGGGCTCTCACGAAAATGCTTTCACAAACATGTTTTCATTGCATACACAAAGCGTCCAGATCCACGAAACAAACATTTTTACAAATAAAAGACCAAAATACATTTCAAAGAATTCATTTATATTTCAGTCTGAGAGACTGGGGAGTTAGTCTGAGAGACTAGCTGGGTATTCAGTCTGAGGGACTGGGGAGTTAGTCTGAGAGACTAGCTGGGTATTCAGTCTGAGAGACTAGGGAGTTAGTCTGAGAGACTAGCTGGGTAGTGCAGTCTGAGAGACTAGTTGGGGCAGTCTGAGAGACTAGGAGATTTAGCTTGAGAGACTGGGTAATTCAGTTTGGGAAATTGGGTAGTTTAGTCTGAGAGACTGGGTAATTCAGTTTGGGGAACTGGGAAGTTTAGTCTGAAAGACTAGGGAGTTCAGTCTGAGAGACTGGGTGTTTTCAGTCTGAGAGACTGGGTGTTTTCAGTCTGAGAGACTGGGTGTTTCAGTCTGAGAGACTGGGTGACTGGGTGTTTCAGTCTGGGAGACTGGTTGGTTAGTCTGGGAGGCTAGGTGGGTTAGTCTGGGAGACTAGGAAGGATAGAAAGTTTCATGAAAAATAATGTGAATACATGACTACATGATAAATTACCTTTGTTTGCATACGCTAATTGTTAGAGATTACTATGGATATACATGCTATGACTATTACGTACCGGCACACATGTCACTTTATTTTAGGAAGCGAGTTATCATACATTGATAACCCTACGGCCACCGCCACAGATAATGAGATTGCATCAGTGCCGAAGATATTTACGTCAGACACTGAGAGTGATCCTGACATGCTGACCAACGACGAGGACGACTTCCAACAGTCCGCGCTACCAGGTTTGGTGACAAATTACCCTTGCTGATGGCTTCCTTGACGAGGATCTTTTGTCATCCTAGTTTCAGTCCATGACCACCTCATCACTGGTCATCCCGATAGTGAGCACACCATGACCCCGATTCTCGATAATGCGTCTCCCGTGGACATTCCTTTCGAAGGTGGACTACTCGACGAGTAGTTGATGATGACGTTGACATGTTTATTGATGGTCCTCCTGATGACGCCCATGATAATGAAAAGTTAGACGAGAACGTTGTTACTAATTTCACTTCTTGAGACCCCTGTTATCAAGCTATCCTCTGATCTAGTATACACTTGATTTTAGACTCCTTTGAGTCTGCGACATTTTTCAGCTTTACAGACGATCAGGTGACCGCTTTTTGCCACTGATTTGGACGACGACACCACTATGACTGCTGCACTATCACCTGCTTGAAATCCCACACCTTCACACGACCTAGAGCCTGCTCCTGAGACAGCTCCAGTTCCTTTTGGGACAGCTTAATGTTGCACCTGCTGACCCTACGCCCTTACTTGATCATGAGCCTATTTCTTTTGTTTTATCAAACATTGCACCCCTTATACCTGACCCAGTACCTGCACCTGATGACCTTCTCTTTTGTTGGGACTTTTGTTCCTGCACCTGCACCTGCTGATGTTGCTCCTTTGGAAACCGACGTCCATTGCGCCGACATGCCAACTGCTTTCTTTCAGGACATACCCACACCCCTGAAAAGTACTCCAGGCCAGCACCCGCATGACGATCCTTTTGCTACAGCAGCACTTTCCCCGACCTCACAGGCCGCACCGTTTGCTACTTTCACCTCTACACCGCTGGACAAGCCATTTCGATGGTTCCTATCATACACTATGCTGATATTAGACCCTTACATTATGGAGGCTACCCACGGGACGAATTGCTCCTGTAACATCAGCTACAGTTGAGGTTAGAGTCGCAGAATTTTGGAGTTAAGCTGACACCACGTCCTCCACCCTGTCTATTGCCAGTATACTTTGGCCCTCCACATTTATCAAAGATCCCTTTTGCGCTCTCACCTGCTGCTATTACACCTTTCCCAGGTTTTTGATGCTCGTTTCTTTACTGTCAAGCGGCAGAGCAGTTAGTTACTTCGAAGTATATGCAAGCTCGAGGAGGTGTTCACGCATGTTAGCAGTTTACTTTTCTTTCCTCCTCCACCTCAGTCACCAGTATAGTTGGTTTCTGGATTATGCGGATTGCATTACATTTGGGTGAAGACACTAATGATAAGCCGGGATTGTGGAAACTTTTGGAGACCATTTCTGACTACGTAATTTTGATACACTGATATACTTATTGGACAAGGGTAGGGTGACCCTGTGTCCCTTTTGATGGGATACATTTTGTAAGACAATGCAATTATGGTCGGAGAATAATGAGAGCCAAATCATCATTAAACATGCGACAATACTTTGTGGCCAATAACCAATGAAAGCCCAGACACTATGTCTTCATTAAGCACATTGTTGATCTATATGTGTGTGCTATAATTATAATACTACGTGCTTGCTTGCTATGCTCTCATTAAACGTAATTCCCAAATTACTTGGTTATGCTATGATTATACTATTGCTTGATTGGTTGATCTGATAATCTATTATGTGTATGCACGTATGACCTCTAAAACAACTGTATGTACTCCCTGAACAAATAAGACCTGACCTAACCGATCTTCTTCTTAGAAGATGTCGATACAAGGGAACATCAATACCAACAACCCTCTGCCGACGACAACGGCAGAACTACAAGAGCGCATCTCACGGGCCATCGCACAGCACGAGGCCCTTCGCTCTGAATGCAGCGGGGGTACTTTAGGAAATAACCCACCCAATGGCTGCACCTACAAGCAGTTCTTGAGCTACAAACCTCGAGACTTCGACGGCACTGGGGGTGCCATAGCTTTTGTGCGTTGGGTCGAGAAGACGGATTATGTTTTGTGATTAAGTAAATGCGCCCCAGAACATCAGGTCACGTACATAGCTGGGCTATTTCTAGATGGGGCTCTGTCATGGTGGAACCTTTAGGTTCAGACAATGGGCGAGACTGCTTCATATGCTTTGACGTGGGACAAACTGAAGGAACTGATGCGTAAAAGATATTGCTCTAGGGCGGAAGTCCAGAAGTTGGAAACTGAACTGTGGAACTTGAAAATGGAAGGTTCCAAGATAACTGAGTATGTACAGAGATTTCACGATTTATCACAAGTTGATTCGCGTCTGGTGGAACCAGAGTTTAAGAGAATCGAACGCTTCATTGGGGGATTGGCACCTCAGATTCTAAGCATGGTGACAACATCGAAACCCTCGACGATCACCGATGCTATCGACTTAAGTGTGGCGCTCACTGAAGAAGCGGATAAACTAGGGAAATTTTCCACTTCGGAAGAGAAAGAGGAGACTCCTGTAGAGCCATCTGGAGATAACAAGAGAAAGTTTGCAAACTTCAAAAAGGGTACTCGGGTGAATAGCAAGAACAAGGCCAAAAAGGGGAAAGACTACATAGGTATCCTACCTAAGTGCGACAATTGTCTACGTTACCATGTCGGGCGATGTAAATATGGAAAATGTGATAACTGTGGTAAGAGGGGGCACCCCAAGGAGACTTGTAGGCAAGGTACTGAACCTAGAAATGGAGGCCAAGATAGTAGCGAGAATTACGGAGGAAACAACGACAACGACAACTATCAAGGCAGGACGAGTGACAAACAAAAACGTGCTCAAGGTTGCCTTAACTGTGGGAGCAAAAAGCATTTCAGAAAGTGTTGCCGTAAGAAGAACCAGGCACAAGGATGAAAGCTCAATAGCGGAGCTAGGGAAGCACGTCAGAATCCAAACAAGGTTATCCATACGTTCCATATTAGTCAACATTATGCATCTGTGCTACTTGATATCATTATTACAAATTTTAGCTTCAGAGTTTGAAAGTGTACTTGGTTTAGTAGCAAGTAAGTTAAATAACCCGTACTCAATAGAACTAGCTAATGGGAAGCTAGTGGAAGTCAACGAAGTAATTGGAATCGGCAAGATAGAACCCGGAGAGCGTGAATTTACGCTTGATCTACTGCCAGTTGAGTTGGGAAGCTTCGACGAGGTAACCTGGATGGATTGATTGTCGAGTGATCTAGCGGAGATTGATATCCGCATCCCGATGGCGAACGAAGAAACGATTGTGACTCATGAAGCAGGATACGCCTCGACAAATTACTAATTGCTTGAAGGCACAAAAATTGTTGCGTAAAGGATGTGTTGTTTTCTTGACTCATGTCGTGGACAAGGGAGTCGAAGAACAAAAACTCGAAGATATCCCTGTGATAAGGGAATACCCTGAAGTCTTCCCCAAAGGCTTGCCAGAATCATCTCCTCAACGACAAGTCAAATTTCACATTGATTTGATTCCAGGCACCGCACCTGCAGTCAATGCACCTTAGCAACTTACACCTTCGGAGATGCAAGGATTGTCAGTGTAACCTCAGTAATTGATAGAGAAGGAAGATAACCGACCAAGTTTCCCGTTTTGGGTAACCTTAGTTCTGCTCGTCAAGAGGAAGGACGATAGTTCCCGTACGAGCATCAACTACCAGGAGCTGAATGAGCTAACCAACAAGAGTCAGTGACTCTTGCTAAGGATTAACGAATTACTTATTTAACTAACTGTGAGGATCCAACTACTATTACACAACTGATCGATGATCGAGTACCATTAGCTGTGAACTCAGCAAGAAAGGATACCGGGGAAATTGTGGGACAATAACTTGTTTTAAACATACACAAAAATGGTGTTTCCTACACAATGCACAAAACAGTTTTACACAGAATACGAAACTTTGAGAATCTAGAAAACATGTACTTAGGATATATGGGAACCCAGGTCCAAACTCGTAAAGGTTGATACTTAGGAACCACATCTGTTAACCCAAGCAAACACCATTATCATGGCATATATTCCATTTCCGTTAACCAAACAGAAAGTACTTAAATTCTTTTGTTGAAATCTTCACTTTCACTTCTAGCAAGTAGATGTTTGCATCTCTACTCCCCTTAATGGTAGTTGCATCGCGTTAATTTTCTTCGCTGAGAGCGAACACACATTTGCTTCGATACTTGGTCATTTCTTTATTTTAGCAAATACTCATTGTTTCATTACTTATATGCTACACATGCGGTTTCATTTCGAATAAACGCTTCATTGAAGTTCAAATATTATTTTACTAAATCTAATTACTGATTTGTGATTCGAATGACCTACATTATTGTAATTGTTGGCTCTTTTGTTACCAAGTCAACACACCTTCTTGAGACTTCTCTTCTTTCAAGTTACACTAAGGGTTTATCTTCGTAACCATGCTGAGATTCCAATGTTGATACATACGTTTATTGTCGGATTACGCTAAAACCAAGTTCAATTGCTTGAACTTATCCATTTCGCATATCCAGTTTAAGACGTCATATGATGTATTGAGAGCATCATATTCAAGTATTTTTGCAAAGATTCTTTCATTTCGAGTCGTAGTAGACTTGGTTGGTCTACGGCTCCACTAAATCATTTGTTGGTCTCAATACCTTGCGATGATACTTTCACATAATTGAAGCATGCACTAATTTGGTTACGCACCCTATACACAGATTTAATTGTCTAATTATTTGTTCTAAATCCATTTTGGTTATCACAATTAAAGCGGTCTCAACACAATTGAGTGTCAAGGCAATGGTACATAGATTCATTTCATATCACAATGAACCTCTTAATGATTCGTTCATTGTCAATCGAATGCCTTGCGGTACTTAATACTTTTTCATCCTCGATCAAAAACAGTGACTTTTTGATGTTCCGTATCCAACTGAAAACTCTATGATATTGTGTAAATTAAATCTTCAGACTTGTCTCAGTACACTTTCATTTGACTTCAAACACGGTGAACTCGTTCAGTCACCACTATTATTGAATTATGTCAATAAGACACCTTGTGGTGTCATTACAAACTTGTAGCTTGTGCTAATCATGGTCAACCGTTTCACACGAAACTACGCATACTTTTGTTTGACCTGTCATTTAGACATTCCTAATGCAACTACGAATTAAGACAATGATACACCAGATTCGCTTGTATTTCATTCGGCGTATTTTCGCAATTCAAAAATGTCAACACACTAAACCTTACCATTCATCTATTCGGAAGTTGAGAGATCATTTTCATGTTACTACCACATTTGAGTTGTTGATTTTGAATTTATATAGCGGATGCTATGGTTTGTGAAAACTTGTTTGCTTATTGTGACCGATTGTTTGAGAATCCATCGGCCAAAACTCCTTTATTGCACCCCTGTTAACTAAGTAACACTAGATTCTACATCTATACATCTCGTGTCCTTTGACATCAAGAGCACATACCTTTTAACCACTGGATTCGTGTCATTGTAATACATTTCTGGATACACCTGAT
Organism: Helianthus tuberosus; assembly: GCA_030545235.1. Lineage (NCBI taxonomy): Eukaryota > Viridiplantae > Streptophyta > Magnoliopsida > Asterales > Asteraceae > Helianthus > Helianthus tuberosus. The sequence goes on along the minus strand of CM060383.1, from coordinate 98,774,704 downwards.
GTGAATAAGATTTGATTCGGTTTTGTGGTTATCTACCTCAGTTTTATTCGTATACGTACACACATAATATAACCCTAAGGAGTTAAGGTAGTACAAATTTCAAGGACGAAATTTTCTTAACAGGGGGAGAATGTGACAACTGTCAAATTTGCATGCATCCGTACAATTAATTAACTATGATTAGTGCCTAATGACTGTGCTGATTCAGCATTTCAACATTTAAATACATTAATATTATGCAGAAACATGACTAAACGGTCCTGGATACTTTCCTAAGTGTCGGGAATTAAAAGTGTCACAAAAGGGTACTTAAAAATCGCTAAACGGAATAACTTGACACTTTAACGAACCAGTATCTAACCGAATAACCGAACATTACCCGAAATACCAAAGTATTGCTAGAAGCATTGTCTTATTATTTCTAAGCTAGTTATGGTCCCCAAACGCCCTAACACACTGTGTAATGCATAATACACATAAACACCTAAACTAATACATTTAGTTTTTAACTAACTATTTAAATTACCATCAAACTTACACAAGACCCCCTCCCCCTTCCTACTTACGGTTACAATGGGGTGACCCCACCAAGATTTTCCATAATCTTCCATGATCTTTCAAGATTCCTCTAAATCTCCCAATGATCTTCCTTGGATATTCTATAGATCTTGCTTAGATTTTCCTTGGATATTCTATAGATCTTACATGATCTCCCTAGATATTGCTTGATCTTGCAAGATATTATTGGATTTTATTTGATTTATTAGAAGATATGCCTTGCTCTAGTTGTCAAAATATTTAGAGTGATGGTTATAAATATGGCATGAAGATTTAAGAGATCATCACATTTCATCTTCATCACCACACTTCATCTCTCTCCCTCTTCCTCCCCCATTCTCGGCTGACCCCAACACCCCCACCATCACCATTTTTCATCCACCACCCAAGCATTCCAAGGTCATTCCAATGTGTTAGAAGGTGATTCATGAAGCTTGGTGCTTGTAGAACTTGAAGAACCTCCATCAATTGCTTTTATCCACTCCATTTTCATCTTGTGTTCTTCCCTTGCTTAGAGCTAGTTGTAAGACTCTCTTAACCCTTTAATACTTCTAATTTTGTTGGTTAAAAGATGATATTCATGGATTATCTTGTTACACATTAAAAGACATAATCAAGAATCATAAACATAAACTTAACATATGATGAAATCTTGATGAAATAATGTTGTTTAAGTATGTGTATGATACTTGTTGTTGTTTACTAGAGATTATGATGTTGATCATCACATAGAGCTTGCTAGATTATGATTAAACACATGATCTAGCAAGTGAGAGGATGATTATGTGACAACATAAGATAATCATCTTCATGTGTAAGCATGAACTTGAAAATAAAATGGTTTCTTGAAAAATAATGAACAAAGTAAGCTAGTAATCTTGTGGACCTCAGAATAATGGATGGTTTTCCAAAAGAACCAAGTTCAAAATATGATTTTTAGAAGATCTTGGTTCTTACTTAAACGAATACTATTTTTAGTAGTAAAACAAGTGTATAAACACTTATGAAACAAGAAGATCTCACAAAGAAACATTTTTGTAAGATATGTTTACAAGTTGTAAACACCTAAATTCTTTAAGAATGAGATTTTCAAAGAAATAAACACACTTTAAAGGATAACTAGACCTACTAAATACACCACCAGGTTACTACAAGTTTTTGTGAAAGACCAAGTTCGTGTTGTTATGTATATTGCATGATTTTGGCAATTGGTAAGTGTAGGTTGATTGTTGATTGTTGGTGATGGTGATGGTTTTAAAAGAAAATGATATGCTTTGATAGCATAGACACCTCCATTTTTAGGGGAAACTATGGCAAAATTTTCTAAAAATGTAAACACTTAGAAAAATATTTTCTAAACAAATATTTACAAGTGTGTTTAACTATGGTTTTCAATATAAACTTTGCTATAGACTTTGTAACAAAATACAAGTATTGGAGGTTGGTTTTATAAATAAAAATGGGTGAATATATATTTAAAGTATATATAAATATTAAGACACTTGTGTGATTATTTGTATACTTGGTGAAATAGTTATATTATTTTAGGGTAAAATAATATAACTTATCAAAGTACCATGAAATTTACTATCCAAAATAATACCAAAAATGACAAGGAATAAACATATAAGTTACACACATAATATCGTGAAACCGGACACAAGAACGTAACTTATAAAATATTCCGGAAAATACCGTTACATATATATTTTTGGTAAATATTATTTTGGGTACAAGAAACGAAAATATGACTTTTGTAAATATTACAAAGTTGTATCATATTTTTGGACAAGGAGAAATATATTATTTTTGGAAATAAAAATATATTTTCCTAGTATATTTAGAAGATATATGATTTTTAGGAAAAATATATATTTTCTGGACAATACATTATTTTTGGGACAAAATGAGTTTACAAATATATTTTCTAAAGTGAGACTTGGAAATATATTATTTCGGAAATTTCAAATACAAGAATACGAATACACATGTATGAGATACCCCCATCCTTGGGAAGGAAATACGAATATAAATACTTGAGAAGTATCGTTACAAAATATTGTTTAACAATTATTCCAAAAATTCAATAAACGTAATTTAAGTTAAAATATTTATTATTTTAACGAATCATTATACAACTTGGAATAATGATGAAGACACTTGGAAACGTAACTCAAAGGCACTAATTAATACTAAGTCAAGGCACGACCGCTCGTCTAATAAGACCATAGTACATTGTAGGTAGTCGTGTACACAAGAGGACACTTTGAGTTACAGGCGGATTCAAGGAACGCAAAACAGTGAGTTCATGTCCCCATTTTCTTTAAAATGTTTTGTTTATTTACTTCGGGGGTGAAATACATGTTACAAAGGATTACTTACAATACAATTAGTATGGTTAGCCTAGGAAAGAACCATAGATCATGTGAATGGGTAGGCGTATACTTGAGGCCGTCAATCCTCTTGTAGGACCGAGGGGCATGAGTGATAGATCTATTTGGGTGTTGCGAGCTCCATCCATGAGTCCGCCGAATGGGCCAAGAGGTGACTATGTCTTACAGCCGGAAGCCCGGTACAAAGTCTGCTAGGTTTGAGTCTTCCTGCACCATGTCACGTATATTAATGTATTAGCTACACATTAATTGATCCGTTTCCTTGTTGCTTTCATACCGGGACTTACAAACTTACATACATACTTACAACGATTTCAAAGGTTTATACATACACTCAAATGAACACATGAACTCGCTCAACTTTTGTTGATGTTTTCAAACTACATGTATTTCAGGGAATTTGTAAGTGGATCTGGCGGGCGTTGGAAGGTTTTATGCTGCGTTAGAAATAAAGATGTCATCCATGGTCTTTGGGTTTGGTCAGTGTGTCTTATTCCTGGACGAGACACGGTGTTATTCAATATCTTTGACGAGTCCTTAATGAACTCATGCACAAATTGTACGGTTTGTAAAACTTGAATTTGAAGTCTACATTTTAAAACAATGTTGTTATGTTTTAAACTTATTTAATGGATGACAAACCTATGGTTTTATCATATAGTTGATGTTATGATTGAATGCAATGATATTAAGAAAGTCACACCATAATCACGCTTCCGCAAAAGTCAGGGTGTGACAATATGGCTTACATATTCGGTTCATCATGTCCATAAATGCGGCTGGGGCATTGGTTAAACCAAATGGCATGACAGTAAATTCATAATGGCCATACCTTGTTCTAAATGCGGTTTTAGGAATGTCCTCTTCCTGTACCTTTAACTGATGATATCCTGACCTTAAATCGATTTTTGAGAAAAATCGAGCCCCTTGCAATTGATCAAACAGATCATCGATTCTTGGTAATGGGTACAGGTTCTTAATCGTGATCTTGTTTAATTCGCGGTAGTCAATGCACATACGCATTGATCCGTCCTTCTTTTTGACAAACAGTATCGGCGCTCCCCATGGTGATGAGCTTGGCTGTATGAATCCTTTTTCCAATAATGCATCTAACTGTTTCTTTAGTTCCTGCATTTCGGCGGGTGCCAAACAGTAAGGTGCTTTGGCAATTGGTTCTGTTCCTGACAGTAGATGGATTCTGAATTCAACTTCCCTGTTCGGCGGTAGTCCTGGTAATTCTTCTGGGAATACATCTGAAAACTGAGACACTACTGGGATGTCCTTTAATTTTTTTCCTTTAGTGTTAGTGATTATGGAAATCAAATACACTATAGATCCTTTTCTTATATAACTTGCAGTTTTCATCACAGAGATGAATTTAGTGGATCTAGATGGTTTATCACATTTAATTGTGATCTTTTCACCCTTTGGTGAATTTACTTGAATTGACTTTTGATCACATAAAATATTAGCTTTATTGGCTATTAACCAATCTATTCCTAATACGATATCAAATCCTGTCAGATTCATTGGGTACAGGTTTGCAATATACTTTTGGTTTAAAAATTCTATTCTTGCTCCCTGCAAGATTTCAGAAATCCTAACCGTTTCTCCATTCGCTGTCTCGACTAGACATTCTTGTGAGAGTTTAGTTAATGGTTGATTAAGAAGTTTGCAAAATGAAGTATTAATAAAACTTTGGTTTGCACCAGAGTCAAATAATACTTTAGCAAAAACATCATTAACTAAAAACGTCCCAGCTATCACGTCTGGAATCATTTTGGCTTCATCTGCAGTCAAAACAAATGCTCTAGCATTTTTAGTGTTCCTGTTGTGTGCAGCTATCACGGCCCCCGTCCCGGTTTGACCCGTTTCAGGAGCCGTGGGACAGAAAATCCCGTGGTATTTATTTAACAGCGGAAGTTTTCTTCAGGATCTTTAAAAACTGCAATTTCTCGATTATTTTATTTCACAACTGGGGATAAAATCCCGGTAATTTACAATCATAAGATTTCACGGAGAAATATTTTATTTTACAAAACATGTTTCTTTATTTTATACTGAGCCACTTCCTTAAGCTTGTAGTGCTTCTCGGCACTTTTCTTGGATCACAACAGATCACCTGAAACATGTTTGAAAATGGTTTTGTCAGTGGGAAATACTGAGTGAATCATTCTTTTTAGTAAAACGACCCGTTTGTTATAATTTACAGTATTAAGGGAGATTACAATGTTTCAGGTATCAACCAACTACCCACAGTATTTGTCACTCAACCGGATCTGTGACTATGGTCATATCACCATTGGCCACCCGTTTGTCCAATGGCAAAGATTATCAAGTAATGTATACAAAACCCCACATACTGGCTGTAATTTGGTGATTACATAAACTTAATCCCTGTAATTATAACCTTGAACATAAACATGATTTTGAAAGTAATTTGATAAAAAGAGAATGACTCACATTGCAGATTTAATTTGAGCAGAGCCTAGCCTACTGATTAGCCTTTTAACCTAAATTAATAATAGGCACACAATTCGGTTAGTAACTTAATACATCATTTATGATAACTCACGAGATTAAACCCTCACATCGAATGACAAAGTGCGATACTTAAACATCCATTGAATTAACAACGAATGACAAATCATAAACCCTAATGTGGGCAGCACTTAAACATCCATTGGATAGTTTAATCAATCGGACATTGAATCGTAGCAGCGATCGAGTTATTACCCTGTATTACGGCGACGATTAGTGATCCGTGTGTGTTTTGATAGTAAACAGAACGTAACTCAGTGCATGTAGCGAAATTTTACGTCGTTTCAATGCCAGAAATCAAGTCCCAATGCCTACTATTTATACACAAAATTTGACATGCTTACGGACCGTAAGCCTCATCCCTTACGGTCCGTAAGGGTCACCTATTTTTCATAGGGTAGCTACGTGTGTGTGTAGGCTTGCTGAGTTGACAGATTCATAATTTTCAATTTTGACAACGTTTTATGTAGATAATCGTAACTAGGATTTACCCCCCCTGAGTTTTAGGGGCCCTGATCCTGATTGTTCTGAAAATTTTAGGGTTTGTGCAGAATCACTTGGGTGTCTCAATTAGGGTTTCCTATTGGGCAATTAAAATAATAATTAAGACTTTTTGATACGAGTTGTTACAGTAGTTGGGGTCAATTTCGGACAATTTGGCTTGATGTGACCTTTTTCTCCACAATTGAAGCACAATCCATTAGTAGGTTTCCTTCTGCAGTCTTCTTCCTTGTGCCCTGGTACTTTGCAGAAATTGATGTAAGTGGAGCATCTTCCTGAATGCTTCTTCTTACAAGCTTTGCAGTATGGTGCAGAGGTAGAACCTATATTCCTACGATTGGAATTCCCAGAACGGAATTCTTGAGTAAGTCTTTGGGTTAGGTTTCTCCTCTGGTCTTCTTCTCTAGTACGGATTAATTCATCTGTCAAGGTATTTGCTAGTTCTACAGCTTCTTCTATAGTTTGGGGTCTAGCTGCCTTGACTACATGTCTAATCTCTCCAATTAATCCCCAGATGTAACAGGAGATTAATACCGGTTCAGGTGATGCAAGGGTTGGTACTACTCTAGCATATTCAAAGAATGTGGTAGTATAACCCTTACTATCTACCCCGGTTATCCTTAGGTTTAGAAACTTATTTGCTATTTCTTCCTTTTCATTGGGAGGGCAAAATTTCCTTTCTACCATATTCTTAAATTCTTCCCATTCCATGTTGTATACCCTATTACTTCCTCTTGACTGGAGGATAGTGTTCCACCATTCTAAGGCTGAGTTTTTAAATAGATTAGAAGCAAACATTATCTTGTCTTCTTCAGCACACTTGCTTATTTTTAAAACAGCCTCAGTCTTTTCTATCCAGCGTAGAGCTGCAATGGGTCCTTCATTGCCCGAGAATTTTATTAGTTTGCAGGACCAGAATTCTTTATAAGAACAACCATAAGGCATGGTTCTTCTTCCTTTGGGAATGGGCACTTGAAGTACGGGTCCATTGTTTACGATGTGTTCAGGTTCAGTTGGTCGCTTACTGCTATGCTTACTTTTATTTTCCGCATCCTTAACAGTTTGGATAATAAATGGCATTGCATCTATGATTCCTTGTGCCACTATGTGTTGGATGGCACTATTATCCACTTGGTTCCCATTGTTATTGTTGTTCGGATTCTCATTAACCAAGTTAATGTTACTCTGGTTATCGTTATTCAGATTTTCTTGATTTCCTTCGTCGGCCATCTGAATTTTAAACAGTTACCACGTATTAATATCACAAAATAATATTTAATATAGCCAATCACATGACACGCATTTTGGTCAAAAGCGTCGATCATTGCGACTTTACTCTATTCATATAATATGCATCTATTACACGCCAGTACTGAAATTAAAATTACAATACCGACTGAAATTTAAAGTTACACTACTAATAATAGGCATCCGTAGTTTTTTTTCATACACGTACACACATATCATATTATTTTATTATTAATATTGTTATTACTACCGTTTCCATCATCACATTCATGGATATGGATTCATCCAAAAATCCATATTGCGTTCGTCGTACTTCCAGACGAGTCGCTCTCCCACCTGTCTCATTCTTTTACTACTTTCTAAAATTTCTTCACCAAATGTCCTAAGTTCTTGTACATTGTCTGCACTCATTGGGGGTGCAGGTTCTAGGACTGGGTTTGGAATCTGGGGTGCGGGATTCTGGTATGGAGGTATAGGGGCCTGAAATGGGTAAGGATTTTCTAGAATCTCCCTAATGAATACATCATTATCGTAATAGGGATCTAGAGGATCTAACCCTGGGTAGGCTCCTAGGTTTGGCATGGGTATGTCTTTGTGTATCGGGTAACGTTGCACATAGTCCCTATTGTCATCCCACCATGGGTCGTAATTTGGGTCTAAGGGATTTGGTGAGGGGACCCTAGGTATTTCCTCCGAATTAAAATCATGCATTTCTACTTGATTTTCAGGGTTTTCTATCTCCATTGGTTGGTCAGGAATTGGTGGTTGTGGTTGGGGTGCTAACATTTGCTCCAGGTTAGGGTCAGCTGCAGTGGTTGCTAGGATGTGGATATTGGCTATACCCCTATTAAGCATATCCTGGGCATAGGCATCGGTTTCTCTTTTGGCTGCGGCTAGTACTCTCTGGTCATGTAACTTTTTCATACGTTTCCTACGCTCATGTGCTCCCCTACTGAACCGTCCTCTCTTCTTCTGAGGGAATGGCTCTTTAGACTGAGCCTTAAACACGAATATTCCTTCTTCCGTATCAGCAGAGTACCCCGAGAGGGCAGGCTGAGAAGAGGCACCTTCGCTTCTAGGTGAACCAGACAATTGACGGTACGGGTCAGATGGTCCTTGGTCTCTCATACTGTAAACTAACAAATAGTCAAATAACACATAACAAGAAAATACAATTGTGCACGTATTCCCGTAATTTATTTCCTAAAAAATTTGAATTTTGATGTCAGCAGAACACTTTTGTGGCTGAATCAGTGGCTTAGCTCTGATACCGCCTTCTGGGGCAACCCCCGTCCCCTATACAAATACAGGAACGGGCGGCCGCGGCCAATTTCGGTGGTATCTGGTATTGTCTAATTTGGCAGCGGAATTTTCATCAAGAGCGTAGTTAGGAAATATTTGATCAGAGTAAAATACCACGTTTTCATAATATTAAACACATGGGACAAAACCCAAGTTTGCAGTACACACATTTTCATATGAATAAATCCTATTTTTATTTAATAAAAACATCTATTTTATTTTAGGTAACTTTCTTGCCACTTTTCCAAGCCTTCAGTGCTGTCCAGCTGGCTTCTATTTGGCTTTCACATTTTGTTACCTGAAACGCGTTTAAAAACATTTTGTCAGTGGGAAATACTGGTGAGTGAATCCCAGTTCAATCAAGTTTTAATAAAAACCATTGTACAGTATTGAGGGCGGTCTCGCAATTATATTTGTTTCCAAGTCATATCAATTACCACCCACTGTACTGTCAAACCCGACTTGTGGAAAAGTTACTCCTCGCAAGGCAGTAACTAATTTTGTATACAAAACCCCAACATACCGACAATAATTGTATCCTTACAAATACTCAATAACTGCTTAATATATAATTAATTAAGTGAGGTTTTGTAAAAACAGTTTACAAAAAGGAGATTACTCACATTGCTGTCTTAGATTTTCTGTAAGGATTTCCTGGGAATAATCTATAAATTACACAAATGCATACGTGTTAGTATAATAACCCATTTTAACATTAGTAATACCCTCCCCGAGACGGCATTCCAATGACTACGTCGGGCAGAACCACGACTGCCGTTACGGAACCCTAGATCAATCGGGCAGCGTATCTAATATGTATCCAGGGGTTATAATACTTACAACGGAGCAGAACTTCGTTAATTAGGGGGATATTATACCCGAATATAACTTCTACTATTAAGAAATTGAGAGAGAAAATTGAATTATGAGCGACGTAAACTGAAGGCCCGAAGCCCTCTTATATAGGGCCTGATTTTGGGCTCTACGCGGCCCGCGTAGGGTGTAGCCGAGAGGCTACGCGACCCGCGTCAAAGATAGTCAACGGCATAGCTGATCCGGGTCATCGACTAGCCTTGCCACGATGATGACACGTGTCATCACCGGGTGTCACTGCGTTCTCGACCGCTCGCCACAAACCCAAAATTTTAATTTTTAATTATTTTTAATAATATTAAAGGTATTCGGGGTCCGTTTCCGCGTACGGGGTGTATTTTAGGACATATTGGGATATTTTAAAATATATTAGGGCGTTGGAAAAAAAAATTTAGGAGAGTGTAGGTTTAATTTAGAGTTGTTATACTTAATGTAAGTAATATAACTAAATAAGAAAGAAATTTTTAAGGCTCTGTTTTCCGCTGCGTCTTTTCAAGGTTAAAGGTATTAGGGTGTTACAACTTCTCATAGGATGAGATGGCATCGGCTCAACTGGAGATCCCTGGGTAAATTGGTGAGAGGTGTGGGGTATGATAGGTGGATTGTATAGGTGTTATGGTTAGACCGATTGGGAGGAAGAGGTAGGATGGGTTTGTGGTGATGTGGGAAATGGAATGGGGGCCGAGGATGGTGGGTGGGGTGATGAGGTTTGGGCTTGTGTTTGGACCGATGGGGTAGGTATAGATGAGTGGGTTTGTTTGGCCGAGGGATGAGGGTTAGTGGATTGGGCCGATGGGTGAGGATTGGAGAATAATGGAGGAGTGGGAAAAGGTGGATCAGCAGGGCATAAGGAACAAGGAGAGGACAAGTGAGAGACATTGGAGTTAGAAGTAAGAGGTGAAATAACTGGTGGGGGATTTGGTAAAGAGACAGATTGAAGAGTTTCATCAAAGTTGGAGAAAACCAAGGTGGCCTCATCAATTGGTTTGACATGACCGCTAAAGGGATAGGAATCCTCATCAAATTTAGCATGCCTCGTAACATAGACGCGATGAGTTTTTGGATCCAAGCATCGATAGCCTTTGTACTTAGCATCTAACCAATGAAAATACATTCAGTGCTGCGAGGTGATAGTTTATGTTTAGCATAATCCCTTAGATAAGGGAACACACGACATCCAAAAACACGAAAGGTGGAATACGTGGGAGGATGACCATATAATAGTTCAAATGGAGATTTAAACTCTAGTAACTGGGTAGGAAGGCGATTAACAATAAATGTGGCAGAAGCAAAGGCATCCGACCATAATGTGTCCGGAGCATGAGAGTTAAAAAGCATTGCCAAACCAGTTTCAGTAATATGTCGTTGTTTACGCTCAGCACGACCATTTTGTTCAGGTGTATAGGGACAAGAGAGGCGATGATGAATGCCCTGTTCATGAAAAAAAAATTGAACTCGATAGTTGGTAAATTCAGTTCCACCATCACTTTGGAAAATTTTAATTTTTCGTGATAACTGACTTTGAATAAAAGGTGTGAAAACTAATAAAGCTTCATAAAAATCAGATTTTCTGTTTTAGTGGGTAGAACCTTGTAAAACGAGAATAATCATCAACAAAGATTGCATAAAGACGATAGCCATTTGATGATGTAACAGGTGCAGGGCCCCAAAGATCACAATGAATTAAATCTAAAGCATGAATAGAACGCTTATTATTTAAATCAAAAGGTAAACGATGCGACTTAGACATTTAACAAGGAGAACAAATACTTGGTTTAGGTGACGTAACAAACAATGAACCAAGTTTATGCAATCTAGAAATAATATCAAAGGAAACATGTCCAAGGCGACCATGCCAGCATTCAAAAGAAGCCTTGAGATGAGGAGTAGAGTAGAAGGCCACGAAAGCATGATTCCCTTCACGAAGGACGTAAAGTCCATTCTCACACGTCCCTTTTGCCAGGATTTCCTTGCTCTTTGGATCCTGAATGTGAAAGAAATTATTAGAAAAAAAGGACATCAACAGTGGAATCATGTGTAAGTTTACTAATAGAAAGAAGATGTTTTGTAAGGTAAGGAACAACAAGGACATTTTTTAAAGGGAGATTGGGGGCAAGAGATGTTGTTCCAATGTTAGTGACAGGTAAAGTGTGACCGTTTCCTAAATGAACAAAGTCGTTTCCAGAAGAGTCATAAGTCGTTTCAAGATCATGTTTGGAAGGAGTCATATGGGCCGACGCACCTTTATCATCGGTCCAGTCTGGGTAGTCATCAATGACATGACACTGAGCATGGAAGGTTTGGGCCAAGTTGGCATCAAGAGGAGCGGCTTGTTTAGCAAAAGAAGCCAGATTGGGACACCTATTTGCATAGTGACCATCTTTCCTGCATAATTGACAATGAGGGGGTCGTTTGCCACGACCACGACCAGAATTTCGACCACGACACCGATTAGTATAAGAGGATCCTGAAGAGGAACGAGACGTGTTACCAGAACGGGACTGCTGAGAAACAAAGGCAGCCTGAGGAGTACTCTGACCGTGAAGGGATGTCATAAAGGTTTCTTGATTTTCTTCTTTCCCAAGCAATTCACGAAAGGATGAAGTGCCTAAGGCACAATGGTATCAGCCAAACCGGCGGTCCTACTCCCTCACCTCCCTTTCAATTTCTCTCCCTCCCTCTTACCCTGTTTCTCCTCTTTTTTTTTCCTGCCGTCACTCAACATTGCTGCCGACCGATTGCTTTCTACAAAAATTGTTGCCGACTCACCAATTGCTTTCTACAAAACCCTTTGACCACCCACCTATCACAGCCCCCGACCCCACCCCAGGAGCGGGAGCCACGAGCCAGTCAGATGGTATCGGTGTTTATTAATTTGGCAGCGGAAAGTTTCATCAGGACTGTAGTTAGGAAATATTTTTATTAGAGTTAAACACCAAAATGTTTAAAATAGATAAATGGAATAAAATCCAAGGTTTTTTTTTCTGATAATACATTTATGACAAATAAGTGGGATAAAATCCGACTTTCCTTTGTAATATCTTTATAGGGATAACCCTAATTATTGAAAACAATTCTCCTTTCTATTTAGGTAACTTTTATAGCCACTTTTCTAACCTTCAGTGCTCTCCAGCTGGCTTTCATTGGCTTCACACTAAGCTACCTGAAACACGTGTTTAAAACATTTTATCAGCAAGAAATACTGGTGAGTGAATCCCAGTTTAATCAAAACAAGTTTTATCATTTTACAGCATTGAAGGCAATCCAGCAATTACATTTGTTTACATCTACTTTAATTACCACCCTCGGCACTGCCAATCCTGACTGGTGGTAATGTTACTACTCACAGTGTAGTAACAAATTTTGTATTCAAAACCCCAACATACCAACGATAATTGTAGAATTACAAATACTCAATCACTGTGAAATATAATTAAAAACAATTGAGGTTTTGTAAAAACAGTTTAAAAAAAAGAAGGATTACTCACATTGCTAATTTAGGTATTTCCTTGTGACTTCCTGGTTATAATCTATTAATTTAAACAACGCACACGTGTTAGTATAATAACCCAAATTTACATTAGCTATACCCCCCTCCCGAGACATAACTCCAACGACTGAGTCAGGCAGAGCCTTGAAATGCGTTACGGAACTCTAGATCAATCGGGCAGAGTAACTAATACGTAACCGGGGGTTATAATACTTACAATGAGGCAGAGCTTCGCCTATTAGGGGGATATTTGGCTAAAATTTTTGCCTATAAGAAGTTGAGAGAGATTAAGAGAAAATGAACAATCGAAATGGCTGAGTTTGGCCCTATTTATAGCTGTTTCGCCACTCCATCGCGCCACGCGACAGCTGCATCTTCATTCGTCTCCCCCCGCGAGGGACTTAAAGGCGGCAGTAGGGTTTGCTGAGTCATCGGTGGTCTCGACACGTGTCCTGCAACGTGGCACACTGGGTGTCCGCCAAGCAATACTTCGTCACGCCCCGCGAAGGATTCTCCTTCGGTTGTCGCGGGCCGCGACAACATTAATTTTTTTATTTTATTTTATATTTATTAATAAAAAGGTTATTCAGGTCTGTTTCTCGCATACGGGATGCATTTAGGAGCGTTTAGGGGTGTTTCTTGAGGGTTGTTATATCCTCCCCACCTTGTTTTAAATCTCATCCTCGAGATTTGAGCTATGATATCTCTTTGGAGTTATGTCACGTCTTTTAGTTAGTAAAACAGTATATCAAGATGTCTAAAGAAGAATCAAGGCATAAGGATATCATATTAATGGTTCCGTAGAATCAGTTTCAGGAATTGGTGTTTATATGACCAAGATGAATTAATACAATCATCGAGGTGACTAAGTTTCACGAAATCGGAAGAAAGATGTGAGACTCACTGATTTTTAGTAACAATAGGATTTTGATTGTCAATAGAGAACTTACTTTGATTGTTAATTGGGGAAGATTCTGAATCAATAATCTCAAATGAGTATGAAGAATGATTTGTCAACTAGAAATCAGTGATATTTGAATGGTAGGGATACACCGGATGATACAATAGAATTTAGTGTATCATTGTCTTAATATATAATTGTATCAAGACTACTTACATGATTAGTCAAACGAATGACGTATGAATTGATATTATTAGCGATTTATGATTAGCTCAAGCTACAAATTTATACAGACATCACAAGGTGTTTGTAATAATTGAAAGAATTCAATGATTATGGTGACCGAACGAATTCACCGTTCTCGAATGAAAGTTTCAATGAAGTGGATCTGGATATTTCAAAAGATAGGATGTTTAGGTGAAGAAATAAATGAATATCGTAGGATTGATCAAAGATAAAAGAAATGTTGGAGGTACATTGGAATATAATATGAATTTATGTACCCTTATCCTAACACATAGTTGTGTTTAAGATTTATCTTAGGATGATGAATCAACAGAAGATAGATAAATTCGTACCTCAGGTGTGAAAATGAAATGAGTCCAAGTTTCAAAGAAATCGCCACCGCAAGGTGTCGTGTTTTAACAAATGATTCATTGAAGTTGAAGACTTTAAACAAGTTTACTATGGTTCAAACAAATGAAGAGTTGATTGAGATTACCTCGAATATGATGATCTCAATTCATCATATAGAATCTTGAATTGAATGTATATTGTGAACAAGTTCAAACAATTGAGCTTGGTTTGGACATATTCCAACAATGAATATATGTATTGACAAGAAATGGTTACAATGAAAACTCGATAAGTGACTTTGAAAAGAAAAGGAGTTTTCCAAGAAATCTGTTGACTTGATATCAAATGTCAACGTTATTGCAATAATGCAAGTTATCAAGATTTAAAATGAGTACCACGACATAATATTCGAACTCGTGAATAGATAATCTTTTGAAGTGGAATCACATGCGTAACAAGCAATGCCTGTGCAACATATGAATTTGTCAAGAGATGAGACAAATGAGCATTGGCTTTATGAAAAAAAAAAATAAAGACCTTTTATTATACAACTTTGTTCGGAATCAGAAGTCAACTAATACTTTAGTACAGACAAAATGTAAAGGTGCTTATTTTAGAAGTTGTTGTTGCCTCCGGTGTCATAAATATTTATGCGTTCTTCTTAGCTTCATCTGGGTTCATAGCCTTGTTTACGGGAACTTTGGATAATTTCGGGCAGTAGGGACGGATATGACCTGGATCTCCACATTTGAAACAGACGCTAGTTTTCCTTCTACATTCTTCCTCTGCATGTCCAGCCTTCTTGCAAAAGTTACAACGGTGTGTCTTCCTAGAATGGTGTCTTTTTGAACTCTTCTGATTATAGTTATTGCAGGTAGGTTGCGCGATTGACGATCCAGCTTCTTGGTTCTCATCGGTTTTGTCAGAGTGGAATTTCTTATAAGAGTAACTACAGATTGTGGTTTTCTTTCGCTTGGAGGATGGAGTTTTGATACGAATATCATGGTCTCCATTGATACTAGGGCTAGGTTTGAAGTGATGAGTATGCTTACAACGTAAAGTAGGACTTTCGTTTATAGGCATAGAAATTTTAATAGCTTCAATGATCGAAGGTATGGCATTCGATATTCCTTGAGCTATTATTTTTTCTATAGTGCTTCTGTCCAAAGAGTTTTCATTACTAGTCTGAATTTCCTGATTACATGCTATTTCCTTTTACATCTGAATTGCAAGCATGTTCAGATCTAATTATCACAAAACTAAGCAATTGTATAGGCACATTTTGTTGCTCATATTACCTTAGCACGGTTATAATCACATCTAAGTATGATGCGTTGACAGATATATACACACATATATATATATATACATATATATATATATACATATATACATATTATATTTTTAACATCTTCTTTCACTATATATATTTTAACAAAATACAAGGAAAATATATATATATAATATATTATGTGCTGTTTCCTGTTATCGTAGTTACAGACGAGCTTTTATTCTAGATTATAGGCTCGGTATTTTACTAATAATTTTTTCTCAACTTAGCTTAAATTCTCAGGGCTCATGATTGGATAAATATTCGGGATGTTTGGTGGGAACTGTGGTTGTGACTGTGGCTAGAATTAAATGTTTATATAAGATCCTGAGATTCCCCGTCATTGATTCTACTATTTTCCCTTGGTGCTAACCCGGGTGTCCTTAGGGTTTCTTTTGGGTTAATTGTGGTTAATGGTTTGAAAATTTATTTGTATAGTTTCTAGGTAAACAGGTAGATCTGTTTCTTCTGCTACATACAAAAATTTGCTTTTCTACTGAAATATTTGATTATTATATTGTATATATTATCAAGAAATTTTTATCATGTACATGTATACATATAATTTTTCAAATTTCCTGTAATATAATACCAAATTATTTATAAGAGTTCAATCATATAACTAATGGTATTAATTATTCTGCTTATTCTCATAACTTTATTTTCTTATAATAACAATAGTAATTGAAATGAATTTCTGTTGAACATACTATTTTGAAATAAAAGGGTGAATAACTAAATTAAATCAAAATATATAATCCTTACGGATTCCTTGGAATAATTTTAACCAGAGGGTTGAACCATATTGATTGAAAATATTAGGACTTGATTCCTTAATTTATCAGTTTTATTTATTTAAAGACTCATAATAGATAATACAAAGTTTGGCGTTTCTAAATTTGATCCTTATTGTATTAAGTAATGAAGTATTATTCTTATATTAGAATATACATACATATGAATCAAATATAGTTTAAGAAATGAGTTAAACTATAAAATGATAAAATTCTTAAGTTATTCCCTTGTGATATACACGTATTACGTGTATATATATATTTTAAATTATACAGTTATACAGTACCAAATGTTTTTGTACATATTTCCATTTTACGTATGAAATACCATTTGTTTTATTAATATAATTTATGAAATATAGAATACTTATATATTTTTCGCACACTTTTCATATGTATATAAAGGTACATGTGCTTATATAATATAACAAAAGTATATGTAATAATAGATAATATTTTCATAGTATCATTATGAAAATTCTGTTATAATATTGTATTAAACAATAAAGATGTTTTAAGTATGCTAAAATGTTATATTAAAAAAATTTATATAATTACATGTTTTGTCAAAACTTTGTCGAAATATATATATTTAAGTCGAGTAAAATTTTGGGCTATATCATAAATCATAAAACATACTACTTGCATCAAATAATATTTTATATTATAATATTTCAGTGACATCATACCTAAAGGGTGTTATTTTATATCTTGATTAAGATACTAATGTTAATATCACAATATTATTATAATTTATATTGAATTGTATTCACATAAATATATGGATATGATATCTATCACAAAATTTAACATAAATATATTATGAATATATCCCCTTTATATATATTTATAGCATAACATATTGTAATATACAAATAGGGGTTACACATACTGAGAATCTAAATGACATACAATCATTTAGGTATAATATATGAATTGTATTATCTTAATATTATGGTATTTTCGAAGTATCATGCCTGAATTGTGTTATCTTATATTAATATCATAACACTATAAGGTTATAAAATTTATATTGAATTATATTCACATGAATATATGAATATGATACATATAATATTTCACAAAATTTGATAAGGCATAACATTATTAATATATCACCTATATATATATATATATATATATATATATATATATATATATATATATATATATATATATATATATATATGAGTAGGGTTCGCACGGAAAGTGTGTTTTTCCTAGAAAGTCTAGGAAGCGATCTGGTCCATCCGATTGGTGTGTTTAAGGGTTGAGATTAAATCAATGGCAATCTTGTAATATTTAAGTTTAATTAATTGATTGTTTTAAATGAGTAGGGGCAATTTTGTCAATGGCCGTGTTTTAAATCAATTAGATAACCACCCAGTTCCTAAATTCAAGCGATTTTCCCTCTCTCTCTCTCCAAACCCATCTTGGAAACCCCAATTCCTACCAAAAATAACTAAAATCATGGAAGAAGATAACTTTAGAAACGATGGAGAGCACCGGATCAAATTAAAACACTTCTCCATCTCCGAGTTCATCATCACCATTCAAATATTGTTCTTATCATCTCCGTTTTCTTGACGATGTGTTTTAACAGCAAGCAAATTAATACAGTTGTGTTTTAGCAGCAAGCAGATTCACACAGTTGTGGTTTAGCATCCAGATTCATACATATGTGTTTTAACAGCAAGCAGATTCATACAGTTGTGTTTTAGCATTCAGATTCATACAGATGTGTTTTAACAGCAAACAGATTCATACAGTTGTGTTTTAACAGCAAGCATATTCATACAGATGTGTTTTAATAGCAAGCAGATTCATACAGATGTGTTTTAACATCCAGATTCATCCAGATGTGTTTTAATAGCAAGCAGATTCATACAGTTGTGTTTTAACAGCAAGCAGATTCATACAAATGTGTGTTTTAACATCCAGATTCATACAGATGTGTTTTAACAGCAAGCATATTCATACAGATGTGTTTTAACAGCAAGCATATTCATACAGATGTGTTTTAACAGCAAGCAGATTCATACAGTTGTGTTTTAGCATTCAGATTCATACAGTTGTGTTTTAACAGCAAACAGATTCATACAGTTGTGTTTTAACATCAAGCAGATTCATACACTTGTGTTTTAGCATTCAGATTCATACAGTTGTGTTTTAACAGCAATCAGATTCATACAGTTGTGTTTTAGCATTCAGATTCATACAGTTGTGTTTTAACAGCAATCAGATTCATACCCTGTGTTTTACCATCTTTATATTGTGGGATCTATAAAAAAAATTGACTTTAGCCCTGTAAACTGTTAAAACACAGCACCAAGAACATGCTGATAAATTCCAGTAATCTTCTGAACAATGGAATATGCGATGTAATGTGACATGGAATTTTAGTTAACGAACACATTGACTTCCAGATTTGAATTCGAAAATAATAAAAATTCCGAAAATCATGGAATTTTAGTTAATGAAGATACATTCCAAAAATAAAATTAAAATGTGAAATTACATGATAGCCCTTCTACTTAAAATCCCTCAATGACACATGTCCAATTCTTATTTCTTCCTAGACTTTCTAGGAAAAATAGACTTTCCACCCAACTCCTACTCATATATATATATATATATATATATATATATATAATTTTAAACATATCATAACTGTAAGATACCGATAACGGTAACACAGATTTGGAATTCAAAATTCGTTAAATGACATAAAATTCATAATAGACATATTAAGATTTTATGTTCACAGGATAACACATAAGATTTCAATTTCCTAACAGTAATGTTTAAGATTTAGGAATTAGAAGAACACCTAAATGGCTTAAACAAGTGGCTTAGCTCTGATACCACCTTCTGTCACAGCCCCCGACCCCACCCCGGGAGCGGGAGCCACGAGCCAGTTAGATGGTATCGGTGTTTATTAATTTGACAGCGGAAAGTTTCATCAGGACCGTAGTTAGGAAATATTTTTATCAGAGTTAAACACCAAAATGTTTAAAATAGATAAATGGAATAAAATCCAAGTTTTTTTTCTGATAATACATTTATGATAAATAAGTGTAATAAAATCTGACTTTCCTTTGTAATATCTTTATAGGGATAACCCTAATTATTGAAAACAATTCTCCTTTTTATTTAGGTAACTTTTATAGCCACTTTTCTAAGCCTTCAGTGCTCTCCAGCTGGCTTTCATTGGCTTCACACTAAGTTACCTGAAACACGTGTTTAAAACATTTTATCAGCAAGAAATACCGGTGAGTGAATCCCAGTTTAATCAAAACAAGTTTTATCATTTTACAGCATTGAGGGCAATCCAGCAATTACATTTGTTTACATCTACTTTAATTGAGGGCAATCCAGCAATTACATTTGTTCAATCCTGACTGGTGGTAATGTTACTACTCACAGTGTAGTAACAAATTTTGTATACAAAACCCCAACATACCGACGATAATTGTAGAATTACAAATACTCAATCACTGTGAAATATAATTAAAAACAATTGAGGTTTTGTAAAAACAGTTTAAAAAAAGAAGGATTACTCACATTGCTAATTTAGGTATTTCCTTGTAACTTCCTGTTTACAATCTATTAATTTAAACAATGCACACGTGTTAGTATAATAACCCAAATTTACATTAGCTATACCCCCTCCCGAAACAGAACTCCAACGACTGCGTCAGGCAGAGCCTTGACATGCGTTACGGAACTCTAGATAAATCGGACAGAGTAACTAATACGTAACCGGGGGTTATAATACTTACAACAAGGCAGAGCTTCGCCTATTAGGGGGATATTTGGCTAAAATTTTCCCCAATAAGAAGTTAAGAGAGATTCAGAGAAAATGAACAATCGAAATGGCTGAGTTTGGCCCTATTTATAGCTGTTCCGCCACTCCGTCGCGCCCCGCGACGGCTGTATCTTCATTTGTCGCGCCCCGCGAAGGCCTTAAAGGCGGCAGTAGGGTTTGCTGAGTCATCGGTGGTCTCGACATGTGTCCTGCCACGTGGCACACTGGGTGTCCGCCAAGCAATACTCTGTCGCGCCCCGTGAAGGATTCTCCTTCGACTGTCGAGGGCCGCGACGGCATTAATTTGTTTATTTTATTTGTTATTTATTAATATAAAGGTTATTCGGGTCCGTTTCTCGCATACGGGGTGTATTTAGAAGCGTTTAGGGGTGTTTCTTGAGGGTTGTTATACCACCCATTAACCCTTTGACCACCGACCCACTTATACATTCTACAAAAATTGTTGCCTCCACTTTTTAACTTTACCCACAAATCCCAAATCACATTCTCTGCCGCTAGGGTTTATCATTCATCATCAAGATCCATCGCATTCAACAAAACGAGTTCCAAAGGCGATACCGATTCCAAGAAAGGCAGTAGAGGCAAGTCCAAAGCCACGAAATCAGTCTCCCGTTCTTCCAAATCCGGTCTCTAGTTCCCCGTCGGCAGGATTGCTAGATTCCTCAAAGCCGGAAAGTATGCGGAGCGTGTCGGTGCCGGAGCCCCTGTTTATCTGTCCGCTGTCCTCGAATACCTTTCCGCTGAGGTTTTGGAGTTAGCGGGAAATGCTGCAAGGGATAACAAGAAAAGTAGAATAGTTCCAAGGCACATACAATTAGCGGTAAGGAATGATGAAGAACTGAGTAAGTTGTTGGGTTCGGTGACAATTGCAAACGGTGGTGTTTTACCCAACATTCATCAGACTTTGCTACCACATAAGGTTGGCAAGGATAAAGGAGATATTGGTTCTGCTTCTCAGGAGTTTTAGAGACAGATTGCTCTGATACCATGTAAAACTCAATCTCTTAAATTATAAAAACACAATACACTTACAATATATAGAGATACAAACAACCTATACTAGGAAACCAAATAATACAAATTTAATACAATTAATACACATAATCGTAGAGACGATTTCGTAAATCATTAGCATGATTTACGAATGATTTACGTTATGCTTTTAGCCTGATTATGAGATATTAAGTCTTTATACTTTATGATATTTGTTGGTGCATATGTCTGTCGACTTCGTCTTGTATTGAGTCTTGTATTAGATTAGAAAGATCAGGGCACGAAATACGAGAAACTTGTTAGAAAGCCCATTTCGCACGAAATGGAAAGGATCATTTCGTACAAAATGCTGTAGTCATTTTGTACGAAATGGATCTGGCCATTTCGCATGAATCGTTTCGTGCGGAATGGTGTGTCTATAAATAGCGTGCTTGATCATTTCGTTTGTAACTTTCCGATTCCAGAGCCGAAGTGCTGCTGAAGTGTCTACTACCTGTAAAAAGCTGTTATATCAATCATAAAGACAATTAGAGTGTATATCAAGCTGTTTCAAAGTCGATAAGTTAGTTTCCACCTCTCGTATTGACAAGAACTCTTCTGAACGACTCGTTTTGGTCGTGCAAACGATCCTACAAGTGGTATCAGAGCTCAGGAGGAGGAGTTCTTACAGAATTCAGCTTGATTTCATCAAAATTCTGACTTCTACACCTTTTTTTTCAAAATTAACAAGATTTTGCGGTTAAAATGGATTGAATTTCACATATAACGTGCGAAACACTGTTTTAATCAATCCTTGAAAGAATTAGACCTAAAATCAACCTAAAACTTGATCAATTTGACAAAAATCTGGCCGAGAGGATGACGTCAGCGGCATTTCGCATGAATTGAGGTTCCATTTCGCACGAAATCATCATTTCGTTTGAGATTAGGCTCATTTCGCACGAAATCATCCATTTCGTGTGAAAATTTTCATTTCGTACGAATTCGTTCGAGTCATTTCGTACGAATTCGTTCAGCAGTTCATTTCGCTTGAGAGAATCATTTCGCACCAAGTCCATTTCGTGTGAAGGAGTCATTTCGTGTGAAGAGTGACATTTCGTTTGAAAGAAAGTTTGTGAAATTTTTGAAACCGAATAATGGAAGAAGAGTTTTACAATGCGTTTGCTATTGCCCCATGTACTCCTGTTACCATTGCTCAGAGTGCAAACATGGAAAATGAAACGAGAACTTTGCAAAAACCCCCGAAGCTAATGGGCATTGAGGAATATTATGGTTGGAAAGACCGGTTCGAAAATTGGGTTCAAGCAAATCATTTGAGGTCTTGAGAGTGTATTGAGAAAAAGTATGTTAAACCTCGTACAAATGTGAGAGTTATCAAAACTATTTCTGAATTGTCGGATAAAGAGAGAGATATGTATAAGGCTGAAAAGATGATGATTAGCCTACTTCAGCAAGCTGTGAAAGAAGACATCTTCATATTACTTCAACACGACAATACTTCACGTTCGATTTGGGAAGCACTTCGAATTAAGTTTGAGGGAAGTACGGAGATGATCAGGAGCAAGAAATCATTGTTAAAGAAAGAATTTGATTTGTTTACTAGCTTGCCAAGTGAATCTACAAAGAAGCTCATTGAGAGATATTGTCATTTAGTGCGATCAATGTCATTGTTAGACATAAACAAAGATTGAGAAGAGTGGGTTGACAAATTAGCTGATGCTTTACCTCAGAAAGAATGGGGTACATATCTGATGATCTTAAAAAACACCGGAGAATATGATAAATTGACAATTTCTCAGTTTATTGAAAAGCTTGAAGGACAAGATCTTGAACAACAAAAGATTGCTAGAATGAACAATCCAAGTGGTCAACAAGACATCAAGATGTATTACAAAGGGAATGTTCAGAATGTTGAAACAAGTCCAAAGGTCCAAACCGCTTTCAGTGCAGAAAATTCATTCGGATCAGTTAATCAAAGTCCAATCAGCAACAGTGGATTTTCTTCATACTCGAATGTTAATCCGAATGGTTCAACTTCAAGTCATCAGTTCCAAAGCTCAAATAATAGAAATGGTCATGTGTTACACTGCAATATCGCGTTGCATCTTCAGAATGGTCAAAATTTCTCTAAAGAAGTCGCTAAAAGTCATATGGCATTACTAGCTACAGTGTTAGAATCATATGAGGGTTTGGTTGCAGGAAGGATTGGAAATCCTATGTTGACAAAAGAGGATTACAATCAGATCGATGCAGAGGAAATGGAACTTATGGATATTAAATGGTGTTTAGCGAGTGTCTTGAGGAGAGCTAAGAAATTTAAGATGATTACAGGAAGAGATGATTTCCGTGATGCTAATGTTTCTACTTTAGGTTTTGATAAATCTAAAGTTACTTGTTTTCGATGCAGGGAAAAAGGACATTTCAAGAGGGAATGTACCAATCGAGAAGAAGGTGGAGCTCAAAATCCGTTCGGGAATAATGATTATTATCGGAAAGCTATATATCAACAAGTTGCTCAACAACCATCATCATCAAATGCTATTCAAGATGGAAAGAAGAAGGTGATCGAAGAGTCAACAAAGAGAGCTTATTATGGTATAATAGATCAAGATGATGAGAAAGTGGTAGAAGGTTTTAGTTGGGATAAATACATTCCACCTGATTCAAAGTTAGGAGCATTCATTGCACAAATAGTTCAAGAACCAGATTTGATGAAAGAATGGATGGACATGGTTGTTAATAATGAGAAAAATCAAGATGAAGAGTTTGTTTCTTCAGAAGAAAGCTCAGAAAAGACAACAGTTTTTTATCAATCATCAGCAGATAACAGTGATGATGAAGAAGAGATACAAATAAATATTGGAAAAACTCAATTATCTCCTGAAAGTTTTAAATTTATTTTGCAGATAGAGTGGAGAAGCTAAAGGAGAAGCGAGCAGCAAAAGAACAGAAAAAGATAAAATGTAAGAATGTTGCTCAGGAAGAGAAGTCTGAACTGAATGAAGAAGTTAAAGTTGCTGAGAAGGTGGTTGAAGCTGAGAAGGTGATTGAAGTAGAAAAAATAGTTGAAATTGAAAAGATTGTTGAAGTCACAAAACCTTGTCAAAAGTGTTTGGAAACTTGCAAACATTGTGAAGATAAAGATGAGAAGTTTTGTGAGCTTGAAAAGTTGAAAGAAAAATTATTGTTCGATGTCAAGTATGTGAAAGAATCATATGATGTGTTGAACAGAACGGTGAATAGTTTGCAAAAGACAAATTCTGAAAAAGAAGATGCTTTAACCATGATGAATGCAGTGATGATGTCAAAGCAGAAGGCTATCAATCACTGTATTGAAGAATATGCAAAGTTGAAGCAAGAGTTGGAGACCGAAAAGATAGAAAATGAAAGAATCAGACGATTGCTGCAAAGTTATTCAAGTTCTGATTATTTGATTGATAGAATTTATCCAACTGTTGCAGGTTTTGAAGCCTTTCAGGACAAGAAGTCTGAAGAGAAGGATACTGGTAAGAAACAAAGTGCAAATTATAATAAGTGTCCGCCTCTGATCTGGGAAGGTTATTCTCCCAGAAAACCAAATGAGGAGCAAGTCAAAAAGGCAGTCAATATAAAGTTAAAATCTAAAACAACTGATGAGTTACCTGAAAATATTGACGTCACGTTCACATCATCTGATATTGATCATGAGTCTGAGTTAATAAAGAAAGTGGTCGATCTGGTGTTGGATAAAGATGAGGAGTCAGAGTCAAAGTCTTAATCCGGAAGTTCGAATTCATCATCAGTTGATAGTCCAAAATCATCGGTCAAAAGGGTTTACAATAAAGAATTCATGTTATCAAAATCTAATTTGAATGACGAACCAATCAAAGTGGCATATACTTTGAATGATTCAGACAAATTATATTCTGATGAGGAATTTCCAATAAGAGGTGTTAAAACTGAAATGATCAAAAAGGTTTTCAAATTAACAGAAATTAATATTTCTAAAATAAAAGATGTAAATCTTTCTGGAAAACCTAAATTTTACACCTCAAGAGTTCAACAAAGGTTAAACAAGAAAAAGGGTTACAGTTCTGGTTCTGGTTATCAAAAGAAACCAAACCATAACAGTAATTTCAAAAAGAAAGGTTTGGGTTTTATTCCACCGAAAAATCATAAAAATGAGAAAATTTATAAACCAAAAACTGTATTTGTTTCAGGGTCAAGTTCTGTGGAAGAAGAAAAGAGTTCATTCTGGAAGCAATCGAACAAAGCGTTCTTTGCAGAAAAACAGAAGCATGAGAAGAATGGAGTTCATCAGAGAAAGGAAACAAGAACCTGTTACCGATGTCAAGAAGTTGGTCACATTGCCTGGAATTGTCCAAAGGCAACCAACACAAAACAGGAAGTTGTTTCTAAACTCAAAGAAAAAGTTGTTGATAAAACTGAACCACCAACTGAAAAATTTTAAGTGTTTAAAAATTCAACATATGAAGTTGGTGAATGTTCGAAAAGGTTTTACAAAAGAAGGGTGAATCTTGACAACCAAATGTGGGTTGTTAAGAAATCAAATGAGAAATCTGGTGATGAATCTGACTCGTCAAAGTCAGAGGAGCCACAAGTTGAGTCAAAAGGAGAAAATTCAGTTCCGCCAATGGATGATGTCAATTTTCCACCATTGCGAACTAAAAATTTTAAACAAAAAGTTGGTAAAGTGGAAATTTCGAATCAATTCTATTCTGAAAAGAAAGAATTTGATGTTGAAAAAGCTTTTAATGGAAAAGTGAAACATATTTTTTGGAAAATGGTCGAGGGTAAGGCCAAAGGGGTAAAAGATTTTTATGAAGAAAAAAGGAATGTTCAAACCCCGAGTGAGACTGAACAGGTTACACCCAAAGATAGTCAGTTTTGGGTGTCTGTATTTCATATGTAAATAGTCTGACTTGCCGGAGCTCCCAGGTTGGTAATTGTGGAGTAGGAATCGGCATCTTTCTTGAGAAATTCACGAAAGTGGTATTTCGACTTACAAGTGGTAGTATTCTTGAAAATTGTTATATTTCGTTTTACAATTGGTATTGTTGACGAAGTTCCTACAAGTGGTTAATCAAGGTCATTAAGTTGAACTTGATTTAACTTTTTGTCAAGTGGTTGAAAGAACAAAGTGATGAATTAATCCTCTATCTTACAAGTGATTTCAACAAAACTAATTTTCTGGAAAAACCATTTGATTAAAACAAACTTAAGTGTTTTGAAATCATAATGGGAAAATAGTTTGTTGTCAGGGGGAGTTCTGATTGTTTATGCCAAGTGGATGGAGATTTGAAGCTTGAAAATCAGTTGTCATGTTACTTGTACAGTTTGTTTTCAAATTTTTTAAATGGTTTTGAATTTTAGGGGGAGTAACCATTTTCAGAAAATCCAAAAACAATAGAAAAATTGAAAAATGTCAAAAACATTTGAAAATCAAAAATGAGTTTTGTTATGAAAAAGAGGAAATGATAGTACATCAGTGGACATTCACGGCATGCTAAAGAATTGGATAGTTAAAATGTGATAAACGGTCTCACTGATGATATGCCAGTAGGTTTTTACACGCTTAGTAGATTGTGTTCGAGATATAAACCTAAATTCAAACTTACTTATCTCGTGGGGAACATCTCTCGGATATATGGGTAACCCCCGAAATCTTGTTTGAAGGGCTTTCTATTTCTGACATACTAGGTCTTTGTGTGTGGTGATATCTGGGGTATTATACATGGACTTCTGATTTTGCGGGAGCAATAGCCTAGTCCTCGTATAATACTTTACATTGCTTTAATCTTAAAGTTCGCCCTCAGCATAAAAAGTGATGAAACATTGAAAAATGCTAATCATGTGCTGTTGTAAAAAAAGATTCTCTAAAGGGAACCCACCGTAAAGCGAACCATCATCTCTCTGATTTTGCGGAAGCAATAGCCTGAGCTCTCATGGTCTCGCATTTAACCCCTTACAGATATCATTAGTGTACATTCACCTGTAAGACTGAATATAGGAGTCTGCATACGGGAGTATATTCTGAGGTGGGACACGTGAATAAGTTTAAGTGCTTAAATCACTAATCTCGTATCTCAAAACAGTTGAACTTTGTGTGAAAATTTAAGTGGGTCAGTATACTGACAATCTAAGTGAATCGTTTAGAACTTAAAATGTTTAAAGCTTAACGGTGCTAGTGTTTTGTCTCACAAACAGATATGATCCTCTTACATAAACTCACAAAAATATTGTCTGTATATATTTCTTTACTGCTTTTTCGTTATACTATAAAAATCCAAAAAGATTCTCAGTGTGTTTTAGCATAAATTTTGAAAATACAAAAAGATTTTCGACAACTGATGTTGAAGAGCTGATTTTCAAAATTCCTAGTGCTAAACATGATGAACAATCTGTTGATATGAAAAAGGTTTTTAAAATGTTTAAATGGTTCAAATTTGAATGTTATTCATACATGTGATGTTTTAAGTTTGTTTTTACAAGTGGTAAGCAGAGAAAATAAGTTTGTCAAATTTTTAAGTTTGTGAAATTTATTTTAAGGTAGAGAATGTGCAGGTTAACCAGGTTAAGATGCCTAAGGATTTATCGCAAAAGGATATGTAAACTGCGATCCCAGCTTATTGAAAGGGGAGTTTGAAGAACTTAAGGAATCAAGAGATCTGATCAAGAGAATTAGAGAGAAGATAGAGTAAGAATGAGATTCTGGAAGAGAGAGAGAGGAGAAGAAAAAGAGATTGAGGATGCTTACACTGTCAGATACTTTGGAAAGCACGAGAAGACTGATAAAGATTGAAGACTCGATATACTGAAGATTTGTACTGAAGACTCGTCGACATCCAAGGGGGGAGTCTGTTGGTGCATATGTCTGTCGACTTCATCTTGTATTGAGTCTTGTATTAGATTAGAAAGATCAGGGCACGAAATACGAGAAACTTGTTAGAAAGCCCATTTCGCACGAAATGGAAAGGATCATTTCACACGAAATGGTGTAGTCATTTCGTACGAAATGGATCTGGCCATTTCGCATGAATCGTTTCATGCGGAATGGTGTGTCTATAAATAGCATGCTTGATCATTTCGTTTATAACTTTTCAATTCCAGAGCCGAAGTGCTGCTGAAGTGTCTAATGCCTGTAAAAAGTTGTTATATCAATCATAGAGACAATTAGAGTGTATATCAAGCTGTTTCAAATTCGATACGTTAGTTTCCGCCTCTCGTATTGGCAAGAACTCTTCTGAACGACTCGTTTTGGTCGTGCAAACGATCCTACAATATCTGGGGTATTATCCTTGGTCTTCTGATTTTGCATCAGCAATGGCCTAGACCCCGTATAATGCTTTTGCGCTTAAAGCTTTCCCTCTACATAAAAATTGAGAAAATATCGAAAGATATATATCAAGTGCAGTTGTAAAGAAGATTCCTAAGTAGAACACACCTAAAGTCGAGCCTTCATCTCTTTGACTGAACGTAAGTTCTAACCTGAGCTCTCAAGGCCTCGCACTAACCCAGAGTACAGATATCAATATAGTATATTCACCTGTAAGACTGAATCTAGGTAATCTTGATACGGGAGTATATTCTGAGGTGGGACACGCGCATAAGTTTAGTTCTTACAACCTTAATCTCGTATCATGAATTAGTTGAAGTTTGTGTAAAAATTTAAGTGGATCGGTATACTGACAAGCTAAGTGAATCGTTTAGAACTTAAAGTCTAAAAAGGTCAACGGTGCTAGTGATTTGTCATAAACTGATATGATCCTCTGATGCGAACTCAAACAAAATATTGTCTGTAAATATTTGTTTATTGCTTTATATTTCAGAAAAATCACAAAAAGATTTTCGGTTTGTTTTAGCATAAACTTTGTAGAATACAAAAAGATTTTGTTTTTGCTTTATGTTTAGACAACCGATGTTTGAAAGTTGAGTTTCAAAATCTAAGTATGCTAAACATGTTTCTAAAAAATAAACAAGTTCATTAATTTGAAACTTGAGGTTTTAAATGAAAATTTTAAAAACAGTTTATGAAATCTTCAAGGTCATTAATTTGGACTTGGATGATAGTTTGTGAGGTTTTGGTAGTTGGACACTTTCATTGTCAAATATATATAGGTATTTGATAATGGGAAAGAGCCAGTATGAAATCCTGGAGTTTTTAAAAGTTGTCAGATGATTTTCATAGAGCCAGGTTTTGATACTGGGATACAATATTTTTTAATTGTCAAATCTTTGTGAAAGACAGATTACGATCCTGACAGCTGAGGCTAAAGGGGAGTCTGGAGAAAAGCTCAAAGAAAGAGGGAGCTTGCAGAAATAGAACCAGGTGACGATCCTGAAAAGTCAAAAGCTTAAAGAAAGGGGGAGCCTGGAGAGAGAGTCTAATGATAGGGGGAGCTGAGGATTCAGAACGCAGATCCAAAAGAGGAGCTTGTTAAAGCAAGAGGGAGTCTGTGGTGCTGAAGATGTCAAAGCTTCTAGAAGGCTCAGAGAGAAGTATAAAGCTACGAGATTGACTGCAGCAATATCTAAGGGGGAGTCTGTGAATGCATATGTATATTGCTTGCGTCAATAACATTTCGTAGCTGAGCAAATGAGTCAGGACATAGATTTAACTCAAGATCATATGAGATGCATTGCAGGTTCGTACGAATGAACATTACTAGGTTCGTACAAATCAACAATTCCATCCGTATATGTAGGTTCATACAGATCCTGGTCCATCCGTAGGTATATTTGTACAAACCAACTAGTCCTATAAATAGGTGTTGGTCTTGTTTCGTTGGTAACTTTGCTGACTTAGAGGGGAAACTCTGTCAGTTTGATTCTGTGGTTCTGTATTGTTACAATATCAATCGAATTTATAGTTTAATTACATCCTCGTGTTCAATCTACTCTAGTACACGGATTCTGCATGTGATACTAGATCAAGCATTCAATTGGAGTGTTATGAGATCGATCCTCAAGACGCACGTTTATGGGGGTTGGTGTAACAGTTGAGGGTTTGGTGTTTTGATCTCCAGCCATCTCCCCTTCCCCTTCCCCTTCATTTTCCCTTTATCCTTCCCCTTCCCCTTCTCCTCCCCCTTCCTTTTCACCTCCAGCTTCCCTTTCAACCTCATCTTCATTTTCACCTTCCTCTCTCTCATCAGAAGAGCCGGCCCAATGGGTTTGTGGATCTAGGCAAAGGCCTAGGGCCTCCAATTTTAAGAGCCTTAAGATTTTGTATTTTGGACCTCCTTCTTCAATAATATTAGCCCAACTATTGAATAATATTTGTATTTTGGGCCTCTCTCCTCATAGCCATGTCTTCTAAATCATTTTGGAAACCATTTGCATTCTAAAGAAAATATTTAAAAAAGATCTAATATTGACAAGAGTGGGATTTGAACCCATGCCCTTTCGGACCAGAACCTTAATCTGGCACCTTAGACCAACTCGGCCATCTCGACATTTTTGTTTTGTTCTATACAGAAATTAAAAGATCAATCTACAGACCCCTTAACCATGATTAACACATCATACAAAAAAAATTATATAAAAACACAAGTGGAGGTAGCAGACTTAACCATGATTAACACATCATACAAAAAAAAGATTATATAAAGACACAGGTGGAGGTAGCAGAAACAAATGTGATACAAGATTACAACTTACTACAGAACACTGAACAAATATTCAAATACAACATTTGAAAAAAAATTTTGCAAAAGGGCCACCACTTCGTAGTTCGATTAGGGCCTTCGAAAACGTAGGAACGGCACTGCTCATCAGCCACTTCCTTGGCGTTTTCATCAACAAATGTTTGCACTTCTATGGCGTTTTGTTCTCTAGCCATCTCTCCCTCCCTTTCTCCTTCCCCTTCCCCTTCCCCTTCTACTTCCATTCCCCTTTCACCTTCAACTTCCCTTTCAACCTCATCTTCATTTTCACCTTCTTCTCTCTCAAATGCCACTTACTTGGCATTTTCATCAACAAATTTTGACATGTTCTCTAACATTGTCAGACATTGTGAGTATTTTATGTGTACCAAGAAGCTATTTGGATGTTCAATCTTTGACTGTTTTAACAATGTCCTCATTTCATTGTAACATTCTTCTAATTCTTTGTATGCCCCATCCAACTTTTCATCCATTGCCTATTAAATAAAAAAGGAATTTATTACGTATGGCATTTTGTGTTTTTTGTTAAACTTATTATTCAAACACCATACCTCCTCAGCTTCATTGTTTTGTTGTTCCTCACCAGCACCATGGTCTTCATACTGTGTTAGTACTCTGACTAGAGCATGGTTCCCTGATGCAGAAACTTCAAACATCCTGTTCTGGATTTCTACATCTTCATCCACAAGCCTTTGAATGAAAGCCTCTTCATTCTCTTCATTGATTTGCATAGCGTTTTGCACTTCAGGGTCGAGTTCAGCATAATCATAATGATCATCATGATCAAAACCATCATCATCATCAACCTCATCATGATCATTATCAGCATGCTCATCAACATTGTCAACATCAACTTCATCTTCATTGTCAACATCATCACCATCAGCATCTTCTTCATCAACACCCTGCATTTTGTCTGTCTTGGGTGTAGCTTCCTTAGCCTTCTTAACAATTTTCTTTTTAAGTTCTTTGCTATCATGGCGTTTTGTCTCTCCACCATATTTGCTTTTAACTTCTACACTCTTAAGCATGTCAAGAGTTCTTGTTGTAACCCACTCAATCGGGTATCCTTCTTTTCGTAGCAACCTTTTTCTATTGCAAGCATCATTCACCAAGGCAAGTTGTAACACAAGACATTTTTTATTTTTAAATTTTTATTTTGTGCAAACTATTATATGGAAATTGTTTTCTTACCGCAAGTATAATCAAGGGCCCTGTGAAATGCTTTTTTGGAGACCATGCGGTTTTGACGTGTTGCAAGCATTGGATGAGATAACCACACCGGTTCAGTTGATTTATTTGAACGTTTTGTTTAATGTTGTGCAAGAACTGTTGGTTGACGATCGCATTATCACTTGCATGCCCAATTATAGTGAATAATGCTATAAGGAAATTTAGGTAGAAGTTTCTCCTGAAGCTATCCATCTCAAGCAAGATATTATCAAAGTAGAGCTTCATACTTGGTCTGTTAATCCAGGCAGTCCCTTTGAACTTTGCTCTCCACTCAGCCACTACTTGGTCATTAATTTTCGACCTTTTTCCCCTTCACAACCATGTCTCCATTCATATACTCGTTAAAGAGTTTATCAATTCTTCATTGATATGTATTGTATGGTTGCCAACATTTAGATTGTTTGTTCTTTCATTATAATTTTTCAACCAACTAGTACCCAAGCATTGTAGGTATGCTGTATATTTTCATCCTGAGGGCAGCACCAAACCCCATGTCGTGTACTGTCTGTCTTTGATTTAGATTTATAAACCAAGCAGTCAAGTTTGTAGGTTTTACTCTTGACAAAACTCTAGCCCTACTGAACTGATAAAATGGTTCTTCCTCAACCTCAACATCCTGACTTAAGGCCTTTCTCTTATTGGTGTTTTGGGCCTTGCCGGTGTGCACATTTATTCTTACTCTCAACCCCTCTTCGCCTATAAAACATGATTAATTTCCATGGTGTTTTAGTTTTTCATGGCATTTAATAACACAAATGATCCATGTCGTTTAATATCACACACAAATGATATATGTTGTTCAATAAGACAATCACAGATGTCTCCTTCGATGTCTTCGTTATCGGGTCATGACTAAGGTTCAACTGTCTGAGGATGACACTAAGATTGAGGTTGGAGCGTCCGAGGATGAGGCTCTGGTTGAGGCAGGTGAGGCAATGAACATACAACAAAGAAAAATTGTCGCATTGTGGCGTATGTAAGAGCGAGAGACGACTGACGATTGATGAGAGAAAGATGCCAAATATTGTCGCTTCACGACTTAGAGTTTTAGTTTTAAATTTGGTGTTAAATTTTTATTGGTTTGATTAGGCTAGTATGGATAAAAATTATTGTATATTTGAGTTTAGTGGTCCAAATCTAATAGAGCGGTACGTAAAAAATATGAATATACATGTAATGTGTGTGTGCATATATAATTATATATGTAATAAATTAATAAAAATTAATTCGAGCCGAGCGGACCTATGCTCATGCTTGGCTCGTTTGCAAACCGAACCAAACCGAGCGAGCATATTCCGAGCGTTTTCCGAGCGATCGGCGAGCGAGCGATGAGCGACTAGTGATTTGAACAGCCCTAGCGTCCACTTTCAAAAGTTGATGTTATTTACGAAAACCACACCGTGCCAATCTAATCCATAGATTGTTTTGATCCAATGGGTGAGGGGCGTTCTCACTGTTTTCACACTTATATGTGTTTTCTCTAAATCCTGCCCCTATATAATATAATTCATCTACACTATATAATAAAAGAAACCATTTGGGGAACACTTTTCATTATATTAGGACATGTATTTTTTTATTTTCATGCCAGTCTCTTATGGATAATTATAATTTAGTTTAATCTCTTCTAATTAATTATAGATAACTCTCCTACTAAATATTATTTAGTTTAATCTTTTCTACTTAATTCTAGATAATTATTATTTAGTTTAAATTTAATGTATAGTTCTCATTTATAATATTTCTATATCATATTATCTTCATTGATTATATTACCTAACGTGTTATATAACAACTACATTTTTTGGTTTCTTTTTACTCAAATTATTACTTCTTTTTGACAGATTTATGTGTAATATACAAATTTACCCTTATTCTTTACAATGATGTAATTATCTGTAATAAACTTTATTTTACCATAGTATATATAATGCTAGATATAAAATCGAAAAACATTTTGGATGCCATCAATAACTTATCACATAATATAATTATATGTATAATATGCACTTAATAAAATAATACAAAACAAAATTACAAATATAAAACAAAGCCTTAACTTTTTTAAAATAAATCAAAAAATATATAACTAAAAACATATGACATTATAATACAATTAACCGATTTATCATCATACAAACTCTCAAGTATTTAAAAATTAATATTAAATCTTATTCTACTTTAAATGTCGAATAGAATGCTTCTATTTTTTCTAATAAAATATTATCCTTAAATTAAATTTAAATTGTTAATTTAAGATATTTTTAAATAACCAAATTATTTATCACAAAACCAAACTTTGTATTAATATATTATTTATTATTATTTTCATTATTAAAAAAATTATTATATCGGTTTTATTACATAATTTTTAAAAAATTGTATATAACTTTCAATATTACTTTATATATAAAATTAAATTTATTACAGGTTTTTAAATATAATTTATATTTTCTCACTCAAGTGGCTGCTTATTTGCTTCTTAAATGACATGTTTGACCACTGTATCTTCTTTTCAATAATCATCTCCACAATCACCATATTTATCGCGCACCGAGTATATCCGTTAGTTTTTTTAAATATATTTTTTTATTTGGTACATAAAATCATATGTATTCAACCTGTGTAATACATGGGGTTTTTTTTTAAGATTTAACTTTTTTTATTATTTGGTAAACAATATTACATTTATTCAAACCGTGTAATACACGTGGTTTTAAAGATATAACTTTTTTATTATTTGGTATATAAAATTACATTTATTCAACCCGTACAATACATATGGTTCTTATACATATAACTTTTTTTATTATTTAATATATAAAATTACATTTATTCAACACGTGCAATAAAAGAGGTTTTTAAAGACATATTGTTTTATTATTTAGTATATGAAATTCATTTATTTAACCCTGTAATACATGGGGTTATAACATAGTTTTATAATAAAACGAAATGATGCATTAAATATGAGCAAAAGTTAAATTACAATACAAAAGTTCTTTTTGTTCTTTATTATTTCTGTTGTATGTGGGACTTGAAGTATTGAATCTAATACCTTCAAATCTAAGTGTACCTAAAGGCTTTTGCCTTTGTCAATGGGTCACCAATCCCATTGGTAAGTAACAAACATATAAGCAATCTATAAATCTCTAATATTTCTTTGTACACCACATTTGTCGTCTTATTCGTAACATTTTTCGTCTTTGTCTAATATTAGTTACTTGACTTTGTGTCTTCTTTTTATTTTTTATAGTGTCACATACAATTGTCATGAGCAAAAACTGATTCATTTAGGTACAATCAAACCTTTGATAGTGATTGTGTTTGACTTTTATGAATAATCAATTGCTAAATATCAAATTGTTATTTATTTATAAGATATTCAAACATTTAAAATATAGAAATGATGTTTAGTTATCATTCAAGATTTCATTAAAAAAATAATAATAACAATACAAAACGTAATAATTATTAAATTAATTTATTTCCCCTATATTAATTACCAAAATTACTTTGTGAGACAAATTTACTGTTCAATTTTAAGGAAATTGATTGGGCCATATGTAACATGTAGACTATATACATATTTTCTATTTTGTGGTAAGTTTCACTCTTTCTCTCTTAAACACATGTCATTATAGTTTTATATAGAGGTTATCTTCTTTCTCTATCTATGGTTGGACATCTCAAACTCTACAAGAAATAATAGCTAATATAATATCTATGCAAAAAGTTAATATAATATCAATGCAAAAAGCTAAACTAAAAAATAATTTTATTATAGAGTTTTTTTATTTCTGTTTTTACATGAATTTGTTTTCGTCAACTTTGTGACCTTTTATTGCGATAATGTTTTATATTTCGGTCTGAGATTAGTGGGTTAAAATGCTTACTAAAGTTTTTTTATTTCTATTTTTACATGATTTTGTTCCCGTCGACTTTGTTATCTTTTACTACGATAATGTTTTACGTTTCAGTCTGAATTTAGTGAGTTAAAATGTCGCAAAGTGTGTTGTTCAGCGTTTTTATGTTTATTTTTAGTCGATGTAACGTTGCCGCCGCAACGTGCGGGTCCTAAATTCTAGTTTAAACAAAAAGACAATTTAAACTATATTGATTGCGTAAAATATATATTATAATTTTTACAAGTTTGTTTAGATTAGTTACAATTATTATAGATTATATTTTAAAATGTTATTGTATTTATTAAGTGTATTTATTAAGATCTGTGATTTGTAATCACATTCAAAAGGAAATGATCGATAAAAAAAAAAGAAAGTCTAATTACTTTAAAATTTATGAGAAAAAAAAAAAGCAACTAAAGTCTTGTGTTTTCCCTTTTAAAGCAAAACAATAAGAAATATAATAATGACACATGAAAATTAATAGCATAAGAGAAAGCCATGTGATCTAACATGGTTTTGATTTATTATAATTTATAGATTATAGATATAGATTATGTTAAGAGGCATTTTTTTAGATTATTAATTGAAGTTATTATGTTAAGTGGCATTTTTTTATAGTATGATTGTTTGTTTAAAATCGGGTTCTACATGGTTATCTGGTTATATGATAGTTGTCTAATCGATCTCCTCAATATACAGTCCAATCCAAATTGTTTTCTGGTTTTACTAGCTATTTTAACTAGGTCATATTAAGTCACGTATAGAATTGCTTATTTTGTGTCAGTTTCTTCCATCTTTGTGCTAATAATTTAGTGACTTAATTGATAGAGTTTAAAGTGATGTCAGTGGCGGATCTAGGATTCCGACCAAGCGGGAACGTTTTATAAATAAGCGATAACGAAATTGAAAAAACGTCAAATTTTTCCAAAATTTACTCTAAAAACGTCAAAAATTTTCCGACCAAGCGGTAGCGGAGGCTACCCCTTGGTCCTCTATAGATCCGCCCCTGAGTGATGTATAACAAGAATATGTAACAGCAGATGATTATAAAAGAGTCAAGTTAATTTGGACTCTTTTTGTGTTTCAACTTTAAAAGATGGTATTGCTTATATGTATGTGTATGTGTGTCACACCATATCCACAAATTGACAACTTTAGTATGTTGTCCCAACACCCATACATCCAACTTTCTTTTAGGTTGTAAATTGTCATTTCGATGCATCTTCTTTATCTTTGTTTTTTTTTTTCTTTTTCTTTTTCTTTTTCTTTTGTACTAGTTTGAACAAAATAATCAAACAAAGGACTTATCAATTCAATGTTGTATAACTCCATCAACTAAATCCTTCTTAATTGACAACTTAATGTAAATATGTAATACCATTTATTTTTAACTTGTCATATAAAAGTATTTTGATTTTGATGAGCATTTTAGCCGAAGTACTACTTATATTGTGTTATGTATGCTACATTGCTATGTGAAATAGAGTAGTTAAGTAGCTCTCAAACACATATGTCCTTATAGATATATTTATATTTTTTTAAAAGTAACTGTTTTTTACACTACAAGTATGATATTTATACATACTTATTTGAGGGATTAGGATCAAATACAAAGGATCCTAATTGTAAGAAGGATTTATAGAGTGACAAGTGTCCAATAACCTAAAAAACCCCACTACACAAAAAAACCCACTACAAAAAAAAAAAAAAAAAAAAAAAAAAAACCTTAAACATCCACCACCACCAAACACCTAAACCCCCCCCCCCCCCCCCCCCCCAACCCCACATCACCCACCCCAAAAAAAAAAAAACTTTTTTTTTTTTTTTTTGCCGAGGGGGTGGGGGTTTAGGTTTTTGGGTGGTGGTGGTGGGGGTGGGTGTTTAGTTTTTTTTTAGGTTTTTGGGTGGTGGTGGGGTGGGGTGGGGGTGGGTGTTTAGATTTTTGGTGGTGATGTAGTGGGTTTAGGTTTTAGGTTATTGGACACTTGTCACTCTATAAATCCTTCTTACACTTCTTACAATTAGAAGCCTTTCTAGAATAACTTGACCCCTTATTTGAGTATGAAATGATGTTTAGCAACGTTATAATTTAAATTAAATCTATTAAAAGTTATGCTGTGGTGTTATATACTATCTTGTTTATTACATCTATAAGATATCAAGTGTTTTAAATAGAAGAGGGAATATGCACACCATTTGCATTAGTGATTAACCCCCTATATTAATTTGATGCTATAAGTGTACGATTTGTTGATAAACTCACATATATAGCATTGTATGTTAGTCTATAAGCCCGCACATGACATGTATCCGTAGAAGGCCTTATATTATATGGTACTGTATAAGGCAGACAACGTCATGGTATATGCCCATATAGAGGTATACAACCGTTTAAATACGCTATTTAATTATATATGTATCTCATTGATTTGATATAACGACTAGTGGCAGTGACGGATCCAGGAATGTTTTTCATCAGGTTTCTTTTGGTAGATTTTCACTAATTCTTACTAATTTTTCCAAATCATACAAAGTTTCCACTAATATTTTCGAGACCGAGGGGGTTCCCGGGAACCCCCAAAACATACATGGATCTACCCCTTAGTGGTGGGTGTGCATCTAGTATTTGTAACAATTCACATAAGCAACCTAAAAGTGAGTTGGTCACCCAAAAAAGGAAAATTCAGTTTAAATCGTGCTTGCACCAACTCTTGGTCGCCTAATTTTTCATTAATTTATTTTTGACAAGTTTGGAAGGTTATACTTTTCTTAGGTAAAACTTATCATGTTAAAAATGTAACATTACCTAATTTAGAAAACACTCTTTTGTCCTTTCTTTTTGATATTAAAAATGAAAGCATATAAATGTTCTAATAAAAGCGTATGATATATATAAGTAAGTATATATGAGATACAAATTATTATGATTTTATATAAATCACATAAAAAACAAGAAACTATATTCTTAATTATGCATCCAAATAAAAGCTATTTGATAAAAGATGTTAGAGCACATTGATGCCACAACAATAACCAACACAACATATTCTCATATTCTTCTCTTCTTTTGCTTTCTCCGTCCTTTTATCCACTTTTATCATCACCATCCTCACTTTTCACACTCTCCAATGGCTGTCTTTCTGGTACCACTGTTCACATCTTCTTCTGTTAAAACAACATTGTTTTGCAGATCCCACTTAATTAAATCCATCCACTTCTCATCAACCATCAAGCTGATCCTGTGTGTCTGAACAATAATAATAATCATGGCTAAAGGAACTTATCATAGGAGCCTGTTGTTCTTCTTGTTCCAGCTTCTGTGCAAGACAGGTAACTGTTGTGATCATTAGATATGTTGAGTTTAAATGCTTACATAGTTACATTGTTGATATATGTAATAGTGTGGCTTAATTCTGTTACTTGGTGTATGTGTTATGTAAGTTAGTGGTTGTATGTTTACCTCTTAATGGTTAGACAACACTTAATGGTTCAGACCTCTTACTAGTTCAGACTGTTTGTTTCACGAGCAGATGTCTGAATGGTTCAGACATTTGCCTCCTAAATGGTTAAGCATTTACAGAGTCTGAATGGTTAAGACCTCTAATCTGAATTGGTCAGACATTTGCCTCTGAACAGTTAAGCATTATACATGCTCTTAATGGTTCAAACCTCTTACTGGTTCAACACTTAACCATTCAAATGTTGTCAAACATCCCCTTAGTGGTGTTTGGTTGAAAGATTGAGCTTTTGGGATTAGGTAAATGACTAGTGAGTGTTGGAAATGAATGTCAGGAAATATTGAAATAACATGGTTTGTGTCATGAATCTGTAACCTTTTATAATGGTTGTCAAAAGGCGTTTCTAACGCGGTGCAGCGTTCTCGGATCAGACATTTCGTCCCACGTTTGATCATGGGAACTGGTTTCATCAAGCCATGAACTCATCTAGGGAGTGACCCTAACTCCCAACGAGTGGGGTACCTGCACGGCTGCACTCACATTTCCTTAATCGTTGAGGCACTCCCAAGAAAGATATTCAAAGTAACCAAGAGCCCACGTGTTAGTTTGGAGCCCTGGGCGTTTTGGTATCTAAATTGTTGATCTTGCTTTACTGCGCGCCTGATGAAGTAAATCGTGACAACCCTGGGGCACAGTTTTATTTAGGCCCTGGGGTGTCCCGCCCCCACCGATTTTTCGCTCGTAGTGTTAATTTTACCGAATATGTTTTTTTGTAGTGTAAGATTTTCGATTTTTAAGAGTCCGACCCCACTTAGTTTTCATTCAAGCTCTGCCTCTTACCGGCATACTCGGAGCCACAAATGTGTAACATAAACCCTAATGTCACTTTCTTAGCAATTGAAATTGTTTAAAATCTTGTTTTTTTTCTCTCTTACTACTCTTGCTGTCTTTAATTTGAACTTGGGTTTGTAGTTGTTAATGTGCAAAAATATATTATAAAAACAGTATTTTTACTAAACTGGATTATCTTTTGTTAATAGAGCGATTTAGGATGGCTCTTTTGTCATATGGGTACACTTTGGATGACTTTCAATCCATTGACTCTTTTACCCGCTTCCTTAATAGTTAAATCGTATGATTTCCATTTGACCTATTAGAGAAAAAAAAATAATCCAAATCGACCCATTTATTGGTAAATGGGTCAAAGAGCCACCTGTACTCAAATCTAATTTCTAGGTGGGATCTTCTGCAAATCATGCAAGAGTCATGAACCCGAACACAACATGAGTTTTTGCGGGTGGACACAAACACAACCTGTTTAACCAGAAATTTTTATTTTATTTTACTTTTTTGCGCATATCAATATTCTAAAATCACAAATTTAACAAAAAAATACAAATGTATTTAAAATAATTATTTTTGTTAGCTATAAAACCAGATGCTCATAATTCTTTTTTTTTTTTTTACGTTTTGATATAAATACACATTCAGTTTAAGTTATCAAACAGTAATATTGTTTTCCTACATTCAGTTTAAGTTATCAAATAGTAATATTGTTTTCCTAAAATTATAAAAATATAACGGGTTGGAGGGGTCAACCCACAATTTAGCAGCTTGTGTCCGCGGGTTTGACCTGAAACTAACCCGAACTCATATGGGGTAAACCCAAACTCGCGAATTTCGTGTTAGGTTTGTGTCGTGTTTTTAAAAAATTTGCACTCCTTAGTGTAACTAAATACAAGGATGTGAACACCTTATTCTTTCTTTTCTTTTTCTTATTTAACAAGTGCACCCCTGGTTTTGACAGTTACAAGCTCAGACACTCCTCTTCCTCATGCAAAAGATGTCGAAGTTGTTTCGCAGAAAGAGCCGTTATTCCCTTCTATCCACAGAGCGCTAGTCGAATATATCCAAACAGAATTCGACTCAATTGACCCTCCAACCACAGCCTTACCCTCAACTTCAATAACCAATCCAGTCACCACTCCTGCAGTCAACACCGCACCAGGAATCATAACTGTGCCCGGTATCAACCCCGCCACCAATCCAGTAAATCCACCCATGCCGATCACCAATCCAGTAAATCCCCCCGTGCCGATCACCAATCCAGTAAATCCACCTGTGCCAATCACCAACCCTGTTACCACCCCAAGTACAAATCAACCAACAGCAGCCGGTCGAGGACAGACCTGGTGCATAGCAAAGAATGGAGCTTCACAAACAGCATTGCAGTCGGCTCTTGATTATGCGTGTGGGATTGGCGGAGCTGATTGTGCCACCATTCAGCAGGGTTCCAGCTGTTATGAACCAGCTACTCTTCAGAACCACGCGTCTTATGCTTTCAACAGTTATTACCAAAAGAACCCCCTACCCACAAGTTGTGATTTTGGGGGTGCTGCTGCTATAACCACCACAAACCCAAGTAAGACATTCTATCATCATTTCAAATATTTATTTTGGTTTTAATATTTATTATTACTTGATGCAATATGTATAATTTTACCATATTATATTAATATCGGTATAACTAGAATCTTTAAATCGCGGTTTAAGGTAATAAGTTTACGCTTTGGGATTAACTCATTTGATCATTTTTTATTTGACCCGTTTGAGATGATACACGACCCGTTCATATAACTGTGGCCTCTAGTTGTATGATATCATAATGACTTTACTCATTCAAATACAGGCACAGGTTCATGTGTCTACCCGTCGTCGTCAGCATCATCGTCATCATCTTCACCGTCATCACCTACACCGGCAATAACACAGACGCCCGTTAATCCAACATCTTTGCCTACTGCTCCAGCAACATCCTTGCCTACTGCAGGGCCAACGTTTCCAGGGTTTGACGTGTTACTTAACTATCTTTTTACTTTATAAAGATGAGTATGTTGGACCGTTTGTAAATTATTAACCGTCTTTTGGTTGGATATTACAGAATACAATCTCCGCCATCAGGGTTTAGCTTCGGAAACCCTGATTCGACAGGACTAGGATCTTTTGGTGCAAGCCCTCCCTTGGTGAACAAAGCGTCTGTCGTGTCAAACAGTCGGCTTGGCTCGGTTGTAGTTGTAGCGATCATGGTCATGTTTGGTCTTTTCGGTTGTTGAAGCCGGTATAAGTGATAGAGTAATGGTTTTAGGTGTAAGTTATAGGAGAAGAGGGTGTAATAGAGAGGTTTTGCTTTCCTTTGACTTTTAACTGTTTGTGGAACATAACCAGACAGTCATATGCCAATCAGACTCTTAACTCAGTAACTGTGTGGGTGTTAGCATTAGCAATGTGTTTGGCAATAGTTGTGCACTAACAATGAGGTCATCAAAGTATCTCTAAACTAGGCTATTAAGGGTCTAAGGGTGTAAGGGGTGCATGCCTCGTCTACTTTGCGAGCCACGCCCTCTCGCACTCGAACCCGATACTTTTTTCTTGCCATCGCTCTTGTTTTGTCTATCCATGATGTGCTTGAGAACTTTTTAAATTGGGTGAGAATTTTTTAGAATGGGGTGAGAATTTTATTGAATGGAATGATATTTATAAGGTGTTTATTTATTTATTTATTTATTTATTTATTTATTTATTTATTTATTTAAACTAACGGTAATATTACCGTTCAAAAACAATTTAAACGTTCAAAAAATTGTGCCACCTGTCCCTTTCCAACGTTCCAAAAGGCTTTCCCCTTTGCGGCAATTGTTCCCCGATCTTTGAGAGTTCGGCTCAGCAAAAGGAGGTGGCGGCAGTGTTGCCTATCGGCAAACACATTGCCGAAGTCCCTTGCCTAACACACCCTGTAAACCCTAATAATAATATTTTCTTTTAATTTTATGTAGCTATTCTGGGTCTAATAGTAATGTTTTTTTTTTAATGAAAAGATGAAAGTCTTAAATCCAAAAAAAAAAAAAAGTTTTAGGAAAAAAAAATATTTATGAGTATGTTATCTTGTAAATGAAAAATCGTCTTAGTGATTTATTGTTAAAAAAAAAATGTAGCATATTATTTGATACAAAGTGAGTTTTGTATTAAAAGCTTAATTACAAACAAGT
Organism: Helianthus tuberosus; assembly: GCA_030545235.1. Taxonomy (NCBI): domain Eukaryota; kingdom Viridiplantae; phylum Streptophyta; class Magnoliopsida; order Asterales; family Asteraceae; genus Helianthus; species Helianthus tuberosus. Next base: position 98,731,065 of record CM060383.1, on the reverse strand, counting down.
AGATTGATTCGAAAAACTGGATTAGAGATGGAAATTGGCCGGATATGGAATGGGTTTCGGAATCCCGGTCTCTCAATCCCATAAGCGCTTATAAAATTGTACTCGGCCCAATATCCATCGGTACATATCATGTAATTACCCGTCGATACCAAATATACCCATTAGTTTATTAAAAAAAATTCCCATTGTGATTTCCCAGTACATTTTTTCTTATCATTTTAATTTTTATGTGTTCTTTAGTTTTTAACAACTGCAATAAACTTAAAATATGATAAATTAGATAAATATTGCCACCACTATAAAAAAGTTTGAAATATTAAATTATGTAAATTTGATAATGATATAAATCTCAAAGATAATGGGCGTTTGGTTCGCGTAATGATTTGGAATTGGAATTTGTATAGGAATTAGAATTTGGAAGAATTGGATTTGAAATTGAAACATTCTAATTGGAATTGGAATCTCAATTCCATTTTTGTTGGGTTTGGTTGTCAAATGAATTGGAATCCATCACCCCGGCACCCACAACCACCAGTTCGTGTCGAAACGGTACGGGTCGAAACGGTATGTTCGAAACGGTACGGGTCGAAACGGTATGGTTCGAAACGGTTCGTGTTGAAAACGTTCAAGTCGAAATGGTACGGGTCGAAACCGTTTGCGTCGAAACGTTACTGGTCGAAACCGTTCGCGTCGAAAAGGTACGAGTCGAAACTGTTCGCGTGGAAACGATTCGGATCAAAACAAGTATGAGTCGAAACGGTTCGGATCGAAACGGTACAGGTTGAAAGGGTGCGGGTCGAAACGATCAAAGATTCCAATGAATTTACTTTAATTACTTCACATATAGGAAGGATTTTGAATTCCTTTAGTTAAAGGAATTTGAAGGAATTCATGCCTAATTCCAATTCCATTGTTAACCAAACACATGAAGATTGGAATTGGGATTCCAATTCCATCAATTCCTTAAATTCTATTGAATTTGACGTTTGGTTCGCCGAATGATTTGGAATTGGAATTTGTATAGGAATTAGAATTTGAAGGAATTGGATTTGGAATTTAAACATTTCAATTGGAATTGGAAATTGTTGGAATTGGAATCTCAATTGCATTTTTGTTGTGTTTGGTTGTCAAATAAATTGGAATCCATCACCCTGGCACCCACGACCACCAGTTCGGGTTGAACCGGTACGGGTCAAAACGGTTCGGGTTGAAGCGGTTCGATTCGAAACGGTTTGGGTCGAAACGGTACAGGTCGAAACAGTTCGCGTGGAAACGGTTCAATTCAAAACGGTACGGGTCGAAGCGGTACGGGTCAAAATGGTTCGCGTCGAAACAGTTCGATTCGAAACGGTACGGGTCGAAATGGTTCGCGTCGAAAGGTTACGGGTCGAAACCGTTAGCGTCGAAACATTACGAGTCGAAACCGTTCGCGTCGAAATGGTACTCGTCGAAACTGTTCACGTCGAAACGGTACGGGTCGAAACGGTTCGGATCAAAACCAGTATGGGTCGAAATGGTCGAAGATTCCAATGAATTTACTTTAATTCCTTCACAAATAGGAAGGATTTTGAATTCTTTTAGTTAAAGTAATTTGAAGGAATTCATGCCTAATTCCAATTCCATTGTCAACCAAATACATGAAGATTGGAATTGAGATTCCAATTCCATCAAATTCTGTGAACCAAACATCTTAAGAGATGGAATTCAAATTCCAATTCCCTTAAATTCCATTGAATTCATGCCAATTCTCTTAAATTCCATTGAATTCATGCGAACCAAACACCCCCTAAGTTCTTAGTTAATTGAACAAAAAAATATGTATGTAAATAATATTATCAAATACATAGTCCAAAAGAAAAGCTTTGTTTTTCACATAATGAAACTTGTAGAATGAACCGTTACTATACTATGGTAGAAGTAGAATAAAAATAAAAATAAAGTTTTTTTCTGGTACTTAGTCTGTGTAAACGGATATATAATTTCAGGTAATCGAATGTTGTAATAGAATGTTTATATTTTAGGCAATTATTGTACATAACCAATTCAGAATATCTCCTCCTCAATAGGAGATTTAGTTTGTATTTTATATAGGGATTTTGTATCAATGAGAAATCAATCAACTTATCGATTCTTTCATGGTATCACACGCCATACGACCCTGCCACCCTATTCTCCTCTAATCGCCGCCGACCGAACACCCTTCTTCTCTGTTCGCCGTCGTCGGACCACTCCCTTACCCTCCTGCTTCCCTTCTGTTATGATCCTCTGCCTCTACTTCCCTCGTGGATACTAAATCCCACCCGGCTCTTGCGGTATCGAACATCAAGACTCATGTTCCGGTCACTCTCGAGAACGATTCGGCTCACTACACAACATGGTCTGCCCTCTTCAAAGTCCAATGTCAAGTGTTTGATGTTCTTGATCACCTCAGCCCTCACCCGGAATCCACTTCTTCCTCTACGGATTCAGCGAAAAAGGCCGCTGAATTGGCCGACGCAGCCCTTTGGCAACGTATAGATGCTTTTGTGCTTCAATGGATCTATGCGACCATCTCGCCCGACCTTCTTCACATCATCCTCTCCCCTGAACAAACGGCTTACGAAGCCTGGACAGCCTTGAAGAACCAGTTCAACGACAACAAAACTACCCGGGCCGTCTTTCTTGGTCAGGAATTTGCTCACCTTTGTCTCGATGGGTTCTCCTCCATGTCGGAATACTGTCAGCGGGCGAAGCACCTTGCTGACCAATTGAAATCAGTTGGCTCTCCAGTTGATGACAGTATGCTGGTGATTAAAATATTAACTGGGTTAACGGAACAATATGACAGTATTTCCACTGTTTTACAAAATCGCGACCCCTTACCCGGTTTTACTGAGGTGCGTTCACGCCTTATTATGGAAGAAGATAAAAAGAAGCGTCAAACTGCCCGCGCTTCTCAACAGTCCGCCACCGCTCTAACTGCTTCGGTGTCATCCTTTTCCCCGGCTAACACGACTGATCGTGGTCGTGGTCGCTCACGCGGACGCGGACGTGGCCGTGGTCGCAACTATAACAACAACAGAAACTACAACAACCGGGGCTCTCAACCGAACACACCGAATCACCCGTACATTGTTTTTCCAAGCAACTGGACAGCGAACCAATGGGCCTCGCTTTTGTAAGGTTCCTCATCTTCTGGGCACTCATCTTCGGCTTCAAACACACCTCCATGTCCCTATCCCTCTAAGCCGACTCACAACAATCAGAACTCACAAGGCATTCTTGGCCCTCGGCCCGATCAAACCACCTACACTCCTACGGATATTGAACAAGCTTTGTACACCATGGCTTTAAATCAACCAGAACACGGATTCATGGACACTGGTGCCACTTCCCACTCCGCAAACGAACAAGGTATCTACTCCCCGTCTAATTTTAATAAGTGCACTGACAAAAATATTATTGTTGGTAATGGCATGACCATTTCGGTTTTGGCACAAGGCAACCAAACCTTACCCCCCCCCCCTTTCCACCTTTAAAGTTAAACAATGTCCTTTTTGCCCCTCAAATCATTAAAAATTTAATTTCGGTTCGCTGACTTACTACTGATAATCTTGTTTCAATCGAGTTTGACCATTTTGGTTTTCTTGTGAAGGACCTCAAAACTCGGGCGCCTATCCTTAGATGCAATAGCACCGGCGATCTTTACCCATTGACACAACCGCTTTCTACCATCTCTCAACCTTCCGTCTTTGCTGTTGTTACTCAAGATCGCTGGCACCAACGTCTCGGCCACCCGGGCGACAACCTATTGCATTCTTTAAAAGTTTCTTCTAGTATTTCTTTTGGAAAACAAAACAATAAATTATGTGAACCTTGCGTCTTTGGAAAAAGTGTCAAATTACAATTTCATGATTCGGTTAATTGCACTTTTTTACCTTTTGATATTGTTCATAGCGACTTGTGGACCTCCTATGTTTTAAGCACGGGAGGGCATCGATATTATGTCTTATTTCTTGATGATTACTCTAATTTTTTATGGACTTTTCCTCTCTCGACTAAGTCCCAGGTGTTCGCAACATTCACAAAATACTATAATCACATTACAACCCAATTTGAACGAAAAATTAAACAGTTCCAATGTGACAACGGTAAGGAATATGCTAATAACCAATTCTTGCACTTTTGCAATAATCACGGTATGCATTTCCGTTTCTCTTGTCCTTACACTTCGTCTCAGAATGGTAAAGCGGAGCGCAAAATCCGCACCATCAACAATATGCTTCGCACACTTCTAGCCCAAGCTAACCTTCCGCCGAACTTTTGGCATCATGCCCTCGAGACTGTCACATGCCTCCTTAATATCCTACCAAATAAAAACCGTGATTTTTTGTCACCTACTACTCTCTTATATAAATGCCAACCCGAATATCAACATCTTCGTGTTTTCGGGTGCTTGTGTTACCCCATCCTACCCGCCACTACAATCAATAAACTTGCCAATCGGTCTCAACCGTGTGTGTTTCTTGGCTACCCTCCAAACCACCGTGGCTACAAATGTCTCGACCTCCAAAATCACCAAATTTTCACTTCTCGTCATGTTCACTTCGAAGAAACGATTTTTCCATTCAAATTCCAATCTACCTCCTCACCTACATCTTATAACTTTCTTTCTTCTCCTCTCGTTCCTGTTCATCCAGCCCACATAGTCGACCCCACCTCCTCTACCACTTCAGCCCAACCTACCTCGGCCCATACCACCTCTCCATTTAATTCACCATATATGTCTAGCCCAGCCCATACTATCTCTCCCCACACTTCTCATTCTTCACCTTCACTCCTGTCTAGCCCAGCCCAATCTACTGATACCTCCCAAATGTCCGGCCCAGCCCAGCCTACCACTTCTGTTGCCACCGCTACCATTCCCAGCCCAGCCCAGCTCACTACTCCTTCCCCGAGCTCTGCTTCAATCTCGAGCTCTCCTTCCGGCCCACACACTAGCTCACCTTCCGGCCCACCATCATCTCCTTCTTCAAGCCCAAACCCAGACCCTCCTTCGACCCAATTACCAACCACCCTCAACCACGGCTCACCTTCGCACCCTCAACTGAATCATGAAAGTGCAATTAACCCCCCCCACTCGTACTATTCGAACTCGATCCATGAGCGGGATCGTTAAACCTAAACAACTGTTTTCTCTCCATACCACTACTATTGCACCAATACCCCGAAATCCACAGGTTGCCTTGTCCATTCCTGAATAGAACCGTGCCATGACCGATGAGTTTAGTGCACTTCTTAAAAACAAGACCTGGGAGTTAGTGCCTCGGAAACCGAATATGAATATTATACGTAGCATGTGGCTGTTTAAACACAAATTCAATTCTGATGGCAGTTTGGCACGTTACAAGGCTCGACTCGTGTGTGATGGTCGCCGTCAACAACCTGGTATAGACTGCGGGGAGACATTTAGTCCGGTTGTCAAACCGGCTACCATTCGCTTGGTCTTATCTTTGGCATTGGCTCAATCCTGGAATATTAATCAGTTGGATGTCACTAATGCGTTTCTTCATGGAACGTTAAGTGAGACAGTTTACATGTATCAACCTTTGGGGTTTCGTAGTACTGATTATCCGGATCATGTTTGTCTTCTAAAGAAATCTTTATATGGTCTTAGACAGGCACCTCGGGCATGGTACCAACGCTTCACCGATTTTGTGGTTTTACAGGGATTCACGTAGAGCAAGTCTGACACTTCCTTATTTGTCTATCGTCATGGTCGTGACATTGCCTACTTGCTGATTTACGTGGATGATATTATACTCACCACTTCATCGGATGGTCTTCGTCAACACCTCATGCAATGTTTAGCTGGAGAATTTGCCATGAAGGATTTGGGATCTTTATCATACTTTCTGGGTATTCAGGTGACACGAGCTGGCAACAACATGTTTCTTTCTCAATCGGCCTATGCTAAAGACATTATTCATCGCGCTGGAATGGATTCGTGTAGGCCTGTAGCCACGCCAGCTGATACACAGTCCAAACTCAGTGCTGATTCCGGTCCTATGCATGATGATCCTACTACTTATCGGAGTCTTGCGGGTGCTCTCCAGTACTTAACTTTCACCCGTCCCGACATTTCTTATGCCGTTCAGCAAATTTGCATGCATATGCATTCCCCTACAGCGGCACATTAGAATGCATTAAAGCGCATTATTCGTTATATACAGGGGACGATTGACTTGGGGCTTCATCTTGGTGCCACTGACACGTCCTCCTTGCGAGCTTACACTGATGCTGACTGGGCAGGTTGCCCCGATACTAGACGATCTACATCTGGTTACTGTGTGTATCTTGGGGACAATCTGATTTCTTGGTCGTCTAAACGGCAGTCTACTATCTCTCGGTCTAGTGCTGAAGCCGAGTATCGCGGAGTCGCCAATGTAGTCGCTGAAATCTGCTGGCTTCGCAATCTTCTCCTCGATTTGCATCATCCTCTATCACGCGCCACCTTGGTTTACTGCGACAACGTTAGTGCTATCTATTTGTCCGGTAACCCCGTTCAGCATCAACGCACGAAGCACATCGAACTTGATATTCATTTTGTTCGTGAGCAAGTCCAGAAGGGCAATGTTCGAGTGCTTCATGTTCCGTCTCGGCATCAGATTGCAGATATTTTTACTAAAGGCCTGTCGCGTGTCTTGTTTGATGATTTTCGATCCAGTCTCAGCATCCGGCCACCCTTCGCTTCGACTGCGGGGGTGTAATAGAATGTTTATATTTTAGGCAATTATTGTACATAACCAATTTAGAATATCTCCTCCTCAATAGGAGATTTAGTTTGTATTTTATATAGGGATTTTGTATCAATGAGAAATCAATCAACTTATCGATTCTTTCATGTTGGACCTACAAAAAAACAGCTGATATTCAAAGGCAAAAACATGACCACTGTTGAAGAAGAAACAAGCACTGATCGGAGGCCAAAGCTCTACTCAAGAAGACCAAACATCTGTTCAGACCAAACAACATATGTTCAGGCTAAACATATGTTTGATATAAAGCAACAACGGTTTGAAGATCAGCGGTTTCATCAATGTAACAATATTTTGTTTGTAACAGAGTTTTAGTGTCTTAGATCAGATGTTAGATCTCTGCAGATGTTTGTAACATATTTGTAATATTTTCTGTTAGACCATCCTCAACGCATCAGTAGTTTGTACGCCCGTGATGATGTGGATTTCATCTGTTTTTTGAGGCGCACTCGAGATGCTTTGAAGGGGAGAGGTCCGAAGTGCATGTCCATCTACAAGGGCATAGAAAATTTTGGTTTTAGCGCCAATTCTTTTATTTTATAATTTTTTTATTCAACTGTGATTTATTAATGAACATTAATTTGATAAATCAACTTTTCTAAGCATACATGAACAACAGACAAAGAGAGATGAGAGTGGTTTGTTAATGTGGTGTTGCTACGGTGGTACAATCAAGGCGTAGGTGCTATTGTGTCGATGGTGGCGAATCTTTCAATAGAGGTAGGAGAGAACTGAGTTTTATTTGTGTGCGGACACAATAAATAAATTAGAAAGACGATGATGTGAGTATTTAAATTAGTATTGTTTTTTCATGATCATGCAACTTGGAGTTGATTTTGTTTAATGTCTTTTCATAATAACTTGTTATATTTTATTAAGTTATTGTTTTTTATTTCTTTTTCAATATTATCTTTCACTGTTTAAAAAAATTAAAAAAGGTGATGATGTGTAAAATGTAAGGATGTGTAAAGATGTTTGTAGGGTTAGAGGTAAAGTTAAGGATTTTAAGGGTTTTTAAGAGTATGATGCGGCTGCTTACTTGGCAGCTAAGGGCGTTCTTAGCATTCGGGATAGTATTAGGAATGTTAGATGTCATTATAAGGGTGATGTCAACTGATTGTAAACAGACCTTTTGTACTTAGTATAAATATATCTCACCTGTTAGAAATCTATTTATCACTTCACACATTCTCTTTTGTAGGAACAGTTTTGTGAGTGATCAGACTGAGGGGGATTGTAAAATCATTATACTGTAATTGCAATCAGGCCCGGCTTTGTGGGCTGGGCAGCCCGGGTAGACGCCAAGGCCCAAAAGGTTTATAGGGCCCAACAAAAATTTAGGGTCAAGATTTTTAAATGAGCACTGTTATCTTAAATGTTTAATAAATGACTTCAGTAACAAAAAATGAAGCGAGTTCAATGGTTAAGATACTCAAATTTGAAAACCAAGGTCATGAGTTCTAAACCCTTCCTTTACATTTTTATTTCCTAAACAATTTTCAGTTAATCCCATGCATTTTTTATTTCCTAAACCGTTTTGAACTATCAATTCACTTAATTAATTGACTCTTCGATCTTGTTAACAAGATGATTATATGATTAGTTGGTTAATATTTTGGGTTATAATCTTGAGGCCATGAGTTCAAACCCCATGATTAGCATGTCATATTGTGGTTTCTTGATGTATATTTGATTAGTTTATATTATACCAATTTTTTATTTCGCCAGGGGCCCAAATTTTTTTTATCACTCTCAGAGACGACCCTGATTGCAATCTTAGGAATTCAATACAATAACAATTTCTGATATATCTTCCTACTTGTGTGTTTATCATAATTACATTACAATTTACAAATTGTTTGTTCTTAAACTGTTTAAAATACACAAGTATTATAAACTCAGATCTTACAATTGGTATTAGAGTTTGGTCACATTAAACTCGACTTCACAATCAGTTTAATATTCAAAGACCAGCTCATAAAGATAACCAATCTGTTTGTAACTCAGAGTTGTAGAGTGTAGAATTTAAAAGTATTTTACACATACTACATTTTTTCTTTAAAAGAACAAAAGAGATTACACAAAATGACCCCCATAACACTAACACTGGCTTCAGCAACAAGCCTCATATGCTTGTCAGTTCTGAGCATAATATCTGGTAACATAGGATGGCTCACGTGCTTTCTCAACAGATAACAGGGTGTTGAAAGTCTGTTATATTCGGACCTCACATTCCACTGGTATCTAGTGCCAAAACCCGAATGTTCAAGAACCAAAGAATCCGGAAAACTACTTAGGGCAAGATTTCAAAAATTTGAGCTAGATGCAAAGGCCTTCAGCATTATGGTCATGGCTCGGCCTCTATGTCGGCCTGTTACATTGCAACAGTGCTAAAGAGTTGTGGGATGCATTGAAAGCGCGGTTTGGTGGGACGGAGGATGTGATCAAGAACATTTGAGAAATATTTAACCAACAATACAAGACTTTCACACACGTTAAGGGAGAAACCCTTACACAATAGTTTCAAAGATTTTCTTGTTTAATCAATGAATTAAAGTTGGTAAACAAAGAGTTTTCAAAATCAACTTTAAGTAACAGATTTTTAAGATCACTTCCTAAGAAGTGGGACACAATAGCCATTGTGATGAGAACAATCCCAGATTTCAAGGGTATGACCCTGACTCAGCTTCATGGATCGGCTACAGGTGCGGATGGACGCCTACCACGCCCGTATTGAGACTCTTTTGATGCGGGCGATATCCAGGCGGCTATCGATCATGGTCGGACCCCGTATCGATGTCGTCGTTGCTGCCATGCCCGGGTTAGGATCCGCAGCCGCCTGACACTGCTCAGGATCCGGGGCCGTCAGGCACCAATCAGAATCTGGATCGAACGGTTTAGGATGGTTTGTTGTCCTTTTTTGGATTTTGACTTTTTATGTATTTTGGACTATATCATATATAAACAAACTTATTATATAGATATTTGCAGTTTAAGTTTATTTATATTTGTGATATTTATTTACAATGTCTAGATTGGTTGATTGGTTGGTTACGTCTAATGCATAATACGATATGACACGTCACGATACATCATGATAGGATACGATACAACACGTCAACATAAAATGTGATACAAAATACAAATACAATACGATACGTCACGAATATGTACAATACAAAATACAAGTACGATACGATATAACACGATAAAAATATAATACAAAATATAAAACACCTAAAAACAAAAATAACCAACAATAAACACCAACCACCACACCCAAAACACCAAACTTTAAACTCAAAAAAAATACATGGTCGTTATACGGATCGTATAGCCCTATACAATCCGTATAAGACTAGTTGTTAATCTGCCATGTCTAAAGTTAACTCTATACGACTCATATAGGGCTATAAGATCCATATTGAAAAAGCAATGTTGCAGATAAATTTAAGAGTGTACAAATAGACCTAACCTTTAAAAAAAACATTTCTATCATGAATCCTACTCTATGTATAGTTAAAACAAAAAGAATTATTAAAAAACTGAAACAGAATAATAGAGTTCGTCACCAACACACAATTTCCCAAGAAGATCACATCAACATCTATGAACATTAAAAAGTGTTTTTAAACGTTTTATGTTCGGAACATAAAAAGAAGCACATACATTGACAACCATATTTGAAATTCGAATTTCAAATTGTAGTTGGCAGGTAGGTATTTTAACTTTATAAACAAAAGCATCTCCTGATTTAAAAACAAACACTAAATACGACCTGGCTCTATCTACGACCTAATATTCCATTTAAATTCGACAAATTAAATTACTACTAACGCTTCGAAAACAACACTAGAATCAACATCGACATTGATACAGCGATCTTGAATCCTGAACTTTCCCAGAAATTATGGTTATCACCTCCACCATTCACACCATTCTTTGCTGCTGATAGTTCTTCTCTCAGTTCTTTCAGCGCTTTATCTCGCCTCTCTCCCACCTGCAAACACCACATGTATATTTATTTGTGTCAAAGAAATCAATACTAACCCGTACATACTTAAAATCGACCCGTTCAACCCCTTTAACTAAACGGGTTATGATCAAGTTGTAAACGTGTTAACAAGTCGTTTTTATGGGTTAAACATATCGTAAACACATTGTTGATTAGTAGACCTGTTTAATTAAAGAGGTTGGCGGGTCAAACTATTTATTTAAACAAGTTAAACGTAGATGTGTAGAGTGTAGGAAGCAATAGAATTTACCCTTTGGAGTTTTCGGGTTTGAGCCCGGGCTTCATGTAAACAGAACTCCAGTTTAAGAACCCGTTTCTTCAAATCCTGATCGGCTCTACGATGTTTCTCCAACTGTCATACAAATTGAAGGTTTTAACTTATCACCACATAATGACAAAAATACTAAACAAATTCAAAAATATATGTAAATATATAAAAGATATTTTTGCATACTTGGGACTCCAGATCCTTGACTTTGAGCTTCCAATGTGCAGAAGTAACCCTTATTTCATCTCTCAGCTTGGCTATTTCTTCATCTTTATCTGATAAAAGTTTATTCATCTTTTCAAGGTTTCTAGGTGAAACCTCATCAAGAATCTTCCTCAATTCACAGTTATTATTGGCTCCAGATTTAGCTAGAGCTTGCATGATGTCATGCTCAACCCGCATGACTTCATCTTTCAGTTGCTTTTGTGAAGACTCTCGCCATTGAAGATCCTTGCGCAAAAGATCTAACTGTTCTCCCAGCTTATTGACACGCGCTTCGTGCTCTTTCAGTGACTGTTTCTTTTCGTCAAGTTCCTTTAACAGAGCCTTGCATTGAAGCTGTGCAGATTGAGCTGAAGCTGCACTTGCTTCTGCTGTTGCTTTTGTTGATGACAGCTGGGATGTGAGATCATCTATATCGCGCAGGTACTGCAACGTTTTGAAAGTAATTATGCGATATTCAAAAAACAATATTGTTATATAGCGAGAAGTAAATAATTAAATGATTGGTTGTTTTGCAAAGTCTAATTATTAAATAAAATTTAGTGCCAAAATAACCAAATTCGAAAATAGGTATCTGATATAATATTTTTTGTAGATATGATATTATACATGTATTGAGAGGATATATGAAATTATCCATTTATTTCACAAATAGATTAATATTGTTATGGAAGTGACTACCGAAAAGTGATTACTTGACACGAAAAATCAAAAGCAAAATATGTTTATCTACATATTAACATGTTGTGATTCTAGTCGCAATAAACAGAATCGTTTACAAGATGCAGATATAAATACCTCCTGACAATTAATAAACAAAAAACCATCATATGGTAATTTTAGTTATTACAAACTAAGAAGAGGCTATAATTAAAAAAAGCCAAGTAGAGACTAGTTAGATGTTATAGATCATTTAATACAGAATGTGGAACCATGATCAATAAGTGTGAATATGCATACATCCAATGCACTTGAGATTTAGCAAAATGTCTGGGTCCATGTACATTATTATCTTATTTATGGCCTTGAATGACCAACATTTGCACCCATAGTTGTCGATAGCGGCTATAGTGGTCGCTATAGCGCGCTATATGGCGATGCGACTATGTGTCGCTATATTGGTCATGGCGATGAATAGCGAACTTAGCAACAGTTAGGTTTTTTTTTTTGATGTTAATATCAATTAGATATAGCTATAAAATAGCTGGATTTATAGGTTTTTGTTAAATATACATGTAAAATAGCATATATACAAGGGTATTTTGATGTAATATACATATAAAAATTTTCAAAAATCTTTTTCTAGTGTCATCGCTATTTATAAAATAGCCGTCGCTATTTGTCGCTATTCGCTACGTAGCCTATAGGCGCCTTGTCGTTATTTGTTGCTATTCGCCATCGACAACTATGCTTGCACCTAATCGAAAAGTTAGAATTTGAGAGGGAAACTTAAATTTGCACCTAGATAAAGAGGTGAAGGATATGAAAACATGACATGATGAAGTGACGTGAATTTATGACACAATAACACGAAATTTGTGGGTTTGGGTTTAGTGTAAATGGGTTCAGGTCGACCCGTGAACATGTTAAGCTAAACGAGTTGAATTCAGGACCTTCAGGTTGACCTGACGGGTTTGTGGGTTGACTTGTGTTTGTATGTTATAACTTCAAAAGGTTGTATAATTAATTCCAGAATTTAAAAATTAAAAAAATTGACACTAATTTATACAATTTCACTAATATTTACAATTTAAACAAATTTCATATATTGTGTTGTAAATTTGTATTTTTAAGTATTAAAAGGCAAACTAAAAAAAAACAGGTTAACAGGGTCAAGCTCGTGTCAGCCCGCATATATTTGCACGCACGATCTTCGTGTTCGGGTTCCTGTCGGGTTAGATCCACCATCCCATGAACACGACCCATTTACCATTAGGCGCAGTCACGCAGATCAACCATAATTGATATTCAAAAGCCATATCTATATTATTATTGATCTTATCAAGAAAACCCCACAAAGAATGGAATAATAAGTGCAATATGGCCAAAATGGGTCATTTCCAGGTTATTAAAAATTTGCAAAAGACAAAACTTTTTGAACCATTCATAAAACAAGCCATAAAGTGAAACAATAATATATTCCATTTACAAAAAGAAATCTCTCAAAAAATCCAATAAGAAACAGACAAAATGCAGCTAGAAAAGATTGTTTTGATATCATAAATTTGTTTGAATCTTTAAACTAAACAAGATCAAATCAAGCAACTTAGATGCAATCCAAAAATCACACTATTCACTATGTGTTTTTGTAGATGTTAATGAAAGAAAAAGTCAAACCTTTGCAGCATCAGATGATGATGCTTGAAGCTGCAGATTTCTCTCATCTAAACTCTTTTGCAATCTGGCAATCTCCTCTTCCATGCTTTTAGCTCTAGCTTCTGCTTCCTGTAACAAAAAAGAATCAGATCGAGACCGACGATTTCATTCATCAAATCAAGAAACAACCGGCAACACATGCCTGTCTGGTTAAAGATTCTTTAGCAAATGATTCTTCTTGCGAAGATAGCCTGCTTCTAACATCCTTAAGCTCGGCTGCAAGCGACACAACATTCCGACGAAAGTTCTGTTTCTTCTCACTCAGATCCCTCAGTAACGGATCAATCTCACGCGTTGAAGTCGTTCCAGACATTTTTCAATCAAAAATTGAATTCAAAACATATAATTTGGCACTGTAACATCAATTCAAACCAATTAAACACCCCTCTTTATACTCTTTCAGGTGCAGAAATCTGTCCACATATCTTGATTTATCCTGTGATCATACGAACAAAAAGTGTCACCTGTAACCGGGAGTCAAAGAAATTGGGAAATTAGAAAAATAATTTTCTATATATGCTGTATATTATTATTATGTATAAAAAAATCAAACTTTGAAGTTGAACGTGTATAGATAAACAATAAATAATAGTCCATACGAAGCTGTCAATTTAACAAATATATAGATCAACAAAACAAAACACATCACAACCGCACATTTGGCATCTTAAATATAAATAATTTAAAAAGAAGCCTCATGAAACTTGTTCACTTGTTCCTACCTCATAACACACACATCAGATGTGTGACTACACGTGAAAGGGATTACCACAATTAATACCTAGATATTATTTAAAAGTTGAAACTCATCACCAAAAGTAAATAAATAAATAAAAATAACGTAAAAACTCCTAAATTAACCTAAAATTAAAAAAAAATTAGGTTAAAATCTGTTCGTCCAGTTCAGCTTTAGAAACAAATAATCTCATTAATTCAATCCACACATACAAATGAAAACACAAAAAATAGATCAAATTAAACGAAAACATACACATAACAATGGATTAGCTGAAACTCATCACCATCGCTGCTGAAAATTAGCGTAAAAACTCGTAACATTAACCTAAAATGTTGAAAATTAGGTTAAAATCGGTTCGTACAGTTCTGAAATGGAAAAAAACCTAGATTCAGATTCAGAAACAATAAATCATCTCAAATCGACACATTTACATATACGAAAACATAAATTATAGATCAAATTAAACCAAAACAGACATAAAAAACGAAAAAAAAAAGAACTTGTTATGAAGGAGCTGAATGAGATCTGAGAGAGTTGAAGAGGTGATTACCGGCGGTGGCGATAGGTGGTTGCAGGCGTGAAGAAAGGGTTGAGATGTGAAAGAGGGTAGGTTCGGAGTGGAAGATTAATAAAGGAAGGGGTAGGTTCGGATAGAGGGTAATAAATGACAAAGGCCGAAGCTAGAGGTTTGGTGGACCGTGAGCGCGGCAAAATCAAAATATTTGGTTTGGTTTGGGTCAAAATGTAAGAAACCTACTTTACACGATGGATTTGGCATCTTCTGGCCCGCAAAACCTGTGTTTACTTTCGTCTACCGACTTTACAAGTCATCTCATGTATTAATTATCATTTTGAAAACTAGACCGAATAAGGGTGAGAGGGGCACTCCCCTCTCTTGCGCACCTTCAATCAGATAGTGCCACGTCAACTCCCCTCTTAAATTCCTCTAACACCCCATTTTGATGGCGGCACTCCCCTCTTTAGGGGAATTGGGTTTTTATATATTTTTAATTAAGAAAATATCACATGCACATTCCATTTTTTCAATAAATGTCTGACACTTGAAAATATCACACCCTCACTTTCCATTTTTTCAATAAATGTCTGACACACTTGAAAATATCACACCCTCACTTTGTGCGGTGAACACACACCGCTTTCACTCACCGATTACCCTCCCCGCGGGGACGGCGGCGGTGTTCCCGCTCGGGGACTAGGGTCACCGCTTGCCTCCCCGCATGGTGCCCCGTTCACCCTAAGTAAGGACTTTAACTAATTAAATAGTTTATTGAAAATGAGATAAATAATAGTGTCGTCATTAATTTGGGTCATTAGAGTTTCCGACTTATCCTAAAAACCTACCAAAAATCTTGCGACGCCCTTAACTTGGGTCGTTCATGCTTTCTATGTCTATGTAGAGTCAAAAACATGTTGTTACTCTTAGGGAGGTTAAAGGTTTTGGATGGGACTTCGGGTTGGGTATGCTTTTACCTTTGCGAGGAGATAACACCAAAGTGTAAAGGACTTGATTTATATAAAAGTAACTACCTCAGGGGAATTGACGACTCACCAACGAACTAAATAGAGACAAGTAATAAATCTCTTAAACTATCTAATTAATTAATATTATACCCGACCTTGAGTGGCGTTTCCCTGCTGATGCAAAGCGATATGGCTGAGTGTGCTAGGGTCCCTAAAAAAGAACTACACAATTATACGTTTACACACATAGTCCCTCGTCTGACAATCGAGGCCTTGCGACTCCATGGTCCAATCTAGTTAACGAAGCATCAAGAGTGTGAGGACTGGCAAAATTCTAGGTTAATCCGTACGACCGAATCATTATTTATTTAACTAATTACGTGCATTAGACTTAATTATATGTGAATTGAGTCCATAAAGTCTAGCAATGTGATCGGGATGTCGCGCCTCGGTTAAAGATAATATTTATAATTCAGAACAAGGTTCTACATGTTTTAGATTTAACTCAATTGCATATATGATTAACGGATTTAGTGTCGCGTGGCTTAGGTGCCAAGAGCTATCAACGTCATAGACGACGGACCGCAATGCACTTTGTTACCAAGAACATGTAAATCCTAACCTAGACAAGGCATAACTGCACATAAACATTTCGCAAAGTCAAATTTAATCTTCACTCGACAATTCGAATTCGATACAAATGCAAGACAATTATCATAGGTTTCAAAAACATATAACAACTTGTCACAAATCAAATCTCAAAAACGATGTTTAACCCTAGAATCATACAAAAACCTACAACGGGGTGAAACCCGAGAGGATTAGCCGTTCATGACGAATGGAACTTGATCACCAGATGAATGAGACTCGAACACGAACATCTTGAACCTTGATGATGGAGATGAAAGAGGATTAAGGTTTATGATGGATTGTGGAGGTGGATGGATGATGGATTGGTTGATGATGATGAAGGTAATGGATTAGGGTTCGGATGATTCGGTTGGTTAGATGGAATGGTGTGGAAGAATGATGATGATTGGGGTGTTCTTGGCTCCAAGATGGTGTTCGAACTCAAACAATTGCGTAACTCCTTTGAAAATACCCAAAACTAGTAATATATCCTGTCCCCAAACATTCAAAATGGAAAATTCGCGTTGTCATCAGTTGAGGGCGTCGCCGACGGCTTGTGGATAACCAGAATACTTCTGACGCATTAAATGGTTGTCTACGAACAACTTTTGCCGACGGGGCATTCTGGAGTGCGTCACCGACTAGCAACTAGGGCATCAGCGACTAGCCCTCTAAAACCTGTTTTTCTAATTTTTTATTTCGCATGTCCAGTTGTTCCGTTTTCAATCTTGATGCTTCGTAAGGCTCCCAAATAACTCCTTAAACTCTGTTAGACCTGCAAAACACAATTATAATCAAAGTAGGCCACTTGGAACTAAAACTCACGTAAAAACATAAATTTAAATACGATTAAGCATCGGTTTTCGACCACGCATCACAATGTCCGAGGAAATGCATGGGTTATTGCATTTGGTGTCGTTGGTATCTTCTTATCGCATATCAATAAAGGTTTATTTTATGAGCGTTGGTGATTACCCGGTAAACCTTTTTGTGTCGAAATTGTTCCAATATGCCTAGAACATTAAATCGATGGCATTATTTTGTGATTAGTGTGAAAAATAGATAAATACGTAATATGTATATTATTGTATCGCATTTTCGGCTTTTATCACGTATATGTTAATTTCGTTATAAATTAATCATTTTATTAGCAATTTTTCACCAAACAAACTCTAGCATGTAATCAATATGTGACTGAAGAAACACTGGTTTAATTGACCGGAATCAACTGAACCAGGGGTTTTGAATCAGCATAAAAGGGGTTAAATCTTCTCGTCCGATTCGTGGGTGACCGATCTTCTTCCTCTACTAATCACTGCAAAACAACAGCTGTTAGACTCGCCATGGGGAGAATGGGGGTTCTCTCCGTGACCACCCTCCGGCGTGAGAATAAGTACAAGGTTTGATGAAGAAGAAGAAGTGTAAGTGAAGTGAATGTAACTTGAGAATTATACCTGAATTATCATTCTATTTATAGCCGAAGTTTGGGCGGGAAAACCTGTTGGTGAAAACTTGACGGAAGATGCTTTTCCATAAGCGGTTATTTTTTTCCCATTGTTAATCGTTAACGAGTGTGCAAGCACACGGATCGTGATTTTGATCAACGGTTGGGGTGTTGCCACGTGGAAAGTGGGCAAGTGTAGGTTTCTCTTCAATTCTGTGCCATCATCGTGACTTTGAGAGAGCCTGGGATGATGCCACGTGGCCATTTGGTTATAACCGAATGGTGGTGCACAATGGAGCCATCTAGAAGAATACAGCTGTAATCCTGTGTGGCTCTTTTTTATGTCCATTGTATGGTATCAGAGAAGTTATTTTTATCCAAGTCTGGATATTAATTATGCAGAAGTGTTTGTTAGGATTTTTATCCTATCTACTATGGAGGTTGGCGCAAGGATTTGTTAATCTTCCTTTGGCGCGCAGGTGTTGATCATTGTTTTCCTTCTAAGTTCTCTTTGTAGGACCAGTGCGCGGCCGCGCAAGGTCTAAAGAGGGTTTACTGACGAGGTTATGGTATGGTCCTAAACACTTAAAGAAAGGTTTTTGGGACCTTACCCCTTCAAGTCCCCCAGTCTAGTGTTGCTCTTAAGCAAATAAGTGGAGCACTGGACTATGAGAAATTGGTGTTTTTGTTGTAGTTCTTGGAGAATCTTCTTGGGAAAGATACTCTTGCTTATGAGTTTTGATTTTAGAAATCTTGTCTTTGGAAAGTCGTCCACTTGTAGATCCTCAAGTGGAACTTGTAAATCCTGCTCGGCCAGGCACTTTCTGAGGTTCGATACATGGAAAGTCGGGTGGATGTTGCTAAGTTCCCCTGGTAGTTTGAGTCTGTAGGCCACTTTTCTGATCCATTCCAGAATCTTAAAGGGTCCAACATATCGAGGCGCGAGCTTTCCTTTCTTGCCGAATCTGATCACACCCTTCCAATATGAAACCTTTAGGAGTACGTGATCGCCAACGTCAAATTCAAGGGGCTTGCGACGTCTATCGGTGTAACTTTTCTAACGACTCCGAGCTTTCAGCAGATTGTCTCGAATTTGGTGGATCTTGTCAGTTGTTTCTTGCAGTAGCTCAGGACTGGTTAGTTGCGCATCTCCGATCTCATGCCACACAATCGGCGATCGACATTTTCTTCCGTATAATGCCTCAAATGGTGCTATTTGTATGCTAGAATGATAACTGTTATTGTACGAGAATTCGACTAAAGGTAAGTGCACATCCCAATTACCACCGAAATCTATGACACACGAGCGAAGCATGTCTTCAAGAGTACGAATTGTTCTTTCAGTCTGACCGTCAGTTTAGGGATGGAAAGCGGTACTTAGATTAAGCGTAGTACCGAGAGCAGATTGAAACGTTTCCCAAAGACGCGAGGTAAACCGACCATCGCGGTCAGAGATGATGTCACGAGGCATCCCGTGTCGACAGATGATCTCGTCGGTGTAGATTCGGGCTAATTTTTTCTACCTTGAAGTCTTCTCGTATCGGCAAGAAGTGAGTAGATTTAGTCAAACGGTCAACGATAACCCATATGCTATCGTGACCTGAAGTTGTACGCGGGAGTTTCGTGATAAAGTCCATGGCTATGCTCTCCCATTTCCACATCGGGATCTCGGGTTGCACAAGTAAGCCAGAGGGTCTTTGTTGCTCGGCCTTGACTTTCGAACAAGTCAGGCACTTCGAAACATAGATAGCGATATCCTTCTTCATTCCAGGCCACCAGTATCGTAGACGAAGGTCATGATACATCTTGTCGGCGCCAGGATGAATGGAATATCGAGACTTGTGTGCTTCATCCAGCATAATTTGTTGTAAGTTAGTGCGCTTGGGAATCCAAATTTGGTCCAGATAATGGAAGATCCCATTCGATTTATTCACTAACTGCTCGCCATTATGATGAATCCTTTCCTTCTTCAAGGTGCGTTCGGTAAAACAAGCATGCTGAGCGTCACAGATAAGAGTTTCGAGATGGTGCTGGGCGTGAACATTACGAACACTATGCAAATAGCTTCGTCTGCTGAGAGCGTCGGTAACGACATTTGCTTTGCCAGGATGATAACGAATCTCACAGTCGTAATCGTTGAGAAGTTCCACCCATCGGCGTTGACGCATATTCAGTTCTTTCTGTTGGAAGATGTGTTGTAGGCTCTTATGGTCTGTGAAGACCGTACACTTGGTACTATAAAGGTAGTGTCGCCAAATCTTCAACGCAAAAACAACTGCGCCTAGCTCGAGGTCGTGGGTTGTATAGTTCTTCTTGTGGATCTTGAGCTGAAGAGAGGCGTACGCGATAACCTTGTCTCGTTGCATGAGAACACAACCAAGACCAAGGTTCGAGGCATCGCAATAGACAACGAAATCATCCTTTCTGTCAGGTAAAGCGAGAATGGGAGCATTGCAGAGCATATGCTTGAGAGTTTGAAAGGCAGTCTCTTGTTCGGTTCCCCAAACAAAAGGCTTGTCTTTATGCGTCAAGGAAGTGAGCGGGACAACGATTTTCAAAAAGTCGGCGATGAATTGACGGTAATAGCCCGCCAATCCGAGGAACGAACGAACATCGGATGGTGAATTTGGAGTAACCCAACTCTTAACAGCTTCGATCTTTGCGGGGTCGACGTGAATACCTTGACTATTGACGATGTGATCGAGGAATTGAACCTCCTCTAGCCAGAATTCACACTTGAAGAACTTGGCATAGAGTCGATTCCCCTGGAGTAACTCGAGAACCAAACGTAGATGCTGCGCGTGTTCGGTTTTCAACTTCGAATAGATAAGGATATCATCGATGAACACGATAACGAAGCGGTCAAGAAATGGTTTACACACGCGATTCATCAAGTCCATGAAAACCGCGGGTGCATTAGTTAAACCAAAGGGCATTATGACGAATTCATAATGGTCGTATCGGGTTCGGAAAGCGGTTTTCGATATATCTTCCTCCTGAATGCGTAACTGGTGGTAACCTGAGCGTAAATCGATCTTCGAAAAACATGTAGCACCTTGCAATTGGTCAAACAAATCATCGATTCGAGGCAGGGGATAACGATTCTTGATAGTTAGCTTATTCATCTCCCTATAGTCGATGCACATCCGGAATGACCCATTCTTGTTTTTGACGAAGAGGACTGGTGCGCCCCAAGGAGAGGTGCTAGGGCGAATGAAGCCTTTGTCAGGTAATTCCTGGAGTTGACTCGAGTGTTCGCGCATTTCGGATGGAGTGCGGCGATAAGGAGATTTAGCAACAGGGTTGGCTCCAGGAGAAAATCACGAACCACAGGCACCTTATCGATTGCCTTAACTTCCTTTTTCTTCGCTACTACAATGTGTGACAAGAAAGCTCGGTATTCCTTGCGGAGATACTTGCTAGCCTGGACACACGACATGAGTTGGAGTTTCTTCGAAGCGACTTCACCATAGACACACAGTTGATCACCATTAGCGAGCGAGAAGCGAATCATCTTATCAAAACAAACAACTTCAGCACGATTTTCACGAAGAAAATCCATGCCTACTATGATATCGAAACTACCAAGCTGCATCGGAATAAGGTCGATAGGAAAGATGTGATTGTTGAGTTCGAGGGTACAATCACGAAGAACAGAATTGACAACGACGGTTCTTCCAGGGGCAACTTCAACATTGAACGTCGAGGGGAGATGGGCGTGCTTACGATTAAGGAGCTTTTCGAATTCTAACGACACAAAACAGTTATCGGCTCCAGTATCAAATAAACACGAATCATATATACCATTCACAAGGAACGTACCATTAACCACATTGTTATCTGCTTGGACCTGGCGTGCATTGATGTTGAAGGCACAGCCGCAGGCTGCTGGCTGTTGTTGCTGCTGCTGTTGCTGAGGTTGTTGCCGTTGTGGCTCTTGCTTCACCACTCGATTGGGGTACATGTTTGCGAAATGGTTGGGATCACCACACGCAAAGCAAGCTCTAGCATGGATCGCAGGTGCAGGAGCCGCTTGTTGGCCTTGAGGAGCAGGAAGTAGAGCATGTTGTGCAGGAGCTTGACCTTGAGCTAGAGCTGGAGCTTGACGTGGACCAATACGGCAATTGGCGGTGAAGTGGCCGTACATGTTGCAGTGCACACAGTATCTGCAAGCAATCTCCACGGGATGATGAGAAGTACAAGTAGGGCAAGCCGGGTGAGGACCAGTGTATGCACGCTTAGCTAGCGGTGCATGGGTGACCGGTACCGCTACTTGGCGGTGTTGGGGCTGCGGTTGAGCAGGTACTGATTGGAGCGGAGCGGCAGCTGTGACAGCGCAATTCTTGCTACTGTTGTTGTTGTTCTTTCTCTTGCGGCGGGAGGACTTTGAAGACTGTGGAGCGGCGGCGGTTTCAGCGGTGGGAGCAGCGGTAACTTGATGGAGATTCTTGGAGACTTTATCAAAGTAACCAGCCTTCACTCGTTTGTCGTTGATCTCAGCAGCGAGTAAGAAGGTTTCCTCAATAGTTGTCGTCTTCGCAGCTTGAACGAAATCAGCCACGCAATCCGGAAGAGAACGGATATACTTCTTGATGGTGATTTCGGGAGTAGTAACTTGCCCTGGACAGATTATGCTCAGCTGCTTAAAGCGAGCAGTTAAACCAGAGTTGTCGCCATCCTTTTGTTTGATGTGCCAAAACTCATCCTCCAACTTTTGAAGCTCGTGGGGAGGTCAGAACTCTTTCATTATGATGTCCTTCAACTCGTCCCACGTTAGTCCGTAAGCTGCATCATTTCCACGCTTGTTTCTTTCGGCAGTCCACCAGTCCAGAGCTCTGGACTGGAAAACGCCGGTAGCGTTAACAGTGCGGAGATTATCAGAACAGCCGCTTTGGTGCAGGGTGACTTTGATAGAATCAAACCATTGAAACATGGCAGTAGGTCCATCTTCTCTGGTGAATTCCTTGGGTCCGCAGGCTTTGAACTGCTTGAGCTAAAAGTAGACTTAGGAGCATCAGTCCTGGACTCTTTAGAAGACTTGCTAGCGTTTTCATTCAGCTCGCTAACAATTTGCGGTATAACCTTCGCCATCTGCTTGGCGACCAAAGAAGCGATACGCTTGTCTTCATGATTACGACGAGCGGAACGGGAGTGAAACGATCCAAATGACGACATTGTCTGCAACAGACATCGCCATAGGACTCATACACAAATTTTGATGAACCCTAGTATAGACTCTCACTCTGCTCTAACTACTTCATATAAAGCTCAGGGACACGAATAATCACATAAACACATAGGCACATAGGCACGTAATCACAGAAGCACAGAAAAACGTAACCACATAATTCATATTATATTTTGCACGTATTCACCTACATATATTGCACGTATTCACCTATCATTCAAAGTCCACGAGTTCGATAATAGCGATTGCGATTTGCGAGTACACAACGAGTAACATAGCATAAGCGAGTAACATAGCATGCGATTATCCACAAGTAGTAGCGATTTGTTAGCGACATGAGATAGATGTGCAGTGCGAGTCATGTGTGTCGATCAAAGCGAAAAGGTACGATGCGTTGGTGACTTCCAGCTTTTCGTTGTTCGCCAAAATATGTAAAACCACATAAACACATAAATCTCACATAAAAACGACGAATATCAGAGTCAGCAGTTGCGGGCTCAGAATCGAAACATATAAAATCAGCGAGCGAACCTGAAATCGAAAATAGAGTGTCTCGGCTAGATAGACATTGACTGACCAAAGTGATTCGACTATTCTCAAGGACTCAACGTGTACGTTTTGGCCTAATAGACTGTGCTCTTTCACCGACATACGGTGAATGGCACGCATCTTTTCAGTTATTCACGCAACTCGAGTTGTTGGAATCCATCGAGACTTTGGTGAGAGTTTTGCAAAACAAAATGAAGAACGGAACGAGTCATCAAGTTTCGGGTTTCACCCCTAACTTAGTGATTGCATTCCTTTTTGTGTGATAGAATCACGAGATAGAGAGAGAGATTTACGTCGAAGTACGGATTTCACTCCTGATTCAACAAATTCTTTTGTTTATAGTAAAAGTGCGGGTCAAACAAGCGATCTGATCGAGAGTTTGCAGTTTTCACACCTAATCTCGATCTAATCACTCGTTCATTTTTGAAAATAGTGCGGTGCGACTACCTTAGGAAAGTCAGTTGTGATAGTATATAATGATTGTGAGTAGACCGAATAACAGAAATAGGCTCGTGCGGAACCCCTAACGGGTTCGCACAAGGCGGTCTGTTGGTACTTAGACTATAGACTAGATCGTTTCTAAGACATCGACCCGGACTAGGTCGAGTCTTGCCTAATTCCCTATAGTTATGGCTCTAATACCAATCTGTCACACCGCAACCGATGACGGAAACATCGGGGCGCGGCACTGAGCGAAACAAGTTGTCCAAGAGAAATTTCATAACAACTAAATTACCGGATAGTTAATATTATGTCCCATACCATAACCCATCAAGTAAATCAATTATTACAGACATAGATATCTCTAGGCAAATCATTGTTCCGACAACTCAAATCAAATAAATAAATTGTCTTTGTTTCTAGACTCTCATTCCTACTTGATTCCACAAAAGCAGGTAAAGCACATCATCCTAAGCACCTGTCACATACGTTAAAATAGAGGTCAATACACATAGTGTAAATGTGAGCATACAAGTTTAATAGTATAATAGAGTTCGAAATCGTTTACGCATAACCAGCATGTAACATGTAACAAAGTGAAGGCAAGTAGGTTATTGACAGAGAAATATGCACAGACGTGACTACGAGTTGTAGAATGCGCAAAACATATCCCCACTGAGACATGTGAAGTAAATCCCTTAACAACCCCTGTCCACGACAGGTGCTGAGTCCAAACTATAGTACTATCGTTGCTAAGGTGTCAGGCAACAATCACTGTGTTAACATAACATACAAGCATTCATCGAATAACACGTAGCATGCAATAACGATCAGCGTATAAATAGTGTTGCGTTGTGTGTCGATTGTGATTTGAATAAGTAACGTATGTAACACCCAAAAGTGCGTAAAGTAAAAGGGTTCGAGTATACTCACAGATAGCATTTAAGTTAATAAACACTATCTTGGATTGAAGGGAGCGTTGAGAGATTAGCCTGAACAGTTAACGATAGCATAAGCGAAGAACGGCGCGTAAAATGGTGAGAAGTGACTAAGTGTCGAGTGGTAATCCGATCGGATGGCAATCCGATAGGATGGTCATTCGATCGGATGTCAATCCGTTCGGGTGGTCATCCGATCGGATGGCCATTCGGTCGGATTGACATTCGTTTGGGATGGATGTGTTTGTGTATGATGGCTTTGAATTTTTCGTTGTATCATTTTGAAAACAGAGAAGTATCTCTATCCTTCAGGTCGGTCGGTCGAACGGTCGTTCGATCGGATAACGATCCGATTGGCGAGACATTTCTAGTGAGAACAAGTTCACAGCAGGATGGTCATTCAATCGGATAGTCTTCCGATCGAATGGCAAACCATTAGAAACTAATGATCTTTGAAAATTACTAAAATGTTTAAGTGTTGGAGATCCAAACGTCAACCAATCGGATTGTCGTTCGATCGGATGGCAATCCGATCGGACGGCAATCCGATCGGACGGCAATCCGGTCGACATTCTGATTGTTTGAAAGATTGAAAATGTCTAAGTGTGGGGGCTCAGGTACAATCCGATCGGGTTGTTGTTCGATAGGATGGCAATCCGATCGGACGGCAATCCGTCCCTATGATCAGATCGTCTTGAACCTGATTATTTTGAAAGTTTTGCGGTTTGCTTGAGACGGTATGACAACGTACTAAACAACGGAACCTCGTCAAGCCCCAAGTCGTCCGACCGAAATGGGAATCACCCCAGTTCGAGCAGTTTACTGTTCGTGACGGTGGTTCATGTTTAACCCGAAATCGGTTGTCTCCTTAATATAAATCAGATCTCAGACCGACACTTCACTAAGAAATGAGTAGAAGGCCTAAATGAGCTCCGATTCTAACGGTTTTGGGTGCATTGAGTGTAAAAGAGTTGAAAGAAAGTTAGAAAAGTATCTTTCAATCCTTTTAACTTTGAAAATGTTTAGATCTATGTGAAAACAATGTTTAATCGTGTGGAAATCCTTCAGATCTGAGTTGTTCTTGGTGGAATGAAGCCAAACCTTGAAGTTCATAAGAACTCCATGATGATATCATCCTAGAACACCTCAAATCCACTGATTTCACGGTTAAAAGTTAAGATTCAAAGGTGAAAATGATGAAGAAGTGTGTGTAGATGATAGATGTACAAGATTTGAGTTGAAAACTTACAAGAATCGCGAGAAATCGAGAGAAAAGAGGGATTGAGCGTGCTGGTCGAACGAGAGAGCTGTGACAGGGGGTATTTATAGGTTGCCAAAAGAGGAAAGTGGCACAAGTGTCGGATAGGATGTCACTTCGATAGGATTGTCATCAGATCGGATGGTCATCCGTTCGGATGGTCATCCGTTCGGATGACCATTCGATCGAATGGTCATTCGATCGAAGTGGCATTGCGAGTTGGGTTTCGACGTTTCGTTTTGCGTTTCGAGCGTTGCGATGCGTTTAAGCGAGTTTCGATTGAGCGATGCAATAGATTAATAATAATCACACAATTACTATATCTAACACACAATCATCCTAAATAACTTGCGTTTAGCGTTTTCGATTAAGTTGCGTTGCGATAGAGTTGCGATTGCGTTTCGATTATTCACCACAAACATAAAGTAAACATGCACAAGTAACACATAAATAGCACACACACGTAAGAATCTATCAATTAAGTTGCGATTGCGATGCGATTAGCGATAAAGCGATAAACATCGATTAAAACTTGATTATTAATAGATACTCCACATAATACAACTAAAGTAAATAAAATACAGAATTCGATTACAAGTCGATGAAGTAAAGTCAATAGTCAAGCAAGGAGTGACAAATCGCAATTAGCAATCTTTTCTTCCTTTGACTTTGACTTTGACTTGTACTTTGACTTTCGTAACACGGGGTGTTACATGTCAGACTTCAAGTGGCTGCCGATTTGAATATGAATATTTGTAATTTCATTGCAGAAGTACTCGTTGTGACATGAATATAAGCTCGCATCAAAGCTTCTTATTCTTCAATGGACCATATGCGAGGTTGAGGTTTAGGCTTAGAAAAACCCCACGTCAACTTGCTTACCCTTTTTCTTTCTACTTTCATGCTAGAGTAGCAACCGAGGATGTAGTTGATGTACCAGAGGATTGGGTGTCATGAGGGTTGTATGTGACGCCCGGTTGGAAAGTAGGCATGAAACATGGATTGAAGTATTATCCGATATCCGAACTACCTGAAAATTCGGATATCCGAAATTTCCGAAATATCCAAAAGTATCCGGAAAATTTATATTTGGATATCCGAAACTATCTGAAATATCAGGTTCCGAATATTAAAAAATATTAAAAAAATAAAAATCAAATAAAAAAATTGTATATTCCCATGATAAAAATAAAATGAATGGTTAAAAATAATTTCAAAGGATTAAAGAATGTTTATAAACCAAGAAAATTTACACTTCGTATTTCTCCGCTGCATGTTTTTATTTAAATGGCTTAGGGTGTTACATGCCTTCCAACGCTATACGCATCTTGAGTCCGCATGGCCGGACACCTCCAACTCAGACCGTTGAAGGTGCTCTAAAGTCTGATTAGCAAATGGATTTAAAATTTTTCGATATTAACTCGGATCGAATCATCTACTTTAATTCTAGTGATATAACAAAATAAAATAAAAGTATATCAGGATGGTAAATAGTTTTAGAAGTTCTCTTCACTTGTGCAAAATTAGTTCTTTTTACTTAAAGTTATCTTGTACGGAAATAAATTGATGCATATAAACTAAAGTGTCACAATACTATTTTCTTAAAATAAAAACGCTTACCTACTCTACACCGATAATCCTACATAAATATGTTTTGCTCAGGTTTAAACCTTAGACCTCACCAAGAAAAAACATATGCCTTTACTGACTAGCTCCAACTAATGCTAGAAATTTCGCTTAAAATAAACCAAAGAAAGTTGCTTTATAATTTTATGTAGATAATGGAGGATGAATAAAGCCACAACTCAAAACGGTATTAATGGTTTTGTCTAGTTTGGTTTTAATTTTCAACCATTTATTTTATTTTACTTTACTTTTTTTAAATAGACTAAAATCCGTTACTAGCAATTTAAATTACATGTTAACTCATAAATCCTCAAAATCGCATTGTGGGGTTGTGTATGTTAGGATCAGAGGCTCTCATGATTATGTTTGTTTGTATGTTTTGAACAATTTGTGAATATGAAAACATGTAAAGTGCAGCGGAAATGAAAACAAACTTTGTAAACACAATCAAAGGAGAAAATAGTTTGATAAACAATTGCTTCTCATAGAGTCAAAGGATTTACAAATCAAAGCAAAAGATTACAGATATGCTTACAAACTAAACTCCCCCTCAGCCTGATGCCCCAAGGTTGGTTGCACACAAGATGAAAGGATTAGATATGAGGAGAAGAACCCGCTCAGTCAATCAGCTGTAACAGTACAGGGTACTGTTACATTTATAGGCAAACCAAACCACTGAGGTATCTCAGCTGACGTCACCATGAAAGCGACCTCTAACCTCTTAACAAACTCTAACCTCTGATCTATACAAACACTGATGTACTAACTACTGCTATTACATTTCATTACATAAAAGACACTTAAACAGCTGCTGCATCCTTCCACTGCTGTGAACCCAGCAGTGCTTGTCCGGATCAGCAGTACTTGACTCAAGGCAGTAGATTGAATCAGCAGAGCTTTGGTCTTCCATCAGTCTTTGACATTGGGCAGTAGATGCAAGGCAGCAGTTGTAGGTTAGTACTTAGTGAAATCAGCAGATAGGAGGTCAGTATATATGAAACCACTTTCAAGGGGAGAGATTTGTATGAACCAACAGTAATCGTCTGCTTATTCTGGATCCACTGCTCTGATCCAGTTTTGGCTTTAATTATCTGTTCCTCTGATAGGGTTCAATCCCAACAATCTCCCCCTGGAACAGATAATGCCAAAACTCTTCATTATTTGTGGAAGACTTTATTGCCTCATTAACAGTTCCCTTATCTGACCTTTAAATTGTAATTCGAAGTCTAGGGCATCTGTATCTTCATCATCCCTGCTAAGTGGAAGATCAAGGAGATCCTGCAAATCTTCAAGACTCAGGCCAAGAGCTTGTTCCTTTGATATTTTCTCCACTTCTCCACCAGACCTGAGCAAAGTCAATACGCAGGTCTGTTTGTCAGTTTCCCACTTTTGTATTTTTGAGCCTGGTGGGTTTCTTGGGAGATGTTTATTTGCTGAAGTATTTGGTGAGGCTGGTTTGTTCATGACTGGCTGAGCAGCACTTGCAGATTGTTCCAATTCAAGATCTTCTTTTATCATTACTTTCGTGCCTGCTTTTACAATGGCATCTCCAGCTAATAGATCTTGAATTGTTTCCATACTAAACTGGTTTTTGCTCCTTCTTTTGTAGATGGCAGCACCAGCTGGAGCAATGGTTCTTTTGACTTGCAGCTTTGGTGGTCTTTTAGAAACCTCTGCTTTAGAATAGTCAGGCTTTTGAGGAACATTTGGGTCTTTCTTTCTTAGTTCCTCCAACCTTTTGTAGGTGACCCTGACTACATCTTCTTTCCATCTGGCAATTTTTCTTTTGTTTCCATATTCAGCAGCAACCAGATCCTCTTTCATTCTTTGCAGTTCTACCTGTTTGTCAGGTACATTCTTTCTAAACTTTGCCCAGTCAGGAGGAGTGTGAGTGACCTTCCTTTTTATCATGTCTTGAATTCTTGCAGCTTCATCTTCAAGCTCAGGAACAGTCCACTCTTTGTACATATATCTCTCTCCTTTATACTTTTTGTGATCCATGATGCTTTCAATGTAGTCTTTCTTCAAAGTTTCAGCTGCTCTTTCTGAAATTTGTTGACTGGCATTTTTTGCAAATTGTTCTAGGGATCTGACTTGTGTGAGCAGATATTGATAATTTCTTGAAATTTCTTTGTCAGATTTCCCTTGTGTGTTTCTTTTTGAGATATCCTCTGCTTGCTTGGCCTTGATTTCCAAATATTCATCAACATTTTCAGGCCAGGAATATCCCTTTATTGATGGCAAACTCCTTTTGGCAGGGTTATCCTCATAGTAAAAGGATTTTATTTCATCTCTAACAGCTGCTAGTTTAAGAGGAAATTGAACACCTGCAGGAGGTAAGGGCTTGTACATAGGAACTGAAGAGAGAGGAACAGGTTTTGGTATTGTGACAAGAGCTGAAGATTTTGAAGATGTTTGTGGTGGTGAAGTGTCATCATCTTTGAGAATTAGCCTTCTCCTTTTTGTTTGAGGAGGGGCTGATGATGTTTTGGATGGAACAGTGGTGGTGGATGTAGTGGCAGTGGTTTGTGATTGACTAACAGTTGTTGAAACAACTGGTGTTCCAACCACTGTTGTCATTACAGCAGATGTTGTAACAACCACTGTCTTCTGCTTCTTGGCAGGAGGTGATTTTGTTTTTGGTGGTAATGGTGGTAAAGCAGTGGATTTGGTGTATTTTGAAGTGGTGTGTGTTGAAGTGAGGACAGATGTTGAAACTACTGAGGTACCAGCAGTAGTTGATACAGCAGGAGTTACAACAGCTGTTTGGGTGGAGGTTTGATGCTGATGACTTTTGGATGGTGGTTTTGGAATATGCTTTGGAATTCTGGATGAGGTGGACTTAGGCTTCCTTTTTGTCTTAGGATTTTTAGTATCCTTTGAACCATAACAACCCTGCTCATACAGCTCCATGAAAGCTCTTTTCTCCTCATTCCACCTTGAAATATCCTTTGCCATTCTATCTCTTTTTACACTTGCTACTCCTTTATCAAGTGCTTCTTGAGTAGCATCAACCTTCTTACTACCATCTGGCACATGAATTTTTCTGGTCATGGCATCCTTTTCAGGTTCAATGTAGAGACCATCATCTATTCCTTTCTTCTTCCACTCCTGAATTTTCTCCCCCTTTTTGGCATTATCGTCTGGGAGTTGATCAATGAAAAGTACCGTTGGAGGAGCAGTGCCAGTGGTTTGCAAGAGCTGAGTTTTGAGAGCCTTTAGATCAGCCTGAGTGTTCTTGAACCTTGACTCCATTGCATTTCGCAGCTGTTGGACATGTTTTTCATGTTGCTGATCTGCTAGTTTTGCTTGTTGATGGAGAAAAGGTTGAAATAAATCCCAGAGCTCATTTGTAGCAGGTGCCCTTTGTGGAGCAGGTGCTTGAGGTGGAATAGCAGTTGATTGTACCTTTTGTACTTGTAACACCTGTTGTAGCATATCTTTGAGTTCTGCAACAGAGTTATCAAGTTTTTCAATGCGATCCGTCAATTTCTGGTACTTTAAATCATCACCCAAGTGAATGAGATCATCTGATTTCCCACTAGCAGTGGTTTTATCAGTGGTAGATGTATGGAGTATACTCCAAACATTAACCACTGATGCCCCTTTTTCTTGGTACTGGGGTCTTATTCCTTCAACACTTGACAACCTTTTGATGTTGCCAGTAGGATAAATAAATCCACTGGTGGTTGGTAGAGGTGCTATAAAAGGAATTTCCTCCAAGGAAGTCTTATTAATGTAACCACTGTCCAACTGTAAACCAGTGGGTTCAACAGTTGTAGTGGCTGCTTCACTTGGACTACCACCAAGAGTTACTTGTAACTCAAGGGGTCTAACCTCCTCAGGTTGTGTTGGTGGGTTAGCAGAGATTGATACATCAGACCCAGTCAGTTGTTGAGGTATATTCTCTTTGATAGGTGATTGAGAAGGATTGGTTAATGCCTGGTTCAAATCAATTGCATCCAACGACAGTTTAGTTGGTGGGGGAATTGTGGATGTGAAGGGTGGTGTAGAAAGTGGATTTGCCCCGGGTATTGAGCTGTGGATGATAGAAACGAGTGTTTCCAGAGCATCATGATGTGGAGACCCTATTTGTACAACCTGTTCTTTTTGTGAAGAAGCAAGAGGAGTTTCGGTTATGGGTTGAGATATTTGTACCAACTGCTGTGAGGAAGTAGCAGCAGTGGTTTCTTGTGACTTTTGTGTTGTCACTGGCAGAAGCTCTGGTATCTCATCCTCCAGAGATGCCTTTTTGATGGTTTTGGGGGGTTTTTGTGTTTTTCTTTTTGTTGGCTTTTTGGTGATTTTAGGTGTGGGTTTCAAAACAGTTGTGCTGCTGCTTTGATCACCTTGAGCAGTGGGCTCAGCAGCAGATACCTGAGGAGCAGTTGTAACTGCTAAAATCTGCTCAGGCACCTCTGCTTGTGTTTTGCAAGGTGCTAACATTCTTGAAAAAGTTTCAGTTGTTAAACTGTTTATTTGAGTAGAATCACCTTGGTTTATTACAGCTAAATCATCCTTACTGAATTTCTTTGCAAAATAGTAACTTAAAAACCTTGGAAACAGTAAGAATGATTTTGTTTCAACATTATTAACCAAATCTTTAAAAATTTCCCGAGAATAGTTAAAATTTTCTCCTTGAAGAATTGCATATCCCAGATTTTGAATCTTTAAAGGGATTTCATTGAAAGAAGTGGTTTTGTTTGAAACACATAGTAGGAGGGTATGAAATAAAAATCTGGTTGCAGAAGGAAAATAACCTTTTTGTAAGGTAAGTTTCTTCATCATTGTGGCTTCATACACTCTCTCAATAAAGTCAGTTTGCAACTCGTTTTTAGTGAAAGAAATTTTACCTTCTTGATCATTGAGTTGAAAGACTTCTGAAATGGATTGTGGCGTGATTTGGACAACTTTACCCTTTATAGAAGAGTGTATGGTGGTTGCAGTGTCTCCTTGTTTTTCAAGGGTTGCATTCTTCCAAAACTCCCTTTGGGTTTCCAAATAGATTGGTGCATCGACAGTGAACAAAGTTTTGTACTTTGATTTTGCCATGGTGTCAATGATGGAATCGAAAACATTTGTGGTTCCTGGTTTTGTGAGAAGACCCAGGAGATTGTGAGATGGTTTATGTGGAATTTCAGTGGAGATTGCCTTTTGAGAGGCTGTTTTCGATGATGATTTGGATGAGGGTTTTGAAGATGACTTCGATTTTGTCATTTTAAAGATGAATGATCGAAGAAATTTGTGAGAGATGAGAAGAAAAACTGCTTTGAGAATAGAATTTTTAAGAATTCAATTCGACAGTGTAAAACCCTGTTTGGGGTTTAGGGCAGGGTTTTATTTAGGAAAAAAAATGATCGCTGATGTGGCAGCGGTTATTACGATCTGAGGGCTAAAAACTGACCATGTGTCAAACACTGATGAGACGGATGAAGTATGGAGAACAGTTGTTTTAAGAGCCACTGACGTATCAAGCATCAGTGGTTACAATGGTAAAAATTGTGGGCAGTGGATGATTTTTGCTATCAGTGGATAGCATATCAGTGGATAAGACACTGATTTTGAACATTAGTGCTTTTCAAGAAAATGAGGGATCAGTGGTTAACTTTCAGCAGTGGATAGTGTTTAGAGATCAGACGTTGGAACAGAACAGTGGTTAGGGTAAATGGTTCAGATCTTGAAGGGCAGGTGTTTCAGCAACAGTTTTGAAGATTTTCATTCAAGGTTTTGCCACATGTCAATGTTGAAAGACAGTGGTTTAGTACCCCAGATGATGAAAACTTTTTGCTAAGACAACTCATTTTCGTTTAATATTCAATTAAAACATGAGTACCCTAGTAATTCAAGCACAGTTTGCAATCAATTTTTTGATGAAAATTTAGGAGCAAACCTGAGTATGACATGATCATGACATATGTACCATTTCATTTTGACCCATTTATGAGGACACTAATACCATCAAAAATAAGGTATTACATCCTGACAGGAGCTGAAACTATTGCCAACAAAAACAAGCATAAGTTCCAAATATATTATTCCAAAAAAATGAATAATATATCCTGGTTATTCGAGAAAATCCTTTGATCATAACAAAAAAAATGGTTAAAGAATTTTCTAAGAGTAGTATCAAAAAGATCTGGTATAATTTCAATAGAGTATATAATCACATCACTCACAAGTTTTTGAAAAATGGTCAGTAGTTTGACAACAGTGGTAGGAAACTTTTGGAATACATTTTGACCACTGTTTGGTATCATTTTCTTTGTCAGTTGATTGCAAACATGAGGACACATGGATAAATTTTTGAACATTTGTCTAGTCCTCTTTGGAGTTCATTCACTGGAATCAAAACCTTTTCCTGAACAGATGAATGCACATAGTTGCTTAATGACCATTATTGCCCTAAACTTTGACTCATAAGTGTTTTATGTTTATACTCTTTTCTTTTGACATCAAAAGTTTTGAGATAAACACACTTCTGAGTTTTTGTGAATTTTCTTAATGTATTTTAACATAGTTGATTTTGTCCTTTTGAGGAACTCAACCTGTTTTCAACACATAAGATCTGAATGACTAAAGTTTCAATTCCCTCTTTATAGAAAATCAAAACACTAATGTCTTATGAATCATAGGTTTTGTTAATCTGAGGTTGATACTTTAGTACTTAATGTAAACATCACAAATATTAAAACAACAGTTGAAATCAATATTGAAAATATAGAACAATCCCATAATTTAACAGATATGTTTACAGATCTGAAAACTATGAGTGACTTCTGCATGATATCACTTGTTGTGTGAAATTTGTGTGTCATATGACATCTTGGTTGATTTACCGAGTTTTTGATTAACCACATAGAACATGATTTACTCGATACTCTGTTTTTCAACTAAATACAACCAACCTTAGTATCAACGAATTTTGAGCCGAACTGTTATGTCAATTTGACTGTTAAATCGAAATTGACTGTCCAGGCTCTGATACCAATTGTTAGGATCGGAGGCTCTCATGATTATGTTTGTTTGTATGTTTTGAACAATTTGTGAATATGAAAACATGTAAAGTGCAGCGGAAATGAAAACAAACTTTGTAAACACAATCAAAGGAGAAAATAGTTTGATAAACAATTGCTTCTCATAGAGTCAAAGGATTTACAAATCAAAGCAAAAGATTACAGATATGCTTACAAACTAAACTCCCCCTCAGCCTGATGCCCCAAGGTTGGTTGCACACAAGATGAAAGGATTAGACATGAGGAGAAGAACCCGCTCAGTCAATCAGCTGTAACAGTACAGGGTACTGTTACATTTATAGGCAAACCAAACCACTGAGGTATCTCAGCTGACGTCACCATGAAAGCGACATCTAACCTCCTAACAAACTCTAACCTCTGATCTATACAAACACTGATGTACTAACTACTGCTATTACATTTCATTACATAAAAGACACTTAAACAGCTGCTGCATCCTTCCACTGCTGTGAACCTATCAGTGCTTGTCCGGATCAGCAGTACTTGACTCAAGGCAGTAGATTGAATCAGCAGAGCTTTGGTCTTCCATCAGTCTTTGACATTGGGCAGTAGATGCAAGGCAACAGTTGTAGGTCAGCACTTAGTGAAATCAGCAGATAGGAGGTCAGTAGATATGAAACCACTTTCAAGGGGAGAGATTTGTATGAACCAACAGTAATCGTCTGCTTATTCTGGATCCACTGCTCTGATCCAGTTTTGGCTTTAATTATCTGTTCCTCTGATAGGGTTCAATCCCAACAGTGTACAACTTTAAAATAAATAATTAGAATTCAGTACACATTGTCCAAAATCTTCAAGTTATACAAAATTTAGTGAGGATTATATTCATATATTTTTTAATAGTTTATATTTAACCTCTTTCAATTAAATCATTTGTTTTATAAGAGTTTAAACTATTACATTAAATAAAAAATTAATTATAATCTAGACAAACAACACATACAATAATCAAAAGGTTCATGTGCCTCCCGCCTACCCTATCGTGTAAATTAGGGGTGTGCATGGGTCGGCTTGAGTCGGTTTTGGCCTAAAACCATAACCACAATGTCGGTTAATGGATATAACCATAACCATAACCGATCGGTTATGGTGGTTATGGTTAATAGGTTTTAATGGTTATAACGGGTCGGTTGTGGGTGGTTAACCGTCCATTTCGTCTAGCTAAAAATAGCTTAATTTTTTACATGAAATAAATTGTTATTGCATATTTGTATATATTAGTATATTGCACAATTTGAAAAATACATATAATCTATAATATTAGTATCAATTATTACTGAATATTCAAATAAAGTGATAAGATATATTCCATAAATTCAAATAAACAATCATATATTAAAAAAATACTGAAAAGTCCTAAGCCCAACAAAAGATTTATTACATGTCGGTTCGGTTCGGTTATAGTGGGTATGGAAACATTAATAACCATAACCGACCGCTACTTTCGATTTTCAGAAAACCATTAACCAACCCACCGGTTTTTGATTTGGTTCGATTTTTTCGGTTCGGTTTTGTCAGTTAATTCGGTTATCGTTCGGTTAATTCGGTTTTTTCACACCAACTTTAATTGCGCGATCATGCTTTATGTGCTTATTCGGTTATCCATTTGACGTGTCATGTATTTCTTCGTAGATGCTCTCAATACATAAAAAATTAATTTATCCGATCAACGTAAAAAGTTTAATAAAATATATTTGGACCTTCGTGGATTGCACATGTAAGTATGCAATTCTTTATATTTTTTAATTTCATTTAATAATTACCTTCACGGATCGTGATACGTGCCTCATGGCTCATGCATCATAACCCATGCACCAGACCCATCTCCACGTTATGCATGATAGATTAGTTTTGACCATTATAGGATAGTTATCATCCATGGCTCATGCATCACAACCCATGCACCCGACCCATCTCCACGTTATGCATGATAGATTAGTTTTGACCATTATAGGACAGTTATCATCCATGATCACCAGTGGCGGATTAAGAATTTTTTTCCACTGGGGTCTATTTTTTGTGTTAAATTTTTTCACAACTAAATATTAAAATCTTCTGGTCGGTCATCGTACTCGGGTCGAGTCAGCGCTAGGAAATAATGTAGAAGTATTTAGTGGACATGAAACCACTACATTATTAAGAATCATTTTTAAGAATCAAGTTATCAAATTATGGTGATTATGTCAAGGCCCCCGGCCCGGTGTTACCCGGTCCAGAAGCTGCGAGACAGAAACCCGTGGTATTTATTATTTAATTTGGCAGCGGAAATGTTGACAGGATCTTTTTAACTGAAAATGCCCAATTATTTTGTTTCACAAATTGGGACAAACCCTATTATTTACAATAAAGGAATTTCACGAGGAAATTCCCTGTTTTACAAAACATGTTTATTTATTTTATTGAGCCACCTCTTCAAGCTTTTTAGTGCTACGCAACATTTTTCCCCGGTTCACAGTAAATCACCTGAAACATGTTTAAAAAGATTTTATCAACGGGGAAATACTGGCGAGTCACTCAGGTTATATAAAACGACACATTAGTTATAGATTACAGCATAAGAGCGATTACAATGGCTACTACTTATTTTTATCTGGCGCCGTGCCACACCCTGGTGACGATGGTCATACCACTATTGAGTCCTTTCACCCAAGTAGTGATGATTATCACTGTTAGGCTGGTGAACCTAACCGTGAGAAATTAGTAATGTGCACAATACCCCACTTGCCAGTAATTCAAGATAACCAAGACTTAATACCTGAAACTATAACTCTTGAAAATAATTTGAGTATTGTAAAACATTGTTTGATAAAAAGAGAATGACTCACATTGCAACTTTAATTGGACAGAACCTTGCCTACTGATTTAGCCTTGTAACCTAGTTAAATAACAATGCACACGAAACTAGGTCAGTAACTTAATACAATATTTACGATAACTCACGAAATCAAAACCCTCATGACGAATGACAAAGCATAGCCCGAATTCGGGCAACACTTAAACATCCATCGGATCGGTTTCAATCGATCGGACATTGTATCGTAGCAGTGATCGAGTTAATACCCTGTACTCGTAGCAGTGTTTCCCTAAGT
Source organism: Helianthus tuberosus (assembly GCA_030545235.1). Lineage (NCBI taxonomy): Eukaryota > Viridiplantae > Streptophyta > Magnoliopsida > Asterales > Asteraceae > Helianthus > Helianthus tuberosus. Next base: position 98,692,969 of record CM060383.1, on the reverse strand, counting down.
GATAATTCGAATTTGAGCAGTATCTTTCGTCTTTTAGAAAGTTTTACGTACACAGATGAACAAGCCATGCTCGGTTCAGTTTATAGCTGATTTTTGGGTTTTACGCGGCCCGCGTAAACCTTCTTAAGATCTTACGCGGCCCGCGAGGGCCACCTAGTCTATAACTAGGGCTATCGTGTCACGTGTATGCCCGCCACGTGGCTGACACGTGGCCTGGAACGTGTCCCAATCGATTGCTGCTATGTCGCGGCCCACGTAGGCCTAGCCTTATGGCTTACACGGCCCGCCAGAAATCCAATTTTCTTGATTTCTTGGTTTTTCATAAGCACCAGGGTTTCAGGGGTCCGGGTTTTCACTTACGGGACTTTTTTGGACGTTTTTGAAGCTCCTTACATTCTCCCCACCTTATTTAAAATCTCGTCCCCGAGATTTACTGAAATAAGTGAGGATACTTTCGCTTCATTTCCGATTCCAGTTCCCAGGTGTACTCAGGTCCTCTTTTTGAATCCCATTTAACCTTGACCAGTGCTAGTCTTTTGTGTTTGAGAAACTTGACCTTTCTGTCTTCTATTTGGAGTGGTTTCTCAACAAATTTTAGCTTTTCATTTACCTCTATATCTTGAAGAGGTACTACCAGGGACTCGTCAGATAAACATTTCATGAGGTTGGATACTTGAAATACGTCGTGTACTCCAGCTAGTTCTTCTGGTAGTTGTAGGCGATAGGCGACTGGTCCTATGCGTTGGATTACTGGGAATGGTCCTATGTACCTTGGACTTAGCTTTCCTTTCTTACCAAATCGAACTACTCATTTCCAAGGAGAAACTTTTAAGAGTACCTTATCTCCAATTTGAAATTCCAGTGGCTTGCGTCGATTGTTTGCATAACTATTCTGGCGATCTCGAGCGGTCTTCAGTCTTTCCTTGATTTAAGTTATCTTGTCGGTGGTTTCCTGTACAATCTCGGGACCTGATAATTGACTTTCTCCTATTTCTGCCCAACAAACCGCAGTTCTACATTTTCGTCCATACAGTGCTTCGAACGGGGCAGCTTCAATACTTGCATGATAACTATTGTTATAGGAGAATTCAATTAAGGGTAGGTGGTTATCCCAGTTTCCACCAAAATCTATTACACATGCTCTGAGCATGTCTTCCAGGGTTTGGATCGTCCTTTCACTCTGTCCGTCTGTTTGGGGATGATATGCAGTACTTAGATTTAGTCGGGTCCCCATTGCTTCTTGAAAACTTGTCCAGAAATGCGAAGTGAAACGACTATCCCTATCTGATACAATAGAGAGTGGAACTCCATGCAAAGACACCACTTCGTCCACGTATAATTTTGCCAACCTTTCCATACTAAAGGTTTCTTTCATTGGCAAAAAGTGAACTGATTTGGTTAATTGATCTACAATTATCCAAATCGCATTGTTACCTTTCCTAGTTTTAGGCAACTTAGTAACAAAATCCATTGTTATCAGTTCCCATTTCCAAACAGGCATTTCTAGTTGTTGAAGTAAACCTGAAGGTTTCTGGTGTTCTGCCTTAACTTGTGAACAAGTTAGGCACTTAGAAACATATCTAGCTATATCCTTTTTCATTCATATCCACTAGAAGTTATTCCTTAAATCTTGGTACATCTTATTATTACCAGGATGCATGGTATACCTAGATTTATGGGCCTCCTCTAAAATTTTATTTCTTAAGTCTCCTTGCTTAGGTACCCAAATCCTTTTCTTGTGGAATCTCCAAATTCCATCAATCCCTTGTTCTAATTCTTTTATTCTTCCTTTCATTCATTCAGCATCATCTTTGATTGCTGTTTCTTGAATGTTCTTCAGTTGTTCTATTAAATGTACTTGAAGATTTAATCTAAGAGCGCGAACTCGTCTTTGTTTTTCATGATACTTACGACTTAGGGCATCTGCTACTACATTTTCCTTTCCTTCATGATATTGAATATCACAGTCGTAGTCACTTAGAATTTCCATCCATCTTCTTTGCCTCATGTTTAATTCTTTTTGCCCGAATATATACCTTAAACTTTTATGATCTGTATAGACTGTAAACTTACTTCCATACAGATAGTGTCTCCAAATCTTAAGGGCAAACATTATTTCTCCTAATTCTAAGTCGTGAGTCGTATAATTTTCTTCGTGTTTTTTCAATTGCCTTGAGGCATACGCAATTACCTTTTTGCGTTGCATCAGCACACATCCTAATCCTAGCTTAGAAGCATCACAATAAACTTCAAAATTTTCTGTTCCTTCTGGTAAGGCTAGAATTGGAGCGTGTGTTAACCTTTGTTTTAAAATCTTAAAAGCCTCTTCTTGCCTAGGTCCCCATTCAAACTTAACTGTTTTACAGGTTAGCTTAGTTAATGGTACTGCTATCTTAGAGAAATCCTTAATGAAGCGTCTATAGTACCCGGCTAATCCTAGAAAACTCTTAACTTCCGTGGCTGATTGCGGGGCCTTCCATTGGGTGTTCGCTTCTATTTTGGAGGGATCTACGTGAATACCTTCGTGATTCACCATATGTCCTAAGAATTGCACTTCCTGTAACCAAAATTCACACTTCGAGAATTTAGCGTAAAGCTTCTCTTTCCTTAACAGAGTTAAGAGTGCTCGTAGATGCTCATAATGCTCGTCCTGACTTTTAGAATATATAAGTATATCGTCAATGAAGACAATTACAAATTTATCCAAATACGGTTTACAGATTCTATTCATCATGTCCATGAATGCTGCAGGAGCATTTGTTAGTCCAAAGGGCATGACTGTAAACTCGTAATGACCATACCTAGTTTTGAAAGCAGTTTTAGGTATGTCTTCTTCTTGTACCTTCAAATGATGGTATCCAGAGCGTAAGTCTATCTTAGAAAAATATCTAGCTCCCCGGAGTTGATCAAAAAGATCGTCAATCCTAGGTAATGGGTATCGATTCTTAATTGTAACCTTATTCAGTTCCCTGTAATCGATACACATTCGCATCGAACCATCTTTCTTTTTCACAAACAACACTGGTGCTCCCCACGGGGATGAACTAGGTTGTATGAAACCTTTGCTTAATAATTCATCTAACTGCTTTTTCAATTCTAGCATTTCGGTGGGTGCTAACCGATAAGGTGCCTTAGCTATCGGTGTAGTTCCAGGAATTAGATGAATTCTAAATTCTACTTCCCTATCGTGTGGTAATCCAGGTAGTTCTTCAGGGAATATATCAGGGTATTCTGATACTACTGGGATTTCCTTGAGTTCCTTATTTTTGGTATTAATAACTACCGAAGCCATATATACTATTCCTTGTTTTCTTGAATAACTGGCCATTTTCATTACTGAAATAAATTTCATTGACCTTCGGGGCTTATCTCCTGTAACCACAATTACTTCTCCTGTGGATGTATGAATTTCTATGGAATTCTTGTCACAGAGGATTCGAGCATGGTTGGCTACTAACCAATTCATTCCTAGCACGACATCGAATCCAGCTAAATTCATAGGTAACAGGTTTGCATAAAATTTATGGCCTAAAAGTTCTATCTTTCCTTCTTGAAGAACCTTATTTATGTTAACAGAATTTCCGTCCGCCATTTCTACCGTATAAATCTGTCTAAGTGTGGTTAAGGGTAATTTGAGAGCTTGGCAGAATGAAGTATTTATAAAACTTTGCTTTGCACCAGAGTCAAATAATACTTTCGCATAAACGTTGTGAACTAGGAACGTACTCGCTATTACATCCGGAATCAGATCTGCCTCTTGGGTGGTCAGCTGAAAGGCTCTTGCGTTCTTCTTATTAGTTTCTTCAGCAGGTTTGGCCTTGTTGTCAGCTGGTTTGACCAGTTTAGGGCAGTCTGGTCTAAAATGTCCAGCTTCTCCACAATTGATGCAAATTGTGGATTTCTTTCGTCTGCAATCTTCTTCTTGGTGTCCTGGAATTTTGCAGAAATTACAGTACCCTTTACATTTTCCAAAATGCTTTCTTTTACAGGTACTGCAGAATGGAGCAGTGGAGGATTGCCCAGTTCCTCTTTTCTTGAAGTTGCCACTAGTATTACCCCCACGAAATCCTTGGGTAATCTTTTGGGCTAATTCTTTCTTCCGGGTTTCTTCTCGCGTACGCACCAGTCCGTCAGTCAAGGTGTTGGCCAACACCACCGCATCGTCAATGGTGCGGGGTCTCGCAGCTTTAACAATATCACGAATTTCGCTAATTAAACCCCAAATGTAGCGAGAAATAAGTACCGGTTCTGGCGAAGCCAGAGTTGGTACAATTCGAGCATATTCGAAGAACTTCGAAGTATACCCTCGATAGTCAACATCCACCATTCGGTGGCTCAGGAACTTATTGGCCATTTGTTCTTTTTCATATTCGGGGCAGAATTTCCTTTCCACTAATTGCTTAAATTCTTCCCAATTCATAGCATAAGCCATGTCACTTCCTTTGGCCTGTAATACCGTATTCCACCATTCTAATGCCTCTTCCTTGAAAAGGTGAGAAGCATACATGACCTTATCCTCCTCGGCACATTTACTTATTTTAATTACTGCCTCGGTCTTTTCCAACCAACGCAGTGCAACAGTCGCCCCTTCATTGCCTGCAAATTCAACAGGTTTACAGGCAAGAAATTCTTTATAAGTGCAACCAGGTGTTGCAACTTTCATTTTCTTAAGTATTGGGGCTTGGATCACGTTGTCATTATTGCCGCCTCCGTTAGCACTGTTACTGAAATTATCGTCGCGTGTGCGTTTATTGGGGTTGGCTTGTGAAGGCTCCACAGGGCTTTTAACAGCAGCGACGATTGATGGGATAGCATTTGCTATTCCCTGGGCAACGATGTTTTCTATATCTTGCCTATTAAGAAAGTGATCCTCATTGTTTTGCTCGGATTGGTTAACTTCGTTAACTGGTTCATTAACAGTGTGTTCCATCTGATAATTAACAATATATATAAGTTATTGGCACAAAATAAATAACAACCAAACGCAATAAAGCAATCACACATAATTACGTCAACACGTATAGCCAAAATTGTCGACTTTGCGACTTTAATATTATATATATATATATATTTTAGTATGCATCTATACACACCAGATATATTACAAAAGTTTTATTTTAAGTTATTTTACATGATTATATTTTTATTTTATTATTACTATTTTATTATTATTAAACACATAACCACTCAACCACAATCCGCTAGCATCTCAGAAACGACGCTCCCTCTCATCGTATTTCCACGTGATTTTCTCCCCCACATCCCGAATTCTATTTCCTGCCTCCATCAGCTCCTCACCTTAGTGACGAAGTTCAACCAAGTTTTCTGTGCTCATAGGTGGGTTCGGTGCAGGCTCAGGGTCAAACTGGGGGAAATAGACGCTAGGGTTATTCAAGAGATTCTGAAATTGCCAGTCGTTTGTCCACCATTCTTCCAGCTCTCCTTGTAGAGGTCGGGGGTTAACAATAGGATCTGGAATAGCAGGTACCAAATTAACTGGAAGTTGTGATTCAAAGGGGTAATTGAAGAGGTTTTCATTAGCAGGTCCGATGAGATCACAATTTGCCAGTTTGCGATCCAGCTCCTCCCATGGTGGCATTTCCTAGGCTTGCCCTGAACTTTCCCCGATCTCCTTTCCTTTGCCTTTATCCTTTGGATCCTCAGTCTTTTTAACCTTCTGGGCAGCTGGTTTCTTTCTACGCCCACGTTTCCAGTCCAAGAGTCTCCTCCTCTTTTTCCGCTTTGGTTTTTCTTGCGGCTGGGCCTGGAATACGATTGGCTCTTCAATATCAGCCTGATAGCCAGTTAAAGCGCCGGTGCCGGTGGTATCCATATCAGTGCTATGGATAGTAAAGTTTCGGAGTGCCTCCGACAGTTCATTCATGCTGATAACACACATGAAGAAACACACACAAACCTAAGTTAAAATTTTATCTACTGCAATTTAATTTTTTTTCACAAAATCAAAGAATGACAACCGAAAAATTAAGTATTTCTAAATAATTAATTGGCTTAAATCAGTGGCTCTGATACCACATTTTTCTGTCACGGCCCCCGGCCCGGTGTTACCCGGTCCAGAAGCCGCCGGATAGAAACACGTGGTATTTATTATTTAATTTGGCAGCGGAAATGTTGACAGGATCTTTTCAACTGAAAATGCCCAATTATTTTATTTCACAAATCGGGACAAACCCCATTATTTACAATAAAGGAATTTCACGAGGAAATTCCCTGTTTTACAAAACATGTTTATTTATTTTATTGAGCCACCTCTTCAAGCTTTTTAGTGCTACGCAACACTTTTTCCTGGTTCACAGTAAATCACCTGAAACATGTTTAAAAGGATTTTATCAACGGGGAAATACTGGCGAGTCACTCAGGTTATATAAAACGACACATTAGTTATAGATTACAGCATAAGAGCGATTACAATGGCTACTATCTTATTTTTATCTGGACCCGTGTCACACCTTGGTGACGATGGTCATACCACTATTGAGTCCTTTCACCCAAGTAGTGATGATTATCACTATTAGGTTGGTGAACCTAACCGTGAGAAATTAGTAATGTGCACAATACCCCACTTGCCAGTGATTCAAGATAACCAAGACTTAATCCCTGTAACTATAACTCTTGAATATAATTTGAGTATTGTAAAACATTGTTTGATAAAATGAGAATGACACACATTGCAACTTTAATCGGACAGAACCTTGCCTACTGATTTAGCCTTTTAACCTAGTTAAATAACAATGCACACGAAACTAGGTCAGTAACTTAATTCAACATTTACGATAACTCACAAAATCAAAACCCTCACGACGAATGACAAAGCATAGCCCGAATTCGGGCAGCACTTAAACATCCATCGGATCGGTTTCAATCAATCAGACATTGTATCGTAGCAGTGATTGAGTTAATATCTTGTACTCGTAGCAGCGTTTCCCTAAGTGATAATTTGAGCAGTATCTTTCGTCTTTTAGAAAGTTTTACATACACAGATGAACAGGCCATGCTCGGTTCAATTTATAGCTGATTTTTGGGTTTTACGCGGCCCGCGTAAACCTTCTTAAGATCTTACGCGGCCCGCGAGGGCCACCTAGTCTACAACTAGGGCTACCGTGTCACGTGTAGGCCCGCCACGTGGCTGACACGTGGCCTGGAATGTGTCCTGGTCGATTGCTGCTATGTCGCGGCCCGCGTAGGCCTAGCCTTATGGCTTACGCGGCCCGCCAGAAATCCAAATTTCTTGATTTCTTGGTTTTTCATAAGCACTAGGGTTTCAGGGGTCCGGTTTTTCACTTACGGGACATTTTTGGACGTTTTTGCAGGTCTTTACAGATTAACAAGTTGCTTGAAACCAATAGCTACTTAAACAACACAACTACTTCACATAACTTCAAAATTTTGTTTAAATTTTTTTTGAACGCCACTATATGTTGGAAGTCTTATTTGGTAATCAAATGTGAAATAAAATCATTCGGAGACATTAAATTTATTATTCTAAAGAAGCAAATTAGAAGGTCAATGGATGGTTTTGGTGTTTTAAAACACTAGTTTAATTTTGATGGAAAAAATAAACTAAAAAACAAGAGATGTAAGACTTGAACTTGAGACCTATTTGTTGGAATACAAAGGGATTTACCCCCATACCATATTTGCTTTTAATACTATGGGGTCCAACTAATTTATTTTATGGGGTCCTTGAAAAAATTAACATACCGATTCTACTATTTTTTAAAAACATTGGGGTCCGTGGACCCCGACCCGCACCATATGGGTCCGCCCCTGATGATCACCCATGTTCACATTTATTTATGTTTTGCACGTTTATTTCAGTTATGCATATTATGTATTTAAATAGATCGAAGGAATGACAAAAAGGAAGAGAAAATTTGTGGTAAAAAAATAGTCTCTTCTTGTCTTGTATTCTTGGAGCTTGATCCCTTCTAAGGGTTATCTATCTTGGGAGTTTGTAGGTTTTCTCCGTAAACCTATCAATTGGTGCTTTCATTGAGCCTTAGCCTCCATGGCTTTGGAAGAACTCGAGGACTCTACGTATCTATCTCGCTTCACCGGTTCCAATCCTGCTCGGTGGATTTGTGATGCTGAACGGTTCTTTTCCTTTTATACAATTTATGAGGAAGAACAGTTTCCTTATGTTGTTGAGTCCTTCGATGATGAACCTTTTTCTTGGTTCAATTCATGGTATCGAGGACCCGAACGCCTCACATGGAAGTCTTTCGCCACTGCAATGCTTCATCGTTTCCATATCACCACCGCCTCTAATAATGGAATTCCACTGCCTGCTCGACCACCACCTGTGACAACCCTTACCAAAAACGACCCGAAAAATCCACTACCACCACCAACATTACTGACAGAAAAAGTCCGTATGACATTTTTGAGGTCATGATGGAGGTGAATTCCTCAATGAAAGCACCAATTGATAGAAGCCGATTCGAGATTGCTAATCTCTCAAGAGACCTGTGGAGTGGGTTAGGCTCCAAAGAACATAGATGAGAGAACAAGACAATGATAGCTTTGATCTAATTTTTCTTCTCCTTTCAAAATGCAACGTACATGACTTTAAATATGCAAAACTAATCTAACAACTACCTAGTACAGTGAGAGCATGCATGCAGTAAGACCGTGGGGTACAGTGAGAACTTGTATGTTATAAGAAAATGTTCAACCAAAAGAATTCGTTTAACGTAACACTCAAAATCTTCGATTTCTAGTATGGTGCAATTAGAAATGAAAATATGATTGCAATGAAGTGGGTCACAAATGAAGGATAAATAATGTAGGTAAAAGATTATTAAAGAAAATTATATGTATTCAAATCACAAATAGTCAATGATCTCTAGATCAAGTGATGAAAAACTTACATTTCTCTTGAGAGATGCAAGTTCAACTCTCACTCGGTGCAGAGTGAGGCATTGGTGGGCAATGATAGGAGACCCAGGGAAACTTGGGTTCGATCCTTAAGCCAAACGGGTTTTACCGGTAATTTTACCGTCGTGCCTACGGACGGGTGGGTTACCGGGTTTTCCCCGGAATTGGTGGTGGACTCGGGTTACTCTCGGAGTACTCCGTTTGGTCCAGTGGGTGCCCCGAGAGTGCTCGGGATTGATTCTGTTGGCCGTTAAAAAAAATCAATTCACAAATAAAAGCTGAAAATATTGATTATTTAGTACATGGGCAGATGTAATAACATTAGAACCCATATGATCAACTAAATTTCCGTTATCATTGCAAAGATCTAGAAAAAACAGGGGGACTAAATTGTTGTTTAGAACCCATTTGATCAACTAAATATCCGTTGTCATTGCAAAGATCTAGAAAAAATAGGGGGACTTAATGGTTGTTTTTTTTTTTTTTTTTTTTGCCAATTTTTGTCATGACAGGAAAATAATCATTTTTTTATTTGTCTAACCAGTTTAATAAATGGGTTTTGATGGACACATTTAATAAGACAAGTCGTGATGGGATCAACCCTTCATCCCGCTTGACTCGTTTAAATGGCTTAAACTGGCCTTGTCTATGTTACACAATTTTAAGTATGATCAGGTTAGGATTAATGTATTTGATGCCAACAAATATACAGGTCGTGTTTAGTGTCAACAATTCAACTTGTTAACCCCTACACAACTAACACCCTTACCCCTTAGTTTGCGAAGAGATCTTGAATATGTGTTTGTTTTACAGAAATTTTATCACTTTAGTTCAAAACTCAAAATTTTTGAATCTGGGTCCCTGTGGTTTCAATTTTGTTGTCATTTTCATCCAAAAGCAAAATATGGTTAGATTTTTCCGTTAACATCCAGTTTTTTCTTTTTCCTCCCTTCTAACGAAGGGCAAAATGGTCAGATTTTTTTTTAATTTGTTATAATAAAACATTAAAAGACCATTTTGCTCTTCATTACAAGGGATGAAAAAAACAAAAAACTGGATGCTAACTAAAAAATCTGACAATATTTTGATTTTGGATGAAAATGACAACAAAATTGAAACCATAGGGACCCAGATTAAAAATGTTTGAGTTTTGAACTAAAGTGTAAAAGTGACTAAACCTTATGGACCATTTTGGCACTTTACTCAAATGAAATTAAAAAGAACATCATCATATAGAATGTGATTTGTAGTTTGTACCTATGTTGTCAAAAGCGCAAAAATAGGCGCTCGGGCGCAACGAGGCGCACCTATAGCGCCTGGTGGTAGCCTAGGCACAAAAATGAGTTTTTTTTTTAAAACGATGCTGAGGCGCAAAAAGGCGCGCGACTAGGCGAAAAAACGGTGCTGAGACGCAGCGCATAAGCAGAAAACAAAAGGTAACGCACAAAAAAAACGAAACCGAGTGCGTGCAAAAACTGACTCACGCGGGCCCAGGTTTTCGGAGCTGCATTCATGCGGGCACGCACGAGTTCAACCAAATTCCAACTCAGAAACTCATTTTTGCACCCCCCCTACGCGCACGTAGGACTTGTGGTAAAAGTTGTCATAAAGCTACAATGGAGTAGTAAAGGCTTTATCTTATAAACAACCACTCACTTTGTTCCAACCCCAATGTGGGACAAAGTATTTACCACCTTTTGAGACTTTTATTCACACACCCAAAACTTACAACATATAAGTCCTAAACTTTTGCTACTAACTATTAGCTACATGATCTTAAATGACATATATAATAGTTTTTTTTTTAATTTTATATGTGGAATCTTATTTATTTTCAAATCATAACATATTTTTTAAATTTTTTTTCTCTATGTGCGCTTTTCTTAAAAAAGCCCACGTTTTTTTTGCGCCTAGGCTCCGGGCGAGGCCGATGCGCCTCGCTTGCGCCTTGCGTCTTTGACAACATAGGTTTGTACTTAATTTTGTCCCCACGAGTACTCGAACATTTGTTACAAATCGAAGAAGTTCAGACATCAACTGTATGGAAGTCAGAGATGAATTTGAATCATTGCATTTTTAGGCCATTACGTTTTAGAAAAAAAGACATTTTTATTTGTTTTTTGGTCCATTGCGTTTTAGAAAAACACATTTTGAAGTGTTTTTAGTCCATTGCGTTTTAGGTAAAACACATTTTTATTTGTTTTCAGTTCATTGCGTTTTAGAAAGAACACTTTCTTTTGTGTTTTTAGGCCATTGCGTTTTAGAAATAAGACATTTTTATGTGTTTTCTGGCCATTGTGTAACACCTCGAAAATTCGTGTTCAATAGAATGACGACACGTGTCATGTAAGACAAAAGTGATATAAACCCGGATCTAGTTAAAGATGTATGGCAGGATTTAAAAGTGTCGTCATGTTAATTTTTACCTCTGAATGACCTCGTTATGAATCCCAAGACCCTAACATATATTACAAACATCCGATTTACATTCAATCCGGTAATCACTAGTAATAATTGACACAAGATTTGCAAGAATGGAAATCCTACGAAGAAATGCATGACAACCCATCGTTTATGGCTTTTCGATAATGTCCAAGACAAATGTACATCTTTAAAGGTGATCCTAACTATTTAGAACCTGTTCATGAGGCCCCATTCTGAATAATAGAAGCCCAAAATTCGTATTTCATCAATTGCCCTTTCAAACCCCGAAAGAACAACAATTTTTGGCTTCTGCAGAAGGCTTACGGACCGTAAGCCACACCCTTACGGTCCGTAAGGGTGCCCCAGCGACAGAAAGTTTGGCAGCAACTGTTTTAAACGCAATAACCGACTTATATTCGATTTTCCACTTCTTTGGACGACCCCTACAAGCTTTTTAGACCCTAGGAACACTTGTACATAATCAGGGAACATGGATAGACTTATTTGTCAACAATCCATTGAGTTTTAATCACTATATAAAGGCCACAAAGTTGCAACCATTTGATCACTCATTCCTTCTGCATTTCTGGAGCTTAAGAGCAGACCCTAAGCCTTCCTAATCGTGCATAGGACTTCAGTAAGTATGCTTAACCCTTCTTAGTTGAGTTTTTACTTAGTTTTAGCTTAAAAGTCAAACCGTCGTAATTACCGTTTGACTTAGCGATTAATCATTGATAGTCCAGTGATTAGTCGAATTGAAGGTAGTTATAAGTTGGTAATTATGTGGGCATTAAACCCTTAAAAGGGCACCCGCTGATTCCCACTCTATCTAGACCATTTGTCGGGTCAAAGTTAATTAGAAAAAGTCAACAGCATGCTTAATTTTAAATTAATACATAATTAGCAATGTAGAACCCATACAACCTGTTTGATCATTATTATAACTTAGTAATTAATGTAAGAACATGTCTAAACATGTTCAACCCGACAATTTTCAGTAGAGACTCGGTTCGGAACCGAAAGTCGCATAATTTGACTTTTGCTTTGACTTTCAGTTCTGACCCGTTTAAGCATGTTTTAGAAATGCCTTAGAGCTTTAATTGGACCAGGTTACATGCTAGTATAACCCTCTGTGATTATACACCTTGGTTCAATACTTATCAAATTAATATGCATGATTCCGTTAATTGCTCATATGTTGACCATTATGCCCTTTTCACCATGAAACGTGATTTTTGAAAATGTAAAAGAGTAGAAACCTTAGTTACTAATATATAAACTTGTACCCAAAATTTGACATCAGTTTGAGGTGTAGATTGAGAGTTATGCTCATTAGCGTAATTAGAAAGCTTTTTAGCGATTTAACGGCGTAATTAGCATATAGCCTATTTAAACCCACTTTTTGATATCAAACTTTTTACCCACTGATGTAATATATTATTTTGGGATTTTTGAATATTTTTAATTAATTTTAGGCTGAGCATAACTTAGAGTTATAAGCTTGATCCGGTAATTGTCGGTTTTGCCCTTTTGGGCTATAAAATGAGTTTTACATATCTTTTTGACCCCAAACCTTTTGCTACTGAATTTATATGATAAATAAATTATTTTAAACCTTCTGGAATAATAAAAATATCAGCTTTCTATATAGAACCCAGAAACGGCTTCTAATCGCCTTTTTAAGCGTTTTTAACGCATAGTATGTACTAAGAGTATTTTAAACACACAAGGGTTGATACCTACTGATATTTTAGGTAAATTATAATATTTTAACAGTAAGCAAAAGTTGTTTAACTCAGACTTCAGTTTTGAGCTTTTCGGCTTATGTGAAATTACCAAAATGCCCACACGGTGCATAGTTTGGTTATAATTGATAAATTTCACATATATGCAATACCCTACTGTTATAGCTTATCAAATTAAGTATTTTTGCTGATTATATCAGACCTGTAACTCAGGTTAATACTTGCACTCTTTTATAACCTTATAAATGACTAAAATACCCCTACGGGGCATAGTTTGAGTTTAAACTCGTTTCGGGCATAATAAAAGATATCGTACTGATGTCACAACATATTTAAGGCATATTAACTTAGGAAACCTGTATATGGCTCTTATGGTTACCCGTTACGCCTCTTGCGCGTTCGGTTCGGTTTATGTAACTAGTTTGCATAAACTAGCCGAAACGGGTCAAACCTTATCGTTTTTACCTCAAAATCCAGAATGTGTTTAGATTACCCATATAAGACAAGTCTTCAAACTTGTCGGGTCTAAATCACATTCTATCCCGGTCTTCGCTTAATCACGCGTTCGAACCGAATCATTCCTTAAAACTAATCGGTCTAAGCTTAAGCTTAACTAAAGACCGTTAGGATTCTAATAGGTTATTATAAACCTTTGTTCCAGAATAGGAGAACCGGTAAAAGCTACCCGCATTTGCCAATTGTGAATTATACTTACAAAGGTAAATACTTTTAACTTATTTTCCCTATACGGGCTTGGGGTACGGTATATAAAATACCGCTTGGTCGGGCATTAAATCTTCCATCGTATGGTGGTTAATTGATATTGATCGGCCTGTTTAAATTGTTTTGTTTGCTTAAAGCCTTTGGGAGGTTAATGACCATGTCCCGGATATCCTTGGCATCATTTTACGAAATGGCCACGACCTAAGCGCGGGGTGTAGGCGTACACCCGTCAGTGCCAAAATAAATAATGTGGTGTGTCTATTGATCTTTAACCTGGCACGATCCGAGCTAGTGAACGCATAAGGAACATGTAATCCTTTTACGAGATTATATATTTAAATAATTATCCCAAGTTATAAAATGTTTGTGCCATGTGCATCCAAATAAATTTTTAAATCATTTTAAAAAATGAGTCGGTTAATTGTATTTACCAGTGTAAACTGACGTATTTTCCCAAAAAGATTAAGTGCAGGTACTACTCGTAATAGGCTAGATTTCTCCTTAGCATCAAAAGAGTCTCGCAAGCTTAAGATGCCTAAAGTCTGTTGAACTACTGTTTCCTATTTTTATTTTTATCCACCTGTGGATTAATTTCAACTATTTGTGATACTGATATTACAATATTACATTCGGTTGAAATATATCTTTCATTTGCTTCCGCTGTGCATATTAAATATTGTGTTGTTTGACTGTAATGTTGCCAACCACGTCACGATACTCCCCCACCGGTCAAACGTGGAAATCTCGGGGTGTGACAGGTTGGTATCAGAGCCAACGCTGAGTGAATTAAACACTAGCCTTTTGTGTTTAATCTCACTTACACAATTGCACATTCCAAAATTTTCGAGTCTAGACAAAGAACATAGGAACAATCCAAATTTGTTTCAATTTATTTTTTTCTTTGTCTTTTATTTTATATATTCTTGTTGTTATCTTATGTTATATTGACAGGTCTAAATATGCCGCCAAGATTTTTCAGACGAAGAGGACGAGGCAAGGGGCCAATCACCGCCCCCAATGATCACGAAGCCGGGCCTTCGCACAGGCGAGCTCCTTCTGCCACTGCGAGTGCTGATCCTCGAGAGAACTGGAGGACCAATGTGGAGCCCGCTAGACGGTCTGTTTCACATAGTTCAACGCCTCCTTTTAGTAACTCCTATGGGCCACAGTCAGAAAACGAGCCCGATAACCCACAACCTTCATATATACCTCTTCAGCGATCCCTTTCGCACAATTCTTTTGGTAACCCCACTCCTGTTTTTCAGGGCCGGTTTAACCCGGCGAACTACATACAAGAACCCGTGGGTTTTAACCCACTAGGACCGGAGGATCATTTTTCCGGTGATAACGCCATGGATATGGAGGAGGACACCGACCTTATTGAACCTGCAACCGGGACCCCCAACCATCCTATCGAGGTCTCGGATGGCTCATCTTTTCACGGATCACCCTACGGTGGTCCAGACAGTTTCCAGGCAAGGTTCAAGCAGCATGAATGGTACTTCACACCTTCTCACCATTCATCGCCCCACCAGCAGCAGCAAGATCCCTCTGGGGATTCACGTTTTGCGGCAGTCACGCCACCGCCCCCACCGCCGCCAGTTCATCAAGCGCCTCCAGAACCGCCGAGGCGTAGGAGGACAGGCGCGCGAATATCCGCACGTGGAGGGGATTTTCACTTCAGCACCCCTCATCACTCAAGTGGCAGTCATTATCCGCCACTACATGAAGACCCTTAAATGGGTGGGCCTTCAAACCCAGTTGCACCACAACCACCACCGATGGGTTTTGATAACCCAATTCCTGCATATACAGGTTCAATGGCGTACAACCCGTTTGAGCAGCCGGCTCACACCAACTATAATTACGCTGAAGCTGACCCATACATGGTAGCGGCCAATTACAACGCCCTTCACCCGGAAGGACCGTATGGAGCTCCTTGGGGAGTAGGGTACCCAACCCATAGGTACCAAATACCTGCTAGACCTATAATTCGGCAACAATCGCAGCCGCCACGGTTTTCCCCACCCGAACGGGAAGAAATTCTTCAAAGATTGGACCAAGTCGAGCGAGACTTTCACAGAGATCGCACGGAGCGACAAAGTTTCTTCCAGGGATTGACAAGTTTAATAAAAGGGAAGAGCAAGAAGGACCATTGAATCCTTCAATTATTGATTGTAGTTTCCTTGTTTCAGTTGAGCCCCTGCGTGGGCCTGTCTTGCTGTTTTGACCCCTGCGTGGGTATGGTTGTCTTTTGAGCCCCTGCGTGGGCCTATCTTCTGTTAACCCCTACGAGGGTATGTTGTTTGTTTAAGTCCCTGCGTGGACTAGTATTTCAGTGTGACCCCTGCGTGGGTAAGTGTTCTGTCAAAAAGACCCGTTTAGGGCAGTGTGTACTTTTTATGATTATTGGAATGTTAAGTTCATAAATTTCATTTTGCTATTATATGCATAAATATATTACATGAAATAAATAAATCAGAATCATTCCTTTTAAAAATTAATCTGCCTATTTTAAATATTAATAAGAATCTTAAAAAGGTAAAACCTAGCTTGTAGGTCATTATAAAGACTTAGCCAATATGGTAAAACCTGTTTAAAAAGATTCGGATCCCAGTTAACATCTGAAAACATGTTAACGCTCCTGGCAGACGTGATTCGTTAAAATCACACACGTCATTCTTAAATAAGGATTCTTCAAAAGATTTCCTAACCCAACTTAATGATCTATGAATCTTGGGTTTAAATCATCAATTTAGATGATCATATTTTGACCATACATTGGTAATATAGTGCCTACGGGCCTTGCTCATTTCTACATGAGCCAAAAGACAGTGGTAGCTATGACTCCCTGTCCGAAAAAGGTAAAGAACTATGTTCAAACCTTAAAGCCTTGATTCTCTGAAATCATAGCTTATAATTTAAAAATGTCCTTATGACTAGGCCTGTTGTGCCACTAATAAAACTGTTATTGTTTTTATAATTAGGATAAATTATAATAAAAATCCTAAATAAATATGATTAACAAATTAACCAAATATGGCTTGTGTTACCATGGTTAATGAATTGCTATAAAAGACAATTCCATAATAAACTCCCAAATAAACTATTGTCATTGTCTTATGCAACAGTTCAAATTAAAATGGCTGACTCGGATGAAATTAATAGTCACCCAAGGGAGAATAATGATAACGCCCGAATTAATATAACGGGTACTGAACTGAAAGCGTTAGTAGACGACGCTGTTACAAAGGCCTTAGAGCGGCAGTATGAAGAATATAGTGGGACTCGAAGTAGGACCCTATCTACACCGCATTCAAAGCCACCCTCCAAGAAGGATGAACCCAGGAAAGAAGATGACGATCGTCACTCTTCAAATCATCGAAGTGATCCATCTCAGAAGATAATGCTGAATCAAGGACCCCGTGATAAGGGTTGCTCCTACAAATACTTTGTTTCATGTAAACCCAGGGATTTCATTGGGGAAAAAGGGGCCATAGACTGTATGACATGGCTGGATGAGATGGATACTGTGGTTGATATCAGCGGGTGCGCTGATAAAGATGTGGTAAAGTTTGTGTCTCAATCATTCAAAGGTGAGGCCTTAGCCTGGTGGAGATCGTTGATTCAAGCTACTGGGAAGATCCCACTGTATAACATGACATGGGAACAATTTGTTGCCCTCATCAGGGAGAACTACTGTCCTCAGCATGAGGTAGAAAAGATTGAGTCTGACTTCCTATCGTTGGTTATGAAGAACCTTGACTGCCAAGCTTACCTCACGAGCTTTAATACAATGTCCAGATTGGTTCCGTATCTGGTAACCCCGGAACCCAAAAGAATAGCTCGTTTCATTGGGGGTTTAGCCTCACAAATAAAGGCAAGCGTGAAGGCCTCTCGGCCGACTACTTTCAGATCGGTAACTGACATATCCTTGTCCCTCACTCTGGACGCGGTCAGACAAAGATCGCTGAGGAACACGAATGCCGAGAAAAGGAAACGTGAAGATGACAATTCACGAAGGTCAAACAAGAAGCACCGAGGAAGCAATGACTACAAGAAAGGGTCTGAGTCTAAGAAGGATGGGCATCAATCTGGTGATAAGCCCAAGTGTAAGATCTGCAAGAGACAGCACTTCGGGAAGTGCAGGTATGAATCGAACTCGCAGACTCAGTCGAGAACTTTTGCATGTGGAATATGCAAGTCCAAGGAGCACAAGACCTTGGATTGCAAGAAGCTGAAAGACGCAACGTGCTACAGTTGCAACGAAAAGGGGCACATTAAGACCATCTGCCCAAAATATGCAAAGAAAGCCGATGAAGGGAAGAAGACCAATGCTAGAGTCTTCAGGATGGATGCGAAAGAAGCTGTGCAGGACGATAACGTGATCACAGGTACTTTCCTCATAAATGATGTTTATGCAAGAGTACTTTTTGATTCAGGCGCTGATAAATCGTTTGTAGATAATAAGTTTTGCAAGTTACTGAATTTACCTGTTAAAACCTTAAGTGTGAAGTATAAGGTGGAGTTAGCAGATGGCACCAAAGAAACCGTCTCGACTGTGTTAGATGGATGTGTTATATCCATTAAGAACCACTATTTTCCTTTGTCCCTACTTCCCTTTAAGTTAGCCGGTTTTGACATAGTTTTGGGTATGGACTGGTTATCTCATAACCAGGCCCAAATTGTCTGCAACAAGAAGCAAGTGGTGATTAAGACTCCGTCTGGTGAATCACTTACCATTCGGGGAGATACCCAGTATGGACTGCCTGAGCAAGTGACTATGCTCAAGGCCTCTAAGTGTTTAAAGAAGGGTTGTGTCATCTACATGGCACAAGTGACTATCGATGAGCCGAAGCCTAAGATTGAGGATATTCCTGTCATTTCTGAATACCCTGAAGTTTTTCCTGAAGAACTACCTGGTTTACCACCAGATAGACAAGTCGAATTCAGAATTGACATCATCCCTGGGGCAGCACCTGTTGCTAGAGCACCTTATAGGTTGGCACCAACAGAGATGAAGGAATTGAGAACGCAACTAGATGAATTGCTGGCCAAAAGGTTTCATTAGACCTAGTTCGTCTCCTTGGGGAGCACCAATCTTATTTGTCAAGAAGAAGGATGGATCGATGCGTCTGTGCATCGATTACCATGAGCTTAATAAGGTCACTATCAAGAATAGGTACCCATTGCCCAGAATCGACGATCTGTTCGATCAACTCCAAGGGGCAAGCTACTTCTCTAAGATTGATCTGAGGTCAGGCTATCATCAATTGAAGGTTAAAGATGAAGATGTACACAAGACTACATTTAGGACTCGTTATGGTCATTACGAGTTCTTAGTGATGCCTTTTGGGCTCACTAATGCACCTGCCGCATTCATGGATCTCATGAATCACGTCTGCAAGCCCTACTTGGACAAATTTGTCATCGTCTTCATTGACGACATCCTCATCTACTCGAAGAACAAAGCCGACCATGGGAAACATCTTCGATGTATTCTTTCACTACTTCAGCAGGAGAAGCTCTATGCCAAATTCTCTAAATGTGAATTCTGGCTTCGTGAAGTCCAATTTCTTGGACATGTGGTTAGCGAACGCGGAATCCAAGTGGACCCCGCTAAGGTTGAAGCTGTCATGAATTGGCAAGAGCCAAAGACGCCCACAGAAATTCGCAGTTTCTTGGGATTGGCAGGATACTACAGACGTTTCATTGAGAATTTTTCAAGGATTGCTGCACCCCTAACTTCTTTGACTCGGAAGAAAATAAAGTTCGTTTGGGGCCCTAAGCAGCAAGAATCCTTTGATATCCTTAAACAGAAGTTGAGCAACGCTCCTGTACTTACATTGCCTGAAGGTACCGAAGAATTCGTGATTTACTGCGACGCATCACACACTGGCATGGGATGTGTGCTTATGCAGAGAGGCAAAGTGATTGCCTACGCTTCACGATAGTTAAAAGTGCATGAAAAGAATTACACCACCCATGACTTGGAGTTGGGTGCCGTTGTATTTGCATTGAAGCTATGGAGGCACTATTTATATGGTGTCAAATGTGTGATCTATTCTGATCACAAGAGCCTCCAGTACCTGTTTAACCAAAAGGATTTAAACATGAGGCAACGACGATGGATGGAGACGTTGAATGATTATGATTGTGAAATCCGATACCATCCAGGCAAGGCAAATGTGGTTGCTGATGCCTTAAGTCGGAAGGAAAGAGTGAAACCCATCCGAATCAATGCCAAGAGCATTGAAATAAAGAACAGTTTGAATGAAAGGTTGTTAGCTGCACAGAAGGAAGCTGTGTTGGAAGCTAACTATCCTAACGAAAGGCTAGGAGTCACTGAAGAGCAATTATCTCAGGGCAAGGACGGAATCCTGAGGTTAAATGGAAGAATATCGGTTCTAGTTTATGGAGGACTTCGAGATGTTATCCTCCAGGAAGCCCACAGCTCTAAATATTCTGTTCATCCTAGAGCTGATAAGATGTACCAAGATCTTAAGGCAAATTATTGGTGGATAGGCTTGAAAAAGTCTGTAGCCGCCTATGTAGCTAAATTCTTGATGTGTGCGCAAGTCATAGCAGAACATCAGAAACCGTCAGGTTTGCTACAACAGCCTGAACTTCCCACTTGGAAGTGGGAAATGGTAAGTATGGATTTTATCACCAAGTTACCTAAGACAAGGAAAGGGAATGATACTATATGGGTGATCGTAGATAGACTGACTAAGTTAGCACATTTCCTACCCATTAAAGAGACCTATAGCTCCGACATGTTAGCCCAATTGTACGTAGATAAGATTGTAGCTCTACATGGCGTACCTGTGGCTATTATCTATGATAGAGATACTAGATACACGTCACATTTTTGGAAGAGTTTCCAACAATCTTTGGGCGCGCGCTTAAGTTTCAGTACGGCTTACCATCCTCAGACGGACGGACAGAGTGAGCGTACCATCCAAACCTTGGAAGACATGCTTCGAGCATGTGTGATTGACTTAGGTGGTAGTTGGGATAACCACCTACCATTGATCGAGTTCTCGTATAACAATAGCTACCATACCAGCATCAAGGCTGCGCCTTTCGAGGCCTTATATGGTAGAAAGTGCAGAACGCCCGTTTGTTGGGCGGAAGTTGGAGATGTCCAACTATCAGGACCAGAAATAGTCTTTGAAACGACGGACAAGATTGTCCAGATTCGTGATCGCCTGAAAGCTGCCAGAGATAGGCAGAAAAGCTACGCAGATTTAAAGCGTAAATCTTTTAACTTCGAGGTAGGTGACAAAGTGTTGCTTAAAGTATCACCCTGGAAGGGAGTGATGCGATTTGGTAAGAAAGGCAAGTTAAGCCCGAGATACATAGGACCATTCGAGGTCATCGAACGTGTCGAATCAGTTGCCTATAAGTTAAACTTACCTGAAGAGCTCAGTAGTATTCACAATGTATTCCACATCTGCAATCTGAAGAAGTGTTTCGCTGATGAATCACTGGTTATACCATATACAGATGTGCAGATAGAAGAGAGCTTGAAGTTTGTCGAAAAACCTGTGTCGATCGAGGATCGACATGTTAAGAAGCTTCGAAGGAAGCATGTGCCTATTGTAAAGGTAAAATGGGATGCCCGTAGAGGTCCCGAGTACACGTGGGAGGTAGAGTCCACAATGAAAGAAAAGTACCCTCATTTGTTTCAGTAAATCTCGAGGTCGAGATTTCTTTTAAGGGGGTGAGGATGTAACACCTCGAAAATTCGTGATCAATAGAATGACGACACGTGTCATGTAAGACAAAAGTGATATAAACCCGGATCTAGTTAAAGATGTATGGCAGAATTTAAAAGTGTCTTCATGTTAATTTTTACCTCTGAACGACCTCGTTATGAATCCCAAGACACTAACATATATTACAAACATCCGATTTACATTCAATCCGGTAATCACTAGTAATAATTGACACAAAATTTGCAAGAATGGAAATCCTACGAAGAAATGCATGACAACCCATTGTTTATGGCTTTTCGATAATGTCCAAGACAAATGTACATCTTTAAAGGTGATCCTAACTATTTAGAACCTGTTCATGAGGCTCCATTCTGAATAATAGAAGCCCAAAATTCGTATTTCATCAATTGCCCTTTCAAACCCCGAAAGAACAACAATTTTTGGCTTCTGCAGAAGGCTTACGGACCGTAAGCCACACCCTTACGGTCCGTAAGGGTGCCCCAGCGACAGAAAGTTTGGCAGCAACTGTTTTAAACGCAATAACAGACTTATATTCGATTTTCCACTTCTTTGGACGACCCCTACAAGCTTTTTAGACCCTAGGAACACTACAATCATTGATAGTCCAGTGATTAGTCGAATTGAAGGTAGTTATAAGTTGGTAATTATGTGGGCATTAAACCCTTAAAAGGGCACCCGCTAATTCCCACTCTATCTAGACCATTTGTCGGGTCAAAGTTAATTAGAAAAAGTCAACATGATGCTTAATTTGAAATTAATACATAATTAGCAATGTAGAACCCATACAACCTATTTGATCATTATTATAACTTAGTAATTAATGTAAGAACATGTCTAAACATGTTCAACCCGACAATTTTCAGTAGAGATCCGGTTCGGAACCGAAAGTCGCATAATTTGACTTTTGCTTTGACTTTCAGTTCTGACCCGTTTAAGCATGTTTTAGAAATGCCTTAGAGCTTTAATTGGACCAGGTTACATGCTAGTATAACCCTCTGTGATTATACACCTTGGTTCAATAGTTATCAAATTAATATGCATGATTCCGTTAATTGCTCATATGTTGACCATTATGCCCTTTTCACCATGAAACGTATGGTGGTTAATTGATATTGATCGGCCCGTTTAATTTAACTTATTTTCCCTATACGGGCTTGCGGTACGGTATATAAAATACCGCTTGGTCGGGCATTAAATCTTCCATCGTATGGTGGTTAATTGATATTGATCGGCCCGTTTAATTTTTTTTGTTTGCTTAAAGCCTTTGGGAGGTTAATGACCATGTCCCGGATATCCTTGGCATCATTTTACGAAATGGCCACGACCTAAGCGCGGGGTGTAGGCGTACACCCGTCAGTGCCAAAATAAATAATGTGGTGTGTCTATTGATCTTTAACCCGGCACGATCCGGGCTACTGAACGCATAAGGAACATGTAATCCTTTTACGAGATTATATATTTAAATAATTATCCCAAGTTATAAAATGTTTGTGCCATGTGCATCCAAATAAATTTTTAAATCATTTTAAAAAATGAGTCGGTTAATTGTATTTACCAGTGTAAACTGACGTATTTTCCCAAAAAGATTAAGTGCAGGTACTACTCGTAATAGGCTGGATTTCTCCTTAGCATCAAAAGAGTCTCGCAATCTTAAGATGCCTAAAGTCTGTTGAACTACTGTTTCCTATTTTTATTTTTATCCACCTGTGGATTAATTTCAACTATTTGTGATACTGATATTACAATATTACATTCGGTTGAAATATATCTTTCATTTGCTTCCGCTGTGCATATTAAATATTGTGTTGTTTGACTGTATTGTTGCCAACCACGTCACGATACTCCCTCACCGGGCCCACCGGTCAAACGTGGAAATACCGGGGTGTGACACATTGCATTTTAGAAAAACACATTTTGAAGTGTTTTTAGTCCATTGCGTTTTAGGTAAAACACATTTTTATGTGTTTTCAGTTCATTGCGTTTTAGAAAGAACACTCTCTTTTGTGTTTTTAGGCCATTGCGTTTTAGAAATAAGACATTTTTATGTGTTTTCTGGCCATTGCGTTTTAGAAAAACACATTTTTCGTAATATGATTTCTTCAAAAACCATTGGTTGTTCATCTATTAACGAATTTAACAAACTATCAAACTCAGTTTCTAGATTTGTTGTGTCAGAAGACAACTCCTCGCTAATTAGAAGATTGTTTGCAGAAAACAAAGCCTCATGATCAGGATAAGGCATAGTTGTAAATCTTCGTAAGGAGGAATTATTACGAAGCAATAATTTCTCAATTTCATATAAGGCCAAGTTTTTAATTCGTGCATCAGGAACTGAAACCCCTGCAAAAACATATAAAGAATTAAAAATAATTACTATATCCAATTTTTTTGAATTAAAATATTAACAGATAAGATAATAAAAAAATAAACAATTTAAAAAAGTAAGTGAATAATGTGCTAATTATTTAATTATTTACAACTGAATATGAACATATAATACCTCGAAATATCTTTGCTTGTCTGTAAACAATGTCAGCTGATAAGTATTTCCATGTGTTTTCCCACACAAAATCTGGTCTAGAAAGAGTATTTGATAGTAACATTGTGCAAATAAAGCGCGGGCATAAAAACCGGAACCATCAAAACTTGCTTCTTTAATTGCCTCGATATACTCCGCATCATCATCTAGCAGACCAAGCGCGTAACATGCATCTCTAAACGTAGGAAACAATTCTCCATTTACGGTTCTAATGTCTTCAAATGATTTCGGTCCCCTAACTTTGTTTAAAAGAATCCTTAGAAAATATGCTTTACCGAGAGAAGGAGGAACTGATTGAATTCTACCAATTGAAAGTCCTTTTATACGTGGTTGCCAACATCTTTTTTTAAGTTTCCAGACAAACTTTGAAGGGAATTCAACATAAGTAAGCTTGCGTGCTCCTGGTACATCATTTTGGTTACACCGCATCCAGGATAAAAACATGGAAGAACCAACTGTTGGTTTATTAAGGATATTATCAATATCATCACCTGCACCATATATGACTTGTTGCTGACCAGGAAGATGGAAATGAAGCCTCATAATAGAAGGATACCTATAATGGATGTCATATGCAAATATCCTCCAAGATGCTTCGCATGCTGAAATATATCTACAATCATAATATTCTTTGATTTCATCTTTTGGCTTATCTTGATCTTGTAGTCTGTTACTATGTACAACAGCAAAAGTAGCTTTGTCAGCACCTTTGTTAATATATTTAAATAAATATTTTATAGACGAAGCCTGACTACACCATTCAACATTAATATGCGCCTGGTATCTTTTCAAAAGTTTTTTTTATTGTAAGGAACCACGCTTCGATTGTCTAGCTTAACACCGGACTTTTCAACAAAACTTCCAGAATCTCTTCTTCTATATAAAGGGAAACCATTTGCATCAAGAAACGTGTAATCAAAGAATTTCTTAGGAAAGTTCTTTGAACACTTTTTGTCGATCATGCATGGATAGTTCATATTATAACTGCCACAAGGTTCGTGAATCATGAACTCGCGTACAAGTGAATACAACTCATGATCTTCATCTTTGTTTGGAATTTCAGCAGATATAAATGGATCAACATGCTCAACCGTATGAAACTTATCATTAAGGTTCATGAATAAACAAATATAAGCATGAGGCAAACCACACTTTTGAAATTCCACTGTATAAACAACTACATAAAATAAGAAAATTTAATTAGTCACAATGCCTTTTTACATAAAATAGGCATTGAATAATAAGGTATTATAATAAAAAGATAAACATACCTACTTCAACCTTGCCAAATAATGAATTATCCTTTAAGTCTTTGATTATTGCATCAAGCTTGATTTTAAATAGTCGACATAGTATATCAGGTCTGCCTACAGGGTTAACTGTGGTGTCTTTGAGAAATCTACTAACTTCGGGCCACTTTGGATTACATGTTATAGTTATGAAAAAGTCTGGGTATCCATACCATTTGCATAGAGACATTGCGTCTAATTAGTTCTGCGTCTTGTACCGAGAACCACCAGTAAAAGAAGAAGGTAATATTACATGTTGTCCATTTTTAGACATATTTGGATCTTCAACATTTTGCAAGTTAGAAAGATTTTCGTATGTGTCAGCTCTAAGCACCTTTTGCTGAGAACGTATGAAGTTGAGTCTCTCACTTTCAATCATGGTATATGCATCAACCAAGAATTGTTGAAAAAGCCTCATTGAGTTTAAAATCAGTGAGAAGTAATTTTGACGGTCTTCAATTCTATATGCAAAGAATTCTCTCATTGTGCACGTTGGTCTCTTACTTTTTTCTACCGAAATAACATCTCTATGAAGAATGTCAACCTTGTAACCATCATCACCATACGGAAAAAGAAGCGGATATTGAAGAGGAAGGTACGAAGCATGTAGTTCACTTATACGTTTTAGTCGTCCTGTTTTCGTTTCTACAATAATATCTCTCTTTTTAAAATCCTTATCAATGTCACCAACAATCAGGGTAGCAACTTCAGAAGCAGTTGGTAGATTGAATGTCCTACCGTATTTATCTCTTTTCCCAATAAGTCGTAGTTTAATATGAACGTGAGTATTTTCCTTAAGACAATCTCTAACCATCCTGTATGATTTGACATAAGCGTTGTCTGAATCTAACATGTACTTGATATGGTTTATAATTTCACGATCAAGAACAGCAGAAGCTGATGAAGACGAAGAGTTTGATCCACTGATAAGAATGTATGTATTTCTTAAGAAATATTTCAAAGAAACATGTATACAATAAAAATAATAAAAAATAACTTATAGCTTTAAGGACATACCCAAACAAATTTTGTCTGTTTTCAACTTCATTTTCGGTATCCTAAATGTATAGTTGTGAGAATTTAGGTTCGTCTCCGTCTTCAGGTAGAAGACTTCCCATGCTATGATAATTTTGACCACTTAGTCTGTACACATACGGAGCGTTACCTCAATTTATCTTGTTATCAACCTTGCCACCCATTGAAGTAAAAGAGAACATTGAGTTGAAACGAAGTATGTTCTTCAAAAAGTATTTACTTTTAGAACTTATAAGGGGGAGCTCAACTTTGCCATAAGCACAACACTGCAAATATGTTGTTTTTCCATGCATGTCTTGACTCCTAGAAGCTTCATGTTCCCATAATTTTGCATTACACATTTCACATGTAACAGTTTGATCACCATGATCCAAGTAATATGTTGAATTAGTTGGCACTCAATTACGTTTATTGGTTAAAATACAGTTTAAAAATACACGTTGTATCTAAAGTAATAATGTAAGATTTTTTACATGCAATACCTTTAGAGATGCCTTTTGAGGGGTCTTCAATAATTTCTTGAATAGAAAATTGTCCATCTAATATATGTCAAGTCAAACATTGGTGTAGGATATGCTATTCGTGAATTGGTGACCGACTTACGTTTCCTTGATGGTAATCGTCGAAAAGAAAAATCTTCTGTTAATGTCGAGTCACCGGTGGATGCAGTTCGATTTGAAGAAATAGAAGTCTGTCTATTATCGGATGATGGAGTTGTAAGATTAAGTGACGAATTCAAATTTGGATTTGATGATGGTGAAATCGTATTAGATCTTCTACTATCCAAGTATAGCTTTCTTAATTTACGCATATGAGCAGGTTCAGTATTTGAAGTGCTGGGAACTGCCACCGTAAAACAATTATTAATGAATGAAAGTAATATAAAAAATGCATTTTAAAAGACATTATACTAAGATCGTAATACGTTACTTACCATTTGTAATGTTAGAGAGCAGTGTTCTTAGCAATGGGGCTATAGAATGGTATAAAAATATTTGTTAAAACTTTAATTTTACTTATTTTAAAGTTTGAAACATAAAATATGTTTTAAAAAATGTTATAAAAAGCATACCATTTGAAACGCAAGATACCGGGGATATTAGCACGTCACCTACAAAATGGATAATAAAACACAAACTAATTACCAGTGTGTTAACTATTTTAAAATGTAAAAACAGAAAGGTATTTCAAAAGCTTACATATTGCATTGTTGGTTGAATGGATGATATTTGAAGGAATACAGTATCGTTGATTATTGGATGATTGATTTGCATGTTGAGTTGATGAGTTCGTCGGATCTTTCAAAATCGCCGATGTGGTATTTTTTCTTTTATTATCCAAATACAACTTTCTTAATTTACGTCTATAAGTAGCCTCCATTTTAATACTGTTGGGATTCGAATCTAGAAAAAAGTATAAATATACGCAATTACATATTTAAAAACGAAAGTAATATATAAGAATATAGAAAAAGTTTATTTTCATAAAGAATTTAATATAAGTTACATACCGTTTGAAGTGTTAGCTAACGGATATCTTCGCTTAGTACCTACAAAGGATAAGAATATTATAGTTAGACGAATTGTTACTTTTATGTGAAATGCGCAAATAAATAATATAATTTTTGTAAAGCTTACCATATGATTTTTTGTTATCCAAATATTGCTTC
Source organism: Helianthus tuberosus (assembly GCA_030545235.1). Lineage (NCBI taxonomy): Eukaryota > Viridiplantae > Streptophyta > Magnoliopsida > Asterales > Asteraceae > Helianthus > Helianthus tuberosus. The sequence goes on along the minus strand of CM060383.1, from coordinate 98,664,905 downwards.
CTTAATTTACGCCTATGAGCCGCCTCTACAAACTTGGTGTTTAGAATTGAAGCTGAAAAAGAATACAAATTTAAGTAATAAGGAATGACAATGGTCTTGAAAAACTGTTTTGGATATATAAGTTAAAAAGATACATGTGACATTTGTGCTCTATAAACAATGTACGATGTAGAACAATATCAATTATCAATAAAACGATGTGTTTTGGTCTCAATATTTGTGTATTTGTGTTTGATGATTTTACGTTTTGATTCTAGTTCGATTCCAAGCTCTAAATCGCTTTCTGGAAAGTTATACGCAAACTATTACGTAAACATAATCAGTATAACGCGACAAACACTCCGGAACAGTGACATAGGCTTAACATACCTTAAATAATCTTTACATAACACATAAATAAGTTTTGAAGGGTTTGGTGTGTCAAAAACAAGTTTATTCGACCACAGGGACTATTCGCGACAAACTACAAAAGTCTGTCGATTTGTATAACAATGAACATTCCTGAACAAGATCATAAGCTAAACATACCCTAAATATCCTTTATATAGCTTAGAAATAGGCTTTGAGGGGTTCGGTGTCACACCCCTATATTTCTACGTATTACCGGTGGGCCCGGTGGGGAGTATCGTGACGTAGTTGATATCATCATAGTCAATTTATCACAGTTCAATGCACAGCGAAAGTCTAAAAGTAATAATATTACAAACCGATTCGAAAGTAACATAAAATATTACACAACGGTTGCAAGTGGATCCACGGGCGGATCTAAAACAGATAGTGAATCTTTGTTCAACAGACTTTAAGTATTACAAGTTTGCAAGACCCTTTATCTAATACTCAGGAGCTTCCAGCCCATTACGCGTAGTACCTGCACTTAATCTTTTTGAAAATACGTCAGTTTTCACTGGTAAATATAATTAACTGATTCTTTTGAAAATATTTAAGAAAATTGATTTAAATGCACAAGGCACAAATATTCTTTTATAACTTGGGATAATTATTTAAAATAATCTTGTAAAAGAATTATATGTTTGTTATACGTTTAGTAGCCCGGGTTAGAAGTGCCGGGTTAAAGATTAATAGACCACCACATAATATAGTCCCACGACGAGTTATTCTCAACAAGCGGGTATATCTTTTTTTTACATACGCACCGGCAGGTGTATACCTACACCCCATGCTTAAGTCGTGGCCATTTCAATGAATGAGCCGAGGATATCCAGGACACGGTCATTAACCCTCAAAGGCTTAAAACAAACAAAACAGATTAAACGGGTTATCTCAATGTTTTAACCATTATTTGATTAAAGATTCAATACCCGACCAAGCGGTATTTTATATACCGTAACCCAAGCCCGTATAAAGGAAAATAAGTTAAAAGTATTTACCTGAGCAAAATTATAAATTTTAATCTCAGCCGTATATCAATCAGCAAACACAGGTAGCTTTTACTGGGATCCTAATCTGGAACGAAGGTTTTAATAACCTATTAGATTCCTAACGGGTCTTATTTAAGTCTTAACTTAGACCAGTTAGTTTTAAAGAAGGGTTTACGGTTCAAAACGCAAGATTAAGCGAAGACCGGATTAGAATGTGATTTAGACCCGACAAGTATATAATGGGTAAACTAAATACATTCTGGATTTTGAAGTAAAAATGATAAGGTTTGACCCGTTTCGGTTAATTTATGCAAACTAGTTACATAAACCGCACCGAACGCGTAATTGCATAACGGGTAACCAAATGAGTCATGTACAGGTTCCACAAGTTAATATGCTTTAAATGTGTTGTGATATCAGTAGGATACCTTCCATTATGCTCAAAATGAATTTAAAACCAATTTATGCCCCGTAGGGGTATTTTTGTCATTTTAATGTTTATAAAAGAGGTTAAATAGTAAACTGAGGTTCTGGTCTAAAATAATCAGTAAAAATATTTATTTTAGTAAGCTATATCAGTAAGATATCTTACATATGTGATATTTATCATTTATGGCCAAACAATGCACCGTAGTGGCATTTTGGCCATTTCACATATGCTTTAAGGGTCAAATTTGGAAATCTAAGTTCAAAATTTTTACTTACTGTTAAAGTATAAAAATTTATTCATAACATCAGTAGGTAACAAGCCTTAGGTGCCAAATATGGTTTTAAACCATATTATGCGCCTAAATCGCATAAAAGTCGGTATTTGACGATATTCGGTTTGAATAAGGAAATCTGAGATTTTGATCAGCCTTTACTGTTTAAAATAACTTATTTAATATATAAAATCAGTATAAAAAGGTTTGACATGTAAAGGATGTGTAAAACTCATTTTATTAGCGAAAAGGTCATTATCGTCAATTACCGAGCCTATGCGAGAACTCTATGTTATGATCAGTTTAAAATTTAATAAAAATCTACAAAAATCCCTAAATATTATATTATATCAGTGGGTAAAACGTTTGATGTCAAAATTTGGGTTTAAATAGGATTTATGCCAAAAATTCCATTTAATTAATAAAAATCTTTCATTTTACGATATCGAGCATAACTCTCATTTCAGACTAGATTCGGATGTCAAATTTTTAGGATATACTAATATATCAGTAATAAAGGTTTTTGTCCTCTCACATTTTCAAAAATCTTGTTTTAATATCAAAAGGGCATAATGGTCAACTTTTAAGCATTTAACGGCAACATGCAATGAACTAGGATTTCTATGGAGCCAAGTTGTATAACCTCAGAGGGTTATACTAACCTATAATATGGTCCTAAAGGAACCCTAAGGCATATCTAAACTAAGCTAAATCGGATCAAAACTGAAAGTCAAAGCAAAAGTCAACTTTTGCGACTTTCGGTTGCGAACCGAGCCTAAGCTCATAATTGTCGGGTTGAACATGCCTAGACATTGTTCAATTAATATTTACCAAGTTATTAAAGTGATAAAAATGATTTTATTGCTTTTATATCATTAGTTATGAATTTTAATTAAAAACCGACTCGTTTGACTTTTATTTTAATTACTTTGACCCGACAATTAACTAAGCAAACGTGGTAATTAGGAGGTGCCCTTTTGAGGGTTTAATACCTACCTAATTACGATCACGTAGCCATGTTCATTGCGAACAACTGCTCGATCGTTTATGGTCTAGCTAAAAGTCAAAGCGTTTATCGTAAACGTTTGACTTTTTGGCTTTAAACGCCAAATTAAACAAACTTGACACGAAAGGACACTTACAATGGTCCCATGGTCTGAATAGAGGTTCCAAAAATGTCTAGGATCCCCTTTAGAATTGAGAGAAAGCAGATTTGAAAGGATATGCAAGTAAAATTGTGAAGAATGGTTCACCTATATATAGTATTTTGAAAGGAACAAGATTATGACAAGTGTTTCAAGGGTTTGTGAGATTGTTACAGGTGTAAAACTAGTTTCTAAAACAGTTAACAAGTCCCAGGTTTCATAAAAAAATGGTTTTGTGAGAGAGTGGAATAGAAAAACCATCAAAGAAGAAGAAATACATCAACTGTGCTGCTGTTTGCTGCTATTAATTGGGTCGCGGCCCGTGTAGGTGGCCCAGGTGGGCTTACATGGCCCGCCTAGACGTCTGGCCCAGTTTAAAAGTTTGGCAGCAGTGCAGATTCAGTCCCTGTAATTACTTTTGCTTGAATTTAACAACATATCAGCTGTTGTTTTTGCTGTTTGGACGGCCTGAGAGGAGGGGTCAGGCCCAGACCTGAGTTGTGGCTCGTGACAAGGGTCGGCCCAGGCAGCAGTTTTTGTGGTTGGCAGACATGACCCCTGTTAAGTTTCATTTACTTCTCATCTTTCGAAAATGATCTTTTAGCGCATAACTTTCTATACATACGTGTAATATTAATTTTAAGCATAAAATCCTTTAACATAAAATCTTAGGCATATCCAGGGATGCGTCCGAGTGTTGCGGAGTTCTCAGTTTGATTAAAAGGCCTCTCAAAGGCGTAATTTCGCAAATCGTCGCTTTTAGTCCCTTAATCGCACAAAGTAGTGCAAAATGTCGTTTAATGATATTCAAGCCTTCCATGGCCCATAATGGGTATTCCCAAGTATGTGTTTAAATATTACTATGCTCCCGTTCGCTTAAATGGTCACAAAAAGGCGTAGATTTAAAAGTTGACTCTTTTGGTCCCTCTAATGCGCAAACTTGCGCATATCATCGTTTAATAGCATCGAAGCCTTATCTAATCTACATTAGGTATTCTTGAGAGTATTATTAAACATCACGATGCTTCGGGTTCGTAAAAAGGTCATTCAGAGGTATAATTAAACATATTTCGTGCTTTTAGTCCCTCTAACTTGCAAAGTTGCGCGTAACGTCACTTATAGGCATTAAAGCCTTAGATGGCCAATATTTGGCATTCCCGAGAGTATAATCAAACATCATGAAGCTCCCGGTTTGATAAAAGGTCACTTAGAGGTAAGAATTAACATGTTGACGCTTTTAACCCTTCATCGCGCAAACTTTCAGTTAATTACGCAAACGGCCACTCACGATCAACAAATGGCTCATTTGTGAATATGATTACCGTGTAACGTTATTCAGAGGCTTATATTAAGCATGTTAACATTTCCAGTCCTTCTATAATCAAAGTTTTTGATTTTTTTTTTTGCAAAATTAGTCCATCAAATTCAACGTTTGACTTTATTAAGGTTTAGCACACGTGTCGATACATCATTGGAGGTGATTTTACGTGGTGTTACATCCTCACCCCTTAAAAGAAATCTCGACCTAGAGATTTGCTAAAAAGATAGGAGTTCTTTTGTTACAAGGTGAATACGACCTCTAGTATATATTCGGGATCCCAACGGTATCCCGTTTAACCTTTACAATAGGTATATGCTATCTTTTGGAGTTTTTAAATCCTGTCGATCCTTAATCGATACTGGTTTCTCAACAACCCATAAGTTTTCATTACTCTGCACATCTTAATGCTATTGACTTAACAGCTAGACATATCCTTATATCACTAGTGTAGAGCACATTGTGATTTCCATCAAGCTCCTTAGGTAAGTTTCAGCTTACCGGCTACCGACCTTGACACACTCGGTTTTTCTTGAATGGTCCAATATATATCTAGAGCTTAACTAGCACGTTAAATTAAAATTTAGCACACTCTTCTAGGTGATACTTTCAGTTAAATCTTATTCCTTAATAAGAACTTAAGAGGTTTGTGACTTTCATCAATCATTGATTTTCTGCCGATTACTGGCAGCTTCTAGACGATCATAAATTTATCTGATCTTATTCGTCATTTCCAGGGTAACTTCAGATCCTGTTGATTGGACTTACCAAAGTCCTGTCCATCAAACAGACGTTTGACATTCCATCTATACAAGGTCCCCAAAGGAGCAGCCTTGGTACTTATATAACAACCATTTGTTATAGGAGAGCTTATTTAAGGTGAGATAGTCATTCCAACTACTACTTAAACCAATCTTAAAGAGTAGTTACCCTCTTGGTTAGTCGAACAAATCGTCGATCCTGGGCAGTTGATGGCGATTCAAAATCGTTACCTAAATAAGGTTGCGGTAATTAATGCAAAATCATAATGAACAGTCTTCCCTAATTAATAATACCGGAGCTCTCAGAATGATGAGCTAGGCTTTATGAACCTTTCTCTTAAAACTCATTTGATTGGAGTTTCAATCCTTTCATTATTGTCGGTACTAACTGATATAGAGCTTTTACAATAAATACAACCCTAAGCGAGATGTTAACCTTAACTCTGCTTGTCTTAGGAGGTGAACATGGTAGTTCTTATGAAGAAGATAATAGAGACACACAGAGGTTACAAGGATATTCTAAATCTCAGGCTTCAGTTCATCTATCGATACTCGTGTCAGATAAATGACACTTTTACATTACGAATGTATGGATGCCTTAGTGGCACTTACTTGGACAATCCTATATTGGATATCTTCTTTGAATACCATTAGCCGACTCTAGTACCATATGACCATCGGGATATCTCGGTGGTTCCATGCATTAAACCTCCATACTGATCAGGCATGGAAGCAATCTATGGGACGCACTAGGATACGCAAATCCTCATATGGCTCCTTTATCGAGCATAGTCTAGCATTCGCAGTTGATAGAAATCAATGATGTAACAAAATAAAATAACATATATTATCGTGCTCGATCTGGAGAAAGAGTACTTTAGATTTTTATGAATGAAGATTATTCGACGAAAATAGAAGGAAAGGTCTCTATGATTTTTGTTGGTAAGTTTTACCTTACACTTAATGTCTGGAGTTCTCATGGGAGAATTCTAAAAGTTTGTTAAGCTCATGGTCTTATGAGAGACTTAGTAGCACCTGAATTCAAACGTAACTCTTAGCAATAAGATCACAATAAGGGATTTATCTGGTGTCATCCTTGATATGAACTGCCTCTAACATTCATCAGGAGGGTTTAGGCGCCTCCATTCCTAATCCTTCTATACTTAGCTATAAAACATGTGACAGTTTTAGGGCAGTCTCAGATTTGACTGGTTTATTTCTTAATCTATATAACGTGAGTAGCTGAGATAGATCCATAATGGATTTATAAGAAGCAGGCTTTGAAACCCTAATATGCCCTTTTTTATTACCGATGCTAATCCACCAATAATTAATATATTAAGCTTAGATTTTTGGTTAACCGAATAGGGCACTTTCTCAGATAATAAACTAAAGTCTATGACATTCTGTCGACAGCCAAGATCCTACATGGTGAGAGTCAGAAAATTCTTATTCCACCTTTTCCATTCCGTGTCGTAGTCAATCGGTTTTTCTGATTAGTCCATGAACTTGGACCATCCCAAATTGTGTAAGAGTATTCTTCCTGCAACTTTATTAAGGTCTTCCACCAATTAAGGGAACTGCCCTTGAATGATTTGAACGATTGAACGATTTGAACGATTGAACGATTTGAACGATTGAACGATTGAAACGATTGAACGATTTGAACGATTCAAACGATTTGAACAAGTTAAACGAATTGAATGAACGATTGACAACACGAACGAATAGAATGATTTTTGAACGATTGGTTTTTGGTATGTGATTAGATAACGGGACAGGTGTAATGTGATAAAAGCATGGTAGATACGCCGCTGGTACTTCTTATATATAAGTGCTTTTTTCATAATACATTCCGTGGCATTATTTAGTTCACTTGAACAAACTATTTTAAACGATGACACGCAATGATGTTTACTATATGATATAAACCATACGAGTCCTATTTCAAGAACGATTTACAATATTTGGTTCACAAAAGCAAATGTTTTAGTCAAGATTCATGGCAACGAGGTTTTATAAACTATAACCAACTTGTTTTGAGTTGGTTAATCTTATTGCAATACAAAAAACTTTTCAAAACAAGGTTTTCAATTATCGACTCTTGTAGTCGTACGAGGTATTGCAACAAGTATACAAGCCATGAATCTGACACACTCACAAAACCTATGTGCTCGCCGACATTTCTTTGCTGACTTTATTTTCACATATGTTTCAGGTGGTGTTTGATGATGTTGATGATGATTAGGATGCATGCTCACATAGGTTCGGACGAGGCCTTAGTGACTTAATAACGATGATAGACAATATGTTAAACTTGTTTGTTCCAATCCAAGACAATGTTAAAACTTAATATTTAAATAAAATGAAACTTTAATCCATGTGTTATGAAACAATAATTCTGTCGCTCCACTCCCCGACGTTTCCGCCGTGGTTTGTTGTTTTACGCGGTCGGGGTGTGACAGAAGAGTTGGTATCAGAGCTCATGGTTATAGGGAATTAGGTTATTAGTAATGCTTTAACCTAGACTATAACCTTCCTAGGACCCTAACACAAGTTATCTTGTGTTTAGATTCTAAAACAATACCGTCACCTATCTTTAGGTGACAACCACAACAAGAACACGAATTACGAATCCGTTTTGAAAATCAATCATCTATTCTAAGATGATTTGTTATAAGGTTTTGAACCTTCAAAATTTTCAAAATCTCGTCAAAGTTTGGGTCTTATAATGTGGACACGTGCAATCTGGAAGGGTGGGTGCCTGTACCTCGAGTTTTCTGTCTAAGGCTAGAGTGTTCGTACAAATCCACATAATCAGACCAGTCACTCTTACCTGGGAACTCTTGGGGTGAGTGTACACTTATAGGCTAAATCATGTCTTCGCGATACATTATATTGACCCATTTACTTTGATTAGTCACTGTGTGTCGTTTGTTTGTTCGAGGTTGTGACACCCGGCTTTTCAGGCCGTACCGTACAACTGTAACACATGTTGTGAATAGGTAACAGGGCTGTATTTGACTAGTTATGATGTTTATTTGTGAAATTAAATGAATTGGTAAATTTAAACCTTGGTAAAAATTATGTTGGCAACGATAAGATAAACGCTTATCGCGTAACGGAAAAAATGCGAAACGAACGTCGGTGACCACTCGATCAGTGTTAAAATCCTAAAAATAGTCTGTTATGATTAGAATAATTATTTTAATCATATCTGTGTGGAAAAATAATTTAAAACGCGAGGAAACTCTATTTTTCCGAGTTTAAGCGCGTACCGTGCAATGCAGCGTGTGTACCGACAAAATACTGTAACACAGCCTGTTAAGGCAACCGATAATCATTTTAATAATAATTTGATTAGTTTATTACTATATAATGATAAAAATAAATAAAAACGCTTAAATCCCCATTTTTGCGATTTTAAGTGCATACCACGCAGCACAGCGCGCATACTGCTAAATACCGGCAACGTCGCCAGTCCCGGCAAACAAAATATTGTTCAATAATATTTTGGTGAGTTTATTTTTATAGAGTCTTAAAAATAACTTAAAACGCGTTAAAACGGGTTAAAATGCTAGATAAAATACCCGGTATCCAGTATAATACCTGTTTTAATACTAGTTTACATATATGTATATATATATATATATATATATGTGGGGTCGGGATTTAGAGAAAACGATATAAAGTGTGAGAACGCTTAACGATCGTCTGATCAAAACAATCTATGGACTAGATTGGCGCGGTGGCTTTTTCGTAAATAACATCAATTTTATTACGTGGACGCGCTTCATTAAGGGTAAAAGGGTCTTTTGACTACTCCACCCAAAACGCCAAATCATGAAATAAAACTCCAAAAACACAAAACACAGACCAATCTAAGTAAAACGCCATTAAATATAAAACGCCAAACTTAATTATAGTAAAATCCCGCCTAAAAAACCGCCAAAAAAATCCTATATATACAACATCTCAGACCTTCAATTAAAAACACACACAAAAACCCAAACGCCATATTTCATATAACCCATTCGCCTTAGAAACGCCAAAAAACCCAAACATCAAATATCTTGTACCCTAAAACATTTTTTTGAAATTCAGTTTGGCTGTCAGTAAGATTTCGCTCAATGAAATAGACAAAATCCTTAAGTGAGGATATTGCCCATTTCATTGAGTAAAATCTCATTGACTTATCCTAAACTTCCATCCAATATATTACGCCAAAATATACAAAAATATTATTGAGGTTTGTTGTCAATAAAGTTTAGCTGTATAGGGTGGCCAACATTGTCAGTAATCTTTCTTAACCGAGGATTAACAATGTTGTCCATCTCATACAGCAAAACATTATTGAGTTTAGCATGATCAAAATTTGAGGTTTAAGCTGATCTTATTTCTTGGCGTTCTTTTTATCGGTAAAACGCAAAAAAAGTTAAAAAATCAAACATCGTTGATTGTAAAAATTCAAGATTGTTGGCTGAAGGATATAAACTCAATAACATTTTGTTGCATGAGATGGACAAATCTTCAAGAAAAAGATGCTGATGTCAGACTGTGTGCTTCCAAACAGCAACACAAAAAACTACTTGAAAAAACAAAAAAACAAAATGAATGATACGAAAGTCGAACCAGCCAGTTAACATGATTCAAAAAGAGAAGAAAGAGACTGGAGACAGAGAAGATTTGGAAGATCAATTATTTGTGTATTCTTTTTTTTATTTTCCTTTTCAGTTAATTGTTATATAATAAAAACGCCATATATAATAAAAATGTCAAAACAGCCAAAATGCTTGTTTAAACGATATCATCCAGTTAAACGCCACCAAAAAACTCCCAAACTATAATAAAATTACATTGAAAAATAAAAAATAAAAAGCAAACTTGAAAATGTAACTAGAAACAGTAAATACAAAATCAGTAAAAACTGAAGAATCTAAAACGCCAAACTTGAAAGATGGGACGTCTTACAGACTTCAGAGATAAAGCTTATAAAAAACATTAATTACAAAACAGTAACTGGAAAGACAAATACTTTATTATAATAATGCACCGCCTAATTTAGGCGCCAAAAAGACATCCTATAAAAATGATACATCTCGGAAACTTCCATTTGATCAAACCGAAAAATCAAACGCCAATACTACTAAATACCACCCACTGTAAAACGCCAACAAATAAACTGAATGAATTCTTATCAGAGGGGAGTAACTCAGAAAGATTTTGCTGCATGAGATGGACAAAATTTCAAGAAAAAGATACTGATGCCAGCCATATGGCATTTTGTATTTTTTGTTCTTGAAGAAGGTTTGGATGAGGAGAAGAGGTCAATGACACTGAAGAGCGGGTTCGCTATAAAGATGAAGATCCATATAAAGAAAAATCGAAAAACCCACTCACACGACATAGATCTATGTCCCCAAACATCCACAAAAAAAGCCAGTTCAACAGACGAGCAACCAAAAAAAATCAAACCGATGGGTTTGTTAAGTTTTACATAAAACGCCATATATTTGGTGACAGTTCTTGTACTATTAAAGAAGGGAGAGACTGATGACAGTGAAGATTGGGAAAAGAGATCCGATTAGGATTTTTAATTTATTTCATTCCCTTGTATTTTTTTTCCTTTGGTTGAAATAAAATTTAACAATAGTAAAACACCAAGATATCACAAACGCCAAAATGTTTATAAAAAAATAAATCAATAGGACACTTGTTTAAAACGGCTTGGAAAACGCCATTCAAATAGATTTCCTGCCCCCTGGGTTCCAATGGCATACGATGTGAATAAACGCCATAAACGCCAAAATGTTGATACAATGAAACCATTAAAACGCCATTAATTATTGAATTTGGTTAACACCAAAAATCTTAAAAACCAAAAATTAAAATAACATTGGGAAAAGGGGAACTGGAAAAGCAGAAGATGAAAGGACAAAAAAGCCCCTCCGCCCTTTTCTAAGCGGCGTGACACGTGTTGGGCCAGGAAGCGTTCTCACCGTTCTCACACTTTTGAGCGTTTTCTCCCGATCCCGTTTCTATATATGTGTGTGTATATACGTGTAATATATATATAAAGAGAAAGAGGTGGCAACCATTAAATCACACTCTCTCTCTTCTCTCTTCCATGCATTGGTTGAAAGATAGGTGCACTTTTATCTATATGCTCTAATCATCTCAAAACTTGATAAAACCAAGGAACATGTCTCAAAACAACTTCATCTCTTTCTCTCTACCATAATTCAGCCGAAAATCCCCTTACCACCTCCACAATTTTGAAAATTTTGATGTTCTTGCAAGAACTAAATTAAATCTAAGGTGTTTCCAAGTTATTTTGAAGATCCAAAGGTGTTTTCAAGGTGAAACAAGCTCCATAACATCAAAATCTTGTCAAAAACCCACTTGAATCTTGAGGGTATAAAACTATTCCTTTTAAAAGTGTTCTTGATTTTTAGTGTTGAAAATAATAGTGAAAGGTTTCTCTTGAATCTTAGAATATTTTACAAACTTGAATTCTTAAACAAATGGGTTTTCAAAGAAAATAAAATGGATGAACTAGTATGTATATGTGTGGCCGTATGTGTGTATATATATATATATATGTATGGAGTTTGAGTTTTAATTTTCTTGATGTTCTTGATTGATAAAAATCAAAAAGATGAATGCATGCATGTTTAAAAGGTGTCATATGAAAGCTTTTTGAATTGAAATTAGTTTATATGAAAAGTGATGATTTGATAATGATCATAGGAATATTAGAATGTTCTTGAATATTTGAATATGAGTTAAATGCATGATGAATATAAATTAGATCATAAGTAATGATGTTAATGTTGTATGAGTACATTAGATGCACATACATGAACATGCATGATGATATGAAAGCATGAAATGATGATTTGAACATGATTTGATAAAAATGATATTTTATCAGATTATAAACATTAAAATATGGTCATTTTGAAGTATTTAATGATATAAAACTTTGTCATAAGGTTTACTAGCTTTACATGTTATACATGAGGCTTAGAAACTTGTAAAATGGGTGAAATAATGTGTTTTATCTATGATTTAGTAAAAATCAGTTTTGAGCAGATTATAAACACTAAAATAAAGTTATTTTAAAGTGTTTAGTGACATATAACTTTGTCCTAATGTTTGCTAACTGTGCATGTTGTACTTGGTGCATTAAAAGTTGTAAAATACGTGAAATCGCATGATTTATGTGACTTGCACAAAAACTGCACTAATCTGATTATAACCACTATTTTAATCAGTAAATAACATGTACTGTGTTAAAATATCAAGTCGTTTTGAGTTGGGATGATTATAGTAACGTTTAACGCAAAACTATGCGTTAAAACGGTCAAAAATCGGCTTTTCGAGTGATTTTTATAAAACTGATTTAGATCAGTAAGTAAACTGATATTTTTAGTTTAAAAATGAGTATTTTAACTAATTTTAAGTTTACTTGGTGTTTGGTTGGTCATATGTGACTTCCGACGCCCGAAACCATTACCGAATCGCTAAAATACGCATTTTTCAATATACACTAGTATAGGTAAAATATTGGGTAAATCTTATGTGTTAAAATGTGTTGGGTTATTTAAACATAAGAATGTAAAATTATGTTAAGTTTTTAACATGATTTCGGAAATTTAGATTATGCATGTATATTTGTGCGTATTGTGCGGTAGAAATGGTAAAATCGCGTTAAATGTGTAACTTGTTTGTCAAGCATGAAATTTGATACATATGAGATGTTTTACGTATATTTTCTTTAAAAATGACAAAATAGATAACTTAACAAGATTTCGTGTGTGTTGATGATAAATCGTTCAAGTCGCAAAAATCATATATATATATATATATATATATATGGACTCATATATATATATATTAATGTGCCAACATAATAAAAAATGATAACTTTTCGAGAAAATCCCAAAGTTATGTGATAATTCTAAGAAACAGAGAAACTTAGGATTTTTGTGTTATGTATATTGATTTAAAATCGTTCCTATATATATATATAATAGGACGTGTAGAAATCAATCACTGGGATTGCGCTATTTAAAATACGCACCCAAAGGTGAGTGTCACTAAACCCCTCTTTTTACTGCTTTATATATATATATTTTGGGGGTAGAACACGCCAATAAAAGGGTTTAATAATGTTTTTGGATTAAAACATACCTTTTAATATAAAATATATATTTTCGTTGAAAATATATGAGGTTTGATAAATCATACGTTTCGAGATAAAACGTTTTTGATAAATGAATGTTTGGAAGAAATTTTGGATGGCACGGTGTTTCCGAAGAGAAACAGACCGTAAAATTGGGACGGATGCCGGCCTGATCTCAAGGGAGGGGATTAGGGGATTCGTGCAACATCGTGTATTAAATTGTCATATTAGTAGGATATATATATTGTACGTGAGGCAGACATCATATTGTTCTTCGAGAAAGAACCCTGCGCCCATGATGTCGTTTAATCATTTAAGTAATGTACGTGAGGAATTGTTGGTAGATCTATTGGGTTGACAACCCCTTCGTGACCGGTCGCCCCGTGTCAAGTCAAGCGACGAATTTTGATTCTGATTATTGTCTAGCATTGATTATCCATGCATGGTTAATATATAGTTCGTATCGTCTAGCTAACATACGAGTCTGAAAATTGACGCAATAATTTAATATACAAAACCTGGGTAGTAACAATATTGTCGGGTTCTTGAACTGTGATGGAAGGCCCATGGATTTTATTAAGGAAGTAAAATGAACTTTCTAAAATTTATATGGATGTTTCCAAATAAACACCTAAACAGAAAGTTTTGCTTGGGATAAAATTGGTTGTAAGCGAATATGTGAATTCACCTTCCTTTGTGTTGACACTTGATTTTAACGTGTTCTACAGGTACTTGAGTTCAGCTTCGGGAATTATGGCGTATCTTGTGTTTGTTGATGCATGTTTTGTCACTTAAAATGTTGGATTGACTTTTAAACTTTCTGGGACAAATGTAATAAGATCCGTGAGGATCAAAGACAACTTTATCTTGTCATGGTTATGTCATGTTTTGGGACGTTAAGTTTAAAATCTATATTTTAAATAAGTAATATAGTCCAACACCATAATGCATCAAACATCAAGATAAAAATGAGCACTAGCTTCCGTCACCACTACGTTTTATATTCCGCTGCGACGTTTTTGGGGTGTGACAGAGGTAACGAACGAATGATCGCCTTCCCTATGTTTTGTCGATGTTTTCAATACCTCTTTTGTTTATCCAATTGTCAATCTCACTCGTTTCTCATGTTTCCTTGTTCTTTTTAGAATATGCCACCTAGACGTGATCATACATAGGACGCTGCACTCGCAACCCTTGTCACTCAGCAGATTGCTGCTGTGATTCCGAACCTCATAACCCAAATTAATCAAGCGAATCACAATAACAACAATAACAATGCTCAGTGCAGTTTCAAAACGTTTAATTCGGCTAAACCACGAAAATTTTCTGGGTCTCAAGGAGCAACTACGCTCCTACAATGGTTCGAGAGTCAGGATAGCATGTTTAGATATGTTCAATGTCCGAATGAGCGAAAGGCCGAGTTCGCATCTAGTGTTTTTGAGAAACATGCTCTAACATGGTGGAACGGTGCAATGAGAGATAGGGGTGCCGACGTGGCTTTGGCACAAACTTGGGAAGAGCTTCGGGCTCTCATGATGAGGGAGTTCTGCCCCCGACACGAAATAAGGGCGTTGGAATGAGAGTTCGATGATTTGAAACAAGATGGGGGAGAACACCGTGCTTATACAGATCGTTATGAGGAACTGAGCTTACTGTGTCCTACTATGGTTAACCTGTTGGAGAAAGCGATCGAGAGGTATATTGATGGGTTGCCTGACTCTGTGCATGACATAGTTACTGGTAGTAACCCTACCACTGTTCGTCAGGCTATCGAATTGGCTGCAACCCTGACTAAGTCTCAGGTCAGGAAGGGTAAACTAACCCGCAAGGGTGACAAGAAACAGTCAGCTGACACCACTCAAGACAAGGGAAAGGGAAAGAAAAAGGGTGAGTCATCGAGGAGGTCGAGGAAGCGCAAGGCTACCTAGAATTTTGCTGTTACCACACAACCCAATCAGAACGCTCAAAACCCACCAGCACAGCCTCCTGCAAAGAAGCCGTATGCTGGTACTGCACCTTAATGTATTCGATGCAATGGTCATCATGTGGTTCAGCAAGCATGTAAACAGTGCACCTCTTGTGGTAAACTTGGCCACACGGCCAACATTTGTCGATCGGTTCCTAATGAAGCTGCTCAGAATCCAACACAAGCTCAGGGAAACGCTTCTAGGCCCCCATTCCCACCTGGTTCATGTTTTAATTGCGGAGAGATGGGCCACTTCAGAAACAACTGTCCAAAGCTTGCAAATGTGAACGCTAATCCCGCTCGTGGACGAGCTTACAACATCAACGCTAACGAGGCCCGTGCTGATAACGAAGTTGTTAATGGTAAGTTCCTTGTTAACCATCAACCTGCATCTTTTCTTTTCGATTCTGGTGCTGATAGAAGTTTTGTTTCGTTAGCATTTGAGCCCTTACTTGCGATACCTAGAACTAAACTAAGGAAGCCCTTATCTGTTGAAGTTGCTACTGGTGAACCTCTTGTACTCGATTCTGTCATTCGTAATTGTTAATTGAACCTCGATAACCATCTTTTTCCTATTGACCTCACACCGATGCAACTTGGAAGTTTCGATATTATCATAGGAATGGATTCGTTAACCAAACATCATGCTGAGGTGGTTTGTTTCGATAAGATTGTTCGTATTCCTCTTTCGTCTGGTGAAGTCCTAGAAGTTCGTGGCGAGAAACCTTCGAATGGTTTGAAACTCATGTCGTGTACGAAAGCCCAAAAATACATGCGAAAAGGATACGTGGCCTTTTTGGCACATGTCGTAGGGGAGAAAGGCAAGAGCAAAAGTATTCAAGATATTCCGATTGTCCGAGATTCTCCAGAGGTGTTTCCTGATGAACTGCCTGGTTTGCCTCCAGTTCGTCAAGTCGAGTTTTATATTGATCTTGTACCCAATGCCAATCCGATTGCTAAAGCACCTTACCGTATTGCACCGTCTGAGATGCAAGAGTTATCGAAACAGCTTCAAGAGTTATCTGATAAAGGATTCATCCGTCTGAGTTATTCACCTTGGGTCGCTCCAGTTCTGTTTGTGAAAAAGAAAGATGGATCTTTCCGCATGTGTATCGATTACCGTGAGCTCAACAAGCTCACCATCAAGAATCGATATCCCCTACCACAAATTGATGATCTTTTTGATCAGCTACAAGGTGCTACATGTTTTTCCAAAATCGATCTGCGTTCTGGGTATCATCAGCTTCGTGTACTCGAAGAAGATATTCCCAAAACTGATTTTCGCACGAGATATGGTCACTACAAGTTCACTGTGATGCCTTTTGATTTGACGAATGCCCCAGCTGTTTTCATGGACTTAATGAGTAGGGTTTGTAAACCTTATTTAGACAAGTTCATCATTGTATTCATTGACGACATTCTTATTTATTCAAAGTCTCGAGCCGATCACGAACAACACCTTCGTCTAACAATGGAACTCCTGAAGAAGGAGCAACTTTTCGCCAAATTCTCCAAGTGTGAATTCTGGCTTAAGGAAGTTCAATTTTTGGGTCATATTGTCAACGAGCAGGGTATTCATATGGATCCTTCCAAAATCGCTGCTATTAAGGATTGGAACACACCTACGACACCCACAGAAGTTCGCTCTTTTCTTGGTCTCGCTGGATACTATCGATGATTTATCGCGAACTTCTCGAAGATTGCGGTTCCACTCACTGCTTTGACTCAGAAGAATAAGCCTTTTGAGTGGGGACCTAAACAAGAGGAAGCTTTCCAAACACTGAAACAAAAACTCTGTGATGCACCTGTCTTATCTTTGCCCGATGGAAACGATGATTTTGTTGTCTATTGTGACGCCTCGAATCTAGGCCTTGGTTGTGTTCTCATGCAACGAGGTAAGGTCATAGCTTATGCGTCAAGACAATTGAAAATACACGAGAAGAACTACACAACTCATAATCTTGAGTTAGGCGCTGTAGTTTTTGCTCTCAAAATCTGGAGACACTATCTTTATGGCACGAAGTGTGTGGTTTTCACAGACCATAAAAGTCTCCAACACATTTTCAATCAGAAGGAGCTAAACATGAGACAACAACGTTGGGTTGAACTCTTGAATGATTACGATTGCGAGATTTGCTACCATCCTGGTAAGGGGAATGTCATAGCCGATGCGCTAAGTCGAAAGGAACGAGTTAAGCTTCATTGTGTTCGAATTCTATCCGATATCCAATCACGTGTCTCTCAAGCTCAACATACTTGTGTTACGCAAGACTTGATGGGTAAGGAATTACCACATCAACTAGAGCTTAAACTCGAAACGAAAGACAATGGGTTATTCTATTTCAAGGATCGTTTGTAGATTCTGAAACAAGACAATCTTCGCACTTTAGTGATGGACGAATCTCATAAGTCTCGTTATTCTATCCATTCTGGTGCTGACAAAATGTACAACGATCTTCGTACTCAGTACTGGTGGCCTGGTATGAAGAAGGATTTTGCCTTGTATGTATCTAAATGCCTAACTTATCTCAAAGTCAAGGCTGAACATCAACGACCATCTGGTTTGCTTGTACAACCAGAAATACCGGTATGGAAGTGGGAGAACATTGCAATGGATCTCATCACTAAGTTACCGCGCACAACTAGCAGTCATGATGCCATTTGGGTAGTCATTGATCGTCTTACGAAGTCAGCTCACTTTTTACCGATTCGCGAGGATCTATCTGCTGATAAACTTGCCAAGATCTATGTTGATGAGATTGTCTCTCAACTTGGTGTTCCTTTGGACATCATATCTGACCGTGATGCTCGATTTTCATCTCACTTTTGGAAGACCATGCAATCTGCTATGGGAACCCAACTAAATCTGAGCACTTCGTATCATCCCCAAGCGGATGGATAATCTGCCAGAATGATACAAACACTGGAGGATATGCTTAGAGCATGTGTGATAGACTTTGGTGGTAATTGGGATTCGCATCTACCATTGACCGAGTTCTCTTACAATAATAGTTATCATGCTAGCATCAATATGGCACTGTTCGAAGCTTTATACGGTCGAAAATGTCGTTCACCTGTCTGTTGGAATGAGATCGGTGAAGCTCAGCTTACTGGATCTGAGCTCATTCTGGAAACAACGGACAAAGTCAAGAACATTCGCGATAATCTTCTGACAGCTAGAAGCCGTCAAAAGAGTTATGCGGATATGCGACGCAAGCCCTTGGAATTTCAAGTCGGAGAACATGTCCTATTCAAGGTATCCCCTTGGAAGGGAGTGGTGAGATTTGGAAAGAAAGGAAAACTTGCACCACGATACGTTAGACCATTTAAGATTGTTGAAAGAATCGAAAAGGTTGCCTATCGACTTGAGTTACCTTCTGAACTTGGGAATATTCACCCAACATTCCACGTGTCCAATTTACGAAAATGTTTAGCCGATTCTGATCTTCATATTCCACTCGACGAAATTCAAGTTGATAACACGATGCACTTTGTCGAGATACCTGTGGAGATAATGGACCGTGAAATCAAGCGACTGAAGAACAAACGAATACGATTAGTCAAAGTTCGCTGGGAGTCCAAACGTGGCCCAAAGTTTACTTGGGAATGTGAGGACCAAATGAAAGCGAAATATCCACATTTGTTTTCACGAGTTTCCTCTAGTTAAAATTTCGGGACGAAATTTCCAAAAGTAGGGGAGACTGTGACATTTGTGCTCTATAAACAATGTAGGATGTAGAACAATATCAATTATCAATAAAAATATGTGTTTTGGTCTCAATATTTGTGTATTTGTGTTTGACGATTTTACGTTTTGATTCTAGTTCGATTCCAAGCTCTAAATCGCTTTCTGGAAAGTTATACGCAAACTATTACGTAAACGTAATCAGTATAATGCGACAAACACTCTGGAACAGTGACATAGTCTTAACATACCTTAAATAACCTTTACATAACTTAGAAATAAGTTTTGAAGGGTTTGGTGTGTCAAAAACAAGTTTATTTGATCATAGGGACTATTTGCGATAAACTGCAAAAGTCTGCCGATTTGTATAGCAACGAACATTCCGGAACAAGATCATAAGCTAAACATACCCTAAATATCCTTTACATAGCTTAGAAATAGGCTTTGAGGAGTTCGGTATGCGAAAATGCGCTTATTTGATAAATAAGGACTAAAAGCGTCAAAAAGTGCATAAGTTTGCATTTACGCGCATATCTTACGTTCTGAACATATCCAGACATCCAAAAATTTTTGTAAACAGTAAAATATTTTATTTAGTGATGGGAATGCAAAAATACCATTCGTTGCGTAATTTGGATCGTTTTCGCGTCCGCTCGAGTTTCGTCGTAATTAACCGAACAACGTGACCGTACGACCAAACAAACCGACATCCGTGATATTTTCAAACATATTTTAAGTCCCCATGCCTTGAAATGTGGTTAAAGGTGGTTAAATGCATCAAAAATCAAGTTTCGGAGCTGCAGGGACTTGTTTTGACAAGTTTGAATGTTCTGACCTGCACTGTCACACCCCAACCGATGGCGGAAACATCGGGGTGAGGCGCTGAGCGAAACAGTTTGTCCTGGAGAAATCCATAACAACTAAATTACCGGATAATTAACATTATGTCCCATACCATAACTCATCAAATAAAACAGTTATTACAGAGATATCTCATAGACAAATCATTGTTCCGACAACTCAAAATATTAATTGTTTTGTTTCTAGACTCTTCCTAACTCGATTCCACAAAAGCTAGCAAAGCACAGCATCCTAAACACCTGTCACATACGTTATAATAAAAGTCAATACACATAGTGTAAAGGTGAGCATACAAGTATGCTAGTATAATAGATAGCGAAATCGGTTTACGCATAACCAGCAAGTAACATGTAGCAAAGTGAAGCTAGTAGGTTATCAACAATGAAATATGCACAGACGTGACTACGAGTTGTAGAATGCGTAACACATATCACTACTGTGACACGTGATGAAAATCCCTTAACAACCCCTGTCCACGACAGGTGCTGAGTCCAAACTGTAGTACTATCGTTGCTAAGGTGTCAGGCAACAATTACTGTGTAAACATAACATACAAGCATTCATCGAGTAACACGTATAACATGCAGAGCGGTTAGCGTATAAAAGTGTTGCGTTGTGTGATCGATGTGATTTGATATAGGTAACGTATGTAACACCCAAAAGTGCGTAAAGCAAAAAGGGATCGAGTATACTCACATATTGTGTTTAGTAAATAAACACTCTCTTGGATTGAAGGGAGCGCTGAGGGATTAGCCTGAACAGTTAACGATAGCATAAGCAAAGAACGACGCGTTAAATGATGCAAATGAACAGTGACGGATTGGCATCCGATCAGATGACCTTCCGGACGGATGGTCATCCGAACGGATGGCCATTCGCTCGGAGGGTGATCCATTTGGGATGGATGTGTTTGTGTATGATGGTTTTGAAGTTTTCGTTGTAGCATTTTAAAAACAGAGAAGTATCTCTACCTTTCAGGTCGTCCGGTCGGATGGCCGTTCGCTCGGATGGCGATCCGTTCCAAGTGAGACATTTCATGGAGAACAAGTTCACAACAGAATAGTCATTCGACCGGATGTTCATCCGATCGGATGACTATTAATCAGAAACTGATGATCTTTGAAAATTTGTAAAAATGTTTAAGTGTTGAGATTACAAGTCATCGGATCGGCTTGTCGTTCGATCGGATGGAAATCCGGTTGGACGGCAGTCCGTCGTTGACTTGCTCGTTTTGAAACTTGGAAATTTTGTTAAGTTTAGAAAGTTTGCGGTTTGACCGAGACGGTATGACAACGTGTTAAACAACGGAAACCCATCAAGTCCGAGTCATCCGATCGAGGTGGGAAACACCCCAGTCCGATCAGTTAACTGTTCTTGACGGTTGTTCATATTCAACCCGTGAATCGGTTGTCTCTCTGATAGAAATCAAATCCCAGACCGACACTTCACTAAAGAACAAGAGGGAGGCCCGAATGGGCTCCGACTCTATCGGTTTTGAGTGCAAGAGTGTAAAAGAATGAGAAAAGTTATGAAAACATCTTTTAACTCTTTTAATCCTTGGAAAATGTTTAGATTTAGGTGAAATCAGTGTTTAAACATGTTGAAATCTCTTAGATCTGAGTTGTTCTTGGTGGAATGAGGTCAAATCTTGAAGTTTATGAGAACCCCATGATGACATCATCCTAGAACACCTCAAACCAGCCGATTTCATGGTGGAAAGTGAAGATTTGATGGTGAAAAAGATGAAGGAGTGTGTGTAGATCATAGAAGTACAAGATTTGAGGTAGAAACTTACAAGAATCGTGAGAAATCGAGAGAAAATAGCCCAAAGTGCGCTGGTCAGACGAGAGAGCTGTCACATCACTGTTCATGATGTGACAGGTGGTATTTATAAGTGACAAAAGAGGAAAGGCGGTGCAGGTGTGCGGGATCGAATGGTCATCCGATAAAACGTCTCCGGCGAGTTGCGTTTTGATGTTTCGTTTCGTGCGTTAAGCCTTGCGATGCATTGCATTGCATTGCATTGCATTGCATTGCATTGCATTGCATTGTGGGTAAGCGATGCGATAGTATTAAACAATAGTTACACAAATAAACTAAATAATCATGCACTAACATAAATAACCCCGCGTATCCAGTTTGCGATGAGTTTGCGCTGTGATAGAGTTGCGATTGCGTTTTCGATTAATCACCACCAAACAAATATGAACATGCACAAGTAACACATAAATAGCACACACACGTAAAACAATATTCAGAACACGTAATTCGAGTTGCGATGCGATAGCGATGAGATAGCGATATGTTGATTAGCGATTAACAGGCGATTTAAACTGCGATTATTACATTTACTCCACATAATACAACTAAAGCAGCTTAAAATAGAGTATCGATTACAAAGTCAAGGAGTATAATCAATATTTAAGCAAGGAATGACAGATCGCATTTAGCAATCTTTTCTTCCTTTGACTTTGACTTGTACTTTGACTTTAAAAACGCGGGTTGTTACATGCACTCCCTAGCGGCCAGCGAAGACTCTTGCTGTTACCTTCGTGGCCCGCGAGAGCTGGAGCTGGCAGATTCAATGTATTCAGCAAAACAGCATGTTCTCGTTGTTTTTAACCATGGTTTTTGCATACCTTGAGTTGGTTTAAGTGTTCCCCAAGTTGCCTAATCAATGTATAACAAGTGTAAGGCTAAGATCATACTTTGATCCATGCAAAAAAACTTGGAAATGATCAAATGGAGCTTGATTTCCTATAAATACCCATCTCTTTTGCTCCATTCTTTGCTCATTCAAGTTTCTTTCATTCAATCTCTGATTTGAAGCTATCCCACTTGGTTGAAGGCTTCATACTTCAGTTTTCTTTGATCTCTTTCCAAGCTTGGACCCTTTGTAAGTGATCTTTCATGCTTGGTTATGTATTCAAGCAAGAAAGTCAAACATTGTTTGACTTTCTGCTTTGACCATGAACTTAGTCAAGACAAAGTTCGTTTGAACTTTGCAATGTGAGCGTAATCACGATGGTTATAGTCCCTTGTGACTATACTTACTGATTACCACGTTGATTAGTCGAAGTGATGAGTCAAAGTTTTGGTCAAAATGCACGATTATATGCATTTTGCGACGAAACTATTTTCGGGTATTAAAACACTTTGCTTTGATATCAAATCAGTTTTCTAACTTAGTTAAACATGTTTTAACATGTTTAACTCATCACTTTTAGTCTAAGTGCTTGTTTAGGGTCGTAAGTCAAGCGATCTAAACCACCGCTTAGACTTTCAAAACCGACCCGTTTGGTCGATCATTAGGATTTGACCAAACATATTTTGTGACCATAGTTGTATAGGGAATAACCTTCCGAGGTTATACCTTATGGTCACTTAGTTTAATTAGTTGTATGATAGGTAGTTTATATGCCTTAGGAAAATGACCAAAATGCCCTTTTCATGCATAATTTGAATTTAAGCTTATGTAACTTAATTTTTGACACTTAAACTGATTATGCAACATATTTAAACATGTTAGGGCATATAATACTTGTCATAGGACTAGTTAGGCGTCTTGAACACGCATTCGCGCGAATGACGCGTTAAAGTAGCGTAGACTACCTTAACGGGTCATAAGCACTCAGGATAGGTTCCGATTCAGAATGTAGGCTTTGTTAAACCATATCACATGAGTTCCAATACTCATTTGGTTTACGACATCTCATTCTACCCGATCTCCCGATTTAGGTGTCGATTTATTAACATAGTGATCCGATACTAGGTGCCACTTGATTCCTTGATTGCCCGAGCTTGTTAGTTCACTTAATCGAGTATACCTTGCAATCTCAAGTGAGTACATAGTTCCCCTATTTTACTGCTTTCAATTGTTTTGTGGTGATTCATATGTGCTAACAATTTCGATATTTTCAAAAACAAATTCTATGGTTTATATTAAACGCAATGATTTCGATAATGTGAACGAACTTGTTGGGACATTATTACATAACAAATGACATTCATTAGCTTTGGCCGAGCCGACCAGTAGTATGTTATGGTACCATAGGATCTGACAAATCCCGTTATCGTATTATCTCCATGGTTATGTATGGGGGTAATGTGGGTAATGATAGAACCTGATGATTGTTAACTTACCCTTTGGTGGTTTGTTAATACGAGTTGAACGATGGACGAGTCATACAGGTTTGAATGTATTCAACGAGACGACCAAAAGTTAGTTTTCACAATTAAAACATGAACGATTGAACGATTTGAACGATTGAACAATTTGGATGATTGAACGACTGAAACGATTGAACGATTTGAACGATTCAAACGATTTGAACAAGTTAAACGAATTGAACAAACGATTGACAACACGAACGAATAGAACGATTTTTGAACGATTGGTTTTTGGTATGTGATTAGATAACGGATGGGTGTAATGTGATAAAAGGATGGTAGATACGCCGCTGGTACTTGTTATATATAAGTGCTTTTATCATAATACATTCCATGGTGTTATTTAGTTCACTTGAACGAACAATTTTAAACGATGACACGCAACGATGTTTACTATATGATATAAACCATACGAGTCCTATTTCAAGAACGATTTACAATATTTGGTTCACAAAAGCAAATGTTTTAGTCAAGATTCATGGCAACGAGGTTTTATAAACTATAACCAACTTGTTTTGAGTTGGTTAATCTTATTGCAATACAAAGCACCTTTCAAAATAAGGTTTTCAATTATCAACTCTTGTAGTCGTACGAGGTATTGCAACAAGTATACAAGCCATGAATCTGACACACTCACAAAACCTAAGTGCTCGCCGGCATTTCTTTGCTCACTTTATTTTCACATATGTTTTAGGTGGTGTTTGATGATGTTGATGATGATTAGGATGCATGCTCACATAGGATCGGACGAGGCCTTAGTGACTTAATAACGATTATAGACAATATGTTAAACTTGTTTATTCCAATCTAAGACAATGTTAAAACTTAATATTCAAATAAAATGAAACTTTAATCCATGTGTTGTGAAACAATAATTATGTCGCTCCACTCCCCGACATTTCCACCGCGGTTTGTTGTTTTATGCGGTCGGTGTCACAGCCCAACCGATGACGGTAATCCGTTCGACGTTCAGAGCTTTGCAAGTGGAAGTAAAAGGTTTAAGTGTGGAACCAAGTGCAATTCTGATCGGATAGTAGTTCGATCGGATGGCTATCCGATCGGACGGCAACCCGTCCCAATGAACCAAATCGTCTTGAACTTGATTGTTCTTGAAAGTCTTGTAGTTTGATTGAGATGGTGTGATGACGCACTAAACAATGGAACCTCGTCAAGTCCCAAGTTGTTCGATCGAACAGGAATCACCCTAATCCGACCAGTTGACTGGTTCGTGGCGGTCGTTCATGTTTAACCCGAAATCGGTTGTCTCTTTGATAGAAACCAGATCTCGAACCGATGCTTCACTAAGAAATGAGTAGAAGATCTGGGTGAGCTCCGATTCTATCGGTTTTGAGTGCATTGAGTGTAAAAGAGTTGAAAGAAAGTTGGAAAAGCTTCTTTTAATCCTTTTATCCTTGAAAATGTTTAGATCTATGCGAAATCGTTGTGAAATCATGTGGAAATCCTTCAGATCTGAGTTATTCTTGGTGGAATGAGGCCAAAACTTGAAGTTCATAAGAACTCCATGATGACATCATCCTAGAACACCTCAAATCCGTTGACTTCACGGTTAAAAGTTAAGATTCAAAGGTGAAAATGATGAAGAAGTGTGTGTAGATCATAGAAGTACAAGATTTAGGTTGAAAACTTACAAGAATCGCGAGAAATCGAGAGAAAGAAGGTCTTGAGTGCGGCTGGTCGAGTGAGAGAGCTGTCACATCACAAATGGTGTAAGTGTCGAATGGGAGAGCAAGTGTCAAATGGGATGGCACTGATGGAATGGCTATTCAATCGGATGGCCATTCGATTGGTTGGCCATTCGATTCAAGTGATCCGGCGAGTTGAGGTTCGGCGTTTCGTTTCGCGTGTTGGGCATTGCGATGCGTTTAAGATGTACAAATACTATATCTAACATACAATCATTATAATTAACTTGCGTTTAGCGTTTGCGATTAAATTGCGATGCGGTAGAGTTGTGATTGCGATTCGATTAATCACCACAAACATAAGGTAAACATGCACAAGTAACACATAAGTAACACACACGTAAAACAATATTCAGAATATACCAATCAAGGTGCGAGCACGATTGCGATGCGATTAGCGATACAACATGCGATAAAAATCGATTAAACCTCGGTTATTAATAGATACTCCACATAATACAACTAAAGCGATTAAAATAAAAGATTCGATTACAAGTCAAAGAAGTCAAATCAGTAATTAAGCAAGGAGTGACAGATCGCAATTAGCAATCTTTTCTTCCTTTGACTTCAATATTGACTTTGACTTTGACTCTCGTAACACGGGGTGTTACAGCCTCACCTAGTTAAGGGTATTTTGTCCCGAAATTAGGCTTTAGCCGTAACAAACAACTGCGGGTACTTCGCCTTCATGTCACTTTTGAGATCCCAGGTGAACTCCGCGCCTCGTTTGCCTTCCCAGCGAACTTTCACAATGGGAATGCGTGAGCACCTGAGCTTCTTGGTTTCTCGGTCCATGATCTCGATAGGCTTCTCCACGAAGTGTAATGTTTCGTCCACTTGAAGATCCTCTAGTGGAACTTGTAAATCCTGCTCGGCTAGACACTTTCTGAGGTTCGATACATGGAAAGTCGGGTGAACGTTGCTAAGTTCCTCCGGTAGTTCAAGTCTGTAGGCCACTTTTCCGATCCTTTCCAGAATCTTAAAGGGTCCAACATATTGAGGCGCGAGCTTTCCTTTCTTGCCGAATCTGATCACACCCTTCCAAGGTGATATCTTTAGGAGTACGTGATCGCCAACGTCAAATTTAAGGGGCTTGCATCGTCTATCGGTGTAACTTTTCTTACGACTCCGAGCTTTCAGCAGATTGTCTCGAATTTGGAGGATTTTGTCAGTCGTTTCTTGTAGTAGCTCGGTGTCACACCCTAACCGATGGCGGAATCATCTGGGCGTGGCACTAGGCGAATCAGATTGCTCAAGAGAATCCATAACAACTATATTGCAATAATATTTATTACATTCGTTATCCCATACTAACAAATAATACAATCACATAAGTTATCACAGATTTCTTGTCCTCTCGAACAATACAAATCCGACAACCTAGATTTTAGTTGAGTTTCTAGACTTTCTAGCTTGATTTGAAATAACCTGCGATCTAGCCTGCAACATACGTTAAAATAAAGTCAATACAAAAGTATTGGCGAGTATACAAGTTTGAGAGGTATAGCGTAATAGATTAAAAGGTGCTGTGAATTTCTACATGCATAAACGTAACACTCGACATATATACTCACAAGACTGATACTACCAACTAAGTCCTCGATGCTCGAATATGCGATGGCAAACTAGACCCCATCGGGCGCAATAGTACTATACTAGTCGTGGTGGGACGTCGCGAGTATAAGTCCTAGCACATATGCAACTAGCATCACGTATATCTATGCATAACAATTATTCGCAAGAGATAATTCGATTGATTGAGTAATTCGTTTGATTAGTTCGATTTGTTAGGAACATATGTCACACCCAAAATGCGATTAAAAAGGGGTTCAAGTATACTCACAGTGCGTATTTAGCGAGGATACAACTTGATTGGATTGGTTGCGAGTACGTCTGCGTTAACCATCGAATGACATAGTAAACGGTGCACGGTTAAGCGGGAATAGTGTCAAAATGACAGTTATCCAGTCGGATGGTGCTCATCCGGTCGGATGACCTCATCCGGTCAGATGACCCCATCCGGGCGGATGACTGTTGGTTCGGTTCGTTCATTCTGACATTCGATCGGATGACTGTCATTCGGTCGGATGACATACTATCCGGTCGGATGACATGCTATCCGGTCGGATGACATGCTATCCGGTCGGATGGCATGCTATCCGATCGGATGACATGTGGTCCGATCGGATGACATGTTGTCTGGTCGGATGACACGTCTGTTTTAATGTCCCGATCAACTGTTTTTGAGTGTTTTTGGCAGGGAATACATGCGGTTTTACTGGGACGGTATGATTCCGTATTTACAAATGAAATTTCATCAGTTCCGACCCGTTCTAACGGCCGGGAATCACTCCGTTCCTTCAGATCTGGCCGTTCTTGACGGTTTCTCATGTTTACCTCGAAATCGCACAGTACCTTGATTAAATACATAGTTTTTTGGCGAGATTTGTTATTAAAACATGTGGAAATCACCCAGATCTGAGTTGTTTATGGTGGGATGAGGTCACATCTTGAAGTTCATATGAACTCTTGGTGACATTACCTAAAAACACCTCAAATCAGTAGATTTCACGGTTAAAAATTGGGTTTTAAAAGACAGAATGATGTAGAATTGAGTGTAGGTCGTAGAAGTACAAGTTTTAGTTCGAGATCTTACCGAAATCACGAGGAATCGAGAGGAAAAGGGTCCATGGGCGTGCTGGTCGAGTGAGAGCTGTCACATCACTGTTCAAGTGGTGTGACATGCTATTTATAGGCAACAGAGGAAGTTGGGGTTACTGGGTCGGATGGCCCATCCGTTCGGATGGCAACTCCGGCGCGAGGAGTTTCTCCGTTTTCGATCGTTGCGATAGTTTTTGGAGTACGCGCTTTCTATAGTTAATTTATATTATTATTATATATATATATCACTAGGGGTCGTATTTATGTATCCATATTTCAAAGTTTTGATATAACAATCGGTTTTCGTTTCAAGTGTGCGATTACTAGCGACGTTTCACGGCCATCAAGGAGGGTAGTATAGGTCCTTTCTCGATGTCATCGTGAACGTTATTGTGTTGTGCCACAATGACTGACGGGGTACCACTCACTCGTATTGTCATCATCGTCACGACGACTGGAGCTATAGCACTCACCCGAGAGTCTTTGTTAGCGTTAGTTATCTGCGTTTCGACACATCACGGCCACCAAGGAGGGTAGAATAGGTCCTCTCTCAATGCCATCGTGAGTGTTAGTATTTGTGATATAGTGTGGTGTAGCGATAATGTATTGCGAAAATATGCGATTACCCTTCGAATAGCGATGTATGCGATATAGTTACATTATGATCCGAATCTCTGGTGCTAGGCGTAACGAGTATATCGAGTAGTAACAACGCACGAAAATGCGGGTTGTTACAGTCTCCCCTGCTTTAGGAAATTTCGTCCCGAAATTAATCCAACAGGTAGACTTTTGAGAGTTGATCCTGTATAAGTAGCGATATAGCGAGTGATTTGACCGAGAGTTGAAAAGCGAGGGCGTTTCGAATAAGAAAGATCGATTGCGATAGCGAGAAGGCGACGTAAAAGACAGAAGTAATATCCCACAAGTTGGCGTTCCAAAGTACCTCGTGTCGTGAAGAATTCGTTAGTTCGATGCGATTGTAATTTTGAAAGGTTTCTCATGACGTAGAATTAACTGAGTCGATCGTTAACCAACGTTACAAGAAGCGTTCGTTTTCGGATATTCAAAAGGAATTTTGGATGGAAATCTTGAAAAATTTCCTTTTAGCGTAAGGTCCACTGAGTCGATGCTAACCAACGTTGCAAGGAAGTTTAGGTTTTAAACATTTTAAGGAATTCGAAGATGAAAGCTGGGGTTATGAAAACTCTCCTATGGCATGGGTTTAAGCTGAACTCGATGTCGAACCAACGTCTTAAGAAAGACTTCGTTTCGTTGTTGCAAAAGTTTTTAAGGAAAACTGGACTTATGAGACTTCCCCTGGGTATGGAGTTAAGCTGATTCGATGTTACCTCCACATTGTGAGGAATTTCACTTGTCCCATGGTTTTAATAAAAGTTTTATAAAAATCAGTTTTGACCGTTTGAAAAAGGCAATTTAGCATCGAGCCCCACTTGGCACCTTCCCACGGAAGTTCGTTAATATGATTAAAACATTTATATATAGGAAGTACTAGCGGCATATCCACCATGTTTCTCCCATATTACTTCCGTTTCGTGAGGCGGTGTCATGTGCGTCGATGCGACACGGATAGAATTGCGCTCACTCGGTCCAGTCGATAGAAAGTCAGACCGAGTATAAGATAGAATCGAATAGGTTAAACCGGCGAGTTGAATTGCGAACGTAGCTATAACAGCGTGCGCGAGTAGCCTGATGACACAACACATTTATGTGTCGTGTCTGGGTAGGCGTCGAGCGATAAGCGATAAGCGAATAGCGCGTTTTCGATTAGATTCCACTTTGAACCCACATGGCACGTTTCCATGAGAGTTTGCTAACATGGCAAAACACCACGTTTAACCAGGTTAGTTTTGCCTCGTGAAGCGATGTCATGCTTACTAATACCACACAGACTGCAATGAACACCAAGCGAGCGATAAGCGGTACGTGATACGCGAATAAGCGGTAGACTATACACGATAAGCGATTTGGTGATTAAGCGAATAGCACAAACACAACCCCAGCAAAGACATCGGCGATAAACGAATTACGATGAGCGACAGTCGTTGCGTTGCGAGTGATGGAGGTATGCGTGATTTATGCGGTTCGATTTGATTGATTAACACCACAGAGTTTAACTAACATCAGACCCCACATGGCCTTTTTCCACGAAAGCCCACTGATATGACTAAAACGCCCTGCTTTAACCATATGAGCTTCATTTCGTGAAGCGAGGTCATGTGTGCCAACTTAACACAAATATCACTGATAGCGGTAGACGTAGCGATGGTGATAGCGATCAAGCGATATAGCGATTCACATAATAAGCGGTAGTGATCCTCGTAGTAATCGATAGAGATTGCGAGATACACATGATAAGCGATTGCGATTAGCCGAGTTTTGTTTCGAATAAGCTTTACGTTACGTTGCGACGCATCACGGTTATCGAGGAGGGTAGAATAGGTCCTTACTCAACAACATTACGAGCGTTAATATACTTGATGAGATTGGTTGCGACAGACTTACGACCAGTCTTGCGTCGATGCAATTGCCCTGCGGGGGTAGACTCTCCAGAGTCCATCGATGAGGCGGTTGCACTGCGTTTGCAGACTTACGACAAGTCTCATGATGATGCGGTTTGGTTGTTACGCCTTGCGATTGAGTGTAGTGTGTTGAAATTAATCACAATAGTATAATAGGTCTAATAACGTTCAACTCCACGTGGCACTTTCTTCACGGAACTTCGGTAGTATTATAAAGCACACCTTGCTTGACCCCTACTACTTAGATCCCGTGGTTTGGTGTCATACTTCGTCGTAACGCTTACGGCACCTTAGAATTCACTACGATCTCCGTGCACTGACCCAAATAATCCCGTGTGCACCCATGATTAATCGTTCCTTGCACGTTTATCATACCTCGTTCTAAGAGTGTAGTGAGGGTAAAACACATTATTTCGTGATATAGTATATAGTATGTGTGTGAATCTAGTCTAGGTGCGACGACTAGAGAGAAAACGAAAGCGAGAATTAACATTACACACAGTGGCAACATCGAGTAATAGAGTAGGTTCAATTCTTAGAAATAACGTCAAAAATCGTATCATTACAACATTATCCTACGCTTGCTAGATGTTTGGTGTCGAAGACTTTTGCTGGAGCTGTTGTTGTTGTACTCAGGTTCGCGGTTCGATGCGACAGTTGCGGGTGTAGTGACCGTAACGGTTGCAGTTATTGCAATAGCGACAGTCAGCCCCAATTGGATGATGATAGGTACATGAGTAACACTGGGGATGAGCTCCAGTGTAAGCTCGTTTTGGAAACGCCGGAACTGCTTGAAGAGGCTTCGGCTGCAGCAGTTCGGTGGTTGATGAGTTCGGGCTTGAAGTCTTTCGTTTGCGGCTGGGTTTGTCGGTGTCTTGCAAAGAGATGTCGTCGTTAGAGGATTCTTCTGAGGACTCACTTGCAGAATCTTTGGCCGAGTTGTCAGAAGATCCGTCGGCAGATTTGTCAGAAGAATCGTCAGCAGATTCGTCAAAAGAATCGTCGACAGATTCGTCAGGAGAATCGTCGACAGGATCGTCTGAGGAATTAATGGCGATTGCTTGGTAAGCTTGCTTGACAGGATTCTTCGAGAGAAACCCTTCCATGAGTCGTTTGTTGTTGATTTCTGCGGCTAAGCGGTAGGTTTCTTCGATGGTAGCAGGCCTTGCAGCTTCGACAAAATCACCCACACACTCAGGCAAGCCACAAATGTACTTCGGAATGGCTTTTTCTGGAGTGTTTACTTGACTTGGACAGATTACGCTAAGCTGTTTGAATCTTGCAGTGTAGCCAGCATTGTCACCTTCGTCTTGTTTGATTTTCCAAAATTCGTCTTCCAACTTCTGAATCTCGCGGGGAGGGCAATACTCTTTCTTCATGAGCTCTTTCACCTAATTCCAGGAGAGAGCGTAAGCCGCAGAGGTCCCACGTTTGTTTCGTTCGGCGGTCCACCAGTCAAGTGCTTGCGATTGAAATACTCCAGTAGCGCAAGTGGTACGAAAACCATCGGGCCACCCACTTTGACGAAGGGTAACTGTCACACCCCCAAAATACCCCATGCGGACAACCCCCGCGAGGCGTGTGACGTACCAGGATCTAGCCACCAATCACATTGAACTCATAATAATATTTCAAAATAAAACCTTCATTTATTAAAGTAAGCGTTACAAAACATTGTTTACTATTCAGCGGAAGCATATTACAACAGTTAAGATTCTCATAACGCAAGTGTTTAAAAGCCATTAGACATGTCGCGTGATTCCATACAACTCGACCCATGACCACTCCAGCATCCCAGACAACAAGTTCCATTGACGTGTACCTATAAGCCTGCAAGCATGCAGAAAAAACGTGTATCAGACAACGCTGGTGAGTTCAAAGTTTTGTTAACGCATTTAGTTACCAGGTATGTGTATAAAACAGTTCAATAGTTCAATAATTTGATTTGATGTTGTTATTAACTCGATTACCGTATGTGGCTACTAGATGTGTTTGCCCAAACCCCAATGCCTCTATCAAAGCATTGGTCAAGTGGTCAAGGTAAATAGTTCACGCCCGTCCATTCCGGCCCGGTGTCAGGGTGCCAAACCTAATAGCGCTATCAACTAAATACCTCGTTGCCTTCCCGGCAACAATCGGTAGATGTAAGGGGTCTTATATGATAGAAACTGAGTAATAACCAACATCCCATTAACCTGCATTCCTCATTGGAACGTTACCCGATATCCCTTCTCGGGATGCATGCTTGGAAAAAGAGCAGTGAACTCACCTTTGATTTGCACGGCAGTTTGTTTACTTGCTAAAACACTTTAGTCAATCACGTCCTATTATAGTCATCATGTCTAATCAAATTCGAATACAATTATTCACGTATTCAAGTAGCACATAGGTCATGTTTTAGATAACTACACATACGAATTACATGAACAGTATCACATCAGCCCAAAAACATACTACTTAAAGTGTGTGTGGCCCAAACATCGCATGGCCCACTAGAGGTGTCGGTCATTATTTAATATGTCCAATATTGTAGGGTTAAATGCTAGTGAAATTTTAATGAAACTGTGTCTCTTGTGGGTGTGTCTACCACAACTATGACCATGCGGCCCCACCATTTCTAAAAGAAATCCTTTGTGTGATTACCAGTTTACCACAAACACATGCTCATTGAATTATTTTGCATCAACCAGATGAAGACAAAACACTTTTCATTCCATGATTTCAACTCAAAAATGCCCAAGTTGTATCTTATGCTTATTTGGTTGTACATTCCATTAAAACCCAGCTTCATATCTTCATGCATATTAAACCCAGTTTCATATTTCTAACTAACACTAAATGTCAACCTTAATCATAGGCTTGCACATTTGAAGATCATCATCACATGCACATACAAGCATCTAGTTTCAACAGTTTCGAACATTACACATACAAATGTTGAGTTTCAAATAGACCCATTCCCTTCTTTATCATTACTATCAATCATTAATTAAGAAGAACACATAAACTTCATGCACATGAACAACAAGTGGAAACAGGGGCGTAATCATCATCAATATTTAACAATCATTCAAGTGTGCATAAAGGGGTTGTACTACGAGTATAATCAGTTGTACATTTAAGATACCCAGCATCATCAATCATCACTAAAATTTATTAACCAACCCTAGTGTTCATACACATGGCCATGACCAGTCCGATCAACCAACATTAATACATCATCGACCGTCCCCTATTGATAGTGTTTTACGTTTTTATCAAACAGAATCCTAGTTTACCAGCATCTAAAGTTGTTATTATTAATCATGCGACCAAGATAACCGACCAACTTCCAATATCACACAATACATGTTCAACCGAAACCGGCTATATTCACGTATATATATATATATATATATATTCCATATCTTCAATGTTTTTTTTTCATGTCCACACACCTTCATGCATATCATCACGCACAATTATTCTATATTATCACATAATATCACACAACTTCAAGAATCAAGAAACAACTTAATAAGTATATTACCTAGCAGTTTATAAGGAGCTTGGTTCCCACTTATTCTTGAATCCTATTTGCGTGAACAGAAGAGAGGTAGGAGGGGGTTGCCGTCACAATCAAGTGAGAGGGAGTAGGGTTTTATTTTTGTTGAGTTTATGCTAAACAAGAACATAATACGAGCACTAAATGATAAGGGTTTGGGGCGGTTACATGTTGGCAGAAATGGGCTTTAGCCCATGCACTTGGGCTGCCGTACAAATGGCATAGCTGCCACATAATGGGCAAAGGTGGTGGCGGTTTGGGCTTCTAGTCCCATTTGGGTTTTCTTTGGCTTCATAAGCTTGGGCTGGCCCAATATTAACTTAGAAAGGGAAGGCGGAATGTGCAATTCCGAGCACTAGAGTGCGGCCCAGTTACTCATAACCCAAACATATTGTGCGATTACCTATTAAGTATGTAACTCGGGCATCATGTAACACTACAACTAACACGTACATGCTTATGACATTCACAAAATCAACTCACGATCATTCATTTAATTAAACATTTCAATTTAATAGAAGACGTACACGCAATTAACGAAGAATCAGTACAAGGGAAAAGCCCTTCAAATTTGATAAGCAGGCTCGGAGGAATGAAGTGATAAGTCAAAGTGGTTGTGGATTTTCCTCATGTGCCACATCATCCCCAACTTGATAGGAATTCTCGTCCCGAAATTCGTCACTGATATCAGGAGTTGATTCAGCCGTTCGAACAACTGAAGATATTAGAGCTTCCTTTGATTAATACGTTCCCACAATGACTTCGGTCCACGTACCGAGTTCCAACAAACTCTTATGATTGAAATTCGATTGTGTTAACAGTGGGTTCCTCAACAAGGGTATCACAAGTGTTGCGTCGAACAGACGCTTCTTTAGGTTCGGGACATAAATGACATCGTGTGCGTTACCTAATTCGTCAGGTAACTCGAGTTTGTGAGTCATATCACCGATCCGTTCCAGAAAATCGAATGTCCCAGCGTACTGCAAACTAAGCTTGCCACGTTTCCCATAGCATACCGCACCCTCCCAGGGTGAGGTTTTCGATTATGTTACGTTTGCCCACAGCGAACTCCTAGTGTTTCCTAAGCTTATCAGCTTCCCTGACGGTCACGCGTTGCCGCCAAACGATTTCCGATCTAAGCAATCTTCCCAAGAGTTTCGAGTACGAGTCCTAGACCCATGATTAGGTTGTCATCCACCTTAATCGAACAAAGAGATTAACGTTACTGCCCATGCAATGCCTCAAACAAAGCTGTCTGAATACTAGAATGGTAACTGCTGCAGTAGAACTCAACCAAGGATAAATGTCCTCCTAATTCTTACTAAAGTCAATCACACACATGCTCGCAGCATGTCTTCGAGCATCTAGACGTGAGTCGAGGGTGTTGTGTTTTGTCTGCCATAAATCAGGTATAGACCAAAATCAAAGGTATCAAGAGTTGGCACCTCGTGCCTAAAAACCGCCTCTCTCAGAGGAACATTCACAAGCTGTGAAGACTCGTCAGTTTCCCTGATTGCAAGAAAGTGTACTGGTTACATGAGACAATCAACGATCAACCAGGTGATATTGTTTCCGTCTCGAGTTGTAGGTAGACTAGCAATAAAATCCATGGCAGTTTGTTCTCATTTCCATATGGGTGTTCCTGGTTGCTGATACTCCACCTTGACTTTCCACAAGTCAAACATCATTCTTATACATTACTGGGTGGGCCTTCATGCCCGATCACCAGTACAAGATTTATAGATCCTAATATCTCTCGTCAATACCCAGACGACTAGAATATCGAAGCCGGTGTGCTTTGCTCAACACAAGTTCCCTACAGGTACCGTATAATGAGATCCACATCCGTTCCATGGGGTAGCGAATATCGTCCGACCTGCCAAAGGTTGTTTCTCCATGCCCCGCATGGGTTCAACTTGAAAATTATCTTTCTTCAGTTCTTTAGTTTGAACAGAGCGGGTCTGATCAGTTAGGTTAGAGTTGATAGTGAGTTGCAAAGTTCGTGCACGTTCTGATCTCCATAGCGGAAATCATTCAAAAGTTCCATTCAGCGATGACATCACACGTTTAGCTCCTTTATTAACAAAGGTAAACGGAGGCCCTTGTGATCGGTCTAAGTAGCACCTTTGGTACCGTCCAAGTAATGCCTCCAACTTAAATCCAAAGGCCATGGTCTCCATCGCAGGTTGGGACTCGTGCAATTCTTCCTGTAAATCCACTACGTAAGCCATCACTTTCTCGTGTTGTCTTAGCGTGTAACTGGAACTCTGATTCGAACCATCATGGTATACCACTAGATCACTCATACCCTCGGGTAAAGACGGTGCTCAGTGCATTGTAGAGTTGGGATTCAAAAGGCTGAAATAGACGTCCTCCTGTTTTGTCTCTCACGAATACACCGCACCCTGCTGTGCTAAAGAGATTTAAAGCTGCGCGATCTTCGAGAATCCTGTGATGAATCTATGATAGTATCTAGCGAGACCAAAGAATTGTTTTATCCCCGATGGACTCTTTGGTGTCAATCAATATCTATTAAAGTGGATTTTAGCGAGATCTGCATGTATCGCCACTTCGTTGATCATGTACCCAAGAAAGTGTTCCTCCCAAATCCTGTAGTCACACTTAGGTAGACTTCGCGTGAAGTTGCTCCTCCCCTAGGAGCTCTAGGAGATAATGCAAGTGTCGTTCATGGTGTTCCTTTTCTCCTGATAGTGATTCTAAACATCATAGATAAACACGGTCAACGAATCTAGCGAAACGAGGTTGACGCATACCACTCATGTGATCTATATGACTGCTGGTGTGTTGGATATCTTAAATAACTTGAACAGGAAATCGTAACGGCCATACTGGATCTATAACGCCGTGTTAGGAATCATCCTCCCCATGGTCTTCTATCAGATGACAGTCCGGTCTTAAGTCAGTCTCCGG
Organism: Helianthus tuberosus; assembly: GCA_030545235.1. Classification (NCBI taxonomy): domain Eukaryota; kingdom Viridiplantae; phylum Streptophyta; class Magnoliopsida; order Asterales; family Asteraceae; genus Helianthus; species Helianthus tuberosus. Next base: position 98,627,352 of record CM060383.1, on the reverse strand, counting down.
ATAGAATCTTGATTATTGCAACGGGTCAAGCAGGTCGTCGATGCGAGATAGAAGGGTGACGGTCTATGATAGCCACCTTGTGGTAATCTGTACACGTACGAAATGACTCGTCCTTCATTTCTGCAATAGATCGCGTTTCCCCCGAACGAGGAGCTAGATCTATAAAACTCCCATCCTGTAGTTTCCTGAAGTTGATTGGTCAGTTCTTGTAACTTTCCAGGCGCCAGATGATAAGGAGTACGAGTAATCAAGGCTGCTTCTGGTCGTGAGATCAATCTGAGTCTCTACCTAATCAGTTGTGGAAGTAGACCTGAAAGTTCCTCGAATAGCACACTGAGAGGAGTCACGAACAATTGGTGGATCCTCGATCCTCCTTTCCTTGGCCTTAACATCAGTAACGGTTGCTAACGTAGCGGGGTAATCCCTCTGTAGACACTCCTGGCTTTCATTGCCGCAATGACGCTAACCGTTGCGCCACTCTGACGCGTTAGAATAGATAACAATCCTCCACTAAGGAGAGGGATACGTAAAATTTTCTCCTCACAGGGTACATCTATCAAGAATAACAGAAGAAAGGTCGATGTCGAACACTTGTCTCACAAGGTCGAGTTTGCATCCCAACGAACACAGGAGGTTTCCTTTGACTTGCCATCAGTCGGATCCACAACAGGTTCGGTTTCAAGAAGCATCAGGGTTGAACAGAATAGGAACGAAATGATTAGCTTCCAAGAACGTACTGGCCACCATGTTGCTGTAATCCTGGCGTCACCCACGCCAGCCCCAAGTGCCCTTCCATGAGCATCATGTTGTTGTTTTCGCTATGAGAATTTCCAGTACAGTCGTTGTTCCCCTGGTTGTTGTCGTCTTGGTTTAACAACTGCCGATCCATGTCGTAGGTGCCTGCATTTCCATACTATAGGCTACTATTACGAGTACCTTGATGTCGCCGTGACTGTTGCCTCTAATGTTGTTGCTCGAAACGGAGTCCTACGATCTTTCACTGACAAAGTCCATTTCTTCACATTTTTTTGCCACGTCCTAAAGCGCTAATCACTGTGCTGGTAGTCACACATTCCACACTGTAATCAGTTGTCATCGCTTATGCCCCGATTAATCCGTAGGAGCTGACTCCCATAAATCGCCGACTAGGGTTAAGAATTCGGTTCAAGCCAATTTGCTGGTGTTCGTTGCCGGTAATTAGGGTCGTCCAAATACTGAGGTCGGTAAAGTACTACGCTCATCCTCTTGTCCATCGATCTAGCAAGTTGATTGAATAGTACACAAGATGTTTCCAGAGTGTTGCAGAAGTAATCACACTTCGAGTTCTATGGCGTCAATACGTTAAGTTCCATTAATCAAAGAACGAGAAAGGTATAGACCAATCATTCGACGCTGCGATGTCCAACTCAGAGATGTTCGTACTAGCACCTAACATTCTACACAGTTCGCTAGACGTTCAAATGAGTGTTCAGGTGATACTCGATAGCATCGAGATTAGAAAAGATTCAGAGAGGTGTGAAAAGATCACGTTCGAGTAGGAGACAATCACTGCTATGACTCCTATAAGTTTGTTACGTCTCTCACTGATTAAATAACAGAACAGAGCCCCTTCTTCACTTGTTAAGGCTCACTGGGACTCGCATGCACCCCGCATTATTATTATGTGTGCACCCACAATAATATTGCAATTTGCATGCTCATCTCAGTTCCTCCTAACTCATGTCAAATGGTTCCTCAAACTCGAATGCCAAACAGAGGTTATCAACACGACAAGACCACAGAAATCCAAGGACTACAACATACTAACAACGCATCATAATGTAAACAAGCAATTCATGCAGTTATGCTATCGTGACGAGTGGGTGTCCATATGCTACAGCATAAACAAGTGTTCACTAGTCATACAGTGCAATGAGTAAACGAGAGACGAACCTTGCAATCTGGAGCTGAGTGTCATGGTCGTATTCAAAACTAGTTCAGTTATAGTTTGGTTTTATAAAAACGTTTTAAAACCAAGTTCACTATAACCAGTGGCTCTGATACCAAACTGTCACACCCCCAAAATACCCCATGCGGACAACCCCCGCTAGGCGTGTGACGTACCAGGATCTAGCCACCAATCACATTGAACTCATAATAATATTTCAAAATAAAACCTTCATTTATTAAAGTAAGCGTTACAAAACATCGTTTACTATTCAGCGGAAGCATATTACAACAGTTAAGATTCTCATAACCCAAGTGTTTAAAAGCCATTAGACATGTCTCGTGATTCCATACAACTCGACCCATGACCACTCCAGCATCCCAGACAGCAAGTTCCATTGATGTGTACCTATAAGCCTGCAAGTATGCAGAAAAAACGTGTATCAGACAACGCTGGTGAGTTCAAAGTTTTGTTAACGCGTTTAGTTACCAGGTATGTGTATAAAACAGTTCAACAGTTCAATAATTTGATTTGATGTTGTTATTAACTCGATTACCGTATGTGGCTACTAGATGTGTTTGCCCAAACCCCAATGCCTCTATCAAAGCATTGGTCAAGTGGTCAAGGTAAATAGTTCACGCCCGTCCATTCTGGCCCGGTGTGAGGGTGCCAAACCTAATAGCGCTATCAACTAAATACCTCGTTGCCTTCACGGCAACAATCGGTAGATGTAAGGGGTCTTATATGATAGAAACTGAGTAATAACCAACATCCCATTAACCTGCATTCCTCCTTGGAACGTTACCCGATATCCCTTCCCGGGATGCATGCTTGGAAAAAGAGCAGTGAACTCACCTTTGATTTGCTCGGCAGTTTGTTTACTTGTTAAAACACTTTAGTCAATCACGTCCTATTATAGTCATCATGTCTAATCAAATTCGTATACAATTATTCACGTATTCAAGTAGCACATAGGTCATGTTTCAGATAACTACACATACAAATTACATGAACAGTATCACATCAGCCCAAAAACATACTACTTAAAGTGTGTGTGGCCCAAACATCGCATGGCCCACTAGAGGTGTCGGTCATTATTTAATATGTCCAATATTGTAGGGTTAAATGCTAGTGAAATTTTAATGAAACTGTGTCTCTTGTGGGTGTGTCTACCACAACTATGACCATGCGGCCCCACCATTTCTAAAAGAAATCCTTTGTGTGATTACCAGTTTACCACAAACACATGCTCATTGAATTATTTTGCATCAACCAGATGAAGACAAAACACTTTTCATTCCATGATTTCAACTCAAAAATGCCCAAGTTGTATCTTATGCTTATTTGGTTGTACATTCCATTAAAACCCAGCTTCATATCTTCATGCATATTAAACCCAGTTTCATATTTCTAACTAACACTAAATGTCAACCTTAATCATAGGCTTGCACATTTGAAGATCATCATCACATGCACATACAAGCATCTAGTTTCAACAGTTTCGAACATTACACATACAAATGTTGAGTTTCAAATAGACCCATTCCCTTCTTTATCATTACTATCAATCATTAATTAAGAAGAACACATAAACTTCATGCACAGGAACAACAAGTGGAAACAGGGGCGTAATCATCATCATTATTTAACAATCATTCAAGTGTGCATAAAGGGGTTGTACTACGAGTATAATCAGTTGTACATTTAAGATACCCAGCATCATCAATCATCACTAGAATTTATTAACCAACCCTAGTGTTCATACACATGGCCATGACCAGTCCGATCAACCAACATTAATACATCATCGACCGCCCCCTATTGATAGTGTTTTACGTTTTTATCAAACATAATCCTAGTTTACCAGCATCTAAAGTTGTTATTATTAATCATGCGACCAAGATAACTGACCAACTTCCAATATCACACAATACATGTTCAACCGAAACCGGCTATATTCACGTATATATATATATATATATTCCATATCTTCAATGTTTTTTTTTCATGTCCACACACCTTCATGCATATCATCACGCACAATTATTCTATATTATCACATAATATCACACAACTTCAAGAATCAAGAAACAACTTAATAAGTATATTACCTAGCAGTTAATAAGGAGCTTGGTTCCCACTTATTCTTGAATCATGTTTGCGTGAACAGAAGAGAGGCAGGAGGGGGTTGCCGTCGCAATCAAGTGAGAGGGAGTAGGGTTTTATTTTTGTTGAGTTTATGCTAAACAAGAACATAATACGAGCACTAAATGATAAGGGTTTGGGGCGGTTACATGTTGGCAGAAATGGGCTTTAGCCCATGCACTTGGGCTGCCGTACAAATGGCATAGCTGCCACATAATGGGCAAAGGTGGTGGCGGTTTGGGCTTCTAGTCCCATTTGGGTTTTCTTTGGCTTCATAAGCTTGGGCTGGCCCAATATTAACTTAGAAAGGGAAGGCGGAATGTGCGATTCCGAGCACTAGAGTGCGGCCCAGTTACTCATAACCCAAACATATTGTGCGATTACCTATTAAGTATGTAACCCGGGCATCATGTAACACTACAACTAACACGTACATGGTTATGACATTCACAAAAGAAACTCACGATCATTCATTTAATTAAACATTTCAATTTAATAGAAGACGTACACGCAATTAACGAAGAATCAGTACAAGGGAAAAGCCCTTCAAATTACAGGTTGTCACAGTAACCTCGATAGAGTCGAACCACTGGAGTAGTTGAGATACACCTCCTTCACCCGTGAACTCCATCGGGTCACAGGCTTTGAAGTGTTTGTAGAGAAAAGTAGGTTGCGGCTCTTTTGTCTTGACATCTTCCGAAGCTCGAGATTTGCTAAGAGAGTTCACTTGAGCGACGATCTGGGGAATCATTTTGGCCACTCCCTTGACCACAAGGGAGGCGATCCTCTTCTCGTCCCTTCGTTTGGCTCGTCTCCTTGCTGACATCCTCGAAGTAGAGTTGTTGGAAGGCATCTAGACAGGAAGAGACTTGGAGTGAGATTCGATCATAATGATTTTTGAGTTTTGCGATGCGATTGAGCGCGTTCAAAACTTGATGTGATAGTATAGTAGTAATGCGAATCACATAGGAGTCACATAGGAGACACGAAATTCCTAAGTTCTCACATAATGACTTGTTGTTTATGCGTATATATTTGTGTTTATATAATTGTAATTTGTAATCATACACATACAGGTTGACTTAGAATATGCGAGGACGCGTCGAGGTGAGAAAGCGAGAGCGAAGGTGGTAGATTATGCATTAGTTTTGTTGCGAACATTCGGGTTTTCATTTTAGATTGCGATGGCTGTGCGAGTTGTGCGTTTATAAGCAGGGAGTGATAATCGTTAAATCAAGGAATCGGTAAAGCGTAAAGTTTCAAAATACACAAACGTAAATAAGTTCCAACCATTTGTAAAATCGGCGGGTCGTATGATAGAGTGCCTTGGGTTTTTAGGCGTCGACTACCCAAGGTAACCCAACTACACCTGACAAGTTCGTGCGCGCGCGTTGAACTAGAAGACTTCATGCTTCCACTGGGATGCAGCTCATGGCATTCGTCTTCCTAGTCTTCGCGTGGCTCGAGTCGTCGTCATGGTCGAGTCCTTGGTGAGAGCTTTTTGAAAACCATTTTATAGAGAGTGGAACGACTTATTAAGGTACGGGTTTCACCCCTGACTTAACAACTTCGTTCCTATTTGTGGTTATGCCCTTCGAATAAATTCGTGAGTTCCACTTGATTTCGAAATGGAGACTTTTGTCGAGATGTGGATGTCACTCCTAACTCGATGAAAGGTTCTCGTGCTAGAAAAATGCGCTGAGTGAGCGATCTCATCGAGAGTTCTTGGTTTTCACACCTGATCTCGACTGGATCACTCAGTTTTGTTATGCGAGTATTTTCGAAACATGTGTATTGTGCCAGCCTTAGGAAAGGCTAAGTAGTATTTCAGCCTTAGGAAAGGCTTCTTTGTGTGAAGCTGTAGTAAGCGGTGTTCACACAAAGTTGTAGCTTTTAGCAATTTCGATCGAGAGTATCAAGTATGTAACAACTCATATCATAAGTCCTATTTATTAATTTAATTTATCCAATAGGAAACCCTAATTGAGAAACCCAAGTGATTCTGTACAAACCCTAAAATTTTCAGAACAAACAGAATCAGGATCAGGGCCCCTAAAACTCAGGGGGGGGGGGGGGGGTAAACCCTAGTTACGATTATCTACATAAAACGCTGTCAAAATTGAATTTTACGAATCCATCGACTCACCAAGCCTACAAATACACGTAGCTACCCTATGGTAAATAGGGACCCCTCGCGCCACGCGACGCCTAGAGGGGTACCCCTCGCGTCACGCGAGGGGGTCAAATTTCGTGTATAAATAGAGGGGGTTGGCAATCGAATTTTAGCACTTGAACGACGTAAAAATACGTTTCATACAATGAGATATAGCATAAACAGTCCAAACCACACACACGATTCACGAAGTGCTGCCGCAAAACAGGGTAATAACTCGATCGCTATTACGATTCAATGTCCGATCAATTAAACTATCCAATGGATGTTTAAGTGCTGCCCACATTAGGGTTTATGCTTTGTCATTCGTCGTTAATTCGATGGATGTTTAAGTATCGCACTTTGTCATTCGATGTGAGGGTTTAATCTCGTGAGTTATCGTAAATGCTGTATTAGTTACTGGCCTAGTTTGTGTGCATTGTTATTTAAACTAGGTTAAAAGGCTAATCAGTAGGCTAGGCTCTGCTCAAATAAATCTGCAATGTGAGTCATTCTCTTTTTATCAAATTTGTTTACAAAATCATGTATATTTTCAAAGTTATAATTACAGGGATTAAGTTTATGTAATCACCAAATTACAGCCAGTATGTGGGGTTTTGTATACATTACTTATTTCCCGTCACCATTGGACAACGAGTTAGCCAATGGGTGATCTGACCATAGTCACAGAAACGAGTCGAGTGACAAATCCTGTGGGTAGTTGGTTGATATATGAAACATTGTAATCTCCCTTAATACTGTAAATTATAACAAACGTGTCTTTTTAGTAAAAAGAATGATTCACTCAGTATTTCCCGCTGACAAAACCTTTTTCAAACATGTTTCAGGTGATCTGTTGTGATTCAGGAAAAGTGCCGTGAAGCACTACAAGCTTAAGGAAGTGACTCAATATAAAATAAGGAAACATGTTTTGTAAAATAAAAGATTTCCCAGAGAAATCATATGATTGTAAATTACCGGGTTTTATCCCGAATTGTAAAATAAAATAATCAGGAAATATTTCAGTTTTAAAAAGATCCTGAAGAAACTTCCGCTGTTAAATAAATACCACGGGATTTTCTGTCCCGCGGCTTTTGAAACGGGTCAACCCGGGTCGGGGGACGTGACAGAAAAAGGTGGTATCAGAGCCACTGATTTAAGCCTATTAAGTATTTAAAAATACTTAAATTTACTACTTGCTATTTTTGTGATTATGTGTTTTATTAATTAAATATTTGTGTACAGTATGGGTAAGCAAAAGTTGTCAAACGTCTATCTTAAATTAGATAGGTCATCCAACGAGAAGGGAAGTTCATCCCAAACCAAATCCTCAAATCAATCTGTAATTCCTGAAGAAGGAATATTTGTGCGAAAGGCACAATATGAGGAACACTTTCTCCTAATAAAAGAAGTTTGATTTTTAAGAAAAGTCAGGAGAAAATAAAGAAATTCCGAGAAAAGAAGATTAAACAGGAAACCCAGGAATTAACCAGTAAAACACCTTGGGAAGACAAGTTAGATGAAAAATGGGCAGATCTTTATATGCTAGCCACTGTAGCAGTTAATGCAAATCTTTAAATATTTTAACTCAAAGTTTTAGTACCATTATCACTTACAAATCTAGAAACATTATCCAGTAAATAAATAAATTTACGATAAAACCTAGTATGTTTTAATTTTCAGTCGTTTTGTAATTACCCAATATGAAATAATATTTAAAGGTTTTCTATGAAATTTTGTTATAAAGTTTTAACTTAGTGATTGTGTGTATTTTGCATAACAGCATGAGTGACTTGTCTGACGCCGTTCAGAATTTAAATCTCTATCCGGTAAAAATAGAGGTTTCCAGAGATTTCAATAGGTATATACCAGATATAGAAGAACCTATTGAATTTAATGCTCCACCTCCGGAGAAACCCAAGCCCAAGAAAAGGAGGAGATTTGTGGGATGGAGACGTGTGCGTAGGAGGAAACCCGCCACTAGAAAGATGCCTAAAATTGAAAATCCCTTAGACAAAGGGAAGGGGATTGAAGTCGGGGAAGAGTCTAGGCAGATGGGATTACAGTTTGATGAATATTCTAAGCAAATAGAAATGGAGATTGGGGGAGGTTCTAAACAAACCCAGGTAGAAATTGGAGAAAGCTCTAAGCAAACCCAAGAAATGACATTGCAGGAGGAGCTAGATTTTATATTGGCAAGCTGTGATGTCGTCAGACCTATTAATAATAATATATACCCTTATCCAACTGAAACCCAATTACCAATGAACTTGGAACCAGCAATTCCAGAACCTATAATTCACACCCAACCTTTAGGAATGGACGAGTGGTGGACTAATGATTGGCAGTTCCAAAAGCTGCTCAACAGTCCTTATTCCTTTCTCCCTCAGTTCGACCCTGAACCGATACCTAATCCACCAATGAGCAATGAGAATTTAGCTGAACTCCGCCACTTTGGCGAAGAAATGGTGGATGCCGGAAATAGGATCAGGGAAGTAGGAGAACAGATCTCCTGGAAGTATGATGAGAGGGAACGCCGTTACTAAATTAACAACTGACGAGGGATAGTAGGTTTATGAGACTGTAGTTGTATAATAGCAATAATTAAATCTTGTGAAATAAATTAAAATAAAACTTTGTAAGATAATGGTGTGTATTGATGCATACTATTAAATATAAAAATGGAAATAGAGAAATCGATAGTTTTGGATATATGTGTGTATTTGAAATTTGTATGATTGTTTTGTGTATAATTGTTATTTAATCGATACTAATAAATTATATATATTATCAGATGGAAAACGCTAATAATGAACCAGTTAATGAGGTTAATCAATCTGAGCAACACCCGGATGATCAATTTCTAAATAGGCAGGATATAGAAAATATCGTTGCTCAGGGAATAGCCAATGCTATTCCAGCAATAGTTGCTGCTGTTAAAAATCCAATCGAACCTCAACAAATCATTCCTAGCAAACGTATTTCTGAAGATAACTTCAGTAATAGCGTAAATGGAGGCGGTAATCATACTAATCATGATAATAATCCACGGCAGGCTCCGCTCCCTAAGAAAATGAAAGCTGCAACACCTGGTTGCACTTACAAAGAATTTCTTGCTTGCAAACCCACTGAATTTGTAGGCAATGAAGGAGCGACTGCGATACTGCGTTGGTTAGAGAAAACCGAGGCAGTGATTATAATAAGTAAATGTGCCCAGGATGATCAGGTCATGTACGCGTCAAATCTTTTTAAAGAAGGGGCGCTAGAATGGTGGAACACGGTGTTACAAGCTAAAGGAAGGATGATGGCGTATGCTATGAACTGGGAAGAATTTAAAAGTCTTGTAGAAAGAAAATTTTGTCCTGAATATGAAAAAGATCAAATGGCGAATAAGTTCTTAAACCATCGAATGATGGGTGTAGATTGTCGCGGTTATACTTCGACATTCTTTGAATATGCTAGAGTGGTACCAACACTGGCTTCGCCAGCACCGGTACTCATTTCTCGCTATATTTGGGGATTGATTAGCGAAATTCGTAATATCGTTAAAGCTGCAAGACTTCATACGATTGACGATGCTGTGGAATTAGCTAATACCCTAACTGACGAGCTGGTAAGCACAAGAGATGAAAATAGGAAAAAGGAACTGGCTCAGAAAATTACCTAAGGCTTTCGTATGGGTAATAATAGCAATTTTAAAAGAAGAGGAACATGTCAATCTTCAACTTCGCCATTCTGCAAGAATTGCAGAAAGAAACATTATGGAAGATGTAATGTAATCTGCAACTTCTGCAAAGCCATAGGACATCGCGAAGAAGACTGCAGAAAGAAAACAAGAGTCTGCTATAACTGTGGAGAAACAGGACATTTTAAGCCAGAATGCCCTAAATTGGTCAAACCAGCAGACAACAAAGCCAAGACAGCCGACGGAGCTACTAAGAAGAATGTTCGAGCCTTTCAGTTAACTACTCAGGAAGCCGAGATGATTCCTGATGTGATAGCCGGTACGTTCTTAGTTCACAACATTTATGCAAAAGTATTATTTGACTCTGGTGCAAACCAAAGTTTTATCAATACTTCATTCTGCCAAGCTCTTAACTTACCCTTAACCAAACTTAAGCAGATTTTTACAGTCGAAACGGCAGACGGAAATTCTGTTAGCATAGATAAAGTTTTGCAAAAAGAAAATATAGAACTTTCAGGTCATAAATTATTTGCAAACCTGTTACCTATGAAATTAGCCGAATTTGATGTTGTGTTAGGAATGGATTGGTTAGTAGTCAACCATGCTCGAATTCTCTGTGATAAGAACTCTATAGAAATTCAGACACCCACCGGAGAAGTCATTATGATTACACGAGATAAACCACGTAAGGCCATGAAGTTCATATCAGTAATGAAAGTTGCTAGTTATGAACGAAAGCAAGGAATAGTATATATGATTTCAGTAATCATTAGTACTAAGGGTAAAGAACTTAAGGAAATTCCTGTAGTCTCAGAATACCCAGATGTATTCCCAGAAGAATTACCAGGACTACCACCAGATAGGGAGGTAGAATTTAGAATTCATCTAATTCCAGGAACTATACCGATAGCTAAGGCACCTTATCGGTTAGCACCCACATAAATGTTAGAACTGAAAAAGCAATTAGATGAATTACTAAGTAAAGGTTTCATACAACCTAGTTCATCTCCGTGGGGAGCACCAGTGTTGTTTGTAAAGAAAAAGGATGGTTCAATGAGAATGTGTATTGATTATAGAGGATTGAATAAGGTTACAATTAAGAATTGATATCCATTACCTAGAATTGATGATCTTTTCGATCAACTTCAAGGAGCTAGATATTTTTCTAAGATTGACTTACGCTCCGGATATCATCAATTGAAGGTACAAGAAGAAGACATACCTAAGACTGCTTTCAGAACTAGGTATGGTCATTACGAGTTTACAGTCATGCCTTTCGGATTAACGAATGCATCTGCAGCATTCATGGACATGATGAATAGAATCTGTAAACCGTACTTGGATAAATTTGTAATTGTTTTTATCGACGATATACTTATTTATTCCAAAAGTCAGGATGAACATTGCCAACACTTGCATGCACTCTTAACTTTGTTAAGAAAAGAAAAGCTTTACGCCAAATTCTCGAAGTGTGAATTTTGGTTGCAAGAAGTGCAATTCTTAGGTCACATGGTGAATCATGAAGGCATTCATGTAGATCCTGCTAAAATAGAGGCAATTACCAAATGGAAGGTTCCGCAATCCACAATGGAAATTAGAAGTTTTATAGGATTAGCTGGATATTATAGACGGTTTATTAAGGAGTTTTCCAAGATAGCTGTACCATTAACTAAGCTAACCTGTAAAGCAGTTAAGTTTGAATGGGGAACTAAGCAAGAAGAAGCCTTTAGATCTTGAAGCAGAAATTAACCAATGCTCCAATCTTAGCCTTACCAGAAGGAACTGAAGATTTTGAAGTATATTGTGATGCTTCAAAACTAGGATTCGGATGTGTGCTAATGCAACGCAAAAAGGTAATTGCGTATGCCTCAAGACAATTGAAAAAGCACGAAGAAAACTATACGACTCATGACTTAGAATTAGGAGCCCTAATTTTTGCCCTGAAAATCTGGAGACATTATCTGTACGGAAGTAAGTTTACTGTCTATACAGATCATAAAAGTTTAAGATATATATTTGGGCAAAAAGAGTTAAATATGAGGCAAAGGAGATGGATGGAAATCCTAAGTGACTACGACTGTGATATTCAATATCATGAAGGAAAGGAAAATGTAGTTGCAGATGCCTTAAGACGTAAGTACCATAAGAAACAACGACGAGTTCGTGCTCTTAGGTTAAATCTACAGTTAGATTTAGTGGAACAATTAAAGAATATTCAAGAAACAGCAATCAAGGATGATACTGAAGGAATGAGGGGATGAATAAAAGAATTAGAGCAAGGAGCTGATGGAATTTGGAGATTCCACAAAGCAGAATATGGGTACCTAAGCAGGGAGAATTAAGAAATAAGATTTTAGAAGAAGCCCATAAATCTAGGTATACCATACACCCTGGAAACAATAAAATGTACCAAGATTTAAGAAAGAATTTCTGGTGGATAGGCATGAAGAAGGATATAGCTAAATATGTTTCTAAGTGTCTTACTTGTTCACAAGTTAAGGCAGAACACCAAAAACCTTCAGGTCTACTACAACAATTAGAAATGCCTGTATGGAAATGGGAACTCATAACAATGGATTTTGTTACTAAGTTACCCAAAACCAGAAAAGGTAATGACACAATTTGGGTAATTGTGGATCGATTAACCAAATCTGCTCACTTTCTACCAATGAAAGAAACCTTTAGCATGGAAAGATTGGCAAAGTTGTATGTAGATGAAGTCGTATCTCTACATGGAGTTCCACTCTCCATTGTATCAGATAGGGATAGTCGTTTCACTTCTCATTTCTGGAAAATTTTTCAAGAGGCAATGGGAACTCGATTAAATCTAAGCACTGCAGATCATCCTCAGACAGACGGACAAAGTGAAAGGACAATCCAAACTCTAGAAGACATGCTCCGAGCATGTGTGATAGATTTTGGTGGAAACTGGGATGATCACTTACCTTTAATTGAATTCTCCTATAACAATAGTTATCATTCAAGTATTGAAACTGCCCCATTCGAGGCAGTGTATGGAAGAAAATGCAGAACTCCAGTTTGTTGGGCAGAAATAGGAGAAAGTCAATTGTCAGGTCCTGAAATAGTGCAAGAGACGACCGATAAGATTACGCAAATCAAGGAAAGATTGAAGACAGCTCGAGATCGTCAAAAGAGCTATGCCGACAATCGACGTAAGCCATTAGAATTCCAAGTTGGAGACCGAGTACTGTTGAAAGTTTCACCTTGGAAATGAGTAGTCCGATTCGGTAAGAAAGGAAAGCTAAGTCCAAGACACGTATGACCATTTTCAGTGATCCAACGTATAGGACCAGTTGCTTATCATTTACAACTACCAGAAGAGTTAGCTGGAGTACATGATGTATTTCATATATCCAACCTCAAGAAATGTCTATCAGACGAATCCCTGGTAATACCTCTCCAAGATATAGAGGTAAACGAAAAGTTAAAATTTGTTGAGAAACCTCTTCAGATAGAAGACAGAAAAGTGAAGTTTCTCAAGCACAAACGACTAGTGCTAGTTAAAGTAAAGTGGCATTCAAAGAGAGGAGCTGAATACACTTGGGAGCTGGAATCAGAGATAAAGCAAAAGTATCCTCAATTATTCCAGTAAATCTCGAGGACGAGATTTTTATTAAGGTGGGGAGGATGTAACAACTCATATCAAAAGTCATATTTATTAATTTAATTTATCCAATAGGAAACCCTAATTGAGAAACCCAAGTGATTCTGTACAAACCCTAAAATTTTCAGAACAAACAGAATCAGGATCAGGGACCCTAAAACTCAGGGGGGGTAAACCCTAGTTACGATTATCTACATAAAACGCTGTCAAAATTGAATTTTACGAATCCGTCGACTCAGCAAGCCTACAAATACACGTAGCTACCCTATGGTAAATAGGGACCCCTCGCGCCACGCGACGCCCAGAGGGGTACCCCTCGCGTCACGCGAGGGGGTCAAATTTCGTGTATAAATAGAGGGGGTTGGCAATCGAATTTTGGCACTTGAACGACCTAAAAATACGTTTCATACACTGAGATATAGCATAAACAGTCCAAACCACACACACGATTCACGAAGTGCTGCCGCAAAACAGGGTAATAACTCGATTGCTATTACGATTCAATGTCCGATCGATTAAACTATCCAATGGATGTTTAAGTGCTGCCCACATTAGGGTTTATGCTTTGTCATTCGTCGTTAATTCGATGGATGTTTAAGTATCGCACTTTGTCATTCGATGTGAGGGTTTAATCTCGTGAGTTATCGTAAATGCTGTATTAGTTACTGACCTAGTTTGTGTGCATTGTTATTTAAACTAGGTTAAAAGGCTAATCAGTAGGCTAGGCTCTGCTCAAATAAATCTACAATGTGAGTCATTCTCTTTTTATCAAATTTGTTTACAAAATCATTTATATTTTCAAAGTTATAATTACAGGGATTAAGTTTATGTAATCGCCAAATTACAACCAGTATGTGGGGTTTTGTATACATTACTTATTTCCCGTCACCATTGGACAACGAGTTAGCCAATGGGTGATCTGACCATAGTCACAGAAACGAGTCGAGTGACAAATACTGTGGGTAGTTGGTTGATATCTGAAACATTGTAATCTCCCTTAATACTGTAAATTATAACAAACAGGTCTTTTTAGTAAAAAGAATGATTCACTCAGTATTTCCCGCTGACAAAACCTTTTTCAAACATGTTTCAGGTGATCTGTTGTGATTCAGGAAAAGTGCCGTGAAGCACTACAAGCTTAAGGAAGTGGCTCAATATAAAATAAGGAAACATGTTTTGTAAAATAAAAGATTTCCCATAGAAATCATATGATTGTAAATTACCGGGTTTTATCCCGAATTGTAAAATAAAATAATCAGGAAATATTTCAGTTTTAAAAAGATCCTGAAGAAACTTCCGCTGTTAAATAAATACCACGGGATTTTCTGTCCCGCGGCTCCTGAAACGGGTCAAACCGGGTCGGGGGCCGTGACAAAGTAGGCCCGATACAAACCTTACTGGTTCGTACGAGTCGGCCTATTGGCTCTTAGACTATAGACTAGGTCAATTTCTAAGACGTCGACGTCACACCCTGGATTTGCGGAAGCGTGGGTTTATTTTGGTGTGACTTCTTAATACCATAGCTTAATCACAACAATGCTATATGAAAATAAAACCATGATGTTCATCCAATTAACAAGTTTTAAAAGTTAACACGACAACATTGTTTTTAAAAGTTGACACCCACAACCATGACATAATTAAAACTTGTTCTCAAGACACAACTAAAAGACATGAATAGAAACACAGTTTAAGACTTGTGACCTGTCCAGGTAAAGATCACATTTCCTAAACTCGGATGACATCATTACTCCTACGCAGCTTAACATTCTTGCATACTAGGCTAGATCCATTAATTTCCTGAAATACATGTAAGTTGAAAAATCAACATAAAGTTGAGCGAGTTCATGTAAAAGTGAGTATGTAAAACCTTTGTAATATGTCAGTATGTATGAAAAATCCCTGGTATGTAGCAAATAAGGAAAAAGAGATCACCATTGGGTTGCAAAGCCAATGATATGTGTGAAGTGCTGTAGGAAGACTCAAACCTAGCAGATTTATGCGTCGGGCTCAAAGTCACCCCGAGGTCCGTACAGTGGGCTTGGAGTTGGGCTCGCTACACCCAGATAGATCTACCGCTAATGACCCTCGGTCCTACAATGAGGATTAATGGCCTCTAGTTCCAGCCTACCCACTCACATGATCTAAGTAGTAAACCCTCCTTAAGCTAACCATACCATGTATAAAAGTATCCGTAATTACTGTAACATGTATTCCACCGCCGAAGTATAAAAACTGAAAACAGTTAAGAGAAAAGGGGGACATGAACTCACTGAAGTGCGTCTCGAAATAGTCAATCCCAATCAACCTGCTGCGTGACGACCTACACGTACTAACTTCTATTAGACGGACGGCCGTGCCTTGGCTTAAGGTTTAACGTTTTTGGGAAATAGTTAGACAACTATTTCGTGTTTACACTTCTTTAATTATTTAATAAATATATTCCTTCCCAAGGATGGGGGTTTTAATACACGTGTGTTTTATAATTCCGAAAATATATTTCTAAGTCTCACTTGAAAATATATTTAATCACTTGTCTAAAATATTCTAACTCCAAAATATACATATTTTTTCCCAAAAACATTATATTTTACTTCATACCATTTCCAAAATAATACTTTATCAAAATACACATTTAAGAGTATTTTCCGAAAATACATAAGTTACATTTTAAAGTTCGCGTTGTAATAACAATACCGGTGTAACTTAAATATTTATTTGTGATAGCGTTGATATTATTTTGGACTCGAAACTTTGTAATATTTTCAAGTTATATTATTTTTAGGATAATCACATAGTTCACAAAATAATCACATAATCATACATGTGTTTTATTATGAAATATATATTCTAAATATATATTTAACAAGTTTTATTTACGAAAATCCACCTCCGACACTTTGTAATTTTTGAAATAAAAATCATGGCGAAGTTTATTTTGAAAACAAAGTTAAAAATATATTTTGTAAACATTTGTTTAGAAAAATACTTCTAAGTGTTATATTTCTGGAAAAATTTCGCCAGAGTTTCCTCTGTAACTGGAGGTGTCCACGCTTACAAGCGTATCATTTGCTTTTCAAAATTTCAATCAACGATCATCAATCAACAATATAAAATATTTATTCATCAAACTAGACAAAATATGAATAATCATAAACTCATGAACTTGAATGTTTTGTAAAAATATGTAGTAACTTTCTAACATATTTAATAGATCTTGTTATATTTAAAAATAAAATTAGTTTCTTAAAAACTTTATTTTTAAAGATCTTGAAGTTTCACAACTTCTAGTCATGAGTTACCAAAAATATTTCTTGTTAAAATTTTCTTGTTAACACAAGTGTTTACACACTTGTTTATTCACTAAAATGCTTTTAGTTTATGTAAGGTCCGGGTTTTAACAAATCTTGCATCTTTCACTTGGTTCTTCCGAAAAACCATTTGTAGATCTTTAGATCTACATGTTTAGAGTCTTATTTTACAAGAAAAATTTTATTTACTCAAGTTCATGTCTCATGGATGGAAAGTTTCATCATCTTTCATAACTAACACTAACATATTACTAGTTCATGTTCTTGAACATGATCTAGTATGGTTAGATGATGATCCATCCCACTCTTAGTAACAAACAACATCAAATAATCACAATCATACAAGATTCATAAGATTTACACATGTATCTTCTCTTTATCCACGATTAATCACTTATGTTCAAGACTTTATGTCATGTTCTTTAGTGTTCTTAACTTTCAACCATTAAATCACTTGTTAACCACCATAAACAAGATCAAGATGATGTTTAGAGGCACTTACTACTAGCTCAGGGCTAGGGAAGAAACAAGACGTAAATGTGGTGGATAAAAGAAATCTAGAGAGGTTCTTGAGCTTCCGAGTACACCGAGCCTTCTTGTATGATCCCTTGCACACTTGTATGTATGTAAAATGGTTGGATCAAAGCTTGATGATGGGTGTGTAGTGGTGATGGTGTTTGACCGAAGACAAGCAAAAAGGGAAAGAGAGAGCAAGTTTTGAGTTGGTGTTTTGTGAAATGAAGGTGATTAACTCTTGAGTTTACTTATAAACCAACTTCCTATTATCCAACATATATTGTGTCATCTAGATACTAAACATGGGGGATTAAAATAATCAAAGAATTGTGGGGTGTGTCCCCACTCCACAAACCGGTTCGCAAGGGGGGGGGGGTATGGGGTTGGATTTCAAGTCTTTAGTTACTAATTAGTTAGATTAAAATGGTTAAGTTAGAGATTTAAGTGTGTAATCAAATATAAAGGGTGTTAGGGTGTTCGGGGAACCTAACTAGCTCAGAAAAGTATAAACAATGTATTTGGCAATATTTTTATGTTTCGGGTAAAGTCCGGTTGTTCGGTTGGATGTTGATCCGTTAAAGTGTCAGGTAAAGCTTTAAAGTGTCTTTAATATTATTTTTAGTGACACATTAATTTACCGACACTTTGGAAAGTGTCTAGAATTATTTTACCAAGTTTTTACACTTTACTAGCTTTGTCAAAAGCTGAATTTTTGTATGTAGTGCAGAATTTTGTAATTTAAGTATGTTTTAGGCACTTCCGGGCACTATAACTATCACCTAGTGACGCAGTTTAATGATTCTCACCTCCCTACTCCCGGCTCATACTGGCCTCAGAACAATGTCTGTTTTGGTGCTGGTAATGTCAGCATGTTTACTGGGTTATCCGTTTAGTGTGCTAACTGTGCTTTTGTGCATCAAGGTTGTCACTAATGTTTGTGTGTAAGTAATAGAGTGACAGTATAGAATGTGATGCATGAGTATGTATGTATCAGAAATCAAGAAGCAGTTTAACCACAATTGTAAGCAAGCACAGTAATTAAGCACTAATTAAATATTAATTAATTGTACGGATACCTGGTTTTGTGAGGGTTGTCACATCGACCCGGACTAGATCGAGTCTGGCCTAATTGCCTATAGTTATGGCTCTGATACCAATCTGTCACACCCCAACCGATGGCGGAATCATCGGGGCGCGACACTAGGCGAATTAGATTGCTCAAGAGAATCCATAACAACTATATTGCGATAATATTTATTACATTCGTTATCCCATACTAAAAAATAATACAATCACATAAGTTATCACAGATTTCTTGTCCTCTCGAACAATACAAATCCGACAACCTAGATTTTAGTTGAGTTTATAGACTTCCTAGCTTGATTTGAAATAGCCTGCGATCTAGCCTGCAACATACGTTAAAATAAAGTCATTACAAAAGTATTGGCGAGTATACAGGTTTGATAGGTATAACGTAAAAGATTAAAAGGTGCTGCGAATTTCTACATGCATAAACGTAACACACGACATATATACTCACAAGACTGATACTACCAACTAAGTCCTCGATGCTCGAATATGCAATGGCAAACTAGACCCCGTCGGGCGCAATAGTACTATACTAGTCGTGGTGGGACGTCGCGAGTATAAGTCCTAGCACATATGCAACTAGCATCACGTATATCTACGCATAACAGTTATTCACAAGTGATAATTCGATTGATTGAGTAATTCGTTTGGTAAGTTTGATTTGTTAGGAACGTATGTTACACCCAAAATGCGATTAAAAAGGGGTTCAAGTATACTCACAGTGCGTATTTAGCGAGGATACAACTTGATTGGATCGGTTGCGAGTACGTCTGCGTTAACCATCGAATGATATAGTAAACGGTGCATGGTTAAGCGGGAATAGTGTCAAAATGACAGTTATCCAGTTGGATGGTGCTCATCCGGTCGGATGACCCCATCCGGGCGGATGACTGTTGGTTCGGTTCGTTCATTCTGACATTCGATCGGATGACTGTCATTCGGTCGGATGACATACTATCCGGTCGGATAACATGCTATCCGGTCGGATAACATGCTATCCGGTCGGATGACATGCTATCCGGTCGGATGACATGCTATCCGATCGGATGACATGTGGTCCGATCGGATGACATGTTGTCTGGTCGGATGACACGTCTGTTTTAATGTCCCGATCAACTGTTTTTGAGTGTTTTTGGCAGGGAATACATGCGGTTTTACTGGGACGGTGTGATTCCGTATTTACAAATGAAATTTCATCAGTTCCGACCCGTTCTAACGGCCAGGAATCACCCCGTTCCTTCAAATCTGGCCGTTCTTGACGGTTTCTCATGTTTAACTCAAAATCGCACAGTACCTTGATTAAATACATAGTTTTTAGGCGAGATTTGTTATTAAAACATGTGGAAATCACCCAGATCTGAGTTGTTTATGGTGGGATGAGGTCACATCTTGAAGTTCATATGAACTCTTGGTGACATCACCTTAAAACACCTCAAATCAGTAGATTTCATGGTTAAAAATTGGGTTTTAAAAGACAGAATGATGTAGAATTGAGTGTAGGTCATAGAAGTACAAGTTTTAGTTCGAGATCTTACCGAAATCGCGAGGAATCGAGAGGAAAAGCGTCCAAGGGCGTGCTGGTCGAGTGAGAGCTGTCACAACACTGTTTAAGTGGTGTTACATGCTATTTATAGGCAACAGAGGAAGTTGGGGTTACTGGGTCGGATGGCCACTCCGGCGCAGGGAGTTTCTCTGTTTTCGGTCGTTGTGATAGTTTTTGGAGTATGCGCTTTCTATAGTTAATTTATATTATATATATATATATATATATATATCACTAGGGGTTGTATTTACGTATCCATATTTCAAAGTTTTGATATAACAATCGGTTTTCGTTTTGAGTGTGCGATTACTAGCGACGTTTCACGGTCATCAAGGAGGGTAGTATAGGTCCTTTCTCGATGTCACCGTGAACGTTATTGTGTTGTGCCACAATGACTGACGGGGTACCACTCACTCGTATTGTCATCATCGTCACGACGACTGGAGCTATAGCACTCACCCGAGAGTCTTTGTTAGCGTTAGTTATCTGCGTTTCGACACATCACGGCCACCAAGGAGGGTAGAATAGGTCCTCTCTCAATGCCATCGTGAGTGTTAGTATTGGTGATATAGTGTGGTGTAGCAATAATGTATTGCGAAAATATGCTATTACCCTTCGAATAGCGATGTATGCGATATAGTTACATTATGATCCGAATCTCTGGTGCTAGGCGTAACGAGTATATCGAGTAGTAACAACGTACGAAAGTGCGGGTTGTTACACTCGGGAGCGGTTAGCTGCGCATCTCCGATCTCATGCCACACAATCGGCGATCGACATTTTCTTCCGTATAATGCCTCAAATGGTGCCATTTGTTTGCTAGAACGATAACTGTTATTGTACGAGAATTCGACCAAAGGTAAGTGCGCGTCCCAACTACCACCGAAGTCTATGACACACGAGCGAATCATGTCTTCAAGAGTACGAATCGTTCTTTCAGTCTGCCCGTCGGTTTGGGGATGGAATACGGTACTTAGATTAAGCGTAGTACCGAGAGCGGATTGAAACGTTTCCCAAAGACGCGAGGTAAACCGACCATCACGGTCAGAGATGATGTCACGAGGTGTACCATGTCGACAGATAATCTCGTCGGTGTAGATTCGGGCTAATTTTTCTACCTTGAAGTCTTCTCGTATCGGCAGAAAATGAGCGGATTTAGTCAAACGGTCAACGATAACCCAGATGCTATCGTGACCTGAAGTCGAACGCGGGAGTTTCGTTATAAAGTCCATGGCTATGCTTTCCCATTTCCACATCGGAATTTCGGGTTGCACAAGCAAGCCAGAGGGTCTTTGTTGTTCGGCCTTAACTTTCGAGCAAGTCAGGCACTTCAAAACATAAATTGTGATATCTTTCTTCATTCCAGGCCACCAATACCTTTGACGAAGGTCATGGTACATTTTTCCGGCACCAGGATGAATAGAATATCGAGACTTGTGGGCTTCATCCAACAGGATTTGTCGCAAGTTAGTGCGTTTGGGAATCCAAATTCGGTCCAAATAATGGAATATCCCATTTGATTTATTCACTAACTATTCGCCATCATGGTAAATCCCTTCCTTCTTCAAGGTGAGTTCGGTAATACATGCATGCTGAGCGTAATGGATAGGAGTTTCGAGATGGTGCTAGGCTTGGATATTAAGAACGCTATGCAAATAGCTTCGTCTGCTTAGGGCATCGGCAACGACATTTGCTTTGCCAGGATGATAACGAATCTCACAGTCGTGATCGTTGAGAAGTTCAACCAATCGGCGTTGACGAATATTTAGTTCTTTTTGGCTGAAAATGTGTTGTAGGCTCCTATGGTCGGTGAAGACCGTACACTTGGTACCGTAAAGGTTGTGTCGACAAATTTTCAATGCAAAAATAACTGCGCCTAGGTCGAGGTCGTGGGTTGTATATTTCTTCTCGTGGATCTTGAGCTGACGAGACGCGTAAGCGATGACCTTGTCCTGTTGCATGAGAAGACAACCAAGACCAAGGTTCAAGGCATCACAATAGACAATGAAGTCATCGTTTCCGTCGGGTAAGGCAAGGACAGGAGCATTGCAGAGCATCTGCTTGAGAGTTTAAAAGGCAGTCTCTTGTTCGGTTCCCCAAACAAAAGGCTTGTCTTTATGCATCAAAGAAGTAAGCGGGACAACGATTTTTGAGAAGTCAGCGATGAATCGATGGTAATAGCCCGCCAATCCGAGGAACGAACGAACGTCGGATGGTGATTTTGGAGTAACCCAACTCTTAACAGCTTCAATCTTTGCGGGATCGACGTGAATACCTTGACTATTGACAATGTGACCAAGGAATTGAACCTCCTCCAGCCAGAATTCACACTTGGAGAACATGGCATAGAGTTGATTCCCCTGGAGTAGCTCGAGAACCAAACGTAGGTGCTGCGCGTGTTCGGTTTTCGACTTTGGATAGATAAGGATATCGTCGATGAATACAATGATGAAGCGGTCAAGAAACTGTTCATCAAATCCATGAAAATCGCAGGTGCATTGGTTAAACCAAAGGGCATTACGACGAATTCATAATGGCCATATCGGGTTCGAAAAGCGGTTTTCGGTATATCTTCATCCTGAATGCGTAACTTGTGATAACCTGAGCATAAATCGATCTTCAGAAACACGTAGCACCTTGTAACTGATTAAACAAATCATCGATTCGAGGTAGAGGGTAACGATTCTTGATAGTCAGCTTATTCAATTCCCTGTAGTTGATGCACATCCGAAACGACCCATCTTACTTTTTGACGAAAAGGACTGGTGCGCCTCAAGGAGAGGTGCTAGGGCGAATGAAGCCTTTGTCAAGTAATTCCTGGAGTTGACTAGAGAGTTCACGCATTTTGGACGGAGCGAGGCGATAAGGAGATTTAGCAACAGGGTTGGCTCCAGGAATGAGGCCAATACGAAAATCAATATCACAACTCGGGGGTAAACCAGGTAACTCATCAGGAAAGACGTTAGGAAAATCACGAACTAAAGGCACCTTATCGATTGCCTTAACTTCCTTTTTCTCCGCTACTACAATGTGTGCCAAAAAGCTTGGTATTCCTTGCGGAGATACTTGCAAGCCTGGACACACGGCATGAGTTGGAGTTTCTTCAAAGCGACTTCACCGTAGACACATAATTGGTCACCATTAGCGAGCGAGAAGCGAATCATCTTATCAAAGCAAACAACTTCAGCATGATTCTCACGAAGAAAATCCATGCCTACTATGACATCAAAACTACCAAGCTGCATAGGAATAAGATCGATAGGAAAGATGTGATTGTTGAGTTCGAGAGTACAATCAAGAAGGACAGAATTGACGGCGAGGGTTCTTCCAGTGGCAACTTCAACATCGAACGTCGAGGGGAGATGGGCGCACTTACGATTAAGAAGATTTTCGAATTCAAACGATACAAAACAGTTATCAGCTCCAGTATCAAATAAACACGAAGCATATATACCATTCACAAGGAACGTACCATTAACCACGTTGTTGTCGGCTTATGCCTGGTAGACGTTGATGTTGAAAGTACGTCCGCGAGCTGCTGGCTGTTGCTGCTGCTGATGTTGCTGTTGCTGGGGTTGCTGCTGTTGAGGCTCTTGCTTCACCACTCGATTCGGGCACATGTTTGCGAAGTGATTGGGATCACCACACGTAAAGCAAGTTCTAGCATGGATTGCGGGTGCAGGAGCCGCTTGTTGGCCTTGAGGAGCAGGAAGTAGAGCTTGACCTTGAGCTGGAGCTGGAGCTTGACGCGGACTTGTACGGCAGTTAGCAATGAAATGGCCGTACATGTTGTAGTGCACACAATATCTGCAAGCAATCCCCACAGGATGATGATAAGTACATGTTGGGCAAGCAGGGTGAGGACCAGTATATGCCCGCTTGGCCGGTGGTGCATAGGTAACTGGTGCCGCAGCTTGGTGGTGTTAGGGTTGTGGTTAAGCAGGTACAGCTTGAAGGGGAGTGGCAGCGGTAACAGCGCAATTCTTGCTACTGTTGTTGCTATTCTTCCTCTTGCGACGGGAGGACTTTGAAGACTGCGGAGCGGTGGCGGTTTCAACAGTTGGAGTAGCGGTGACTTGATGCAGATTCTTGGAGGCTTTATCCCAATAACCAGCCTTGACTCGCTTGACATTTATCTCAGCAACGAGTAAGAAGGTTTCCTTAATGGTTGATATCTTTGCAGCTTGAACGAAATCAGCCATGCAATCCGGAAGAGCACGGATATACTTCTTGATGGTGATTTCGGGCGTAGAGACTTGACATGGACAGATTATACTCAACTGCTTAAAGCGGGCAGTTAAACCAGCGTTGTCGCGATCCTTTTGCTTGATATGCCAGAACTCGTCCTCCAACTTTTGGAGCTCATGGGGAGGGCAGAACTCTCGCATCATGATGTCCTTCAACTCATCCCACGTCAGCCCGTAAGCTGCATCATTCCCTCGTTTGTTTCTCTCGGCCGTCCACCAATCTAGAGCGCGGGATTGGAAGACGCCGGTGGCATTAACAGTGTGAAGGTTTTTTGGACAGCCGCTCTGGCGTAGGGTGACTTCAATGGAATCAAACCATTGAAACATGGCCGTAGGCCCATCTTCGCCGGTAAATTCTTTCGGGCCGCAGGCTTTGAACTGCTTGAAGCTAAAAGTAGCTCTTGGAGAAACAGTCCAAGACTCTTCAGAAGACTTGCTAGCGTTCTCATTCAGCTCTCTAACAATCTGGGGGATAACTTTTGCCATCATCTTAGCGACGAGAGCAGCAATGCGTTTTCATCATGATTGCGGCGAGCAGTTCGGGAGTGAAATGATCCAAATGACGACATTGTCTGCAACAGACATTGCCATAGGATTCAAACACTATATAATCGAGTCTCACCTCACACGTACTACTACTAAAGCTCAGGAACACAATCACGTAACACATAGGCACATAATCACAGAGGCACATAAGCTCATAGAGCACAGAAGCACACAACACATAGAACACAGAAACCACACTATATTTTACACGTATTCACCTACAAATACTGCATGTATTCACCTATCATTCAAAGTTCGCGAGTTCGAGAATAGCGATTGCAATTAGCGAGTACATAGCATAGCGAGTAGTATAGCATAAGCGAATAACATAGCATGCGATTATCCACAAGTAGCAGCGATTTGTTAGCGTTTTGAGATAGATGTGCAGTGCGAGTTGTGTGTGTCGATCAAAGCGAAAAGCGAGAAGCGTATAAATCACCAAAAATCAAAATAAAATCACATTAAACACATAAAATTCACATAAAAGTGACAAATATCAGAGTCAACAGTTCCGGGCTCAAAATCTAAACACATAAAATCAGCGATTGCGAGCTTGAAATCAAAAATAGATTGTCTAATGGCTTGATAGACGTTAACTACCCAAAGTGATTCGACTATTCTCAAAGACTACAAGTATACGTTTTGGCCTGGTAGACTGTGCTCTATCACCAACATACGGTGAATGGCACGCATCATTTCGGTTATTCACGCAACTCGAGTCGTTGGAATCCATCGAGACTTTGGTGAGAGTTTTGTAAAATCGAAGTAAGGTACGGAACGAGTAGTCAAGATTCGAGTTTCACCCCTAAGTTAGCGAATAAATTCCTGTTTGTGTGATAAAAATCATGAGATTGAGAAAGGAATTTGCGTCAAAGTACGGATTTCACTCCCGATTCAACGCAAATTCTCTTGTTTATAGTAAAAAAATGCGGGTCGAACAAGCGATCGAATAGAGAGTTTACGGTTTTCACACCTAATCTCGGTCTAATCACTCGTTCATTTTCGAAAATAGTGCAGTGCGACTGCCTTAGGAAAGGCAGTTGGGGTAGTATAGCGTGAGTGCGAGCGAGAATAGCAAGTAAGCTTGTACAAAACCCCTACAGGGTATGCACAAGTTGGTCCATTGGTACTTAGACTATAGACTAGGTCGTTTCTAAGACATCGACCCGGACTAGGTCGAGTCTTGCCTAATTCCCTATAGTTATGGCTCTGATACCAATCTGTCACACCCCAACTGATGACAGAAACATCGGGGCATTGCACTGAGCGAAACAGATTGTCCATGAGAATTTCCATAACAACTAAATTACCGGATAATTA
This sequence comes from Helianthus tuberosus, assembly GCA_030545235.1. Taxonomy (NCBI): domain Eukaryota; kingdom Viridiplantae; phylum Streptophyta; class Magnoliopsida; order Asterales; family Asteraceae; genus Helianthus; species Helianthus tuberosus. Next base: position 98,601,246 of record CM060383.1, on the reverse strand, counting down.
ATATTATGTCCCATACCATAACCCATCAAGTAAAATTAATTATTACAGACAACGATATCTCAAAGGCAAATAACATGTTCCGACAACTCAGATTTAAATAAATAAATTGTCTTTGTTTCTAGACTCTCATTCCTACTTGATTCCACAAAAGCAGGTAAAGCACAACATCCTAAGCACCTGTCACATACGTTAAAATAAAGTCAATACACATAGTGTAAGGGTGAGCATACAAGTTTGATAGTATAATAGAGTTTGAAATCGTTTACGCATAACCAGCATGTAACATGTACAAAGTGAAGGTAAGTAGGTTATCGACAGAGAAATATGCACAGACGTGACTGCGAGTTGTAGAATGCGCAACACACACCCCCACTGGGACACATGAAGTAAAGCCCTTAATAACCCCTGTCCATGATAAGTGCTGAGTCCAAACTATAGTACTATCGTTGTTAAGGTGTTAGGCAACAATCACTGTGTTAACATAACATACAAGCATTCATCGAATAACACGTAGCATGCAATAACGGTTAGCGTATAAATAGTGTTTGCGTTGTGTGTCGATTGTGATTTAGAATAAGTAACATATGTAACACCCAAAAGTGCGTAAAGCAAAAAGGGTTCGAGTATACTCACAGATAGCGTTTAAATTAATAAACACCGTCTTGGATTGAAGGGAGCGTTGAGAGATTAGCCTGAACAGTTACCGATAGCATGAGCGATGAACGATGCGTTAAACAGTGAAAAGTGTCGATTGGTAATCCGATCGGATGGCAATCCAATTGGATGGCCAGTCTTTCGGATGTCAATCTGTTCGGATGGTCATCCGATAGGATGGCCATTCGATTGGATTAACATTCGTTTGGTAAGGATGTGTTTGTGTTTGATGGCTTTGAAGTTTTCATTGTAGCATTTTGAAAACAGAGAAGTATCTCTACCCTTCAGGTCGGTCGATCGAACGGTCGTTCGATCGGATAGCGATCGGATTGGCAGGATACTTAGTGAGAACAAGTCCACAGCAGGATTGTCACTCGATCGGATAGCAATCCGATCGGTTAGCAATCCGTCAGAAACTGATGTTCTTTGAAAACTTTGAAAATTATTAAGTGTCAAATTCCAAATGTCACATGATCGGATGGTCGTTCTATCGGATGGCTATCGCATGTTGTTTTTTTGTAACAATTTCGCATGTGGTAATTTTGATGAAATCGCATGTTGGTTTTTTGTAACAATTTCGCATGTGGTAATTTTGATGAATTCGCATGTTAAAAAACCAACATGCGATTTCAATGTGGGATGAAGATCTGACGGCTGAGATGATCGCGTACGTAATGTACGATAAGGGCATTGGTACGTTAACCCAACCCTATATATATCCTAACATCTAAAATATATTATTTTAGTGAAAGACTAAAATTATATTTTTAGAACTAGTCTTAAAAATATATTATTTTTAAGATGATTTTTATACCTTTTACCAAGTATAGATTATATATTCTTATGAAATATATCTTAGAATATATATAGTATATATATTCTAAGAATACAAGATCACACATAATGAACACAAGGACATATGTATTCCTATACGTACAACGATATACACATTCACATCACCTAATACTTGGTGAAAAAACATTTATACAACTACGATACAACTCACGAGATACAAGAATATATATATTTGGCGAAATATATATACTAAACAGTTATCAGTTAATACATCTAAGACACAGTTCAACGAATAACAAATACATACAAGTCTTAACACACATTCAAGATTAAAGACTTGTACATGATTCATTACAAAAGACCGAAGTGTCTAACAAATATAGGAACGTTTGTAGGTCGTGACACTATTCAGGATGACCGCACGTGAGATCACAGTTATCTACAATTCACGGACGCAATTCTGTGAGTTCATATCCCCTATTCATTTTAAATGTTTTACAACTTTACAACTATCTGGGAAAATACATGTTCAACTGTATGTTAAGTCATGGGATGAAACACCTTAGATAATGTGCGAATAGGGTTATACAACTAAGCACCATTAATCCAGTTTGGACCTAGGTACAAGGGGTTAGATCTAATGGGTTTTGGCGAGCCCCACTCTTGGTTGTGGACCCATACTGAAGAGTGCGTTTGTATCCCAGTCGGTAGTAGTCGACACAAAATCGTCTAGGTTTGGATTGCTTCCTTTTTCGTCACACATATTAATGTCCTTGCAAAACATTAATGATCAACGATTTCATTGACGCTTACATACTACATCATACATTTTACAACTCATCTTTTACAACTAAACTGCATGAACTCACCAACTTTTGTTGATGTTTTCAACTTAACATGTATTTCTGGGAATTAATGGACCACGTTGGGAGTCTCAAACAAGATAACAAGTATCAGAACTCCATGCCATCTTTTGGAGGGTTTGCCTGTTATATACCGCCTCTTTGCGGCAATATAATGGTCAAAACCTTTGTAGTTTAAAACTTTCATTATGTTGTATGAAACTAAGACAATTTACTTTTCATGTTAATGGTTTGTAACCGATACACTTAACTCTTGTGTGATCTTTTGAAACAACTATGTAATGGCATTGGAGCATGTTTTATTCATATAGTATGTTCACTTATTTCGATATTATGCAATGAAAACCGATCAGATCACACCTCGCGCTTCCGCTATGAGCGGGTGTGACAGTTGATTTATTAGGTTGTAACTAAGATTACATAATCAAGAACAACAATAAGATCCTATGTTGACCGGATCGATCAGTTGGAACGCAGATGACAAAATGTCTGAACCCGTGGCGGAACTAGAAACTTTTTGACCGGGGGTGATAATGTATAAAAGAACTGCGTTATTTATAAATAAGACTTTGTTTCTCATAGTTTCTATAAAAGAACAAAATATTGTTTGTACCGAACATATATCTATTTTGCACATGAGAAAAATGAAAAATATTTAAGAACAATAAATCTAAAATCTTGACAAATTAGATTAGAATTAGAATATAATAAACTGAAGAAAAAAATCAACCATATCAAATTCTTTAACCGAGGGCTCGGTGATGAAACGCGATGCTGACAGATTATTCTATGAGATTGCACTTGATCAATCAGAGAGATTTCCAACCTTGAATCGGTGGATACAAAGGCAACCTAATCTTCACCGAGTTTCGGAGGTTGCTGTAACAGCGGAACACACAATTAATGATGGAAATGAGGCAAAAACTTCTGTGAAGCGTTTTCGTGAGCACGATAATGATTCTAATTTAGAACATGAGGACCTGGAAGTGGGCCTCACCATATCTGTGATTCCCGAAACCGCAAATGAAAGTGGTATTTGGCAAGATTCTCCCAAGTCAGAGACTATTGAAACTGATACAACCGTCTTCCTTTCTTTCGGATGGGAGAACGAAAAACCATACGAAAAAGCCGTTGAAAGGTACAAATATTTTAAATACAGGTGGCCATCTTCTACGTTGTATTTATAGGTGGTCGGAATAACAAAAAAAAAATTAATTGATAAAATATTTACCTTGAACTAGAGCTCGGTCGACAGTGGCGAAGCTTGGACAGAATGTGTGCGACGGCGGCGGCAAAAAAACTATCATGTGTTCAATAGAAAGGTAGGTGGTGTGTGTTAGTAAACTGTAAGGATATAAATTATTTATAGGACAAAAAACGTTGTATAAAAAATGCAAAGTCGCTTGATTTCGGGCAGATGATTGAAGACAATTTGGAAAGATTTAACAATTACAACGCATGATTGTGATCTCTAAATTGTTAGTTGAAGATTAGAGTTTGTTTAGCAAGTTTTGGGTGATTGGAATCAATCAATTATGGAAGTATGCAAATGTGGGTTTCATTTTAACATCTTTCTTTTGGTATTTAATTTAGTAGTACTCCCTTTTTGATTGCTGATGTAATTGGTCAATTGTTTTGGGTGATTGGAATTAATCAATTATAGATTATACTGCCTTTTTGATTGCTGATGTAATTGGTCAATTGTTATGTATTCGTTTGATTATCATCAGGAATATCAAGTTGAATCTAAACTTAGAATTTTAATGGATTTAGCTATACGTGCATCTTAGAACTTGGAAATAAAAAAATAACAAATAAAAAAAGACTAAACGTATCACTTTCTTCAAAATTTTCATTGTATCCTCTACGGTAATAATCAAATCTTGAGATTGTTTACATAACATATTAGTTCACCCCGTGTATCACACGGGTAAACATGTAAAGAAGGAAATAAGCAACAATCTCAAGATTTAGCTATTTATAGACACAACAAAAGGTAACTAAGAAAAACACACAAGGATATTCTAACGTAATTAAACGCGAACGTAATTTAATACGAACGTAATTAAACACGAACGTGACAACTTAAAACTCAAAAGGACATTTTATTTAAACGTAATAAAAGTCACATGCCACAAACAAAGTGGTAATACATAACTGAAAATAAAAGATAGTCTCAAACCAATCAAAATAAAAATAGTTTTAAATAATTCGGAAATCAAATTCATCCTTTCGAGTTGAAACACCAATTGAGCTACTTCTCGAATTTGGGTGTCAAAGCTTTTCTTTCTCATTGCTGTTATCTTGATCTTTATCAACACCACCATGAATTTTTGAGGAAGACTGACACGTGCTATCATCGTCATAAACATAACCTAAATTACGTTTAAGACTGTTACTTGGAGATACCTCATTGTCTTCTTCCGTTTCCAACGTTTAAATCTTGCCGATAGAAGAAATTGGCGTTACATTATCAACGACGCAAGAAATGGAAATATGTGAGAGATAATAACGTTAGCAATAAACAGTTGTAATTAAACATGGTTTTTTATGTTTGTATTTTAATGTATTTATTACTATATATCAAATAGTCCAAACCTTTTTGCCAACTGAAGAGGTGACTTCGTTTTCAACTGAAACAGTTTCATTAACCTAAATCGTTGACATTAATCGGAATTAATACATTCGTTTTAAGCATAAAAGATGGAATACATATATAGTCGAATTTTTTGTAGCAAAGATCATACCTATTCGACATCAAACTTCTTTTCAAGAGCTGCAAGAATTTCTGGATCTTCGGTAATTTTAGTGAGGGAATAAAGATCATTCTTGTTTTTCAAGTTATATTGTCTGACTGAAATCATGAATGCGGACTTTTTATCCTTCAAAGTGTTTAATTCCAGCGGAAACAATTCAACTTTTCCCTGTAAAACAAAATTGTAGACCCATACTTAATCGCCATCCATTATATTATTCATCAATTAATTAATTAAATAATAAAATACTCATACATCCAAGACACTCTCAAGCAAATCATAGCAAGATTTTTTAATAACTTTGTACGCTTCCTGCTCAAACATAGTAAGAGACATTGTTACAGTGATATCCATAACTTTGATCGGAATTTTGTACCTAGAACAACATTTTGTATGAAAACTAAAATGTATAAAAAAATCACAAAAAGTTTAAAAAGTAGTTAGTTAATACCTGGGTGCTGCAGTTATCTCTTGGTCCTTGCATATCTCACTTTGACACTCATAGACCTTCTTCTCTTCAACATCACCGGTTTCATTTAAAATTACTTTTGGGAAAACCTAACAATTGCATTTCTTGCATCCAGTGTAATACCACTCCATATCATCCTTAACACCAACTATTGTACCAAGAATGATAACCTTGGTTTCTATAACAATCAACATACGAATAGTAAGTAGGTGTAAAGAAATGTAATTAAATTATTTTTAGAGTATGTTGTTTAAAAAAAGTACCTCAGTTATTAGACTAATATCAGAGATGAACGTGAATGGATGATCTTTCAGAAACTCGTCATCCAAAGAACCTGGTATGAAAGAACCAATTCCACGAAGACTCGAGGAGGTTTCACATAGTGGTTTAGAAGACCATCTGTTGATAAAAATAATAGATTTTTTTAAATATGGTTAATGCGACAGGAATTGTATGCAATATGATAACAATAAAGTAATTTGCAATACCTTTACTTAAAACTTGCAACATCATCGATGTCCTCATCAATGAAAAGCCTAGCAACTTCATAGCAATTGGAAACCGAAATGGAATCTGAATATGTTAAAGTAACAATGAATATTATGTATATAATCAGTTTTATAAATCATATCCAACGGTAAATATAACAATACAACATCATATACTTACTCCCATACGTCTTGACTTTTGCAAACTGAAGAATGATAACTACACCTGTACGAACAACATTTTTTGCCTGAAATGCGGCCATTTGTTCAGCATATGCATCCCATAAAGTAACATCCAAATAATGGCCACTACATATAGAAGTATATTCTAAAGGTTAATTAATACATTAAACAATATTTAGATTTATAATTCATGTTAAATACAAATGTATACTGAAATATAAGAGTTCTCATTTTAGGTCTTGTAGTTTGAGGTTGATTCTTTTAGATAACTTACCATTAACCAAGGTCTCTACCACCATCTTGTATATGCCAACAATCATTCCGATGATATCTAGCAAAAAGGACAGATTTTGTTAACTATAAATCTTAATCACATAATTATAAAAACATGGTTAGACAAATTAAAATCAAACTGTGTAAATAAAAAAACATAGAAACAAACCAATTCTATGAGTTAAATCAATTGTCCTCTCTAAAACAGCCTGAAATACAGCAAAAGAAAATCCATACTTTAACCCAGCAAAGTCGTTGCACATTCTGACAGTAGTGTTCTGATTCAAAGAGACCTTATGTTCATTGATCACATACTTATATTTGGCCTTGTTCTCAACAAAGGTTGGATTATCAATGAAAATGCACTGGTTTTCATGAAGAAGATGTGAAAATTTTCCATAATTTTTATAGAAAACATTACATTGAACTTTGTTGCCCTACATATACAACACATAATAAAGTTAATTATATTCAATTTAAATGTTAAAAAGATTTAAATATAAATTATATGGAGAATAATCTTTAAAATACCGCCTCATCCATGATGATCATCTCTTTCGAATAGAATCCTTTGGTGTTGTTGAACCATGGTCTGGTCCACAACCTTATGATACAGACCTTTAAGGTCACATTATCCGCCAAAACATTCAATTCGTTCAACAAAGTGACATTTGCTTGCTCCATTAGCTGTAGAAGAAAATAATAGCTTCGTGTTATAACATTCACATGTTAGAAATAACTGTTGGAAAGAGAAACTTGAGAATGAGAAAAGGTTGAAGTATAAACATGACTACATACGTAGTTATGTTGTATTAGTTGATGCTTGAGAATGTTATGCACAGTGAAAATGTATTGTGTTGTAATGAAAGATTAGCTATTTATATTTAAACTTACAAAGTGTTTATATAGAAACAACAATCAATTCTTTTTACATTACAAATTAGACCTACTGAATGTATAAACAGGTTGACCGAAAATTAAAAAGTGATTGATTGGAAATTTAAAAAGATTCTAAATATAAATAGTTTGACAGAAATTTAAAAAACAATTGATTGGAAATTAAGAAGATTCTAAATATAAATAGTTTAACCAAAATTAAAAAAAATGATTGATTGAAATTTAAAAAGATTCTAAAATTAACGGTTGTTTACATTTAAAAGGTTAATCTATTCCTTACTTATCGTTCACAAATTTAAACGATTTATTCCAATAATAAACTGATTGGTTGAAATTTAAAACGTTCCTAAAGATAACATATTTTTTAAGTTCTCAAGGTACGAAAATTGTTCACATCATAATATTCTTTCTTAATTTTAAATTTATCGAAATATATATGAACATGTCAACAATCCAACACTTACCTGTACAAATATAGCCGTAACCGCTAGCAGAAGGATTGTACATGCCCTGATCAACAACGAACTCTAGAGCACCTTTGTTATACAGGCTTCAAGTGGTTCGATAAGAGGAATTGCCAATTGTGAATTAGGGTTAGTAGTGCCTTGAACCTGCAAGAGAAAAAAACATTAGCATCACATCAAAATCATAACCATAAGCATATTACGTTCAATTTCATCTATGATTTTCTTTCTAAGTCATATATACGTTTTAGGATTCTGTATCAAAACTGAAAAAAACACATAATCAAGAACTAAACAATTAACTTTGGATTAATAGAATACAAAAGACAGAATAGGAGCAGCAATTCTTCACATGAGCCGAATCCCGAATCCGACATGAAAAAAATACTTTTTTGGCTCTAATATAATATGTGCTAAATACCATATCCATTTCATCAATAAAGATGTCACTTTACAGGAACCTCAATATATATATTATAAATATATGTTAGGAAAATGAAGAGGAGATGAGTGGCTCATGTACCTGCCATCTCCAAGGATCAAAAACTCTAGCATCATTAAAATTTTCTTGACCAAGATGAACTGCCTGGAGTGAAGTGAACACTTTGGATCCTTTAGGAATGCTATAACCTAGGAAAAATATACATTCTAAACTATTAACATATAATGAGATATGTTTGATATACGTTGTAGGGTAGCGCTATACAACATGGTACGATAAATTATGTTGTACAATACACTCCTTACAATATAGGTAAGACAGTAGGACAATGGATCGAACTCATGAGCAAACCTTTAATGTCAACATCTGTTATCGTTCTTCTGAATATGCCACTAATAATGTTGGGGACTCTCAATGTTTCATTAATCACCTGTTAAATATAATCCGAGTTATATATTCACAAATAAATTTGTCTCTTTTTGAAAGGCCAATAATGTCACACCCCGACCACGTAAAACAACAAATCATGGCGGAAACGTCGGGGAGTGTTGTAACAGAATTATTGTTTCGCAACCATGGATACAAAAGAGTTTCGTTTTATTTATTCATTAAGTAATTTACATTGTTTTAGCATGAAACAAACAAGTTATATATCGACTATTATTGTTATTATGTCACTAGGGCCTCGTCCGGATCCTATGTGACTCACACATCCTAGCAATCAACATCAAGCAACATCACCTGAAACATATGTAAAAACAAAGTCAGCAAAGAAATGTTGGCGAGCACATAGTTTTTGTGTGAGTGTCGGATTCATGGCTCGTTTACATGTTGAAATATCTCGTACAACTTCGTTAATCGATATTAGAAACCTTGTTTTGTAAAATTTTTGTATTGTAAAATGAATAACCAAGTCAAAACAGATTGGTTATAATTTATAAACCTCGATACCATGAATCTTAACCCAAAACATTTGTTTATGTAAACCAACTCATAAATCGTTCTCGTAATAAAACTCGTATGGTTTATATAGTTTCGTAAACATCGTTGTGTGACATCGTTTAACTCGTTCTCGTTATAGATCATCGTTCATTTGTTTAAATCGTTCAAATCGTTCCAAATCATTCACTCGTTCAAACCGTTCTCGTTTTAATTGTGAAAACTACTTTTGGTCGTCTCGCTAATAACATTCAAACCTTCGTGACTCGTTCATCGTTCAACTCGTATTAACAAACCACCAAAGGGTAAGTTAACAATCATCAAGTTCAGTCGTTATCCACATAACCCACACATAACCATGGGTGCTGTCTGATAACGGGACTTGTCAGATCCTATGGTACCATAACCTAATACTGGTTGGTTCGGCCAAAATTAATGAATGTCATTTGTGATGTAATTACAACCAACAAGCTCATTCACATTATCGAAATCGTTATTAGTTTAGTATAAACCATCTTACTCGTTTTGAAACCATCGTTAAAACATCGAAATCGTTTTGATACATATGAATCACCCCAAAACAATCGAAAACAGTAAAAGAGGGGATCTATGTACTCACCTTTGGGAGCGTTTTTATATGTTAACACAATCCCTCAAATTGTTTATTCGTCCTAAATTAAATAAGAATGATTTAATAATCAAAAACCCACAAAAATACATAAGTTTCTCTGATACTTAGAATTTTCACATAACTTTGAGATTTCTCGAAAAGTTATTATTTTTTATTATATTAGTGTATTTATATATATGGGTTAGCGTAATATACATATTCTTGTCAACACTAACACATCATCATACACATATTGTAAAACACATAGCACATTGTAACACATAAAATTTACCCATGAACAACCCATTATAGTGTATGTCGAAAAACACTTATTTTAGCGATTCGGTAACATTTTCGGGCGTCGGAAGTCACGTATGACTAACCAAACACCAAGTAAACTTAATATAAGTTAAAAATACTTATTTTTATATCAAAAATATCAGTTTACTTACTGATCTAAAACAGTTTAATAAAAATCCTTCGAAAAGCCGATTTTTAACCGTTTTATCGCATAGTTTTGCATCAAACGTTACCCTAATCATCCCAAATCGAAACGAATTGATATTTTAACATAACCATGTTATTTACTGAATAAAATAGTGGTTATACTCATGATAGTGCAGGTCTCACATAAAGCACATAAATCATGCAAATTTCACATATTTTACCACTTTTTAAGCTATATGTACAACATGCAAAGCTATCAAACCTATGTCAAAGTTTCATGCCATTATAATATACCAAATAATTTTATTTTTAGTGTTTATAATCTGTTCTAAAATATTTGTCATATAACCATTTTTATCACTTCTTGAGCTTTAAATCAACATGTATTCTCATGTACAAGTGTCTAAAGCATACTATCATATTATCAACATTTCATATTAATCTAAATGCATCAAATATGCAACTTATTCATGTTTATTTGCTGATATATTTGAACATTTATCATATCATGCATAGATCATTAAACACTTGCATTTTAACTATCATTAAAAAACAAGCAACAACTTAAACAAGTACTTATCAAGAAATCAAACTTCAAAACTCATACACCCATATATATATATATATATATATATATATACGGTTATATAGACATATATACATCACCATTCTTATTTCTATCAAGACCCATTTCTTTTTAGAATTTCAAGTTTGTGAAAATTCCAAGATTCAAGAGAAACTTCAAATCATCAAGAACAACTAAGAATCAAGAGTATGATTTAAACATAAATGTTATACCTTCAATATTCAAGTAAGTTGTTGGATGAGATTTTGATGATAGGGAGCTTGAAATCACTTGAAAGCACCTTAGAAACTCCTTTGGATCTTCACACTAACTTGAAATTAGCCTAGAATAGGGTTTGATCTTGATGAACAAAGTTGCAAAAATGAGTATGGTGATGAAGGTGGTGTGGACGGTTGGGAGGAGAGAGAGAGAGAGAGAGAGAGAGAGAGAAGGATTTGTTTTGATTTTGTGATCTATGAAAGATTGAAGAAGATATATGGAAGATATGGAATTGGCATGCAACAACACTTGTCACACAAAGATCAAATTAGATCATGAAAGATCTTTGCAAAATTTTGGTGGGGTCCCCTTATGGTGACCGTAAGTTTGAGAGGGGGGGGGGGCTAAATGTAATTTTGTTTGGTAAATTAGATAAAAACAGGTATTTAACTGGATACCGGGTATTTTATCTAGCGTTTAAATCCCGGTTTATGGCGTTCTAAATTATTTTTATTATTCTATAAAAATAAACTCGCCAAAATATTACTGAAATAAAGTTCAGTTGCCGAGACTGGCTGTGTTGTCTGCGTTTTGTAGTAGAAGCACTGTGTTGCGCAGTAACACGCGGTACGCGCTTAAACTTGAAAAATAACGTTTTTAAGCGTTTTAATTTATTTTTCAACACGAACCTGATTAAAATAAAATTTTAAACATAACATAATATTTTTGGGATTTAAATATTATCCGGGCGGTCACCAACGTTCGTTTCGCAGTTTTCTCGTAATTAGTTCTTTAGTTCAAATAAACATGTTTTTGCCTTACCGAATCCTTCTTCGAAACTTATTTCTAAGTTATGTAAAGGGTATTTAAGGTATGTTTGGCTTGTGTCACAGTTCCGGAGTGTACGTCGCGTTAAACTGATTGTGTTTACGCACCAGTTTGCGTATAACCTTCCAGAAAACGATTAAAGCTTGAAATCGGAATCGAATCAAATTGTAAAATCATCAAACACAATTACACATATAATAACACCAAAGCACATTGTTTTATTGATAATCAATCATTGTTTTACATTATACGATGATTACAGAACACAGTTGTCACAAATAATGTTTAATAGATCTCTTATGCATTGTGTGAATGTCATGGATTTATAGTCTTCCCATTTGAGAGGCCCTGAGTCGGTCTTTCTCACTCGAATTTCATGTTGTTCTTTCTGTGAACGACTGACAACCACATTAATCATAAATATAATTGTAAGAAAAACTTTTTAATAAGTTTAAAAGTTACATAAAGATTAGTAAACTATAGTTCTAAATCAACCAGTTTAGATTACAACTTATGTACACTCGACATCCTCCTTATATATGTATAAAATTCTGCAGATTTGAAACTCAATCAACGAATTAAGATTACAACTTACGTGACATCGACGCCCTCATATATGTATAAAATTCTGCAGATATTGTAGAACACCTGACCTAGCAGAGTTGGTGGAGCACATGGATGTGAATAATCTGGTCTAGGGTTCGGGTCTAACTACTCTGAATTTATCTTTAACGTTTCTAAACACATAGGCACCTAAGGCTAGACTAGGTCCATCTCGTGTTTAAACGTTTTAAAGCTTCCTAGTATAAACTCAAACTGCGCATAGTAATCGGTCCTAAACTACCAAAAAAAAAAAAAACCAACCACAAAGGAGTACAATAATAAAAGCCCTAAAAATCAACAACAGAACCCCCAATCCCTAGCGAACATCAAAACCGAAAGAAAAACACATAATCAAGAACTAAATTCAACAAAATCAATCCAAAAAATAATTGTACATGCACGAATAACATACAACAGAAGAGGAGTATACCTTGAGAAAGAAGAAACGAGAAGTAATTAAGCCATGGAGGAACCAGAGAGTTGAATTAGGGCAAAATTGCAGAGTGTAAGCACTTACCACAAATTTGAGATTAAACACATGTAATGCCTTACATTTAATCTCGAATACAATTAACATGAGTGTAAGCACTTACCCCAAGTTTGGCCGTCGATGAACAAATCTACGTTTGGATCGGTCACGAGACGAACCATAGAATCTACGATGAATAGATCTGCGACTATAGATCATTCTCTGTAATATCTAATATCTGCGTTTGGATATGGTTTACTTCATATCGGCAGCCGGCGGCTGAAGGCAGGAGAAGGTTTAGCCGTTTGGGAGGATTTTGTCTATTTCTCTCGATCAGAAAAAAAAACCTAGTTAGAATGAGGAGAGAAACGCGTACAATGTATAACATGACACGTGTTAAAAAATCCTAGGTGGCAACATTGGATTAATTTATTAAGAGAAAAATTAAAAAGGGTGGGCTAAAACAATGCCAAGTGTACAATTTTTTTTATTTATAAGTATAGAGATGCTTATCTTCTGGCTTTCGTTTCTGGTCTAGGGATTGCTATCTTTGGAATGTAGAGGTGATAGAATGGAAGGTTGGGCTGGGTTGGGTTGATCCAGATATATATACTTTTTGTACATTTATATAAAAAGATAAATAAATAACTAATGCAATAAAAATGATTACAGAAACAACATTAACAATACCTATGTAAAATTTTGGTTGAAACGCAGAGCCGTCCCCGAGAATAATAAAAAACTTTTGGGCCTCGTGTGAAACAAAAAAGTTGGGCCTCATTTCTATAATATAAACTTATAATTTTATATATCCAAAAACCACGATACAACGATAATTGATTAATTGTTATAAAAAAAACAAAACAATACTAGTGTAGCAAAATGATCGAACTTACTTAAGCAAATTATGAGGCTCTCCTGGCATTTTGGGAAGCAAAACTCTCGATCTAGTCTTTATATTCCATACCTTCTAATATTTCGCTTTCAAGAGATATCATCGCCAATCCATTAAGTATTTCTTGGGACGTTGACGATCACAAATAAGACTTCAACAACTTCAATTTAGAAAAGCTTCTCTCTATCGATGCCACCGTTACCGGAATTTTCAAAAGCACATGATATGCATTTATAGCATTAGGACAATGACCGAGCCGCATGATATCGTTTAAAGCATCAATAGGGCTAACCATGTGACCCTGTAAGAATGACCTAATCGACATCAACTCCAAATAAAGTTCATTAGCATCAATGTCCGATTCTTCTTTATATTCTAATGCATCCTGAAGACGATAACAACAAGACTTAAGATCTTTTTCATCAAGTGTCTTCAACTTTTTAGGAAACCAAAACCCAAATATTTTTTCTAATTTTTGGTATTGATCGAATCTTGTTTCAAGGGAACTTATAGCTTGATCAACAATACATAGAAAGTAGTTCACTTTAAATCCTCATCGAGTGAAAATATAACTTTTTCTACATTTGAATTCTCATCAAACTGTTTTTTCCTATGTATCACACGTTTTTGAGGGAATTCCGCATTAACACCCAATACATTGGCAATTTCTATAGCTTCATCAGTCGCCTTAGAAAACCCGACTTCTCTATAATTTTTGAAGTATTTAATCAATTTTTCCACTTCATCAATAGCAACATCAAGAATCACATCCTTTGATTGCAACTTTTTTCTCACCACATTCACATTTGATAATATTTCACACCAAATGACGATTTGTACCAAAAATTCATAGTCACCAACATCATGCTTTCAAGTGATTTAGATACGCTTTGAATTTTAGGATCTTTATCTGAGTCACTAACTTCTTTCAAAGCTTTTCTTAGTTCTACAAGTTGAGTTCTAATAGGCTTAATACTATCTACACGACCTTCCCAACGAGTGACAGACAATGATTAAGAGTCAGTCCTTTAACATTGTCTTTAAAATTTTGCCACCTATTAATAGAACTGGCAAAGATAGTATATATCCGTTGTATTGTTTCAAAAAATATACTAGACTTAGTAATCGTGTTTGCTATGTCACACAATACAAAATTTAGACTATGACAACCACAGGCACTATAAAAAGCTCTAGGATTTTTTTTCTAGAAATCTACTTTGAACTCCACTATTTCTTCCTTTCATGTTCGCCCCATTATGATAGCCTTGACCACGCATTTCAACAATGTCAAGACCTAGAGACTCTAATTCCTAAGATGTAACATCAAATTGTCACAGAATTAGAGTTAAAATTTACATACCTCAAATTATGGACATTTGCTATTGGTGACTTATATCAGGCGTGCAATCGAATATGATGGAGTAATACTTTGCTTGTTTTATCTTTTTGATGATTTATGTTTTAACTTGATTAGCTAATAATTGTATCAACTTGTTTTGGATATTGTACCCAAGATAGTGTATATGGAGTTCATCATTCAAAATACGCCGCACGTGTTCTTTCATAATCGGATCAAACTCTTCCAACATCTCAACCAATCCTAAAAGAAGTTTCCATTGCTTTTTTGATACAACTTCTCATTTGACCCACGAAAAGCTAAGCCAAGTTTAGCAAGAAATGTCACAAGAGCAATAATCCTAAAGATCACTTCTTTCCAAAATCTTTTTCTTTTTTGAAATGCTCATATGCTTCTTTGTCTATTGTTTCATTGCAATCAAACCTTTGATTTATTTCAAACCATTGATGCATATGCTTGAGATGTTCAAAGCTAACTTCATGGTCTTTAAGACCCTAAGAAGCATGCTTCCAATCTGAATAACCTTCATTATCTAACCCACCTTTCTTATACCCTTGTCTAAAAAGCTTACAACAAAAACAAAAGACTTTGTCAAACTCTTTCGAATACACTAACCATTCTCTATCACACGTCTCCTTGTTTGATAGAATTCTATTATATAGGGTGTGCACGGTTCGGTTCGGTTCGGTTTTTGGGTAAAACAAAAACCGTAACCGAAAGTTCGGTTTTTGGTTTTTAAAATCCGTTCGGTTTCGGTTTTTTCGGTCTCGGTTATTTCGGTTTTAGCAACGGTTCGGTTTTTGAAACAAGTTATGTAAAATTCAAAACTTAAAAGTATAATTCAAAGTTTAAGGATCTTTCTTAAATCTTTACATTTAAGTTAATATATTTAGTCTTTTAAATTAATATTATTCACATAAACCTAACCTTCTAATCTATTTTAATGTTTCTCCAAAGTTTTTGTTAAGACGATTTCTTTTATAATACTTTGAAAACCATTTAATTTTTATATTAAACTTTGTTAGTTCTTGTAAACAATGGATAATTGTAATGATAAATAAACATGGTAATGTTCTTATTATAAATATTTAACAAATAAGAATAAAATTAATAATTCTTAGAAGCATGGGTAAACACATAAACAACTTAAACATAGAAATATATAGATTTGGTATACTATTAAAACTTATCGGTTCGGTTATTGAAAATGATTATCCGAAAACCGAACCGAAATTTTCGGTTATTAAAAATCCGAAAACCGAACCGTTGGTTTTTGTTTCGGTTACGGTTCAGTTATTTCGGTTTTCTGCTCACCGCTACTGTTATACATGAATTTAGAAAATCGTCTTCCAACCTTATCCATGGGACCCTTATGAATAGTCAAATCTCTTTTTGGACCATTCTTAACAAATTCATTAATCAAGTTAGGATTAAGCCTATCCCAATTTCTAGGATCAAAAATATCAATACTAGGATTAACATTAGCATCATCTTCACCCACATTAGCTTCATCTACGTTAACATTAACATTGACATTAACATCAACATCATCTTCACCCGCATTAGCTTCATCCACGTGAACATTAACATCATCTTCACCCAAATTAGCTTCATTCACATTAACACCCATATTATTTTCACCCACATTAACATCTGCATTATCTTCATCAACATTAGAACTAGAACTTTGAGGTAGTTTTGGGAAAAAACTTGAGTATACGTCCTTTGTCGGCCTTTTCTTTTTCTTCCTCTAGCTTCCTCTTCTTATGTTTTGACTACCGGATAGGTATTTGTATTTAGGAATGGGTGGCATAATTTCTAAACAAAATACTTAATCAAAATCAAAGTTTTAAACATGTAAGTTTCATCTAACTCTGTAACTAACTAATATCAGAGATTCAAAGTTTCATTTAATTTCTAAATCTTAACTAAACATCAAGTAATCTAAGTTTCATTAAAGTGATAACTAAACATCAAAGATTCAAAGTTTAATTAAAGTTTTAACTAAACATCAAAGTCTCAAAGATTCTAACGTGAAAGATTTAAAGTTGTCTATTTCTAAAACAGTAAATCTAAACATCTAAGATTGAACGTTTGGTCTAATTGAGTAAGTTTAAATCTAAAAATCAAAACTTTACATTCTATTAATTGATTTCACAAATTCATACCAGAAACCCTTGAAGATTCTTTAAGGTCGTTTGAATGAATGAACAATGATCCGATGATTCGCTGATGTTATTCCGTTCCAATCTACACCAAAAGCCAAAAAAATCTGAATTTTGAAACTGAATTGTCGTTCAGTTGTTTGATGATACGAAGTAGGATTGCTGGTATATTTTTAGCGCTACAGCGCCATTCACGCCAGGGGCGGACCCACCACCAAGCCAAGGTGGGCGGGCGCACCCCCGAGAAAAAAAAAATTTAGTGTAAATTTCCGACGAAAATCCCGTCCGCACCCCTTGGATTTTTTCATCCGCACCCCTTGGAATTTTTCGGGCGCACCCCTTGGAATTTTTCGTCCGCACACCATAGGTAAAAAATATTATAGATTTATATTATACATTTTTTTAGTAAAGTTTGATTTTTTTTATAAAAATACTACCTATTTTAATACATTATATACACTTAGTCCATTATTACCCAAACCAAATTCTGCCCTCTTGCCCATTAGCCCAGCAGCCCACTAACATAATTTGTAGCCCATGTCCATTACCCAAATAACTTAAATACAAATAATAAACTAAAGCCCATTTATCAATCCCACCCCTTCAATTCCCATCATCCCGCCCAGCGATACTGCGTTCTTTCCCTCTGCCCAGCGAAGCGACATCATCAGCACTTCAGCAGCAACAACACAGGTCGATCACAGCCGGAAAGTGACCGGAATCCGCCCCAAAACTGACCGGCGATCTTCAAAGGTAAGTTTTATTTTATTTTTTATGAATTTACTTGATATTAAGGTAGAAAGGGGTAGTAAAATTCTTAAATATGTTTGAAAAATCTTGTGTTTAGTCGTTGCTTTACTGCTTTAGATGATTATTATGTTATTTAGATGATTTTTAGGGGTGATTGCACTCACAATTCTAGGGGACTAGGGTTTGATTGCTTGAATGGTTGAAAGTTAAAATTAAACAAAAAGGCTATGGAACGATGAACTTATGGTTATGGATCAATTTTATTGTGATAGGATTATAGGAACCATGAGTAGAGAGTTTATGGCGCGATTTGTCAAGCGGAAAGTGGATACATCTTCCGAACTAATTGATTTGGATACTCTTCCTTCGGATCCGTATGATCCCAAGCTGATAGAAGAATATAACATGAATCAACGGGATGAGATTAGAAGGGCATATATACTAAGAGGACCGTATCAACGGGTTAAGTTTGAAAAGGATTAGAGGCCAAGGCTATGACGGGGCAAGTAACATGTCGGGCGAGTTTAACGGCCTAAGGGCTCTAATCTTAAAGGAAAATGTTTCGGCTTTTTATGTTCATTGCTTTGCACACCAACTTCAACTAGTTGTTGTGGCCGTGGCTCACAAACACACACCAATTTGGAGAGTTTTTGAAATGATAACATGTTTAACAAATGCCGTTTGTGCATCTTCTAAACGGCAAGACATGCTTCGTGAAAGCCAAAGAAGACAATTGAAAAAATGGAAGATGTACTTTGTACCGGAAATGGGTTGAACCAAGAAATGACGCTTTTAAGGCCCGGGGATACACGTTGGAATTCCCATTACAAGACACTTTCCCGTTTAATTTCTTTATATCCAAACATTATGGAAGTTCTTGGATGGTTAGTAGAAACGGGTCAAACTCTTCCTTGTAGTAGACAAGCGGACGGACTTCTAGAGGATATGAAAAAATACGACTTTGTATTTTACATACACTTGATGGAGCATATTCTAAACATGACACATACGTTGTCCCAATGTCTTCAAAGAAAGGAGCAAGATTTGATGAATGCGGTTAAATTGGTTTCTTCCACCAAAAACCAACTTGAAAAGTTTAGGTTGGAAGGTTTTAATGAATTCTTGGAGAAGGTTAACTCCTTTTGTGACATGTATGAACTTGAGGTGAAAAAAATGGATGATGAATACGTTAACCCAAGGTGGCCAAGAAGAAAGACGAACATCACAAATCGGCATTATTACGAGTATGATTGCTTCAATGCGGTTCTTGATTTGCAAATACAAGAATTTGGGAACCGTTTTAATGAGGTAACATCTGAACTACTTGTTTGTATGAGTTGTTTGAGTCCTTGTGATAATTTTAGTGCATTTGACATTCCAAATATACTAAAGCTAGCCGAGAAGTATCCATATGATTTCAATGAAGAGGATAAACGAAGGCTTCCGGTTCAACTCGAAAACTACTTTAATTTTGTGAAAAAAGATAAACATTTCACCAACTTGGATGGTTTGTCAAGTCTTGTAAGGTTAATGGTTTCAACAAATATTCACGTAACTTTTACATTGGTATATCGGTTATTGAAGCTTGTTCTCGTATTACCCGTCGCAACCGCAACTGTTGAAAGATGTTTTTCGGCAATGAAGAATGTGAAGACCGACTTGCGTAATCGGATTGGGGATGAGAATTTAAGTGATAGTTGTGTATGTTATATAGAGAAAGACTTGCTTAAGAAATGAGCTTTAGATGATGTTTTGGATAGATTTCAAAAAATGAAAACCCGTAGGGCGACGTTTTAATTATGTTTGTACAAAGTTTGACGTGTTTGCCAAATATATAAATTTAGTTTGATGTTCTTTTGACTTACAGGACCCGAACCGACCTGACCCGATACAACCGATTTTTTTACTTATGTACCTAAGGGCCTAAAATTTTTAAAAATCTTCCGCACCCCCATGGAAAAATTCTTGGGTCCGCCACTGATTCACGCGGTATATCTTTTATTGGGTTTAAAAAAAAACATTATTTGGGCCTTTTATTTTATTGAGTGTTTGGGCCTTTATTTTGTTTGTAGGATTCTGTGAACAAGCCACTAACGGGAACATTCAATTTACCTTTTTTGAGCCTTTAATGCATACATATAATACCTTATCTACACAAATCTACCGGGCCCTTCAATTTTTTCGGGCTTGGGCCACTGCCCAGCTTGGCCGACCCAATAGCCGGGTCTGTTGAAACGATATAAGAGATGTATGAAATAATATTACATTTCGGTGGACTTTCAACCCGTTTAGCTAATTTTTTAATTCAAAAGTTTGAGATTAAATATAACCCAATCGACTAGTTCATAAGTAAACAGGTTATTGGTAAAATTTGTCACATTTAGTGAGATGGCCCTGGTGTGGTATTTGTTGAACACATGTTGGATCTGGCGTATAGTGCGCTATGAACACATATAATCATGTGGTTAAATTTTTTTGTTACGTCAATGGTCAAGAAGGTTAATCACAGACTCGTTAATTATGTTTGCATTTCGTATTCTTTTAATCTTTTCCATCAACTATGCAATACTATACTTTATTATTGAATGTTTAATGATACAAAACTGTTGATCAGTTCTATTTAGACATAGTGGAAAACATGAATAACATACCTGTTACAGCAGACAGGCCAGAAGAGAATCCAGTCAGAGATGCAGCCATCGAGTTAGACATAGTTGTCAGGATGATCTGGTTCCTCCTTAGGGTGTAAAGTGATGATGGTGATGAACCGAAAGTAGGGAGGTTTCGGTTATGGAGAGAGAGGGACGAATTGTGATGTTATGTTGTTAGGTTGTGTGTCTAACCTTTAACCTCTCTAATAATCTCCTTATACATACACCCAAGAGGAAACCCAATTAGTTAATAAGGGTAATATGGTCCATCAACAATTACCAACTAATTATTAATAGGTTATTAATATATTTTGATCTATATTATATAAATGATAATGATGGCTACTAGATTAAATATAAATAAATAAATATTTAATCTTACATTCTCCCACTTAGCCGAATAATCATTTATCATGAGTATTAGATTAGTCTGATCAGAAGTTAATACTCATTTTAGCCTTAAACAAGTACTATAGCAGAGAAATACAGCCGTTGAATCATTATGCGACTCAGGACCCCCATTAGTCATACAATAGCCTTAATTTAAAACCTAACAGTTATGATCAAAATAAGTAAGCCCTTTAACGTTTGATTTGTATTTATAGTTGTCTATATGTCATTACACCGGCAGAACATATGTAAGAGACATACAAAATCAACCTGATGAGGAAAATTGATTAATAGTTAGTCATTCATAGTACGATATGCAGTTGTACATGGTCATCAATTAAAACCCGTCTCTTTTATGAGCACTCTTAATAAGACTTATGGGTAATAGACCTTTAGTTATAGGATCCTTAAGCATATCACTAATGCATTCGATACAAAGATTTAGTTTCCTCAATTCGTTCATAAACGAATAATTAATTGCGTATCGAAATTTAATGCAACACCTCTCGAACTGTTACTGTTCAAGGAGACATGGTAGCTGACTTTATCACAACAAGTCTTCAATATATTAATTATATGGAGTTAATAAAGTCATGAGTCCACTGATAAATTTCCAACAACATTTAGTGACTATATTATGTCGTTATAACTTAGGTTGTTGATATCAGTCTATTATGACTCTTCCATGAGATAGGTTCTGTCTGCTGACATAAAGATATACCCAAAATTACATTTTGTCATCTTTGATTATTACAAAGTTAGAGTAATAAACCGGTTTTAATTCTCATTTCTTCTTTAAAATATAGTCTCTCATTTCTTTTAAAGATATTGTAATACTCTATTAAATGCTTCACATTAATCTAGACATATCTAGTGTGTTGCAATGTGAGTAATATCTAAACGAGTATAGACTTAAACTTACATAAGGCTTCTAATTAATGAAGCGTAAGAAATAATCTCATTTATCCTATTATCCTCTAAAGGAGAGCAGTATTGTTTGTTACATATGTAAGGACCAATTTAATGTTAAACTTATGGAACGGAAGTAATGTCCCATTTGGTCTATCTCAACATGTTATGATATCTATTATGTAAGAGATATCTCTGAGATCTATTATATCAAAGTTTGTGTTAACAATGCTTTGACTTATGTAACATCTACTTGTCAAAAGAATATCATCTATATAGACAAGTTTATCTTAGTTGCTCCCACTCATCTTGAGGTAGGTACATTATTCCACTTGATTGTTGATGAAAATAATTGCGTTAAGATTTCATCACATTATGATGTTTGCATTAAACCATACATGGATTTTATTGGCTTATAGACAAACTGTTCTTTAACTTTAAGTTTAGAACTTTCAGGTTGTTTTATGAACATGTAAATATATTAGCTAGTTGTTAGGGAAAGTTGTTTTAATGTTCATCTAATGTAGCTCAAAACTATTATAAGCTACTAGAACAGTGATGATCCTAAAAGAAATCTTTTGTTAGATATGTAATAAAGATTCTTTAATAATTTATCCTTTCCTGAGTACAACCTTTGACAATCAATCATGCTTCTTTGTGTCTTAACGTTTATATCAGGATTTGGTTTAGTTATGAACACTCTTAGGTTATTCAATCAAATCCCATACGTTATACGAACACATAAAAACAGTTTTACTAGAAAACAGTTTTATTCTATTTAGAAGATTAATTGACGCAAATGGCTTAATTAGGAGAGATAGGATCAATAAACTTTTCCAAAATCCATTTCAACTCCAAATTAGGGAGGTTATGTAAACCTCAAAGTTAGTTGGCTTTTAAACCTAGATGACCTCCTGAGTTGATTATTGGGTTTGTTAGAAGTTTCAGTTTTATGGATTAGCTCTTGATTAGGTTGCTATTATTTTCATTCTAAGTTTGTAAGAGTTGGTGCAGTATGGTGTACAAGAGGTGTAATCGGAGTTAAATTCGGAGTGAAATTTAATGACACTCTTCCCCCCCGCCTCTTGTATTCCTTGCAAGTCATGATAAGGACTTTGACTGCTCCCACTGAACTTAGAAAAACTTTAGGAACTCAGCATGCTTAGGGTCAATATTTAACGACCAAACAAATTCTAATAGAGAAAACATATTAATGACGTTAGTCATTGTAGTTTCTCTTGTTGAGGATTATTTTAGTTTAGATAAGAAATCTAAGTGTGCCCACATTTAAGCAACATTGAAACTTTTGTAAGAGTAGCATTAGATTTTAAGGAGACAAGTTATGATAGAACAGTGTCAAGATGGAGCAGTGTCTTGTACAAGAGGTGTAAATTGAAGTAATATAAAGTTTTCACTCCCCACCTCTTGCAACTATTGCAAGTTATCATTAAGATACTTAATGCTCCCACTGATCTTTAGTATCTCTAGAAATGCTACAAGAGAAGTTTCAATGAGGTACGTGATGTGGGAACCTATCCTATATACGTTAGAATTTATTTGATTTCTTTAATGTCCATATATCATAAGAAACTTTAGGGACATATCTAATAGAAATCTTATTAAGTACATATATGAATAGATTTCTTATAAGACCGTGGGTCATATACGACAAAATTTAGATACAAGTAGATAGTCTTTAAATGATAAATGAATTATGTCTGAATATTCCATTTGGAATAAGTTCCACGAATGTCAATGAATGACTTATGATGGACCCATACTTATTCCTTGAGCCAAGTAATATTTAGGGCTATAACGTCATGATTTAAAATCACTTAGAATGAGATTAGATAAGAAATCATCCTCATTAACCATGTCATGATTTCTCATGAATTTTGGTTATAATGGATGAAATTTGTAAGTCTCATTTTCCTTTTGTCAAATTTTTCATTTGCATGATGACAAAAGTTGTGAAAGTGTAAGGTATCATCTAGTTTTATCTTAATAATGTTTCAATCCAGATATTTAGAACAAATAAGATGAGAGTTTAAGATAAGTGTGACTTTATGTTGACTATGCAAACCTCACAACCTTCATAACATTGCTTAATTATGATACTATATTCTGATTAATCTTCAGAATATGTAAGGTATCGAAAAGTTTTGTTAGAAGACTGCTTATTATGGTTTTTATAGCCTTAACATTTAACTTTGTCACTAACTCTCATGTTAATTATTTGTTGATTTCTGGTAAGGAAACGTTTAAAACTAGAGTCGACTAATCATGTGTTAATAGGAATATTATAATTAGTAGACTTAAATATCTTTAATAAGTGACTATCTAATTAATTCATCCAACTGTTCTTTAGAATAATGGATAGTCTCGTTGCTTATGTCTAGTCTAATGACATAATGATGCAGTGAGATTTTCCCTTGAAGAACCTTAGAGGTGGAATTAACAGTTGTAATTTGTGTATGGACCTTAGAACAATCCTCTTTTAAGGTTTTAAGTGGTTGTAAGGTGAGTAACAACTTATTTTTCCAGCTTCAAACATTTATTTCTTTGTACATATGTTGCTTATCAACACACTCATTATACTTTGGTATTTTTGAGTGTTATAGTTGATTTATAAGGCATCAAATTGTACAAGTGAAAATCTTAATATGTAATGTACTGAAAATTGTACTTATTTCCATGCGTAAGCCCTTAACTTTATGGGTCATGGTATTGTACATTATTATGTATTCACATATACCACTTAACTTTATAGTTTAGAATTTTAAAAGAAGGCATGCATCTTAGGAGTTCTAGTGATTATTCCATATATAATAGATTAGCCTTAGGAAAGACTTAATCTGAAATAACTTTAGTGATAGCATTATGTTAGAGAGTTCTTGATTATCATAAGAGACATCATGTTCGAGTTGTCCTAATCATCATGCTCTAATTTTCTTCTTTATAATCTTTATCAGAAGAGAGCAATAGGATTATCGTGTCTTAAGAAATAATCAAGGATTTAATTTAAGAGCTAATTATAATAGAAACTTTAAATAAAGCAAACATTTTAGGTTTAGGAATTAGAGTGGATGAGATATATGTAGAAGAAAATTATAGTGAGTAAAATTATGGGTGCTAAGAATAAGACAGATGAAATGATCATAAAATTAATTAAGGATCATTAATATAAGGATCATTATGTGAAGAGATTGTGATATGTCTATTACTAACATCAAAATAATAGACTTAGTAAAATTCTACTTAAACAAAGACAAATCAGCTTTGGCCAGAAGTGTAATCATTTAAGTATGTGTGCAAAGTAATCGTGACAAATCAGCTTTGGCCAGAAATGAGACAATCACTTTAGTTATGCACTTGTCAAGCATGCTAAACATA
The DNA here is from genome assembly GCA_030545235.1 of Helianthus tuberosus. Lineage (NCBI taxonomy): Eukaryota > Viridiplantae > Streptophyta > Magnoliopsida > Asterales > Asteraceae > Helianthus > Helianthus tuberosus. The sequence continues at coordinate 98,575,772 of CM060383.1, read as the reverse complement.
AATGAATTAAATCAGCTTTGGCCAGAATTAAGACATTTCACGTGTGTAATGCATACTTAACATAGCTTTTTATAATACTTGAACAATAAATAGATGTATTAAATCAGCTTTGGCCAGAAATGATACATTAGAAGCTCATTCAAGTTAAGCTAGTTTGGTTTTGTAAAACATTATTTGATCCTTATTAATTAACTAAGTATTTACAGAACCAATTTTTAATAGCAAACCACCTGTTAGCGCGGATCGAACTTGTTTGATCCTTTAGTTCACATTAAACAACTTAAAATAATGAGGTTTCGAGTCTTGTGCGATCAGTAATGCCCAAGTTTTGTGCGATCAGTAAAGCCCATAACTTGTGCGATCATTAAGGCCCAATAACTTGTGCGATCCGTAAGGCCCAATAACTTGTGTGATCAGTAATGCCTTGTTCGATCCACAAGTCTTGTGCGATCCACAAATCTTGTGCGATTATGCAGTCTTAACTTGTACAATATGCTTAATTAGTTGTACAAATCTTGTGCGACTGTCTTGTGCGATTTCCCTTGTGCGATCAGATCATATCTCATGTGATCTGATCTTGTGCGAATGAAAGGAACTTGTGCGATTAGTTCATTGATAATTTCGAACCTACTGTTAATAGATGTTTCTTGTGATTATAACTAAAACTCTAAATTTAAGGGATTGTGGGATAGTGTTTCCTATTTTATTTATGATCTAAACTTATCAAATATTTCGAAAATAATAACTGAAAATCCTTTAACAATTTTCGAAATTTTAATAGATAAAATTTAGATCAAACATTGGAAAAACATCCACTAATCCAAATTATATTCCAAAATAAGGGAATTTTCGAGTTTTCGCTTAGAACAATATGATGAACCCTAAAATATAAAAAACATAATTCTGGGTTCCGAAATCTAAATTTTAAGACTTTCTTTAATGGATTTCGAATATTAGTTTATCCATTATAATTTCGAGTCAAAATCATTAAACATCAACTTCCGAAAACAGGGATTTCGGCAACAAAACTCGAAAACAGCCGTGATCATGAAGGCTTAATTTTTTTTTTGTTTTCCAGATTTTTGATCCCAGAATAATGGATACAAAACAGAACTGATTTATCAACATATGCTCTGATACCACATGTTGATCAGTTCTATTTAAACATAATGGAAAACATGAATAACATACCTGTTACAGCAGACATGCCAGAAGAGAATCCAGTCAGAGATGTAGCCATCGAGTTAGACATAGTTGTCAAGATGATCTGGTTCCTCCTTAGGGTGTAAAGTGATGATGGTGATGAACCGAAAGTAGGGAGGTTTCGGTTATGGAGAGAGAGGGACGAATTGTGATGTTATGTTGTTAGGTTGTGTGTCTAACCTTTAACCTCTCTAATAATCTCCTTATATATACACCCAATAGGAAACCCAATTAGTTAATAAGGGTAATATGGTCTATCAACAATTACCAACTAATTATTAATAGGTTATTAATATATTTTGATCTATATTATATAAATGATAATGATGGCTACTAGATTAAATATAAATAAATAAATATTTAATCTTACAAAAACTACTTGCATCTAAAATTATTTTCTTTTGCAATTGTCATTTCAGAAATAACTATATTGCATCCTTGAAAGTTCATAAAGCTTCTGTTTTTTCAGGTTCGATTTCTTTTTCCTGTAACTATACTTTTAAACCCGAACTTCTCATCTACAAATAGACTATTAATTTTTCCTATTTTTGATATCGGTGATCTTTTATATGTTAAAATGGATGCTGCTACGCTGGTGTTACAGTTAAATGTTGCTTTATGTATATGATGTGTGTTTAGGCAAGGTGGCTTTGGAATACCTTCATCTATATGATGTGTGTTTAGTCATGTACGTATGGAAATGTACTTTGATTAAATTTCATGAATTGGTTTACCCTTAGGTTATGGATATTCTTAAGGGTGTTAATATTAACACATGGTAAAATCTTGTTTTAACATGGTGTATATGGGTCGTATAAGGTTATACGGCCCATATAGAATAAAATGAGCTGACAAAGTGTGTAGACGCAACCTTTGTCAATTTATATTATTCTATACGGGCCGTATAACCTTATACAGCCCGTATACGACCGTATAGATAGGATTTCCTTTTTTTTGAGTTAATATTCACACATTAGGGTTTCGATCTGACAATCTATATAGTGTTCAGAACCATCAAATCGAACGGCTTCTGCTATCAAAGAAAACGGGTTTCAGTTTTCATTTTACTTTGAAACAAATCCCATTTCATTAAAGAGAAAGAAAACTCAGATAAACGACCATTCGATCTGGCAGTCTATGTAGTTTTCTTTTTACTTTTAAATAAATCTCATTTCACACATTCGTGTTCGTCAATTGGACATCAATTGATATTGATGTCCTAGTTTGGTGGTTTGTTTGAGTTTTTCATCTGATAGTGCAAGTCATCTATCATCAGTCGTGCTTGCTAAAAAAACGCAATGATTATCAAGAGTCCGAGTGCTCTTTCTCTTTGAATAAATGAGATTTGTTAAATCAAATATGTGAAATGTTGGCAACAGTCTCTGAAACTTTCAATAATAGCACCATCCCACCATAAAAAGAAAAGGTAAGAAAAGGGCCCTTTCTATACACACACCCCTATAATCTTGTTTTAACGACCATTCGATATGGCGGTCTATGTAGTGTTCAGAACCATCAAATCTAACGACTTCTACTATCAAGGAAAACTGGTTTCAGTTTTCTTTTTACTTTTAAATAAATCTCATTTCACACATTCGTGTTCATTAATTGAACATCAATTGATGTTGATGTCCTGGTTTGGTGGTTTGTTTGAGTTTTCTTCTGATAGTGCAAGTCATCTATCATCAGTCGTGCTTTTGTGGAGCTGTGGTCCATGACGTGCTGTCGTAGGTACACGCAAATTTAATCCAATTACTACTAATAGATAGCGGTAAGTGGGTATCGAACACAGGGAGTTTGTGGAAAATGTGTTATCACTAACTGCTAATCAAAATTGGATTGTAATTCAGATTATGAGAGAATGACCATCTTAGGTTTCGGTTTCTTTTAACACTTGTGCAAAATTCCAACTAGAAAGAGTTACATAGACATAACTCATGTACAAACATTTGTTGTGATAAAAGGGAACAAAATACTCGGATTATATTAACGCGAGGTTGTTTCCCGATAATCAATTAATCAATATCCAACCCTAACACTTCCCGTGATATCTCAATTGTCAACGACACCAAGAACGTACGGATTTAGACTAGAATTGAAATACCAATTAACAAGCTACAATCAAATATTCATACACCATGATAAGCAAAGCAAACACACAAAGTTATCATTCTAGAAATAAAGGAAAAACACACAAGAGTTGTAGAGAAACCTTCATCTAAGATGATCACCACGAATTTAGCCGGACATTGTTCGGTGGATCATCATAACATCCAAATTAAAGTTCATACGAATCGAAAGATAAAACAGAATGTTAGAAATTGTTCCCAAATAGTATCCAAAGCCAAAATTCGCCCCCAAAGTGCAGAGAAACGTCTCCAATCATCAATGACATGAAAAGACACATGAAAACGGTTTTATTTGAGTAGTTATGTTTTTTCCTCGCTGGCTCTACCGTAGCTACCGTAAGTTACGGTAGACTTCAAATTGTTACGCTGGCTAGAGACTGTGGTACGGTGGATCCAGGAAGTTTCAAGGGCTACCGTAATTTACGGGAGCCACCGTAAATTACGGTGGACCCCTGGATTTCTTGTTTTGTTTCTTCTTTCCATCCTTGCTTGACCCGTTCCACTCCATTCCATCCGAAGCAGCGTTTTTCCCATTTTAAGCTCCAAAACGCACCTGAAACATAAGCAACTGTAGTAATCTAATTCAAGATAATTACGCGATCAAATGCGGGATTAACACATCTTTTAACATCATAAAGGGTTGTCCTATGGACCACCCGTCACATCCCCACACTTAACCGTTGTTTGTCCCAAGCAACCCAATGAACCATTTTCAAAACACAAGCGATCAACATAAATCAAGCAATAACATGTTATCCTTTTACTAACCCTTTCTTAACACCCAAAACAACACACCCCTCGCTATATCTCTCCTCTCGTCAACAAGTAAGCACGAGCATTTGTAAGCTAGACACATAAAAGGCAAACGGGTGATTGCACAACTATAGGCTTGTACCTAAATCGGTCCTTCTCCTAACAAGTGCCAAACATGAATGCAAATCAAAGGGGCTTAAATGTTGTAACGTGGCTAGGTGTACAAGTAGGAAATGGAATATATATGTAGTAGCGAAGGACTTAACTCGGTCTTTTATTACACAATGAAACAAACAAACACCAAACTTAAACTTCTATATACAAGACAACTCAACATCATTTTTTTTTTCATTTTCATTGCTTTTTCCATTTTTTTTCTTTTCTCTTTTTTTTTTCTTTTTTTTAACATAGAAACATTCAACATAACATCGTAACATATCTACACACTACTAAAACAACTACTAACACTATAAGACCGGGTCAAGTCGGGTAAGTTTTTGGGAAACTAGCTAAGGGGTAACAAATGATAGACTTTAGGCACAAAATGGGCAACTAAATGTCCAAACCCCCGCCCCTCTCACTACCAATCTCATATATATAATTAAAGAGGTCCAACCCCCCAAATCCCACACTCGCACACACTATGACGAGGCTACCTAAATGCCCTTATCCTTTCTACATTCATATTCAACTAAGGCCTCGTACCGTATTCAAGCACAAGTTCTAATGCACCCCACCTGTTGCCACTTTCATCAAAGACAAGCATTATTTATATAAAAGTGTGGCTTCAACTCTCACCAAGAACAAAGGGTATTAAGGGTTGCCGGTGTGTCACTTGGGGATAGTCCAAGGTGTTCAAATTCTCACAATATTTTGCTTGATTTAATTTTTTTTCAAAAACCTTAAAATTTCCCCGCATCCCCACACTTGGGATACATTGACCCAAATGTATGGTTTTTAAAGGGATTGATCGCTAAACCATTCAACATCAACTAAAAGCTTCAAATCTCAAACCCCAAGTTTCTTTTTGGTATTTTTCATTTTATATATTTTTATATTTTTTCTTTAAAAACATAACACCACCAACTCGCGCAACTCAACACATAACATCACAAACTAAACACCACCCATCCACCCAACCAAAACATAACAAACAAATATTCACAAAAATATACAGGAACGGAAGGAACACAACCTGACTAGTAGTACCGTGGCTGAGGCGACCCGAAAATGGAAGACATCATCTCATTCCACTCTCCGAAAGCAAACGCGCCGCTACCACTTCCACTTCCGCTTTGTCGTGGAGCTCCATGTTGTTGGTCTTGACGAGGGTCCATCCATTGCGAATGATGGAGCGGCGGTGTCGGATACGAAACACTACCATCGTAAGGTGGCAGAGACGCATAATCCACCGGAGGTGGATCCACAACCACGGGCCGCCCCGCATGCCAATCCGCATGCATTCGCCGAGCTTGATCATCATTATACTGATTGTTCATCTCTAACTCATGGGAATAAGCATGTGTGCGGTTCCACGACTCTTGTCGGTCAAAGTTATGCTTTAAGGCCCGCTCCATACTAGCCCCCATCATCGTTTGGTGATCAAAGAAAGTACGCTCCGACCCCGACCATGTGTCAAAAATCGATGCCAGAGGACGTTGGTTCTCAATGACTTCTTGCATAGTACCATCATATGCCCAATTCGGCTCGTACGAGCGCTCCGTATAGTCAAAGAAACCACCACCATATCCCCGACTTGGGCCCCCTTGGCCCACATCCACATGCTCACCATGAGGCTCATCCGCATAATCTTCGTCCCCACTTGGGGGCTCATCTTTGCTTTCGGGTTCGTCCGCTTCACCCGGTAAGAGTGCCCTTGCATCAACTTTCAAAGCTCTCCATCTTTGACCTTCCGATTTGAGCTTGTGGTATCTTTCCGACTGATTGTTGGTCCATCCAATACCCATCCTTTGTATGTCGAATGGCTTGTGTCTTTTTGGTGCTCCCCTATCTTCCGATGTTATAGCCTTGAACTGTTTCAACAACCCTGTAATAATTCGGCAATACGGAATGATGCTCCTCCCCACTTTGTTTCGACATATCCAAAGATGATTCATGATCAAATACCGTATCGGAAAGCAGGGAGACCCGTGAAGCAACGAGTAAAGAACGGGTATCTCCGGGTACCTCATCTCTTGTTTATCGCCTCTTCTTGGTATCACGTTCAAGATACAAATAGTGAGTAGCAACTTTGCTTCAATTTTCAGATTTCTTCTATACAAGGTTCCACTATAAGTATTTGGTAAGAACACGGCGGCTAACATATCATTCCACCTCGGGTGGGCCTTCGGTTTAATGAGCAAATCATCAAGACTCGGGATTGTATAATCACGAGCAGGCAGACTGTCATATTTCGCCAATTTCCGCAATGTATCAAACGACATTTCCACCTTTATCCCATTAACCTCGCCCGTCAACTTCATCTGCGATGGCCTATCATACTTGTTGCATTTCAAAGTAGCCATCCATTCCTGAATCTCATCCACAAACAAGTTCTTGTTGTCTTTGTCATAACAACTGAGCGCCGCCTCCCACCCTAAGGCGTGAAACTTGGCAAACACATTAAACGGCCCGAACTCCACTTCTCTCACCTCCCTTTCACAGATAAACGCAGCAACTTTATTTTTTAACTTGTTCATTCGATCATGAAATAATGTCGGCTGCCACTCTTTCGGCTAATCGTCTAACGGACCCGCTTCCCATCTTGGCTTGTCAGCCGGGTCCAACTCCATCATTTCTTCCTCATCACTTTCACTGTCATCATCTTTACCCAAATATCTCATCTTCTTTGGTTGTTGTTCCGGTTGTTTGCCTTTGCCTTTTGAAGAAGAACTAGCTCCCGCTCTTTCCTTAGTCCTCACCATTTTCTACACACATCACAAAAACAAACAACACAACCAAACACAAAAATCACCCCCTTTTCTCCAAAAATCCCCACACTTGCTTGTTACTATGGTTGTAGATGCTAGTGAACAAAATTTTCATACATTATTTTCACAAAAATCGGGCATGGTGCCTCTACAATGTAGAGGTTCCCAAAAGTTCACAACTTTAACATCAATCCTACATCTACAACCATAACAATGTTCAAAGTAACAATTTTTTTTCATGATAAGAACTAAGAACAAGCAAGTGTGTATGAGCAAACCTTCATCTTCACAATGCATCATCAAAAGTAAAACATAAACATCACATACCTTAGATTGAAAATGCTAGAACACAAGAAAAGCAAAAACTTCAAAAACCCCCAAAAATTTTGGTTCTAGGGTTTGTCAATCTGCCAAGAAAACACGTTTTTCTCACAAATCTTTCTTCAAAATCGGCAAGTACGTGAAATTTCAGTCAAGATAGACCCAAAATTCACTTGATTTGACCAAGAATTGAAGAAGATATAAAGATTTGAAGGTTTGAATGGTTATGGGGTTTTCTTAGATCTTGTAAGGTTGAATGATAGTGATAGGAGATGTTTGTGGTTAGGGAGAGATGAAGGAAACGAGTGGTCAGGGGTTAAAGTCACGTGAGTTATTATTATTATTTTTTATATAACTGCCGAACTCGGAATGACCCTTTTATCGCCAAAGGCTACCGTAAATTACGGTAGCCACCGTAATTTACGGTGGACATCTGGCACAAAATCCCACCGTAACACAGTAGCTTTTCACCGTAAATCCAAACATTTTCCCAGGCAACCGTAATTTACGGTGCCTACCGTAAATTACAGTAGGACCTGGGCATTCATACTTCGCCAAAAATTTCAATTTTAAGTGTTTTTCTCTTTATTTTTCAGTTTTTTTAATTTTTTTATGTTTTTATAATTTTTAAAAAACATGGAAAAATACCCTACCCCCTTGAAAAAATCCTATGTTGTCCTCAACACGATGCTAGAACTATTCGTAACCCGAACGTCCCCACACTTGTTTCAAACACGAGCTTCAAGTGAATACGGTAAATGAGCAAACTAAACAAAACAAAACAAACAAACAAAAATGCTATGTACACTACCAAACCTGGGCCTCTCATGGTTGTTCATCATCTACCGGGCGTAGAATGTAGCCCGCTTTGTCAAGCTCCAAGTTGTTGATGTCGTTTCCTTCCAAGTATGGATTTAACCGATGTCCATTCACTGTTTGCTGCTTGTTGGTTTGCTCATCTTGGATATCCACATCACCAAATCTCCCGACTCGCCGAATAACATACAGGCCCATCCATTTTCTTTTCAATTTGCCCGCAAACATTTTCAACCGCGAGTTGTACAACCATACCTTTTGACCCACTTCAAAAGTCTTCTTTCTCAACTTTGCATCATGGACCTTTTTAAGTTTATCCTTGTAAGCCGATGCACACTCGTAAGCCTCGTCTCGAATCTCTTCTATTTCACTTAATTGCAGCTTCCGCATCTTCCCCGCTTCATCGTAGTCCGCATTCACCGTCTTGATTGCCCAATTCGCCCGATGCGCTAACTCCATGGGTAAGTGACAACCCTTTCCATACACCATCCGATAAAGGGTTGTACCAATTGGAGTCTTGTAGGCCATCCGGTATGCCCACAACGCATCATCTAACTTCCTCGACCAATCCTTCCTATCCGTTCGAACCGTCTTCATGAGGATTTCTTTAATTTGACGGTTGGACACTTCGACTTGTCCACTAGTTTGTGGATGGTAAGGTGTGGCAATCCGGGGGTTCATGCTATACCGCTTCAACAATTTTCCGAAATTAAAGTTCTTGAAATGCGAACCGCCATCACTAATAATAACTCTCGGAATACCAAACCGGGCAAAGATGTTGGATTGAACAAATTTACAAACAACCGAATGATCATTTGTTCTTGTTGCAATAGCTTCAATCCACTTCGAGACATAGTCCACCGCCACCAAAATGTACAAAAACCCATTGGAATTCGGGAAGGGACCCATAAAGTCAATGCCCCATACATCAAATATTTCCACAACCAAAATTGGTTGCAATGGCATCTCATCCCTCTTTGAAATGCTTCCCATCTTTTGACAATTCACACAATTCCTTGCAAACTCGCACACATCTTTGAAAATTGTGGGCCAATAAAACCCACACGAGAGAACCCGGTAGCCTGTTTTATGCCCGCTAAAATGACCTCCACAAGCGGATGAGTGGGCATGAGTCAAAATCTCTAACACCTCCATTTCGGGCACACACCTCTGAATGACTTGATCGGGCCCGATCTTGAAAAGGTCCGGTTCATCCCAAATATATTGCTTCACTTGGACCATAAATTGTTGTCTTCACTTCTTCGTCCAATGATTTGGAATGGCACCTGTGGCTAAGTAATTCACATAGTGGGCATACCACGATGCAACAAAAGTGGACACGGCTAGTAGTTGCTCATCGGGAAACCTTTCATTTATCTAGCTAAAATTATCAATCCCTTCCACCGGAATTCTAGACAAGTGATCTGCCACTACGTTCTCACTTCCCTTTTTGTCTCGAATCTCTAGATCAAATTCTTGTAGCAACAACACCCACCGGATTAAACGGGGCTTCGCATCTTTTTTCTCCATCAAATACCGGACCGCACTATGATCCGAGTATACAACCACTTTGCTCCCCTAAATGTATGAACGAAACTTATCCAAAGCATACACCACCGCTAATAACTCCTTTTCGGTTGTGGTGTAATTCAGTTGCGCTTCAGATAACGTCTTGCTTGCATAGTAAATTACCACCGGATTCTTGTCGATTCTTTGACCCAAAACTGCACCAATTGTAGTGTCGCTTGCGTCACACATGAACACAAACGGCTTTGGCCAATCCGGTGGTTGCAGAATGGGAGCTTTCACCAAGTGTTCCTTCAAAACATTAAATGCTTGCAAACACTCATTAGTAAAAATCAAATGGAACATCCTTTAACAACAAGTTACATAAAGGTTTGGTGATGACACTAAAACCCTTAATGAAACGTCTATAAAATCCCGCGTGTCCAAAAAATGACCTTACACCCTTCACATTTTTCGGTGGAGGCAAAGATGATATTACCCGTATTTTTGCCTTATCCACCTCCATACCCCTCTCCGAAATCACATGGCCTAACACAATTCCCTCTTGCACCATGAAATGGCTTTTCTACCAACTAAGCACTAAATTTTTCTCAACACATCTTTTTAAAACTTTTTGTAATTCGTTGAGACACGATTCAAAACTAGTGCCAAAAATCGAAAAGTTATCCATAAACACTTCAAGCGACTCTCCAACCATGTCCAAGAAAATACTCATCATACATCGTTGGAAAGTTGCCGGTGCATTGCACATGCCAAATGGCATTCGCCGAAAGGCAAAGGTGCCATATGGACAAGTGAAGGTGGTCTTGTGTTGGTCATCCGGGTGTATTGTTATTTGATTGTAACCCGAATACCCGTCCAAAAAGCAGTAATATTTTTGACCCGACAATTTTTCAATAATTTGGTCAATAAAAGGTAGCGGGAAATGGTCCTTAGAAGTGGCGGCATTCAATTTGCGGTAGTCAATACAAACACGCCACCCGGTGACCGGTCGGGTGGCTATTTGTTCACCATTTTCATCCTTGACTACTTGAATGCCGACCTTCTTAGGCACAACTTGGGTAGGACTTACCCAAGCAGTATCCGAAATCGGATAGATAATTCCCGCATCCAACCATTTAATTACCTCTTTCTTTACTACCTCCCTTAGGTTCGGATTCAATCGTCATTGTGCCTCTCTTGTCGGCTTTGCATCTTCGGTGGTGATGATCTTATGGATGACGATTGATGGACTAATTCCTTTGAGATCGGCAATCGTCCATCCGATAGCTCCTTTGTTTTCTTTCAAGACTTCCAATAAAGTTTGTTCTTGTGCCATCTCTAAATTAGAGGCAATAATGACCGGTAGAGTGTCATTGTCCCCTAGAAAAGCATACTTCAAATGGCTTGGTAAGTCTTTGAGCTCCAACCTTGGTGGCTCTTCCTATGATGGTTTAGTACCCGAGCTTATTTCCACAGGCAAGCTTTCAAATTGGTGGGTCCATGGCGGTCGACTTTCCTTAAATGCCATAGCATCCTGTTTCTCCTCTTCAACCCTTAGTGCACAAGCATGTACCTGTTCAGAAAAATCACAAAGACACACATCCATACTATCCTCCTCATACTCATGTGGGTTGCATCCGTCGACTAAATCTGCCGTAAAACACTCATCAACACCAACAACATTAGAATTGTTAGTAAAAACATTCAAGCGCATTTTTCGGTTTCCAAAAGTCATATCGACTGTACCAAATCTACAATCGATCACAGCATGCGTGGTGCTAAAAAATGGCCGACCCAAAATAACATTTTGTTGTTGTTTTGGGTCCGCGGATGAGTAGTCCAAGACTAAAAAGTCAAGCGGGTAGTAAAACTCATCAATTTTCACACTAACATTTTGAACCATCCCCCGAGGTAGCTTATGAGACAAATCGGCCAAAACAACCGTTGTCTCTACCCTTGCTAACGGACCAAAGTCATATTGGTCATATAAGCCCCCCGGTAAAATGCTCACCCCGGCTCCAAGATCTAGTAACGCCTTTGCCATTTGAAATTACCAACTTGTATATTTATTAATGGCGTGCCCGGATCTTGGAGCTTAGGAGGAAGCTCCCCATTCAACACCACACTCACTTGCCCGGTTAAGTCTACCCGCTTAGGCATTTTCTTCTTTTGTTGCCTTTTTTGTGTGCACAATTCTTTTAAAAATTTAGCGTATGCGGGTACTTGTTTTATTGCGTCAAGGAGTGGAAGGTTAATTTTAACTTGTTTGAACATATCCCATAATTCTTCTTTTTGGGGACCTCTTGATGCAATAAAATTTTTTCTACCCGAGTCAAGTAAGGCCGATGGAAAAGGAACTTGACTCGGTTCACCTTCATCTTTTTCAGTCTTTTCATTTTCACCCAACCCCGATTTTTTAACATTTGATTCTTTAGATGCAACCAGTGAAACTTCATCATCGTCACTTTTATTACCCGTGACATCCTCAACCACCCCTTCGACCAAACCCGGTGACAAATTGGCTTTAAATTCTTTGCCACTTCTTAACACACTAACATGATGAACATTAACATTATTACCTCATGACGAACTATGGGAAGGATTTACCTTGGTGTCACTAGGAAGTTGACCTTTGTTTTTCTTCAACTCCGCCACGTCGGTTGCCAATTGACCCATTTGGGTTGTTAGTGTTTGAATGCTTTTGTCACGAACCTCGTCCTTTTGCATCCGAACTTCATCAAGTTGATTCCATTTTTGCATGTCTTGTTGCATTGCTCGGAGCATATCCATAACTTCATTCCCGCTTGATGAATTTTAACCCGAACCACCTTGACCCGTTTGTTGAAATTGCCCTTGGTAGCTATAATTATTTCGACCCCTATAGTTCCCTTGATTGTATTGTTGGCGAGGTGCAAAATTACCTTGAGCTCCTTGGAAATTTGGGTTAGCTTGGTTCGCCGCGTTTCCGTAACGAAAATTAGGATGGTTTCGTAACCCGGGGTGGTATGTGTTTGAGTTCATATTGAAGTTTCGACCACCCCCTTGAATAGCATTCACTTCTTCTACTTGCTCTTCAACCACTCCTACTACACAGACTTCCGCCGTGTGGCCTATTTCATTGCAATTAGTGCACACGTTGTACACTTGATTTGTAGTTTGAGCACCCCCACTCTCTACTCCATGCACTTGTGGCCTTTGTATCACATGCCTTGCCCGTCTTGAGGATTGGGCCTTCCTTTTGGAAGTCACCGCCATTTGTTCTAAAAATGCCCAATCGTCTTGTTCAAAGTTTGTACCGAATGTACCATTAGTAATCGACATCAAGTCACGCGCATCCTCAGAACTCAACCCTTTGTGAAATGCGTTCAACAATTCCCAAAGTTGGATACCGTGATGAGGGCAATTCCTTAGCATCATATTGAACCTTTCAAACGCTTCGTGAAACATTTCCCCCGATTGTTGTTGGAAGCTTCTCAAACCTCTCCTTGCATCATTAGTCTTTTGAGAAGTGTAAAACTCATCTAAGAAAATCTGTTGCATATCAGCCCACGTAAAAATCGATGCGGAGGGTAAAGTGTGAAACCATCTCTTTGCTTTATCTTCCAAAGAAAATTGGAAGAGGACCAACTTGACATCATCCGAAGAAAACCCTTGACCTCCAATGGTATTGCAAATGGAGTCGTATGTCTCCAAATGAAAGTAAGGTTCTTCCGTTGCTAACCCCTTAAACTTTGGTAGACTTTGGAGGGCGGTTGTTCTAACTTCAAAAGTTCTTCCATCTGTATGATGAGGAATCACTACCGGTGAAGGATTGTTAGTAGTAATAGGCCAGAAGTGAGCTTTGATTCCCCGTACTACCTCCCGGTGATGTTTTCGAGGGGCACCCAATGGTGCTCTTGGTTGACCCATTTGCCTTTGCATAGGCCCTTGAGGTGCAAATGGTGGTTGATATTGGTATTGATGCATTGGCGGTTGTTGTTGAACCGGCCTTTGAAATTGAGGTGGTGCATTTTGTGGAAGCACTTGATGTAGCGGTGTAGGGCGTTGCAATTGTGGCCCTTGTGGTCTAATATGTTGTATCCCAACCGGTAATCTACTCGTGTCTTGAAATTGTTGTATCGGTTGACTTTGTTGACCCGCTCCTCCTTGAGGTCCCAAATATCCTCCATCACCCCCATAATAGAAGCCTTCCTCTTCATACCCTCTAAAATCTTCGTCACAACCATCATCTTATCCATCCCCTTGAATACCCGAAGATTGCCCAAATGGAAAGGATTAATATTGGAAACCCGATTGGTTCGGTGGTCGGTATGTAGATGTAGTATGGATGACGGTTGAGCCTTGTGGTAGTGGGTGAGTAGAAGATGATTGACCCGTAGTTGGGAAAAATGTGAAACTGGTGGAATTATGGTAGAAGGGCTAAAGGTAAGATTGGCTTCAACTTGCGTAGTGATCGGTTGCGTGGTGTTGGTTGGGGTAACGTCATAAGGTGGAGTAGGATTGGTAGTGGTATTAGGCATGGCGGTATTTGGTGAGGGTTATGTGGAAGTAGGTATGAATGATGAGGTCGTTTGACCCGTTGTGGGTGGTACTTGGGTTACTTGCATGATGTTTCTTGGTGTAATGGGTGAAGTAGGTGAACCAACAATTCTGTTTTCTCGTACCAAAACTCGGTTTTGCCTTAACGTTCTTTCAATTTCCGGATCAAACGATAGTGGTGACGACTTGTGAGAGCCTCTAGTATGCATACACCTGTAGTAACTGCACACTAAACACAACCAGCGTAAACCCGAAAATAACAAAACAAAACTACTAAATTAACACACGTTGCGTACTACTCCCCGGAAACGGCGCCAAAATTTGATGCGCTGTCGTTGGTACATGCAAATTTAATCCAATTAATGCTAATAGATAGCGGTAAGTGGGTATCGAACACAGTGAGTTTGTGGAAAATGTGTTGATTATATAGCCTTGTAAATTAACTACAATTGTTGGTGCATCCGTCTGTCGACTTCGTCTTGTATCGAGTCTTGCTTTGTTTTAGATAGATCAGGGCTCATTGTACGAGAAAAAGTCAAATATATGTTGAGAGGTGATTTCGCATGGAATTACACTTTGTAATTCCGCACGAAATTGGCATGTGGTATTTTAAACGAAATCACTGATTTCGCTTGAAATCTGATTCCGTTTGAGCCGGTTCAAGCGAAATCACCATGTCTATATATAGGAGTGTCCTGATTTCGTTTCAAGTATTCTTGTATGTGTGTTTCCGGAGCCGAAGTGCTGCCGAAGTGTTGTTTCGCTGTAAAACTTTGTCAAATCAATCAGAACAACAGTTAAAGTGAATTGCAAGCTGAATCGAACTCGATATGTTTGTTTCCGCCTTTCATATTGAGTAGAACACCTCTGGATGACTCGTTTCGGGCCTACAAGTGGTATCAGAGCTCAAGAGGAGGAATTCTTACCGATTCAGCTCAAAATTTCTATTTTCTACACCTTCTTTTCAAAATAAACAAGTTTTAACGGATAAACTGGTTTGAATTTCTCACATTATATGCGAAATTGGGTTTTAACAAAGCCTTGAGAGAATTGGTGTAACACCCCAAAAACGGGTTTGGTAATCAAACCACGTTAATATTAATGACGGGTAAAATACCGTTAGTGATGAAAATTTACCCGGTAAATATTAGGATTTAAGTAAATAAACCTAATATTAATTAAAAGGAGAATAAATGCTTTGAGAAAAGTAAGTTTATAAGAAGCCCGAGTTAACGGGACTTAAATAAAACGGGGTTATAACTCTCGGAACCACCCACTAAGTAACTAGGAATATCAACCTAGTTAATTATGTGCTTTGAAAACAATAAATAAAACTTGTTTATTACCTTTTCAAAATATCATGCATATCACGTTATATCAATTTACTAATGTGCAAGGTTCAAATTACGGGTTTCTTATGAATTCTTAACCCATTTTACCTATCTACTCCTTTTGACCCGTTAAGGGAAGTTAAACACTTTTAACTATAAATCTATATATAAGCGTACCTGGCTCGAGTCAACGTATAGACCCGTTTATACCTTGCTATTATTAATTCAATATTCTATGATGACGCAATTATCCAAATTGCTATTCGTTCATGTAAACATATGACTTAACAACCAACATTAGTCGATTTGGTCATATGATGTTATCACCATCATTTGACCCATTTGGTCTATACGACCAAACAATTATATTTATTACAAATCATGGTTTCTAATTACTCAATCACGCATCTGACCCATTACGGATTTTACCACAAAAATTTCCTTTTTTTTTTTTTACATATTTAACCCAGTTCGGCTTACGCCGTGGGTATCCTTTTAATCTCGATTATAATTAGTCATCACGTGACTAAATTACCATTTTGCCCCTTTTTCCATTATTAGTTAAGCTATGAGGTAACTTTAAGAAAACTCATAAATTCTTAGTCGATTTATGACTAAATTACCATTTTACCTCTTTCACCATTAATCATGATTTTAAACGTTTTTATTCGTTCCTACCCATTTCGTTTCGTGTCGGAACCCATAATTCGAACATGATCTATTGTTGTATTTATCACCTATAGAATAAATACGTATGCTAACAAAAAATAGGTGTAAGCTTTACTTACCTTTCATCCAAGCAAGTCTTACTCGTGCCTTTATCCAGTTTGATCATCTCCTCCAAGCTTCACCTAGCTCGTCAAGAGTCAAACTATCATATTACCCATAAAATGGTTAGTTTAGTCATTTCATATTATGGCTACCATTTCCTATGGGGTTTCTTGCATATAATTTACTTAAATTATAGGTCAGTTTTACTTTCTTAATAGTCAAACTACCCATATGTATTATATGCTTTAATCATTCTTTTTCTCATTTTCACAACTTCATTGACAAGCTTATTTGTAGGTATTTTAAATACTTGCAATAAGCAAAATAACATGCTTAATATTCATGAAACCATTGTTTTATAAACAAGGCAAAGTATGAACAAAATACAACTTTCCTTGGATTAAGTTTATCAATAAAATGTTCAGCAACTTTACAATGTAGCTGCTGAATCGACTCTTTTGACCACTTTGCGGTCTTATTTAGCCCTTCGTGATCAAAGATGAAATGAAGAATACTAAAATATCTTTCCATCCCAAAAAGAATCAGCTCAATCCGAGCATCCTAGAATTAATTATGATTTTTTCAAAATCAGCTCCGATGTCAAAATGCTTTCAATCAGCTTGCTGTCAAAACAGTTCAGCCGACTTCGGACACTGTTTCGACCCGTTTAACATCAGAATCTAACAAACATGTTCAAACATAAAACGTAGTATGTTTCAATAGCTTTCTGAGCATATAAGGCTCAACTTCACAGGTCGTTCCAGTGATTTTATATGATTTTTTAAAACCTGCAGCCCAATAATTTTTAATCCCAATCAGCTTTGTTATATTTTCTTGTTCAAGCATTTCATCAAGCACCTTGTGTGCAACACGAAACATCAAATTTCTCCAGCCCATTTAAGTGTTCTAAATCCTTAAATTCTAGCATAATTAACAAGTACTAACATCAAACTTCAAATCTAACTTCAGGGAGTTCTATTAACACAATTTAACCATTATGATTCTAGGGTTCATCATGTTTCTACAAAACCCATTTAGCACATAATCGGGTGATCATGAATTCACAATTATGAACATCAATTCAACAAGTAAATGACTAGGGTTTACTCCTAGACATAAAATAATTCCTAATTTCATCCAAACTTCGATCATGCAAGCTAATTTCGGATTATAATTGTTCATCCAGAATTTTGAATGGAATCAAACAACGAATTTTGACATACCTTGTGATCCCCTAGGCTTGGTGATCACTAATTTCAGCTTGGTTTTCCATTTAGACTTGATTTGCCCCATGAATTTGGTTGATTTTTGGTGATTTAGGGTTCAAAAGAAGAACCCTTTCTTGGCTCTTGTGTAAATCACGACCAGAACACACACATGAGTGTGTGTTTTGGTGTTTTGATTTTTATTAAATTAAAACTATTTTCTCCTTTAACCCATTTAGTCCCTCAAGTTTTTAAAGTTACCAAAAGGATTATAAACCAAGTTTTATTTATTGTTTTCAAAGCACATAATTAACTAGGTTGATATTCCTAGTTACTTAGTGGGTTCTGAGAGTTATAACCCGTTTTATTTTAAGTCCCGTTAACTCGGGCTTCTTATAAACTTACTTTTCTCAAAGCATTTATTCTCCTTTTAATTAATATTAGGTTTATTTACTTAAATCCTAATATTTACCGGGTAAATTTTCACCACTAACGGTATTTTACCCGTCATTAATATTAACGTGGTTTGATTACCAAACCCGTTTTTGGGGTGTTACAATTGGACCTAAAATTGAGCTAAAACCTGATCAATTTGACAAAAGTTTGACCGAAATGATGACATCAGCATAATTTCGTTTGAAATTGCACCTAATTTCGCACGGAATTATAATTTTGCTTGAGTAGTTTCACACGAAATCAGTGATTCCGCTTCAAATTGGTAATCTGTTTGAAAGTTTCACACGAAATCAGTAATTCCGCTTCAAATCGTGATTCCGTTTGAGTTGAGATTTCGTTTGAAATTGTCTTCCAAGGTATTTCGCTTCAATAGGTGATTCCGTGTGAAAGAGGTTATTTCGATTGAGTTTGATTTCGCTTGAAAGTGTCTGAGTTTGAAAATTTTGCCAAATCATGGAAGAGGAATTTTATAACGCATTTGCTACAACCCCGACTACTCCAGCTGCCATAGCTCAAAACATGAACATGGAAAACGAAACTAGAACTTTACAAAAACCCCCGAAACTCATGGGAATTGAAGAGTATTATGGTTGGAAAGATCGGTTTGAGAACTGGGTTCAAGCCAACCATTTGAGATCTTGGGAGTTTATTGAGAAAAAGTATGTCAAGCCGCGTACAGATTTGGGAGTTATCAAAACAATTTCTAAATTTACTGACAAAGAACGAGACATGTATAAAGCTGAAAAGATGATGATCAGTTTGTTACAGCAAGCTATTAAAGAAGACATCTTCATTTTGCTTCAGCACGACAATACTTCATGATCGATCTGGGATGCACTTAAAACTAAATTTGAGGGCAGTGAGAAGATGATCAGGAGCAAGAAAGCATTATTAAAGAAAGAGTTTGATTTATTTTCGAGTTTACCGGGTGAATCGTCAAAGAAGCTGATTGAAAGATATTGTCACTTAGTGCGAACTATGTCCTTGTTAGAAATTGTCAAAGATCAAGAAGAATGGGTGGACAAGCTAGCTGATGCATTACCTCAGAAAGAATGGGGTACGTATTTGATGATCTTGAAGAACACGGGAGAATATGACAAGTTGACTATTTCACAGTTCATTGAAAAGATTGAGGGTCAAGATCTGGAACAACAAGAGATTGCAAGAATGAATAGTCCAAGTGGCCAACAAGATGTCAAAATGTATTACAAAGGAAGTGTTCAAGAAGTTGACGCTAGTCCGAAAGTTCAAACTGCTTTCAGTGTAGAAAACTCATCTGGATCAGTCAATCAAAGTCCAAGCAGCAGCAGTGGATTTTCTTCATATTAATCCAAAGAGTTCAAACACAAGTCATCAGTTCCAAAGCTCAAACAGTAGTAATGGTCATGTTTTAAACTGCAACATCGCATTGCATCTTCAGAATGGTCAAAATTTCTCTGAAGAGGTCGTTAAAGGTCACATGTCATTACTTGCTACTGTGTTAGAATCATATGAAGGGTTGGTTACTGGAAGGATCGGAAATCCTATGTTGACAAAAGAGGATTATGATCAGATAGATGCAGAAGAAATGGAACTCATGGACATTAAATGGTGTCTAGCAAGTGTTTTGAGGAGAGCTGAAAAGTTTAAAATGATTACAGGAAGAGATGATTTTAGGGATGCTAATGTTTCTACTTTGGGTTTTGATAAATCTAAAGTTACTTGTTTTCGATGCAGGGAGAAAGGACATTTCAAGAGGGAATGTAAAAATCGAGAAGCAAGTGGAGCACAGAATCCGTTTGGAAATAATGATTATTATCGAAAAGCCATATATCAACAAGTTGCTCAACAACCACTTCAACAAAAAGAACCACAAACTGCTCATGCTAAAATGATTATAGAAGCAAACAAGAAAGCTTACTACGGTATAATCGATCAAGATGATGAGAAAGTAGTTGAAGGTTTCAGTTGAGACAAATACATTCCGCCTGATTCCAAAATGGCAGCTCTCACTGCACAAATCATTCAAGAGCCAATTTTTTATCAATCATCATCTGATGATAGTGATGATGAAGAGGAGACACACATAAACATTGGAAAATCTATGTTATCTCCTGAAAGTTTTGAATTTTATTTTGCAGATAGATTGGAGAAGTTGAAGGAGAGACGAGCAGCAAAAGAACAGAGAAAAATGAAATGTGAAAGTATTGCTCAAGAAACGAAAAGTGAACAAAGTGAAGAAGTTAAAGTCACTAAGAAAGTTGTAGAATCAGAGAAAGTTATAGAAGTTGAAAAGATAATCGAAGTTGAAAAGATTGTTGAAGTCATCAAACCGTGTCAAAAATGTTTGGAATCTTGCAAGCAGTGTGCAGAGAAAGATGAGAAGATGAATGAGTTTGAGAAAATGAAAGAGAATGTATTGTTTATTCTCAACCACGTGAAAGAATCATATGATGTATTGAATAGAACGGTAACTGGTCTACAAAAGACAAATTCTGAAAGAGAAGATGCATTGACAATGATGAATGTTGTGATGATGTCAAAGCAGAAAGCTATAAATTTTTACATTGAAGAAAGTGCAAAATGGAAGCAAGAGTTGGAAACAGAAAAGATCGAAAATGAAAGAATCAGACGGTTGTTGCAAAGCTATTCTAGTTCTGATTATTTGATTGATCGAATTTATCCAACTGTTGCAGGTATGGAAGCTTTTCAAGATGAGAAGCCAAAAGAAAAGG
Source organism: Helianthus tuberosus (assembly GCA_030545235.1). Taxonomy (NCBI): domain Eukaryota; kingdom Viridiplantae; phylum Streptophyta; class Magnoliopsida; order Asterales; family Asteraceae; genus Helianthus; species Helianthus tuberosus. The sequence goes on along the minus strand of CM060383.1, from coordinate 98,555,095 downwards.
ATACCGGTAAGAAACAGAGTGCCAGTTATAACAAGTGTCCGCCTCCGATCTGGGAAGGTTATTCTCCTAGAAAACCGAATGAGGAGCAAGTCAAAAAGGCTGTCAATATAAAGTTAAAGTCCAAAACAACTGATGAGTTACCAGAAAATATTGACGTCACATTCACATCGTCTGACACTGATCATGAGTCTGAGTTAATAAAGAAAGTGGTCGATCAGGTGTTGGATAAAGATGAAGAGTCAGAGTTAAAGTCTGAATCCAAGAGTTCGAGTCCATCAGTTGACAGTAAAAAGTCGTCGGTTAAACGGGTTTATAATAAAGAATTCTTGTTATCAAAATCTAATTTGAATGACGAACCAATCAAAATGGCATATACTTTGATTGATTCAGACAAATTATATTCTGATGAGGAATTTCCAATAAGAGGTGTTAACCAGAAATTATAAATAAGGTTTTCAAACTAACAGAAATCGATATTTCTGAAATAAAAGATGAAAATCTTTCTGAAAAACCTAATCCTAACACCTCAAGAGTTCAACAACGTTTAAACAAGAAAAAAGGTTACAGTTCTGGGTCAGGTTATAGAAAGAAACCAAACCATAACTGTAATTTCAAAAAGAAAGGTCTCGGTTTTATTCCACCGAAAAATTATAAAAATGAGAAAACTTATAAATCAAAAACTGTATTTGTTTCAGGAGCAAGTTCGGAGGAAGAAGAAAAGAGCTCATTCTTGAAGCAATCAAACAGAGAATTCCTTGCTAAGAAGCAAGAGAAAATGAAGAATGGAGTTCATCAGAGAAAAGAAACAAGAACCTGTTACAGATGTCAAGAAATTGGACACATTGCCTGGAATTGTTCTAAGGCAACCAACATCAAACAGGAAGTTGTTTCTAAACTAAAAGAAAAGATTGTTGAGAATAATGAACCACCAACTGGAAAATTCAAAGTTTTTAAAAATTCAACATATGAAGTTGGTGAATGTTCTAAGAAAAGTTTTTACAAAAGAAGAATTAATCTTGATAACCAAATGTGGGTTGTTAAGAAAACAGATGAGAAATCTGGCAATGAATCTGATTCCACAAAGTCAGAGGAGCCACAAGTTGAGGTAAAAAGTGAAAACTCAGTTCCTCCAATGGATGATGTCAATTTTGCACCATTGAAAACTGAAAATTTTAAACAAAAGGTTGGTAAGGTTGAGATTTCAAATCAATTCTATTCTGAAAAGAAAGAATTTGATGTTGAAAAAGTTTTTAATGGAAATGTGAAAAAGATTTTTGGGAAAATGGTCGATGGGATGGCCAAAGGGGTTAAAGAATTTTATGAATCAAAGAAGGCAACTTACAGCCCAACCCCAGGTGAAGTTGAGAAGGTTACTCCCAAAGCTGGTCAGGCTTGGGTGTCTGTGTTCTTTACTTAAAAATCCTGACTTGCCGGAGCTTCCAAGTTGGTAATCGTGGAGCAGGAATCGACATCTTTCTTGAGAAATTCACTTTGGTGATTTTTCGTCTTACAAGTGGTAAATCAGGGACATTAAGTTGTACTTGATTTTCTACAAGTGATTTTTGTTGATAAAATCTAAAATTGTTAAAAATTTTTCAAGTGATTTTGTGGAAAACAAAGTGATGAAATGAACCCCTACCTACAAGTGGTAAAATCAACAAAATTAATTTTCCGGAAAAACCATTTGATTAATACAAACTTAAGTGTTTTGAAATCATAATAGGAAAATAGTTTGTTGCAAGGGGGAGTTCTGATTGTTTATGCCAAGTGGATGGCGAATTGAAGCAATTCAATATCAGTTGTCACTTTATGTGTACAGTTTGTTTTCAAATTTCCTTTAAATGATTTTGAATTTTAGGGGGAGTAAGAAATTTCAGAAAATCCAAAAACATTTGAAAATTTGAAAAAAGGCAAAAACATGATAAAATCAAAAATGAGTTTTGATGTCAAAAAGATGAAATGATAGTACATCAGTGGACAATCACAGCATGCTAAAGAATTGGAAAGTTCAAATGTGATAAACGGTTTCACTGATGATGTGCTAGTAGGTTTTTACACATTTAGTAGATTGTGACGAGATATAAACCTAAATTTCAAACTTACTTATATCGTGGGGAACATCTCTCGGATATATGGGTAACCCCCGAAATCTTGTTTGAAAGGTCCCTCTTTCTGAGATACTCGGTCTTTATGCTTAGTGATATTTGGGGTATTATCCCGGGACTTCTGATTTTGCGGAAGCAATGGCCTAGTCCCCGTATAATACTTTCCGCTTGCTTGAAATATAGCCCACCCTCAGCATAAAAAATGATGAAACATTGAAAAATGCTAATCATGTGTTGTTGAAGAAAAGATTCTCTAAAGGGAACACAGCAAAAGTCGAAGCCGTCATCTCTCTGATTTTGCGGAAGCAATAGCCTGAGCTCTCACGGTCCTCGCAATTTAACCCTTTACATATATCATCTAGGTATACTCACCTATAAGACTGAATATTGGGATCTGGATACGGGAGTATATTCTGAGGTGGGACACGCGAATAAGTTTAAGTCTCTAAAACATTAATCTCGTATCTCGAAACAGTTGAACTTTGTGTGAAGATTTAAGTGGATCAGTATACTGACAATCTAAGTGAATCGTTTAGAACTTAAAATGTTTAAAGTTTAATGGTGTTAGTGATTTGTCTCATATACTGATATGATCCTCTTACACAAACTCACAAAAATATTGTATGTAAATATTTCTTTACCGCATTTAATTGAAATCAAAAATCCAAAAAAGATTTTCGAAGTGTTTTAGCATAAAATTTTGAAAAATTCAAAAAGACTTTCGACAACTAATGTTGAAGAGCTGATTTTCAAAATTCCAGGTGCTAAACATGATGAGCATTTCGTGAGGGGGAGTCTGTGTTTAAATAAGAAAAGATTTTGATTATTTGCTTACAAATGGTCATCAGAAGCATTTAAAGTGTTAAATATTTCTGGCTGATACCTGCTAGTGGTTTATAAATTTGTCAAAATTTTAAATTTGTGAAATTTATTTTGAGGTAGAGAATGTGCAGGTAAGCTAGGTTCCGATGCCTGAGCTGAATGAGAGCCAGGTCACGATCTTGGAACAACATCAAGGGGAGTTTGAAGATTATAAAGCCAAGTTCAGATCTTGATGTTCACGCAAGCTAATGATGCTGATGAACTTAAGGAATCAAGAGATCTGTTCAAGAGAAAATGGAGCAAGATTGAGATCCTAGAGAGAAGAGAAAGAAGATTGAGGAGGTTTAACATTGTTAGATATTTTGGAAAAGTTCGAGAAGACTGATAAAGATTGAAGATTGAAGACTCGACACCGAAGACTTCATCAACATCCGAGGGGGAGTCTATTGGTGCATCCGTTTGTCGACTTCGTCTTGTATCGAGTCTTGTATTGTTTTAGATTGATCAGGGCTCGTTGTACGAGAAAAAGTCAAATATATGTTGAGAGGTGATTTCGCACGGAATTACACTTTGTAATTCCGCATGAAATTGGCATGTGGTATTTCAAACGAAATCACTGATTTCGCTTGAAATCTAATTTCGTTTGAGCCGGTTCAAGCGAAATCACCATGTCTATATATAGGAGTGTCCTGATTTCATTTCAAGTATTCCTGTATGTGTGTTTCCGGAGCCGAAGTGCTGCCGAAGTGTTGTTTCGCTGTAAAACTTTGTCAAATCAATCAGAACGACAGTTAAAGTGAATTGCAAGCTGAATCGAACTCGATATGTCTGTTTCCGCCTTTCATATTGAGTAGAACACCTCTGAACGACTCGTTTCGGGTCTGTAAATGATCCTACAACAATTAATCTAATATGCAGAAATTAAAGATCAAGAATTTGGATTGTTTGATTTAAAAACTAAGTTATCGCTAATTGCTAATCAAAATTGGATTGTATTTCAGATTATGAGAGAATGACCATCTTAGGTTTCGGTTTCTTCTAACACTTGTGCAAAATTCCAACTAGAAAGAGTTATATAGACATAACTCATGTACAAACATTTTTTGTGATAAAAGGGAACAAAATACTCGGATTATATTAACGCGAGGTTGTTTCCCGATGATCAATTAATCAATATCCAACCCTAACCCTTCCCGTGATATCTCGATTGTCAACGACACCAAGAACGTACGATTTAGACTAGAATTGAAATACCAATTAACAAGCTACAATCAAATATTCATACGCCATGATAAGCAAAGCAAACACACAAAGTTATCATTCTAGAAATAAAGGAAAAACACACAAGAGTTGTAGAGAAACCTTCACCTAAGATGATCACCACAAATTTAGCCGGACATTGTTCGGTGGATCATCATAACATCCAAATTAAAGTTCATACGAATCGAAAGATAAAACGGAATGTTAGAAATTGTTCCCAAATAGTATCCAAAGCCAAAATTCACCCCCAAAGTGCAGAGAAACGTCTCCAATCATCAATGACATGAAAAGACACATGAAAACGGTTTTATTTGAGCAGTTACGTTTTTTCCTCGCTGGCTCTACCGTAACTTACGGTAGCTACCGTAAGTTACGGTAGACTTCACATTGTTACGCTGGCTAGAGACTGTGGTACGGTGGATCCAGGATGTTTCAGGGGCCACCGTAAATTACGGTGGACCCCTGGATTTCTTGTTTTGTTTCTCCTTTCCATCCTTGCTTGACCCGTTCCACTCCTTTCCATCCGAAGCAGCGTTTTTCCCATTTTAAGCTCCAAAACGCACCTGAAAAATAAGCAACTGTAGTCATCTAATTCAAGATAATTACGTGATCAAATGCGGGATTAATACATCTTTTAACATCATAAAGGGTTGTCCTATGGACCACCCGTCAGTCCACCATCTTTTCGTGTGAACAAATGAAATTTGGTGTTGAATCATTATTATTGTACAGTTTCAACCTTCCTTTTCCTTCAATTTCCAGAACCTTTTCCCCAAACGAACATTCTCGATATCAGAACATCGTTTAAGCAAGAATCTAGACTCAAGGAGACCATACGCGACAAGGTGGTGGTTTTGGAGGGAAGAGATTCACAGTTACGAGATTTTAGTTGGGTTACAAATGGGCAGTATCAGTTATTCAGATCTCTATTCAGTTATCTTTCCAAACTGTAACACACGAATATGTGGTTCCCAATTTGTAACATATCATCACAAAGCCCCTGTGTTTACATGCAATGTACAATGTAAATTGGGATAATGGATAGATATAGTTCTAGAAGAATCTCGTTCCGTATTCTCTCCTTTTGCTAGTTCTCGAATATGAAACAAGATCAAACTTAACGTAATGAAATAATGGTAACAACTACCAAGGGGATAATGGATATGGTAACAACTACCAAGGCGGCAATGGTTATGGTGACAACTACCAAGAGGATAATGGATATGGTAACAACTACCAAGGGATAATGGATATGGTAACAACTACCAAGGGGATATGGATTCTCTTTGATGTATGTTGCAAGTTAAATCCACAATCAATGTATGTTGGTTAATTGTAAGTATTGCATTTGCATTAATGAGATGTTAAATGTTTTACTTGCAAATATAGATGTTTTACTTCAAATTTTCAACCTCAGTTTTCGACATAACACGCTTCATTTCATCGTTTTTACTCTTTTCTTCGATTTCAACAAATCGTTTCTACAATCAGTAAGCAAATACACAACGGTTCTCCAATTCCAGATCAGTAATGTAAGGAGAAGCGTTGAGATAATGGACATCCATCAAGCTCAAAAAGAAAACTTGTGTTTAAGGTTTCTTGTTATGTAAAGTACTTGGTTTTAAGTGCAATCTTGGATTAATCATTGACGTATTCTCTCTTGCTTGTCCCGAATGCATCTATGTCTCACAGGTATAACATATAGTCAATGTAGTTAAATGTGAAATTTTACAGCAACCATATCGATATTCTAGTTCTCCTTTTCCTTAAATTTCCAGAACATTCTCCTCAAACCATATCAAAGTCCTTTTCCTTCAATTTTCAGAACATTTATTGTGAACTTGAGAACATGAAGCTCAACAATGGTGGTAATAAGTCTGCTTATGACTTTGTTTATCTACCCATTAATTTCAAAAAAGTTATTAACTAACTCAAACAAAGTTCGTAGTTCTAAATCCTCAACGTTACTGCGTTTTCGTCAGTTCCACATATACTAATTAAAAAAAGAAAGTTGGTTAGTTATATACGGGTCGTATAACGTTATACGGCCCATATACATGACATAAAACAGTGCTCGTATGTTGAGTATACGACCGAATAAAAAATTATAAAGGTTGTATACGACCCGTATAACTTCATACAGACCGTATACAGTCTTGCAATTAGTCAGCAGTCATTACTTCTTAATGAACTCGACTTCAGGAAATGATGAGTAATGTAAGGAGAAGCGTTGGGATTCAAGGATTTAGACGCCATGTTGCAGGAAGATAGGTACAGAAACCACGGGAGAGTGTGGGATGGAGTGTAGTGAAGGTGAAAAGGTGAAGGTTATTGGTTATGGTGATTAAAGGGAGGTGAGATGTTAAATGTGTTCATCACCGTTCACCGCTTTATTAGTTGCTTCTCTTGTTAAGTTTCTGTATTGACAACTAGTGCCTATCAAATTTTAGCTGAATGTCATTCTATTCCATATAAACTCGCAGGTGACAGAACCATTGCAAGTGTCTATATGGATGATACGATTACACAAGTCAATTAAACCTTACAAACACCATTTAAAAACTTATATAATATGCTTCATGTATTAAACATAAAATAAGTAAAATATATTCCTCCATTCATTGCTTCACTTGACCCAAAAGATGATAACTTTCACCAAGGTGTTTATAATAAAACTTCAAGCATTCTGAACCCTAGCTACAAACAACCCAACTAACACTAGCTAGAAGCGGTTCCCATAAACCAACTTATACGCGATGAATCCTCTGTTAATCAACTTATTCCCACCGACGTAAAGTTCACCATTATCTGCTCCATGTAGTGATTAGTTAATATGATTAGACCACGAAAGTACTCCAACCGGTAGTTAACAGACGATCATCGGCAGGGTTCTGATGACAACCCACATGGACAGTTGTTAGGCTCAGAAGACGATAACTCGTTATATGTATTTTTATGTATTAGCCTGCGATTTCTTCTGGAGGGTTCACCTATGGTTGTGTTTTTCCTTTTCTAATATCACCATATTCAAGCATTCTAAACCCTAGCTACAAACAACCCAACAAACTCCGGATACTAAAAACGCTATCTAAAGAATTACTAAAATTTATTAAACAACAACAAGCCCGCAAAGCCCATCAACGACTGCGTGTTGTGGGCATTGAGACAACAACAGATAATGAACGAATTGTTGGACTTCTTGTTCCAAATGCAGCTGTAGGATCCGTACTTAAAGGTCTCTCTCTCTCTCTCTCTCTCTCTTACATAGTTGATATTATTAGATCACGAAAGGACTCCATCCGGTAGTTAACCGACGAAAAACAGTATCATTTAATGAAATTTAACATACATATCGCATTCGAAGATCCTTGCATCACAAAGCCATTGTGTTTACATGCAGTGTACAATGTTCTAATATCACCATATTCAAGCATTCTGAACCCTAGCTACAAACAAACCAACAAACTCTGGATACTGAAAGTGTTATCTAAATAATTACTAAAATTTATTAAACGGTTTTTCGGTTTTACAAAAAAAAATTATATATGGGCCGTATAGATTTATACGGCCAGTATACAGATCTTAAAACTCAAAAAACTGATCAAACCTAAAAAAATAAACACATTTGGCCGTATAACATTACATTGGTCGTATACACATGTATACGGGTCGTATAATGTTATACGGCCTGTATACATGTAAAACAAAAAATAAAGATTTCAGTGCATTTATTTCTGTGCAAAATCATTCTATACGGACCGTATAACCTTATACGACCCGTATATACTAGGGGATGTGAAAATAAAATTATAGGGGTGTATATAGAAATATCATATTCTTAATGGGCTATGTAAATCTATAGAAGCAAAGCATAATAATTAAATAAGTTACTTGCGACCCAAGTATCTAGTTTCTTTTAGACTAAGGGGTATGGTGAGGCCCATCCCCACGAGGATGGGCCGCCACGTAGGCGCCACGTAGGAGTGGCTCGGAGGGGATGGACCTAGGGGGTGGGGGATGAACCTCTTTATGTATATATATGTATGTATGTATAGGTATATGTGAGAGAAGGGAGAGAGAAAGAGGGCCGGCGAGATCGGCTGGTGGGAGCCGGAGAGGATGGGAGGGGCGGTGTGGGGGACCGGCGCCGGGCCTCGCCGGGCCTAAGCCGGCCCCCATACCTTCTAGTCTTATAATATTACCTAGCACTCTAATTATAAAATGCAACAAACATATGTGCATAATCAAATCATTCTTTCTTGGTAACTGAGTCAACTTAAATAACATAAATACAAGTCTTTGATCTGTTTTATGCTATTCTTTTCACTTGATATATGATGTCAAGTACTCAAATTGGTTAATAACACACTTTTTAAGTGATTTATCTACTTAATTATCTCTGACACTACATACATTAATTTCCACCATCATCAATGATCACAACCTCTTAAACAAACACCACACATGTCTGATCAGTGCATATACATTCATGTTTTATACATTTTTCTTGTATTAATAATTTAATAAGCTTAGCGTACGAAGTTAAGAATTTATATGAAAAAAAAACATATAACTACGTAATTTCCAAACTTTAAACAACAAGTGAAATCAAAATCTTTTGGTGTATTTACACATACCTATGTGTGTGTGATAAAAGTAGAGTACAGCAGAATAGGAAGGGTTAGAATATTGTTTTCGTACCCAAGCAATACATATTTCAATAATAATAATTCGTATTGATAAATACTAAATTTTGCATGTTAATTACATAAAAATAATGATTATAAGTTTATTGTTTCTTAAAAGTAACTCAAGTTAATCAGAAGGATTAACTGTTATTTTTATTCTTGATGAAGAGATATATTTAGAAACCCATGTATTATACTGGGTTGAGTCTAACTATATATAAATAGTTGTTAATAAGTGGAAGAATATAGGAGATAGCTGAGAAACGATATTAGATAAATAAAATATTCATAAAGTAAATATTAATAAAGAAAATAATAAATAGTTGAGAAACAATAAGAGGAAATATTTAGTCAGTTACTTATTTATTAAGTATAGCATGGACTTATAGAAAAATACGCGGGAAAACATTCAAACAGTTATAAAAATCTTGGGTATAATAGAATTGTGACTCGTGGCATAAACAATTATTTATTTATTAGGCATAGTTCAGTGACAAATATAAGTAAAAAATTTATATTACTCTGATATAATTAATAGCATATATATATGTATAGCCGGTAATTAGGATTATTGTTAGCATCAGATTATTATGTTGCCATAGTTATCGGATCACCTTGTATTATAAATTAAGGAGAAATACAATGACAAGATCATTCAGTGAAATTATATCTCCTATATGGTATCAAACCACTCTTGATCCTTCCTTCCTCCCTTTCCGTCGTGCATTCTGCTGCCCTAGTCGGCCCTTTCTCCTCAATCTCCCTGTCATGGATAACAAACTTCATTCGGCTGTGACGGTAAATAACAGCAGAAATCATTTTCCCCTCACCCTTGAACTGGAAACCTCTCATTATACATCAAGAACAACCCTATTCGAGTTGCAATGCAGGGCAGACCATGTGTTTGACCACCTAGAACCCAGACCTACTCCAACCCCCGCAACCTCCTCTACCGACGCAGACAAGGTTGTCGTCGCCCCTACTGAATCCAAAACCCTGTGTAAGAGATCGGATGCCATAGTACTACAATGGATCTATGGCACCATCTCCATTGATCTCCACCACCCCATCCTATCACCCGGTCAAACCGCACACGACGCATGGACTACCTTAGCAAATCTGTTTAGAGATAACAATAGTGCTCGTCAAGTTCAACTGCAGCAAATATTCTCCAATATTCATCTTGAATATTTTTCTTCTATGATGTAATATTGTCAGAAACTCAAGCTTTTAGCGGACTAATTAAACAGCGTTGGAGCTCCAGTCGATAATCAACGCTTGGTCACCCAACTCTTGAGTGGCTTAACGGACCAATACGAGAGAATCGCCACAGTCCTTCAACATCGGGAACCACTACCCGACTTTAACGAGTGCCGGTCTCAGTCTACTATGGAGGAAAGAAAAAAGAAGCAGCAAACAACTTGTGCCGCCACCCTTGTGGTGTCATCGGCTACTTCACAACCTGTAAATTACTCCGCATCTACCTCCTCTCGTGGCAGAGGACGCGGTGGTCGGTCACGTGGCCGTGGTCGGAATGGTAATAATCGCGGTAGACGCGACTCGGGGAACCAACTTCATCATCCATACATCGTCTTTCTTCAGTCGTGGACAACAAATCGATGGGGCGCGCTGCTGACCAACACTAACCAACTGTGGCAGCCTACACCCAACAACAACCCGCCATGTACCTATCCTTTGGCTTCGCGATAGACAAACAACACTGATGGCATTCTAGGACCGCGACAAGACCAATCTTATATAGCTGCCTTCACTCTAATGGATATCTAGAAGGCACTCTACACCATGTCATTCAACCAGCCCGACCCAAATGGCTACATGGACACTGGTGCAACCGGTCACATGGCTAACCCGTAAGGTAACATCTCTCCGTCTTCTTTTAATTCTTGCACTAATAAAAATATTATACTTGGTAATGGTATGAAAATCCCCGTTATTTGACATGGAAATCTTACCCTACCACCACCACCATACCCGCCTCTCAAGCTAAGTAATGTCTTATATACCCCACATTTGAATAAAAACTTTATTTCTGTTTGAAAAATTACAATTAATAATTTAATATCTATCGAATTTGACACTTTCGGTTTTACTATGAAGGACCTCAAGACCCTGGAACCCATCCTCAGATGCAATAGCTCAAGTGATCTCTACCCTCTGACCGCTCCTCTTCCCATCACCACCTCCACTTCTTTAGCTGTCATCACTCAAGACCGTTGGCAACAACGACTTGGGCACCTGGGCAACAATTTATTGCATTCCTTAAAATTATCTTTGTCTATTTCATATGATAAACATAATAATACATTGTGTCAACCTTGTGTTTCTGGCAAAGGTGTAAAATTTCCTTTTTATAATTCATGCAACGAAACTTCTTTACCTTTCGATATTACTCATAGTGATTTATGGACCTCCCTGATCCTAAGCACTTGAGGACACTGGTATTACATTCTGTTTCTTGATGACTTCACAATTTTTTTTAAGGACATATCCCCTAACTAATAAATCACATGTCTTCTCCACCTTCACTCAATTTAATAGCTACATAACCACTTAATTCGAATGGAAAATCAATCACTTTCAAAGCGATAATAATAAGGAATATGTAGATGTGTCTTTCCAGGCATTCGCCAACATGACATGCATCTCCGCTTCTCATACCCCAACACCACATCCCAGAATGGCAAAGTAGAACGCAAAATCAGGACAATAAAAAACATGATTCGCACTCTGCTTGCCCAATCTTCACTACCGCGGACCTTCTGCACCACACGCTGGAAACCCCTACTTACCTTCTCAATATTCTTCCAAATAAACACCTTCCAATCACCCACTACCCGCCTCTATCATTGTGACCCCACCTACGAACATCTACTGGTGTTTGGTTGTCTATGCTACCCTTTACTCCCCTCCACTTCCTTACACAGACTTGCCAACCGCTCCAAATGTATGGTATTTATCGGTTACCCTCCAAACTACCGAGGCTATAAATGCCTTGACATCAACACCCAAACCACCTTTTGTGACAACTGTCAAAAATCCAGGTATCCGTAATATTAATTAACCATGATTAGTGCTTAATGACTGTGCTGAATTACAATTAACTGCTTTCTGATTATTGCATCATACTTACATGTGCATCCCATATTGCATAATGTCACATCATTATTACATGCAAACCATATTGACATAAATGATGCACAAAGCACAGTTAGCACAATTAGCGGATAACTCAGAAAAATGCTGACAGAACTCAGCAAATAGACAGACAGTGTTTTGAGACCTAGTATGGGCCAGAGACTAAGTACTACACTAGTATAGTGTGTAGGAAAGTAAGGATAACAAAACTGCTTTTCTAGGTGATAGTTTAAGTGCCGGAAAGTGCCTAAAACTCACCCAAAGTGCTGAATTCAGCAAAAATCGGCATTTTAACAAGCTAGTATCATGCAAAAATATGACTAAATGGTCCTGAATGCTTTCCTAAGTGTCGGGAATTAAAAGTGTCACAAAAGGTAACATAAAGAACACTAAACGGTATAGTTTAGCACTTTAACAAACCAGTATCTAACCGAACAATCGGACACTACCCGAAACATCAAAATTATACTAGAAGCATTGTTTTAATGTTTCCAAGCTAGTTATGATCCCCGAACACCCTAACACACTATATAACATCATATTAACTAAAGCACCTAACTAAGACCTTTAGATTTCAACTAAATAACCTAACTAGCATCACCACCCAACTAAACACCCCCCCCCCCCTTGGAGACGGTTTCAAGGGTGGCCCCACCCTTGAGCTTATTTGATTTGTTAAGTGATTTGCATTGTACTTATAAGACATATTATCCAATGGTTAACCTCTAAACATGGTTATAAGTAAGATATGGAAGATCATTCCCTCATTATCTCACACACACAACACACACCAACTCTCTCTCCCTCCTCTCCCTCCACTCACGGCCGTGAGCCACCACCCCCACCACCATCATTCTCACCTCACTTTCATCTATTCCATACTCATCACAAGGTGTTAGAAGCAAGATAAGGAAGCTTGGTGGCTTTGGAGATTGAAGGACCTTTACCATTTGCTATTAACCACCTAGTTTATCATCTTCATCTTCTTGAGTTTCATCCCTAGCCTTGTGCTAGTAGTAAGGCTCTTATAATCCCTTGTTACTTCTTATAATGTTGGATAAAAGATGATATATGTTGTTAATAATAAAGAACACTATTGAACAAGATGGTAATCTCTAACATAAAGCTCAAAACCATAAGAATACATATTGTTTAGTGTTGTTTTGTTTCTTAATGATTGATCATTTGTGTTTATGATGTTAGACATCATATGAAACCTACTAGATTGTGATTAAACACATGATCTAGTAAGTTAAGGGGATGATCTTGTGAAAGACCAAGATGATCATACTTTATGTATACATGAACTTGAATAATAAAATTGTTTTCATATGTGATGATGATTTAAACACAACATAAGTCTCGTAAATGGATGACTTCAAGAATAATTTTCTCAAGAAACTAAATTTATACACAAGATTTATATAATCATGGATTTTAAAGAAACTAACCAAGTTTTTAGTGGTGAATCAAGTATAGAAACACATTGTTAACAAGAAAAATACAAGAAGATTGATTTTTGAAAAAACATCAGACAAGTTGTAAAAGACTAAATTTTACAAGAATAAGATTTACAAACAAATAACCATATTTTTAAGGGTAACAAGGCTTACTTAACAACATAGTAAGTTACTACAATTTTTTTATAAAAGTTCAAGTTCATGTTGTTGTATAAATTGCATGATTTTGGCACTTGGTAAGTGTTGATTGAGTTGTTGATTGTTTGTGATGATTTTAAAAGAAAATTATATGCTTTGAAAGCATGGGAACCTCCGTTTTTAGGGGGAAAAAAATGTAAACACTCAGAAAAATATTTTCAAACAAACATTTACAAGTATATTTTAACCATGAGTTTTCATATAAACCTTGCCATAATTTTTGTTACAAAAATACAAATATTGGAGGTTGGTTTTTATAAATAAAAATGGCTAGATATATATATTTAGAATATATACATACAATAAAGACACACATGTGTGAATATTTGTATACTTTGTGTATTAGTTATATTATTTTAGGGTTAAAATAATATAACTTAACAAAATACCAAGAAATTACAATCTAAAATATTACCAAAAATCTCAAGGAATAAATAAGTTACACACATAATATTGTGAAACCGAACGAAAGAAGGTAACTTACAAAATATTCCGTAAAATACATTTATAAATATATTTTTGGTAAATAATATTTTGGATACAAGAAATGAAAATACGATTTTATGATTATCACAACGTTAAATTGTATTTTGACAAGAAGGAAATATATAATTTTTGGCGATTAAAAATATATATGTTTTCTTGGAATTACTAGGAAATATAATATTTTTGGGAAAAATATATATTTTCTTGGATAAACTTGAAATACATTATTTTGGATAAAAATAAGTTTATATATATTTTCTAAAGTTAGACTTGAAAATACATTATTTTGGAATTACAAATATTTTTGCCAAAAGGAAAAATTTTAAATAATTTTTCTAAGTAATAAATATATATATATATATATATATATATATATATATATATATATATATATATATATATATATATATGTGGACTTTTATTAGAAATAATATTCCGGAAAGTTTAACACAAAATTAAGTATAAAAATACTTAACAATTACAAAAAGATACGTACTCTCGTACGTATAAATACACGCCGGAATACGACACCAATACATGGCAAAAATATACAAATACAAATATACCCACCCTTGGGAAGGAAATACAAGTATAAATACTTGAGAAGTATTGTTACAAAATATTGTTTAACGATTATTCCAAAAAGTAACAAATATAATTTAAGTTAAAATATTTATTATTTTAAAAAGTAATTATAACTTGGAATAATATTGAAGTCATAAAAGAAACGTAACTCAAAAACGTAAATACTAAGACAAGGCACGGCCCGTTCGTCTAATAGACGTTAGTACATTGTAGGTAGTCGTGTTTGCCGAAGGAACGTGAGTTACGAGTACTGAAGACGCAAGACTGTGAGTTCGTGTCCCCCTTTTCTTTTAACTGTTTTCAGTTTTATAACTTCGGGGATGAAATACATGTTACAATTGTTTACAAACGTTTTATACATGGTATGGTTAGCTAAGGAAGGTTACTGCTTGATCATGTGAGTGGTGGGTACAACACTTAGGCCATTAATCCTCGTCGTAGGACCGAGGGACATGAGTGATAGATCTATTTGGGTGTAGCGAGCCCACACCCATGAGGACCAGGGTGGCCCATGTGGTGACTATGTCCACATACTGAAGCCGTGGCAAAATCCGCTAGGTTTGAGTTTTCCTGCATCACTTCACACATACCATTGGCCTTGCAAACCATTGGTGATCTGTTTTTCCTTATTGCTCTTATACCAAGATTTACAGACATACTTTAAAGGTTATTCATATACACAGACAAACAAATGAACTCGCTCAACTTTTGTAGATGTTTTCAAATTACATGTATTTCAGGGAATTAAGTGGATCTAGCGGGTGTTTGCATGTTCCAAGATGCGTCATGAATAAAAAGATGTCATCCAAAGTTTTTAAGGGTTTAGGAGATGTATCTTAATCCTGGACGAGATACATGGTTCTAAACTCGGTTTTATTTAAGGTCTTTTGTTGAGTCTTCGTGAACACTTTAAAACATGTTGTGGTTTGTAATTTAAATTTGGAGTCTATGTTTCAGACAATTATGTTGTGGTATTTTCGAACTTAATTTATGGATGAACATCTAATGGTTTTATCATATAGTAATGTTATGATTGAATGCTATGGTATTAAGAAAGTCACACCATAATCACGCTTCCGCAAAAGTCAGGGTGTGACATCTTTATCTCCCGAGACGTCCACTTTGAAGAAACCATTTTCCCGTTTGCTACTACTTTCCCTCCTAAACCTCATGCCTATGATTTTCTTCAACCTCCACTCAACCCCCTTCCGTGGACTCACATGTCCAACAATACAAAAACTCAAACCCCATCGGTCCACTCACCTGACAACCCAATGACTACTCACAGTCCAAACATGACCTCATCCGCCGAACAAGCCCAACCCATCAACCTAATCTCGCTAAACCAAACTCACCAGGCTAATCCGCCACACTCACCTGAGCTGAACCACGTCTCACCCACACCCGCACCCGTCGGCCACCCTACCTCACCACCTTCCCAGCCACCTGGTAACACACCATCTCCACCACCTCCACCTCCACTCCCACCCACCCATTCCATGCGCACCCACGCCATGGACAACATATCTAAACCAAAACAACTCTTCAACTTATACACATCATCCATCATCCTAATAACAAAATCCCCTTAGATTTCCTTATCCTCTCCGGAATGGTTTAATGTCATGATTAACGAATTTAGTGCATTAATTAAAAATGAGACTTGGGAATTAGTTCCTCTTCAACCAGACATGAGCATCATTCATAGTATGTGGTTATTTAAACACAAGTTTAAGTCTGACGGGTCTCTTGAACGGTATAAGGCTTGTTTAGTGTGTGATGGTAGGAGTCAACAGATTGGCATAGATTGTAGGGATATTTTAGCCCGGTTGTTAAACCGGCTACCATCAGACTTGTTCTCTCTTTAGCTCTCTCTCAGTCTTGGTCTATACATCAGCTTGATGTAACCAATGCCTTTCTCCATGGCAATTTGATAGAGATAGTATACATGTATCAACCCATGGGATTTCGAAATCTCGACTATCCTGATCACGTCTACCGTCTGAAAAAAGTCCCTTTATGGACTTAAGCTGGCTCCACGAGCGTGATACCAACGTTTTACTGACTTTCTGTTGCTGCAAGGGTTCACATACAGTAAATCTGATACATCATCGTTTACTTATCGTCATGGACATCATACGGCTTACCTACTTATTTATGTTGACGATATCATCCTAACCACATCCCCTGATACTCTACGGTAACATCTCATGACTGCCCTCGCTGGAGAAATTGCAATGAAAGATGCGGACTGGGCTGGTTTCCCGGACACTCGTCGCTCGACTTCCGGCTATTGTGTTTATCATGGTGATAACCTTCTCTTCTGGTCTTTTAAACGCCAACCAACCGTCTCTCGCTCCAGTGCAGAGGCAGAATACAGAGGGTTAGTAAACGTTGTTGCAGAAATCTATTGGCTTCGAATTCTTCTTCTCGTGACCTCTTTCTCATGCAACCTTGGTGTATTGTGACAATGCAAGTGCCATCTACCTATCTGGTAATCCAGTGCAACACCAGCTCACCAAGCACATCGAGTTAGACCATTCATTTCATACCAGAGCAGGTACAATCATGGTGTGTTCTTATCCTGCATTTTCCTTCTCGTTACCAAGTTGTCAACATCTTCACTAAAGGCCTCCCTTGTCACACCCTGACTTTTAAGGAAGCGTATGATGTGTGACTGGTTTAATATCATTGCATTCAACCATAATAAACAACTACATGATTAAAATGATGTTCATCCATTCATAAAATTTGAGTATTACAAACACTGGTTATTTAAGTTTTAAAGCACAACCTCTGACTATGTTACAAACCAACAAAAGTGGATGACATCTAAACTTGAAGTCTACTTCTAGTTACGACACCCGCGCCCAAGATCCATCCTGTCACCTGAAATACATGTAATTTTGGAAAAAACATCAACAAAAAGTTGAGCGAGTTCATGCGTTTTGTGTGAGTACTGTAATCTTGTAAATCTTTGAGAGACTCCTTTGTAAACAGGTATGAAAAGTGTGTATGAACATGAATGTTTTACAAGGACTTTAAGGCATGTGAGGATATAGGGAGCACTTGTAATGAATGGACTTATACCCTTTTCGATTTTCCTCGACTGTGTCGATTAACCTCGACTGTGTTAATTTACCTTGAATGTGTCAATTTACCTTGAATGTGTCAATTACCTTAAATGTGTCGATTACCCTCGACTGTGTCGATTAACCTCGACTGGGACTCCGAAGCACTACTTGGTACTAGTTGTGACCATGAGTGGGATTCGGCCGCACCCGTTAGATCTAACCCTCGTCCCTAATGAATGTTTTAATGGCATTTCAGTATCTAGTCTATGCTCACATGATCTAGTATTGCATTTCATAGGTATTTCATACCGTTTAAGTATTCGTAACATGTATTTCACCCCCGAGAGTTATAAAACCAAAAACAGTTAAAGAAAAGGGGGAGCATGAACTCATTGTTTTGCGTCTTCAGTACTCGTAACTCAAATCTCGTCGGCAAACACGACTACCTACAATGTGCTAGGGTCTATTAGACGAGCGGGCCGTGCCTTGCCTTTGTATTCATGTTTTGAGTTACGTTTCTTTTATGTCTCAAATATTATTCCAAGGTTTTGCGAAAATACTTCTCAAGTATTTATTTCCGTATTTCCTTCCCAAGGATGGGAGTATTTCATACATGTATTTTCGTATTCTTGTATTTGTAGTTCCGAAATAATATATTTTCAAGTCTTACTTTAGAAAATATATTTAAACTTGTTTTGTCAAAAACAATGTATTCCAAGAAAATATATATTTTTATCTCTCAAAAATAACATATTTTCTTCTTGTTGAAAATATGACATAACTTGGTAATATGTACAAAAGATCATATTTTCACTTCTTGTATCCAAAATAATACTTACCAAAAATATATTGTAACGGTATTTCCCGGAATATTTCGTAAGTTACGTTTTATCGTTCGGCTTCATAATATTAAGTGTGTAACTTAAATACTTTATTCCTTGTAATTTTTGGTATTGTTTTGGATTGTAAGTTCTTGGTATTTTAGTTAAGTCATATTATTTTAAATCCAAAAATAATATAACTATACACAAAGTATACACATATTCCCACAAGTGTCTTTAATGTAAAATATATACTCTAAATATATATTTACCCATTTTTATTTACAAAACCAACCTCCAATGTTTGTATTTTGTAACGAAATCTATGGCAAGGTTTATATGGGAAAACCAAAGTTAAAATCATACTTGTAAATACTTGTCTAGGACATATTTTCTAAGTGTTTGCATTTTTAGAAAATTTCGCCATAGTTTCCTTTGAAAATGGAGGTGTCCATGCTATTTAGCATATCATTTTATTTTAAAAATCACACACAATGATCAACAATCAATCCCTAAACATCTTGCACTTACCAAGTGCAAAAACTATTCAATTTACATAGTAACATGAACTTGATCTTTCACAAAAATGCGTAGTAACTTGGTAAAGTGTTTAGTAGCCTTAGTTACCCTCCAAAATATATTTACTTCTTGGTAAACTTCATTCTTGGAAGTTTTAGATGTTTACAACTTGTAAACATGTTTTACAAAAATGTTTATTTATTGGATCTCCTTGTTTCAAAAATATTTCTACACTTATTTTGTCACTAAAGATAGTGTAGGTTTAATAAAAACCATCATCTTTCAAAAATCATCTTTTTAGACTTGGTTTTCTTGGAAAATCATTTGTAAATCTTGAATCTACAAGTTTACTAACTTACTTGTTTATTATTTTTCAAGAACCCATTTTTATTCATCAAGTTCATGTCTTCACTAGAATATGATCATCATAAGTTGTTACATGATCATGCTCCCACTTGCTAGATTAAATGTTTAAACATCATCTAGCAAGCTACATGTGATGATTAACATCATCATCTCAAGAAATCAACAAACAAACATTATTCATGCACTAAACAACATCATATCATCTATATATCATCATATTTCATCTTATGTTTCAAGATTTAAGTTTGTGATCTTGGGTGTTCTTGTTATTTTCATCATTCCACATCTTTTATCCACTAAAAATAGAAGTAACAAGAGTTAAAAAGGATCTTACTACTACCTTCAAGCTAGGGAAGAAACAATGATGAATATGGAGTGGATAGAAGCAAACGGGTGAAGTCCTTCAAGATCCGAGCTCACCAACCCTTCTAATATGGCTCCTTACACCTTGTGTGAAGCTTGGATTGTATGAACTTGCCAAGAAAATGGTGGTGGTGTGTGGGGATGGGGTCGGCCGAAAGCTTTAGAGAAGGGAGGAAGAGAAGTGTTGTGAGGAATGATGAAGAAGATGGTCACTTATAGTCTAATCTTGAGTATTATCCATTGTATATTATGTCTCAATAAGTACAACACAATCTCATCATATCCAAGAGAAGATTAGCAAGAGATTTAGTAAGATTGTGATGATCTTGGTGGGGTCCTCCTTTGGGCCGTAAATATGCATGGGGGGGGGTTAATTGTAACTTGAAAAGATGAGTAGGTAATTAGTTGGAAGATAAGTATAAAGTCTAGTGTTTCATGTATAGGATGCATTATGTAGTATGTTAGGGTGTTCGGGAACCATAACTAGCTCAGAAAAAGTAAAATAATGCTTCTAGCAATATTTTGGTGTTCCAGGTAATGTCCGGTTGTTCGGTTAGATACCGATTCGTTAAAGTGTCAAGTTATACCGTTTAATGCTTTTTAAGTACCCTTTTGTGACACTTTTAATTACCGACACTTAGGAAAGCATACAGGACCATTCTGCCATATTTTTGTATGTTACTAGCATGTTAAAATGCTGATTTTTGCTGTTTAATGCAGAATTCTGCACTTTGAGTGGGTTTTAGGCACTTTCTGGCACTTTATCTATCACCAAGATAAGCAGTTTTGTAATCCTTACTTTCCTACACACTATACTAGTGTATCACTTGGTCTCTGGCTCATACTGGGCATCAAAAGACTGTCTGTCTATGTACTGAACTTCGTCAGCATTTTTAGTTTGTCTGGTAATGGTGCCAATTCTGTTCTGTGTATCATTTGAACTATCTCGTGTTGCACGTAGCAACGATAAAAGTCTTGCAACATGAAATGCCATTGTATGTGTATAACAGTAATAAAAAATTCATTTGTCTTGTAAACTAGATCATGCACAGTTATTAAAGCACATATTACTATTCAATTAGTGTACGGAATGTACAGAAAAGTGACAGTTGTCACAATCTCCCCCTGTTAAAAGAATTTCGTCCCGAAATTCAAGCGATGCCATTGGTCGCAGGGGAGTTGTGAATCAAATGTGGTCACTTAGATTTAAAATTTGCCTTCATGCTCCCATGTAACTCTGGGTCATGATATGAATTCTATCGTACTCAAGTAATTCAATTACGTCTTTTCTGTGTCTTGTGGACTCTTGGTCCGTAACCTTAACAGGTTCTATAGTAATTTTGTCGTTTGTCATTGATGTGAATCTTATTTGTGGGAACAACGTGTTGGTGCACGGAAAGTCTGTTGACTACGTCTACATCAAGTCTTGTGTCTAGATAGTTTGAATGAACACACATTAGGGTTTTATATGTATAAACTTGTGTATTTCGCTTGAAAGGGTTTATGTGTGTTTCAAGCTAAATCAACATTGAAGATTTAGCTTGAAATGGTTCAAGGGAAATCATGATTTAGCTTGAAATGGTTCAAGGGAAATCATGATTTAGCTTGAAATGGTTCAAGGGAAATCATGATTTAGCTTGAACTGATTCAAGCGAAATCAACATGCTATATATAGGTTGATGTGTGTGTCATTTGGAGAGAGTAGGTCATTGTGTGTCAAACGAAGTGCTGCCGGATTTGTATCAGAAAACATTGTACAAGCACGTAAATCAATCAGAAAAGAAAGATTAAAAGGAAACTAGCTGTTATGACTTTGTTTATGTTGATTCCGCCTTCATATTCAAAGATGAA
Source organism: Helianthus tuberosus (assembly GCA_030545235.1). Classification (NCBI taxonomy): domain Eukaryota; kingdom Viridiplantae; phylum Streptophyta; class Magnoliopsida; order Asterales; family Asteraceae; genus Helianthus; species Helianthus tuberosus. The sequence continues at coordinate 98,533,341 of CM060383.1, read as the reverse complement.
CTGCCTTAACTGACGTTTCAAGGTCGTAGAACGGTCCAACAAGTGGTATCAGAGCTCAGGACGAGGAGTTCATACCATAGCAGCTTGATATTACCGGATTTTCTTATTTCTACTCACTTCTTCTCTTACTTTTCTGATTTGAACATATTTCAGCGGTGAAAATGACCTGATTTTGACATATAACAAGCGAATTAGTGTGATAACTAATCCTTGAAAGATTTGGACTTAAAATCGATCGAATTCATGTAAAAATTAACAATTTTGCTTGAAAAAATTTCGTAAAAGATGACATCAACAGATTTAGCTTGAAATATATTGATGATTTCGCTTGAAACAGTTGAAGCGAAATTGATTTGATTGGATTTCGCTTGAACTGTTGAACTAGTATTATCGGATTTCGCTTGAAACAGTTGAAGCAAAATTGATTGACTGGATTTCGCTTGAATCAGTGGACTTGTATTTGAGGATTTCGCTTGAGTTGATCACTTGAACTGTTTTTTATTAAACGTGAACATAACGGTTGTTGTATCATTACTTTGATTGTGTCAGTACATTGCATGTGTTTCTCGATTAAACAAGTATTTTAAGTTTGATTACATAGCAGTTCACGTGATAATTCTGACCACATAAGTGTCTCGGTTCAATCAATATTAAAATCAAAATTAAATAGTTGCCGACCCATGTGAAGTATTAATTTGAGACTGTTGAACTTTGTAAATGAAAACCGGAGATTTAAAGTTGTGAACATTAAGTGTTTTCGGCCACCCACATTAGAAAACAATTAAACATATTTTACCGACCATGTGCTTTGACTGAATACGTTTATTTGGTCAAATTGAATTGTAACAAGTGGTTGTTGGTCATTAAAAGTTCACGAGAATTTGTTGGTCATTAAAAGCAAACTGTTTGGGAATTGTGAATTGATATCAGTATCTTTTAAATCATACGGCCCAATCATAGAGTTTGTGGTGTTAAGAGTGTTTGTTTTTCAAAGGTCATCGGCCCAACAGTAGTTAAAAAATTTGTCTAATTGTTCTCGGTAATTCACTGTTACGTATTCAGTCCGTTTGAACTGATTGTTTGTTTGTTTGTTTGCAGGTGATTCGAGGTGATTTACAAGGCACAAATACCAAGAAATCAAAATGTTTGACGAAAAGGAAAACAAGAATCTTGAAAATTTAAATGATTGGCATTGTGAATCTTGGTGTGGGAGATTAGGTGATAAGGATGTTTATATTAAAAGATGGGAAAATTTTTTATGTAAGAAGAATGAATCAGTGGAGGAGTTGAAAGAAAGGTTTTATGATCTAATCATCAAGTTAGAAAAACATAAGATATATCATTCAAAAGATGAAAGAATCTCAAAATTTGTTGATGCTTTACCTTTGGAATGGGAGAAATTCGTGAATGGACTGAGACGGGATTCTAGTTTATCATGTTTTGATTTAAGAAGTTTCATCAATTCAATAACAAATCATAGGAGTCATAAAGATTCAAGAAAAAGGGAGTTATTGGATGAAATAAAAGGAGAATCAGGAAAGATAGATTTGGATGTGATCATTGAAATGAGAAAACGAATCACTGTGTGTCTTGTAGCAAAAAATGTTATGAGATACGATATTAAGAGGGGTTGCTATATTGATGAAAATACGAATCCTCTTGATTTTGTTAAAATTTTCTGTGCAGGAACATACAAGATGGAAACAAAGAAAGAAGCTGATAATGGAGAGATGAATGGAAAATGCTTGAAATGCGAAAAATCCGAAGCAGAAAATGTCAATCTCTTGAAAGATGTGGAGAATTTGACATTGGAAAACAAAGCTTTGAAAGACGAGAAGAAAGCTGATGATGAACAAATTTTGGATTTGCGCTTGAACTGCGAAAAACTAAAATCTGAAAATGACAAACTTTTGGAGAATGTTGAGAGTTTGTCATTAGAAAACAAAAATTTTAAAGAAAAAGAAAATGTTGTTGAAAATGAAAAATTAAAGATTGAAAAAGATTTTCAAAGTCAAATAAAGATTTTAGAAGATGAGAGAGATATTTTTGGTAAATATAATCTTGAAAAACAAATTGAAATCAATTCTCATCTTGCTAAAATCATTCAGCTTGAAAAAGAAGCTGAAAAAGCTCGGATTAAAATCAAAGAGCTTGAAGTGAAATTGAAAGGTTTTGTGACTTCGGCACCTTTTGTGTGTCCAAAACCGATCAATTCTGTTCCAATAAGTGACAATGTCACAAATTTTGACAAAGTCAAAATTGAAGATTGTGATGAAATATCTAATGATGAAAAAGAAAAGAAAAGAAAAATATTTTTAGATTTACAAGAAAAATTTAAAAATACTGTTTTGCAATCTACTGAAACAGGTGAATGTTCTAAACAAAAACCTGTTAAGAAGAGTGTAGAACAGAAACAAAAAGATAAAAATTTGAAAAATCCTAAAAATGAAAATAAAAGCTCATCAGATAAGTCATCCAATCATTATGAAAAATCACAAAAATCTGAAAATAAAAACTCACAAAATGTTGGTAATAAGTGGTGCAGGTTTGACCACAGTGCTTCAAAGCCAAAACCAATTTTCAAGAAGAGTGATGATCACCACAAAGCCAGACAATGTTATGATCTAAGCATATGGTGTGAAAGTGGTGAATGGTATGATAACAGAATTTGTTACACCTGTGGTGTGAGAGGACACATTGCTGTTAACTGCCAGAATTGGAGTTATGAAACAAGAAGATGCTATAATTGTCAAATCAGAGGTCATATTGCCAAAGATTGCCCAATGAGATCAAAAGGAAGATCGAGGGTTGAATCTCAAAGAATAGTAAAGAAGCCAGTCAACGTCAAGCCCTGTGAACAGAAGGTTTTAAAACCTAAAGTTCAGGATCAAACAATTCAAGAAAAGAAAGTTAAAATTTCACAAGGGCAGAAAGACAGACTGAGAAAGAAAAGGAAGAAGGCGAGAGAGTATCTCGAGAAAATTTTGTCTTCAGGTTCACCGGACAGATTGAATAAGAGTTCTGATGAATCAACTAACTTGATTGCAAAGTCAAGCAAGACGAATTCATCAGATACAAATCTGAGGACGAAAGAAGAAAAGAAGAAGAAGAAAATGGTTGGCGATGAATCTGACGTTTCAAAGTCAGACAAGCCACCATCAGGCAATGATTCTGGTTTGTCAAAACCAGAAGAGCCATCTGTTGAGGTAAAAACTGTCAAACCCAAGGTTGGTCAGGCTTGGGTGAATCTTTTCAAATAGAAAAACCTGACTTGCGGGAGCTTCCAGGTTGGTAAGCGTGAAGCAAGTATCGGCATCATTCTTGAGAAATTCACAGGATGGTAACTGTGATATTTCGATTTACAAGTGGTAAATCAGGGACATTAAGTTGTACTTGATTTTCTACTAGTGTTTGTTGTTGACAAGGGTCTTAATTGTTAAATCTTTCAAAATGGTTGAAAAAGAACAAGGTGATGAAACCTCGATTTTGTGAAATGACATATAAAACTAATTTTCCGGAAAAACCATTTGATTAAAACAAACTTAAGTGTTTTGAAATCTAAATGGGAAAATAGTTTGTTGTCAGGGGGAGTTCTGATTGTTTATGCCGAGTGAATGGCGAATTGAAGCGATTTGATATCAGTTTGTCACGTTTCCTTGTATAGTTTGTTTTCAAATTTTCCTTGAAAATCAAAATTGAAACATATTTTGATTTTAGGGGGAGAAAAAATTTAAAAAAAATTTGAAAATTTGAAAATGCCAAAAACATTGAAAAATGAAAATGAGTTTTGTTGTGAAAATGAGGAAATGATAGTAAATCAGTGGACTATCACAGCATGCTAAAGAAATGTAAATGTCAAATGTGATAAATGGTCTCACTAAAGATGTGACGGTAGGCTCAGCTAGACTAGTAGATTTGCGATAACGATACAAACCTAAATGAAAAAGCCTAGTTCTAGTGGGAAACATGGTCGAAAGCATAGTACTTAGTTTTGTCCTTCTTGACTGTGTGCCTACTCAGTAATCGCTGATTGTCGAAAGACATAAAACTGGTTAAGTTTGTGAACTTTCACAACTTTGCTGAAAAGTCGCTGTGATTGTGTATTTTATTTTGCAAAGATTTAAACTTGTTTTATTTCTTTATTTTGTTTAAGCATCGGACATCCTCTACGTATACGTGAGTATCGACCTGGATGTTGTTGCCTAAACGTTCTGCTTTATTTTCTTTGGTGTTTCGTTTAAGCTTTGGATCACCTCTGCGTATACGAAAGTATCGACCTGGTGGTTAAAGCCTAAACAACTTCAACTTGTTTTATTTTCTTATTTTGTTTAAACATTGGACTTTCTCTGCGTATACGGAAGTATCGACCTGATTGTTAATGTTTAAACATTCTGCTTTGTTTTCGCACATATCACAGTTGATGAAAGTTTAAAGGCATTACTTGAGTCAGTGTATTGCCTGATGAGGGGATATGCTGAGATCGTGGGGTCTATAAGAATTTTAGTGCTATCTTAATATACCTTAACGTATCGGTAAGCATTTCGAAAGTTTTTAGATTGAGTTTAAGAGGACAACTATATCGTCAATCTATGTGAATCGTTTAGAACTTAAAATGTCAAAAGCTTAACGGTGCTAGTGATTTGTTTCATGAACTGATATGATCCTCTTACACAAACTCACAAAAATATTGTTTGTATATATTTGTTTATTGCATTTTTTTAAAAAACTCAAAATCCAAAAAGATTTTAGTGTGTTTTAGTATAAAGTTTTGAAAAATTCAAAAAGATTTTCGACAACTGATGTTGAAGAGCTGATATTCAAAATTCGAGTGCTAAACTTGATGAACTACATTGGATTGGGAGAATATGTTGAAAACTTTGAATGTTATATACAAATGTGTTTGAAAGATTGAGGGGTTAGTTAATCAAGGTCATTCATTTGAACTTGATGTAACTATACAGATTGTTGAATTAATGATTTCTGCCAGTAAGTTTGTTAAATTCAAATGGTATAAATTTGTGAAACTTATGGTGAGGTAGAGGATGTGCAGGGTAACAGGTTTTGGACTTCATTATTCCCAACGGAAGCTAATTGTCAAATCTTGAACCAGATATCTCAGATTCTAGCATATCGAGAGGGGGAGTCTGTGAAAGGGGGAGTCTGGATCAACAGTCAAAGGGGAGTTTGAAGATGGAGTCAGGTTGTGATCCTAAACCTGTGAAGATAGAGTGTTTTTGATAAAAAGACAGAGTTGGAAAAAAGACCAAGACTGAAGACTCGGAGCTAAAGACTTCGTCAACATCCAAGGGGGAGTCTGTTGGTGCACGGAATGTCTGTTGACTACGTCTACATCAAGTCTTGTGTCTAGATAGTTTGAATGAACACACATTAGGGTTTTATATGTATAAACTTGTGTATTTCGCTTGAAAGGGTTTATGTGTGTTTCAAGCTAAATCAACATTGAAGATTTAGCTTGAAATGGTTCAAGGGAAATCATGATTTAGCTTGAAATGGTTCAAGGGAAATCATGATTTAGCTTGAAATGGTTCAAGGGAAATCATGATTTAGCTTGAACTGATTCAAGCGAAATCAACATGCTATATATAGGTTGATGTGTGTGTCATTTGGAGAGAGTAGGTCATTGTGTGTGAAACGAAGTGCTGCCGGATTTGTATCAGAAAACATTGTACAAGCACGTAAATCAATCAGAAAAGAAAGATTAAAAGGAAACTAGCTGTTATGACTTTGTTTATGTTGATTCCGCCTTCATATTCAAAGATGAACTGCCTTAACTGACGTTTCAAGGTCGTAGAACGGTCCAACACAACGACTGTTCCTTGAGTCAGACTCCTCTAGACACATGGAATGTGTCGCGATCACTACTGATCTTTTTCTGGAAGTTTCATCTTGTGAACAATGGTTCCGATCCCTACATCGGGGTCCATCCTTTACGTTTTCCAAATCACACCACGCCTTCTCTAGGCGAGGCTCCCATTTAAGTCATACTTCTTATCTCAAATTCTTACGATTTCCGCCGCTCATCGGCGCAATCTTTCTGTATTCCGTGGGCTGTCTTGATATGATCACATATCTGAACGATCTTGCCTCTAGTTTTTCTTAGACCAACTCTGGCCAGTAGATTGTTTATCTCTGGTCCCTGTTTAACACGACGGGGATCGACTTATTATGTTCCATCTAAAGCTTCACACGAAGCGGTTTAAAAGGCGGTGTGATAAATACTGTTGTAGGAAAACTCCAATAAGGGCAAGTGAGTGTTCCAACTTTTCATAAAAGTTTATCACACAAGCAAATATCATGTCCATACAGCCTGCATCGTTGAGTAGCTTAGTCCATCTTCGTTAATATTCAAGTTTTTACGATCAACGGTGTGCTGCAACCCTTGTGATCAGTAAAAGTCGTGCAGCGTTTTCTTACAGGTAATGACGTAAAATTTGCGGTGCGCAATCACTGTATCTAGATCATGGTTTCTTCTCATGATCTTTTAATTCAACGTGACGCGTATGCAATGTCGTGGTCTCGTTGCATTGACGCGCAATCGAGACTTTGTCGAGAAGCGTCACATAATTGCAACTCTAACTCCTTAGCTCTTGATTGCAAGGTTGGCATAAATCTCGTTCTTATCCACAATGTATCTTAAAGTTCTCACTTCGCGAATTCGAAATCCGCTTTTCGACATCTTAGCACATAACTGTTCTTTCTCTAAGAGTTGCAAGGTAAATTGCAGCTGTTGCTCACGACCTTCCTTGGTCGTTGGCCATATAAGAGTCTAGTCAATAAATATAATCGTGATCTATCCAGGTATGGCTTACACACTTGATTCATGAGGTCCACGAATTCTGTCGATGCATGTGTTAAGCCAAATGGTACGACTAGGAACTCGTAACGCTCGAAGCGAGTCCTAAAGGTCGTTTTAGGGATTTTTCCTTCTTGTTTTCACAGTTGAGGACATCATATCCTCAAGTCGATCTTTGAGCGGTAAGTAGAACCTTACGATTTGTCTGCTTATGTCATCAATCCTTGGCAAAGGATACCAATCCTTGATATCCAATTCCCTGGAATATATGCAAAATGGAAACTGTCAACTTTCTTTTTGTGTCCTTAACTAAGGGTGTCATGTCCTTAATTCCCTCTGTCTAGCAGCTCTTGCAGTTATATCGGAGGCTCATGCTTCGCGGACGAAGCTAGTCGGTAAGGCGTCATTCGTCACTGGTGCCGCTCCCGGCACGAGGTTCATCCTAAACTCCTCTTGTAACTGTGGAGGGGCGTTCCTAGCAAGTCTTCAGAAAAGGCTTCTGGAACTTCTTCCATAACGGGGATGTTCTCAGGATCTATACTTGGATATCCAATCGATGCTGACTATCATATTATGACTTCTCAATTCAATGGTAACAGAAGGTTCCGGCCTTCTGAGTCCCTAAATACAATCCTTAATTGCTTCTCCTGCTTAAACTAGCCTTCTATATGCCTATTTCTAAAGAATATGGGACGTCTATTCTACTTGGAACTAGGCCAAGTAGTTTCTTAAGTTCTAAGCATGCAAGGTTAAAGTTGATGCCAGTATTAATCAAAAATAGATGCATAAGGTTGGTTAATAGGGAACGTACCCGTAACCGCATCTGGATCCTAGCGTGCTTCACGAGTTTCGATCGTGAAAACCCTTCCTTGCTTGTTTCTTCCTAGGGAAATCTTTCCTAAAGTGCCCTGTTTCGCCACATCTGTAGCAACCTGGTATTCTACCTTTATTTCTTTTGTCTGGATCCTTTGCCCAACAGGCATCCTTGCTGTGTCCTTCTTTCCCACACTTTCCGCACTTAGGCCTTAGACATCGACCTTCATGGTGAAAATTGCATTCCTCGTACCTCGGCTTAGTCCCCGAGTAAACTTTACCACCAGCCTTATGGGTGGCTCCGTAAGCTTTCCTGCCATGCGGCGGGTTTACTTCCTTTCTTTTGTTAGCTTTAGAGCTTCCATAGTCGACTTGGGTGCCTATCTTTAGGTTTGAAGACTTCCTTTTCTTGTTGCCTGATGACTCCACATGAGTCTCTTTCTTGTTATCCTCAGATTCCGAAAATTTCCCCATGCGTAGAGCTTCTTCAGTAAGAGTGACACTCAAATAGATAGCCTCTGCAATGGTTGAGGGCTTTGAGGTAGTAACCATGCTCCTAATTTGAGGTGCAAGTCCCCAAATGAATCGTTCAATCCTCTTGAATTCTGGCTTGACTAAGTAGGGGACGACCCTAGACAAGTCGTGAAATCGCTGGACATATTCGGGAATCTTCGGTCCGTCCATTTTCAAATTCCAGAACTCCACCTCAAGCTTCTGGATTTCGGCCCTAGAACAGTATTTCTTTTCCATCATTTCCTTGAGCTCGTCCCAGCTCAGTGCATAAGCAGCATCTGCACCAAGGGTCTGAACCTGAAGGTTCCACCAGGAGAGTGCGCCATCTAAAAATAACCCTGAGATAAAGGTAACTCTCTGTTGGGGCGAACAGTTACTCATTCTTAGAACAGAGTCAGTCTTTTCTGCCCAACGAACAAATGCAACGGTACCTCCTGTGCCCTCAAAATTCAATGGCTTGCAGTCCAGGAACTGTTTATAGGTGCAGCCAGTTGGAGGGTTATTTCTAGTAGTGCCATCGCTGTATTTCGAGCGGAGGGCTTCATGTCGTGCAATTGCTTGTGAGATGCGTTCTTGTAGCTCGGCTTCGGTCCTTGGTAACATACTGGTGTCTGTGTCTCATCTGGGCGGCATTCTTTTCTGTCAAAAGATATGCGGTAGGTTAGACAATATTCCATAATTGTCTACAAGCATCATGTAATCTCCCAATATCACATGCATATAAAATCAACAATGTACTAGCGAGGAAACAATTACTGAGCCTTCACATAGGCTTGGTATCTTGGCCTATTATTTGTAATAATGTACTCGAGGCTACATCGCCCTGGTCATACAAATTTCATAAAGTGGTAGAGTGTAACGTCACTGAATCTTTCTGAATGTTATCCATCTTCACTTGCTTAAATATCAATTTCTCAAACGTCTCGTACACGGGTAGAAGTGTCAGACACGAAGTAGGCAAATATAGGTTTCCTACTTTATAAAGTGCTAAAGCAATGGTCTATGTATTGTTCTACCAGATGAAGGTGTGAACACCTATAGTTTATTTTTGGAGGAATGGCGATCATTAACCTAACCCACAGACTCCACCAGGATTTCCATGCACTACAAGTCGTTATTACATGGGCCCCCATAATAATAAATTGTCTTGCACAGTTACCCCAATTTTCTCTCGTCCAAGCAGATGATCAATCAAGGAGGGGACACTACTGTCCTTATACCTCTGTCATGGAAAGGACCATTGCGGTGGTCCACGCGCTAACACTCGTTATCGTTACGCGCGAATAGGCACTATGATTAAATGAAATAGGAATAAAGAGAATTCCTAGTAGTTGGAGGGGCACCTTCAAGATGAATACTTCATCTTCCCTTTTCTGGTCAACTATGTCGTCAATCTTGCTTCACAAAAGTCACAGGGATCTCGTCCCGCTGATTAGAAGTTGTTCAAGGTTGCCGCCTCTGCCTCGTCATCATCACCGTAGTCAGGCACCTTCACGATCGAGAGGGAAGAGCAGCCATCTCCTACGGAAGCAAGTTCAGAATCTTGTTTGGTAATCACTCTAGCTATGAGCTTTGTAATGAACGCGAGGTCGATAGCTTCATCGTGCGAGTTACGTATAATAACAGGAGTCGGAGTCGAAAGTATCTTGTTCACGTCAATAATCATTCCGTACACTTATTTGTATGTATTCACGTCAATATTTATTCCGTACACTTATTTTTATGTATTCACGTCAATATTTATTCCGTACACTTATTCGTATGTATGCATCGATAAACAAATATGTTACTTAGCATAAACAGGCATTTCGATGCATCATATCACGTATAACTCTCGTTTTTTGGGGGGTCATTTTTCTAGTTGTCAATTCACGACTGAGACACAAAAACACTACTTGGTACTGGTTATCACCAAGGGTGTATTTTATCTTTGGCAAGTCTAACTCGTGTAGACTATGCCTTAGTTGGCACCTTATCTTGAGGGTATTCCCTACTAATGTCCTTGCCTTGTCTCTTCTTTGAAAAATGTTTGACTCATGGATCTTGACGCTTACGTGAATGCAATGAAAAACCTTTTTGTAAAATGTTTTTGTGAGAGAACTCTAGTGATTGTAGTCTAGACTCAAGAAGGAATCCTAGTTCACTACAATCGAAGCTCTGATACCAAACTGTCACACCCTGACTTTTGCGGAAGCGTATGATGTGTGACTGGTTTAATATCATTGCATTCAACTATAATAAACAACTACATGATTAAAACGATGTTCATCCATTCATAAAATTTGAGTATTACAAACACTGGTTATTTAAGTTTTAAAACACAACCTTCGACTATGTTACAGACCAACAAAAGTGGATGACATCTAAACTTGAAGTCTAGTTCCAGTTACGACACCCGTGCCCAAGATCCATCCTGTCACCTGAAATACATGTAATTTTGGAAAAACATCAACAAAAAGTTGAGCGAGTTCATGCGTTTTGTGTGAGTACTGTAATCTTGTAAATCTTTGAGAGACTCCTTTGTAGACAGGTATGAAAAGTGTGTATGAACATGAATGTTTTACAAGGACTTTAAGGCATGTGAGGACATAGGGAGCACTTGTAATGAATGGACTTATACCCTTGTCGATTTTCCTCGACTGTGTCGATTAACCTCGACTGTGTTAATTTACCTTGAACGTGTCAATTTACCTTGAATGTGTCAATTACCTTGACTGTGTCGATTACCCTCGAGTGTGTCGATTACCCTCGAGTGTGTCGATTACCCTCGACTTTGTCGATTAACCTCGACTGTGTCGATTAACCTCGACTGGGACTCCGAAGCACTACTTGGTACTAGTTGTGACCATGAGTGGGGTTCGGCCGTACCCGTTAGATCTAACCCTCGTCCCTAATGAATGTTTTAATGGCATTTCAGTATCTAGTCTATGCTCACATGATCTAGTATTGCATTTCATAGGCATTTCATACCGTTTAAGTATTCGTAACATGTATTTCACCCCCGAGAGTTATAAAACCAAAAACAGTTAAAGAAAAGGGGGAGCATGAACTCACTGTTTTGCATCTTCAGTACTCGTAACTCAAATCTCGTCGGCAAACACGACTACCTACAATGTGCTAGGGTCTATTAGACGAGCGGGTCGTGCCTTGCCTTAGTATTCATGTTTTGAGTTACGTTTCTTTTAGGTCTCAAATATTATTCCAAGGTTTTACGGCAATACTTCTCAAGTATTTATTTTTCGTACTTCCTTCCCAAGGATGGAGTATTTCATACATGTATTTTCGTATTCTTTAATTTGTAGTTCCGAAATAATATATTTTCAAGTCTTACTTTAGAAAATATATTTAAACTTGTTTTGTCAAAAACAATGTATTCCAAGAAAATATATATTTTTATCTCTCAAAAATAACATATTTTCTTCTTGTTGAAAATATGACATAACTTGGTAATATGTACAAAAGATCATATTTTCACTTCTTGTATCCAAAATAATACTTACAAAAAATATATTGTAACGGTATTTCCCGGCATATTTCGTAAGTTACGTTTTATCGTTCGGCTTCACAATATTAAATGTGTAACTTAAATACTTTATTCCTTGTAATTTTTGGTATTGTTTTGGATTGTAAGTTCTTGGTATTTTTGTTAAGTCATATTATTTTAAATCCAAAAATAATATAACTATACACAAGGTATACACATATTCACACAAGTGTCTTTGATATAAAATATATACTCTAAATATATATTTACCCATTTTTATTTACAAAAACCAACCTCCAATGTTTGTATTTTGTAACGAAATCTATGGCAAGGTTTATATTGGGAAAACCAAAGTTAAAATCATACTTGTAAATACTTGTCTAGGAAATATTTTCTAAGTGTTTGCATTTTTAGAAAATTTCGCCATAGTTTCCTTTAAAAATGGAGGTGTCCATGCTATTTAGCATATCATTTTCTTTTCAAAATCACACACAATGATCAACAATCAATCCCTAAAAATTTGCACTTACCAAGTGCAAAAATTATTCAATTTACATAGTAACATGAACTTGATCTTTCACAAAAATGCGTAGTAACTTGGTAAAGTGTTTAGTAGCCTTAGTTACCTTCCAAAATATATTTACTTCTTGGTAAACTTCATTCTTGGAAGTTTTAGATGTTTACCACTTGTAAACATGTTTTACAAAAATGTTTATTTATTGGATCTCCTTGTTTCAAAAATATTTCTACACTTATTTTGTCACTAAAAATAGTGTAGGTTTAATAAAAACCATGATCTTTCAAAAATCATCTTTTTAGACTTGGTTTTCTTGGAAAATCATTTGTAAATCTTGAATCTACAAGTTTACTAACTTACTTGTTTATTATTTTTCAAGAACCCATTTTTATTCATCAAGTTCATGTCTTCACTAGAAGATGATCATCATAAGTTGTTACATGATCGTCCTCCCACTTGCTAGATTAAATGTTTAAACATCATCTAGCAAGCTTCATGTGATGATTAACATCATCATCTCAAGAAATCAACAAACAAACATTATTCATGCACTAAACAACATCATATCATCTATATATCATCATATTTCGTCTTATGTTTCAAGATTCAAGTTTGTGTTCTTGGGTGTTCTTGTTATTTTCGTCATTCCACATCTTTTATCCACTAAAAATAGAAGTAACAAGAGTTAAAAAGGATCTTCCTACTACCTTCAAGCTAGGGAAGAAACAATGATGAATATGGAGTGGATAAAAGCAAACGGGTGAGGTCCTTCAAGATCCGAGCTCACCAACCCTTCTAATATGGCTCCTTACACCTTGTGTGAAGCTTGGATTGTATGAACTTGCAAAGAAAGTGGTGGTGGTGTGTGGGGATGGGGTCTGCCGAAAGCTTTAGAGAAGGGAGGAAGAGAAGTGTTGTGAGGAATGATGAAGAAGATGGTCACTTATAGTCTAATATTGAGTATTATCCATTGTATATTATGTCTCAATAAGTACAACACAATCTCATCATATCCAAGAGAAGATTAGCAAGAGATTTAGTAAGATTGTGATGATCTTGGTGGGGTCCTCCTTTGGGCCGTAAATATGCATGGGGGAGGGGGGTTAATTGTAACTTGAAAAGATGAGTAGGTAATTAGTTGGAAGATAAGTATAAAGTCTAGTGTTTTATGTATAGGATGCATTATGTAGTATGTTAGGGTGTTCGGGAACCATAACTAGCTCAGAAAAAGTAGAATAATGCTTCTAGCAATATTTTGGTGTTCCGGGTAATGTCCGGTTGTTCAGTTAGATACCGATTCCTTAAAGTGTCAAGTTATACCGTTTAATGCTTTTTAAGTACCCTTTTGTGACACTTTAAAATTCCCAACACTTAGGAAAGCATACAGGACCATTCTGCCATATTTTTGTATGTTACTAGCATGTTAAAATGCTGATTTTTGCTGTTTAATGCAGAATTCTGCACTTTGAGTGGGTTTTAGGCACTTTCCGGCACTTTATCTATCACCTAGATAAGCAGTTTTGTAATCCTTACTTTCCTACACACTATACTAGTGTATCACTTGGTCTCTGGCTCATACTGGGCCTCAAAACACTGTCTGTCGATGTACTGAACTTCGTCAGCATTTTTAGTTTGTCTAGTAATGGTGCCAATTATGTTATGTGTATCATTTGAACTATCTCGTGTTGCACGTAGCAACGATAAAAGTCTTGCAACATGAAATGCCATTGTATGTGTATAACAGTAATAAAAAATTCATTTGTCTTGTAAACTAGATCATGCGCAGTTATTAAAGCACAGATTACTGTTCAATTAGTGTACGGAATGTACGGAAAAGTGACAGTTGTCACATCCCTCGAGTTCTATTTGATGACTTCCGATCAAGTCTCAACATCCGCCCTCCTACTATTTCGACTGCGGGGGTGTAAGAGTGTATATATTTGTATAGCTCGTAATTAGGATTATTGTTAGCATTAGATTATTCTGTTGCCATAGTTATCGGATCACCTTGTATTATAAATTGAGGAGAAATACAATGACAAGATCATTCAGTAAAACTATATCTCTTATAATAATATTACAATATAAATATATTTATTTTCATTAAAATTTAACGTTAGGGCGGCTTTCAACTTACATGCCTTCTCGTTTTAGACTACTTTATTTAATTATTATTGTTTGACCCGCTAGAAATAATACTCTTTCATAATAAGGGTTGAAGTTGCCGCATCTAACAAACATGTATAAACTAGGCGTGAAACCCTTACTTCGATGATAACTCTTAATCCACGTTTATTGACTTTACGAAATTGTACCATCAAGATAGGAGTGATTTCCTGGAAATTTTGCCATTCTCATTCTAGTGGACCCTTACCAACGAGTCGGATTTAGTTCCTTAACTTGTTTGGTAAGCACCAACCACATTTAGGGAGCGACATTATCAAGCTAGGAGTTGTTGCTCAGACTTGATCTTTGATCTCTGGAACATAAACGATAATCTAAACTTTATTGAATACTAAATTTGAATACAATGGAATGAATTACAAATGAAACTATCTATCCCTATTTTTACTAATCTAACGGGTACGAGTGTAGAGACATGTCTCTTCGTGAATAGGCATGTCCTTTGAATGAATGGCTGTGATCACATATGAAGAGATGCATCTTTTTCTTCTTAATCATAGCCACTAATTGAATAGATGTGTCTCTTGGTGGTGCCCCTTGAAGCCATCGATCAAAAGAGGCATCCCTAGGGGTTTCGCACCCTTTGGGGTGGAAGTTACCAAGTTCTGAAATGTCATAAACAGCCCCTGAACTTTGTAACCGCCACTCTTTTCTTTAATTACCATATGACCCTTGTAGTTTAGGATGTGTAATGATTTGCAATTTCATTCACCCCCTAATCATGAACATCCTTAGGTTGTTGCAGATCTTGAACTCCGAGCAGTTCTCTCATAGTAGCGAACTTGATCCTTTCTAGTGCTGTTGTTAGTATATCTGCCCGTTGTAGTTCTCCACTTACATGATTCACAGTGATATCTTCGTTCTCCACGCATTCTCTTATGAAATGATAACATCTATCAATGTGCTTGCTTCTTCCATGAAAGACTGGATTTCTCATGAGTGTTATTGCAGAAACATTATCCACTCTGAGTGTTATCTTCTCTTCCTTCCAGCCTGTAATTTCACTTAATAGCCTTTTAAGCCATAATGCTTGGCATGCTGCTGCAGTGGCTACCATGAATTCTGATTCACATGATGATAATGCCACTGTCTGTTGCTTCTGTGTACACCAGGTTATAGGTGATTCTCCAAAGTAGAATACCAGACCAGTTATTCCTTTTCCTTTGTCTGTATTAACTCCAAAACTGCTATCACTATAACCTGTGATCTTACATCCTCCTTGCTTCTTGTATATGATTCCATGCTCTGTAGTTCCTTTGATATAACGTAGTATTTGCTTCACTGCTTTCAAGTGTTGCTTCTTTGGTTCTTGCATGAATCTACTAAGCAGACTGACTGGGTAACATAGATCTGGCCTTGTATGTAATAAGTACTTGAGAGAACCTATCAGGCTTCTGTAATGTGTTGCATCTACTAGATCTCCTTCTTCAGTCTTCGTTAATTGTGTTCCTGGATTCATGGGAATCTTTGTGTCGTTGCAGGATAACATATCAGCGTCTTTGAGTATCTTGTTGATATAGCATGTCTGCTTGATGGCTATCTCATCCCCTTCTTGAATAACTCTATTCCCAGATAATATGCTAGCAATCCTAGATCGCTCATTTCAAACTTGTTCTTCATCTGAGATTTGAAAACATCTATCTCCTTCCTTGATGTTCCAGTGACTATCAAATCATCAACATAGACTCCGACTATTAGTGTAGAAATCTTACTCATCCTTGTATAGATTGCATTCTCTAAAGTGCACTTCTTGAAGTCAAGTGACTTTAGGATTTGATCTAACTTCGTATTCCAAGCTCTTGGTGCTTGTCTTAATCCATACAGTGCTTTTGATAGTCTATAAACCTTTCCTTCATTTTCTGGCTTTACAAAACCTTCTGGTTATGAGACATAGACCTCCTCCTTGAGATCTCCGTGTAAGAATGCAGACTTTACGTCTAAGTGATGTACTTCCCAACCTTGATATGCTGCTATAGCCAACATTAGTCGAACTGTCTCTATGTGCGCTACTGGTGCAAAAACTTCGTCAAAGTCTATTCCGTGTTGCTGAACATATCCTTTTGCAACCAGCCTTGCTTTGTGTCTGACCACATTTCCGTTTGCATCTTTCTTAGTCTTGAATACCCATTTTAAACCTATTGCCTTGTGATTTCTTGGCAACTTTGTCAACCTCCAAGTGTTATTTTGGTTTATCGAGTCTAACTCGGCCTTCATTGCTTCAATCCACTTTTTGTCACTAGACGTTTCCTTGTAATTCCTTGGTTCTTCTTCAGCAAGTAATAATTCGTGTGGATCTACTTGAATTTCCTCTGTCTCTTCATATAGTTCTTCGAGACTTCTTAGTTTTACTGGAGTGTCACTAACACTCTCCGTTGTACTTTCAAAGGTAGATGTACCTCTACTTGATAATCTGCTTGAACTTCCTGATGATCTTCGATTGTACGAATGTGCTGGCGGGGTTACATAAGAGTTTGGTTCTTCTGTCTGATCTACTCCTGAATCATCATGATGTGGCCCGCTACTACCAGGACTACTTGGTTCATTTTCTTCTAACTCTGGTGGCTTGTCATCTTCTTGAATGACAAAGTTTGTCCATTCGGGATTCCCTGAATCTACTGTTTCCATATAACTATTCCAGTTCCATGGTTGACCTTCCATGAACTTTACATCTCTACTGACACATATCATGTTCTTCGCCGGATCATATAATCTGTATGCCTTTGATCCTTCTTCTATTCCAAGGTAAACCATAGGTGCACTTCTATCATCTAACTTCTTTTGTTGAAGTGGTAATACATTAGCGTCTGCTGCGCAGCCAAAAACCTTTAAGTGTTCCAGATTCGGATTTCTTCCTTTAGTGCTTCATACGGGGTCTTATTTACCAAAGCCTTCGTTGGAATCCGCTTTAATACATATAACGTATGTCTATTGCTTCTCTCCAGAAATTCTGTGGCATGTTCATCGCCTTTAACATACTTCGAGTAGTTGACAACGTCATCCTGTTTCTTCTTTCCACTACTCCGTTTTGCTTTGGGGAATATGGCATTGTAAGCTGTCTTGCTATGCCATTGTCTTTGCAATACTTGTTGAATTCAACCGACATGAATTCTCCTCCTCTGTCCGTCCTTAGCATTTTTAACTTGGTTCGATTTTCTGTCTCCACCTTTTCTTTGAACTGCTTGAAAGTTTCGAATGCTTGATCCTTGGAAGTTAGTAGATATGCCCACATGTAGCGAGTACAATCATCTATAAGTAGAAATATATACTTCATCCCAGCATGTGTTGGTGGTGATATAGGACCACACAAATCTCTGTAGACTAAATCCAGAGGTCTTAAAGATCTGAATTTCGCCTGGTCTGGAAATGGTGTCCTACTATGTTTTCCTAATAAGCATGCGTCACATACTTGATTGGCATGACTTATTTGAGGAACTCCATGTACCAAGTTCTTTCGAGTCATTTCCTTAATAGCATCGAAGTGTAAATGGCCTAACCTTGCGTGCCATAACCATGCTAAATCTTCTGTGTTTGAGAGCAGGCAGATTGGCCTTCCAATCTTCAACTTTACTTTATATAACATGTTCCTCATTCTCCTGACTCGCATTAGTAACTTTTTGTTTCTGTCGTGGACTGTTAGTAAGTCTCCATCCATTACTACTTTGCAACCGATTTCTATGAGTTGTCCGAGGCTCAATATGTTGCTTTTCAGACTTGGAATGTAGTATACTTGAGGAACAATCTTCTGTTCTTGGTTCAGACATTCCAGCAGTATTGAACCTATGCCTTTAATTTCTACGTGCGACCTGTCAACGAACCGAACTTGCCCTGTCACCTTTTCATCTAATTCTCTAAAGTGACTTCACACTCCTGTCATGTGGTTGCTGGCCCCGTTGTCTTAATACCATAGACTTTCATCTTCTGTGGCGTAACTTGCTGGTTCTATGCGTTCTTCGTTTAGTAGAACCCTTTCTTGAACAACGTTTTCTTCTTGTATTACCATTAGTAATGTTGGCGCTTCGTCTTCCTCGACGAGGTTTGATTGTTCTTGTACAACATCTTTCTCAGGACAGTCTTTCTTGAAGTGTCCATACTTCTGACACTTGTAGCACTGGATCTTACTTGTGTCTGTTTGGTTTCTTCCAAAATTCCTCCAATTCTTAGACTTTCCACCTCTCGGTCTGTACGAAGATCCTTCATACTTAGTGCTTTGCTTGTCTTTATTGTCTCGCCAGTTTCCACGTGGTTGGTTGAACCTGCCACGCCCGCGGTTTCCAAACTTTCTTCCTCTGCCTGAGTTGTTGTCATGATGTGTAAACATCAACTTATCTTGACTTTCTCCTAGGCTTCCTTTCTTTTGCTTAAGTCTTTCTTCGAACGTTTTTAACCTTTTGACCGCTTCTTCTAGCGTCATTGTTTCTAGATTGGAGTACTGTTCCATCGAGGCGACAATCTGAGTAAACTTATCTGGCACTACATTTTGGAGTTTGCGTACCAGAGTCGGTTGACTCAGTGTTGTCCCTAATTCGCTTGCCCGAGTAACTACACTGTTTATCTTTGCGGTGAAGGAGTCTATAGTGTCATCTTCCCTCATTTGCATTAACTCGAATTCTGATATAAGTGTATGCCAACGAGCCTTCTGTACCCGATCAACACCAACGCGTCTTGTCTTGAGATTTTCCCAAATTTCCTTTGCAGTTTTACAACTTGCAACTTCCAATACAACATCCTCGGTATTGCTTGGAACAAATAAGCAATTATCGCCTTATCTTTCTTAACATCCGTTTGCGTATTTTCTGCCATTTTAATCGTTTTGCAAAGTCCATTCGCTTCCAAAATCGTTTTGATGCGAATTGCCCAAACCGTATAGTTTGTTGGTTTCAAAATAGGACACTGGAATTGGGAAAGAGAACTTCCTTCCTTTTGAATTACTACTTGGGAATTTGGTCCGGTTGCTCCTTACATGTCTTCTGACCGAACAATCTTCACTTTCAAAAACTTTTATCTTTCTTGGTTTCAACAAACCTCTAATCCATAACCCCGTGTATAACCCAACGCGTAACAATCAATCAATCTAATTCACACTAAACCCCGGAATCAAAACCCTAGATTCCTAACCCCTGGTTCGACCCTGAACCGAAAATAAACTGACTTGCGAATTGAGAAAGAATAATAAAACCTGATCGCGAATTCCCTGCGATGCCTAGAGCCTGATGCTCTGATACCAATTGTTGCCCAGACTTGACCTTTGATCTCTAGAACATAAACGATAATCTAAACTTTATTGAATACTGGATTTGAATACAATGGAATGAATTACAAATGAAACTATCTATCCCTATTTATACTAATCTAACGGGTACGAGTGTAGAGACATGTCTCTTCGTGAATAGGCATGTCCTTTGAATGAATGGTGGTGATCACATACGAAGAGATGAGTCTTTTCCTTCTTAATCATAGCCACTAATTGAATAGATGTGTCTCTTGGTGGTGCCCCTTGAAGCCATCGATCAAAAGAGGCAGCCCTAGGGGTTTCGCACCCTTTGGGGTGGAAGTTACCAACTTCTAAAATGTCATAAACAGCCCCTAAACTTTGTAACCGCCACTCTTTTCTTTAATTACCATATGACCCTTGTAGTTTAGGATGTGTAATGATTAGCAATTTCAGGAGTGATATCCACATGTTGATAAACAGTCCCACTCATCGATTTTTAATCCCGTCAAAGTCTTGAACTTTCGATTGACTAGGGACATGTAGTGACCGGAAGGGTGAATACCGTTAACCAAAATTAGGCTAAAGCATGCTTCCCGAACTCAAAAGAATTTTTGATTACTTTGGAATAATCTTAGTTTCGTTACGAGACACTCCAAGATTTTGCATTGAACCTCTTTTATGTTATATCAATATTGATGCGTTTTACACATGATACCTTCATCATTTCAAAAGTCGAAATCCCAAATCGCACTATACTCGCAATCTAAAACAATAATAATATTTGAGAACAAACGGAATTTACGACTCTTTCACTATTATGTTGTTATATTCAAGTAGACTCATGTTATGCTTATATGAACTATGTGAAACTTACATGCTACGTGACATACTATCATGCCAAATCATGCAAAATAATTTAAACACCTTATGATCAAGCCTCATCCTCTATCTCTACTCGATTTTGTAGATGTTTTCCAAGAAACTCTCCAACTCCAAGAGAAGCTTGCAAGTTAGCCGAAACAAGGAAATTGATGACGATATGACAAGAAATCTAGTTAGGATGGAAGAGAAACTCACTCGAAGTTTATTTATGAATTTGTGTACTTGTTATGTTTTTAAGTTGCAATATGTTGTAGTTTTCCTTTCAAACATTATACCTTGAAATTTAGAAATTAAATGAACATGGTAATTCTTAAATTATTGTCACTTTAGTCATGTTATGATGTTTTGAGCAATTTCCTTAGTCTCGCTCCAATCTTTTCGTCATTGGTTGAGGTGTGACAGGAGGTGGGTGGTTTTACTAGAGATAAGAGAGAGAATGAGAGAGTATGAGTAATGTGAATAAGATTTTGTGTTTAAGTTGTTAAACATAATAATTTATCAAATTATGTTAAAAGATGGTTTGAAATCTGTCTTGGAATTGGGTATATGTAAAGTAAATGCACCTGGATTTAGTTGAAGCATTGTCCATTTGTACATTATGCATCATCTAAGTTGAAGGCTATCAAATACAGAGCCCCTTCCATCTAAGCCATTTACACTGGTTGATTTAAAGTCATTTGTTGAACATACACACACATATACCAGAAAAAGAGACTAAATATATCCCTTGAAATGCAAAATGATTTTAAAATAGAAATTTTTTTTAAATATATCATCGCGACATTTCAAATTTTATCTATGTTTGATAAAATGTTTATTCAAAATGTGGGTGGGCTAGATTGACTTAGTTATTAGTTTCTGTATTTTACGCTTCCCAACGTAATGCGAGGGCTTAATACTAATTATATATAAAAAGAACAAAGAAAAAGAGGAAAAAAACTAGGGGCAAATTACACTTTTCGTCCTTTATGTTTGTATCAGATTTCAATGGATGTCCTTTAACTTCAATTTCCAATGACAATCATTTCTTTATAAAAACATTACACCCTAGATCCTTTGACCCCAACCTAGTTAAAATTTTCAGTTAAATCTAATCAAGTGCATTGCACATGAGGCTAAATTCATCTTTTTACCGTCTTAAGGACTATTTATGCAATAAATATGTTTTCTCTTTAACCGATGCCCCCTGTCTCTAAAAGGACAAAAGGACCCCAATAAAGAAACCACGTGGGTCGTCTTTTTCTGTTGACAAATTTGGTAAGAAGGAGAATGACACATTGGAAGACTACCAAGATAGCTCGAGCTCATGTGAAACTTCAAACAAGTTCACACAGAATTTGATCCTTATCTTGATTAAGAAACAAACAAGGGTAATGTCAATATGTTGAAACCTTTAAATTATTTGTTGGAAGTGACAAATAGGAGTAAAAAATCCAAATTTACTTCACAAGGATCTATTGTCAACTCAGAAACACCAATTGCCCCAAAGAGTGAAGGACATGTTCATAAAACTAAAGGAAAAGATCAACTGAAGCGTTCTAAATTTCAAGATGAAAATGGGAGATCTGGTGTGGATGTCACAGAATCTGCAAAACCTAAAAAAATAAGAAAATATCGAAAAAATAAAGCAGGTTCACAAGCTATGTTGGATGCTCATGTTAATAATGTTGTTGGGGACAAAAGAGTAAATCCTATTTGGTTCCATTAGGAACCATCTAAAGAACACAAAGTACTTAAGAAACAATTTTCACCAAATTAATAGTATTTTCTTGACCGGTTCCCTTTTAGCTAATTACTTGATTTGACATGTTGAGACAAAATTAATCTAAATTGACCCATTCATGAGTAAATGAGTTGAGCTACCATATGTAATATAACATGAGATGTGGTGATCGCATGTGGGTTTCCAAAGATATGATAATGGTTATTAATGGTGATGGGTGGTGAGGCGTTTAGGTGGTGGCTGGAGTGGTGGCGGTAGTGAGGCGTTTAGCTGGTCGTCGTAGTGGTGGCTTGAGTGGTATTCGGATGGTGGCTGGAATGGCAGTGGTGAAGCTTTAGGTTACAAGGTTAGGGAGAATAAGTGTTGAGAGAGAGAAATAAGGTAAAATGACTTAACTACCCTTAACTGAAAATTTTAACTAGGTTAGGGCCAAAGAACCTTTGATGTAATAGTTTTATAAAAAGAAAGAATTATCACTGTAATTGTTGAAGTTAAAGAGCATTCATTGCAATCCGATACAAATATATAGAAGGAAAAATTACAAGTTTTGACCTTTATCTTGATACCCTTTTTCAGGCAGTGTCCTTTTCTACGAATTTTGACAGGTTTTGCCTTTTATAGGGAAAATTGTTGCACTTCTAGTCCTTTGCCCCTAACCAAGTTAAAAGTTTCTATTAAATCATATTGCACAAGGGTAATTTGGTCTTTTTACTCACTCATTTATTTAAACTATTTTAATATATAAAACAATATATATATATATATATATATGTGTGTGTGTGTGTATAACACATTGTAGAGTTTTCTAACTCTCTCTCTCTCCACCCACTACCACCACATCCCACCTCCCACCACCAACACCCAAACAACACTATAGATCAGAGGTGTAGTGGGTGAAAGATGATCAATTTATATATACACACGAAATGCAAAACATATTGAATCCTAAATTAGTCAAGTATGAACCCTAATCCCAACATAATATAATAGAAATAAAAAAATGCCACACCCCGATTTCTGGTGAGCCCGATTGGTGGGTTTATGTGTTACGATTGATAACAGTTTCACAATAAGCAACGGAAGATTGAAATAAAGTAATAATCATAAAAGATTGAAATTTATTAATTACATTTTATAAAATTCGTTCGATACAAGTCCCACAAGGTAGGATCAGATATAAAGCGTGCATAGGACATCATAGGCCTTTAAGCAGTGGAGTCGCAAATTCCAAAGCTTTTTCTTTGACCAAACCATGCCAGCCTATATTCACAATCCGTTACCTGCGGTGCTATAGCAGTTACCGGACCTCAGGGTGTGTAGCGGTACAAATAAAGGTGGCCTATAGCAGTTCCGCTATTAGTGGCGGCTAAATACCGCTATAGCGGTGGCCTATAGCGGTTATAGTAGTAACGGTGTTTGATTGTGTTAATTCTTAAATTAAATACTTCAAAGTTACTATTAGTATTTGATTTGCAACAGGGTTTTGATAATGGAATGATGTTACTATGAATTTTGATATTACTATTAATATTTTTCAAAGATATATATATATATATATATGTAAAGGAGTAACCCGAGCGGGTCAGAACTTCTACGATGATGAACACGGATATGACCACACCTCGTCTTCTCTGCCCGAATCCTAGACCTGCAAACAAGAAGAGAGAAACTTGGGGGAATGTAGAGACGGCCGGTAGAGGAAGAATCCCCTATTTCCAGCTACAAAAGTGTTTGCCCCATATTGCATGCCCTAGTAAGGAGGTGGAGACCTCCTTATATAGGAGATATGGGAAACGCTAACCTCAATGGGTCAGGCCCAGTTAGGGGTTGTCTCTACAAGCCCACAGCCTAGTGTAGTATGTAAACTACAATGCGCTGGGCTTCGCAGGTTAGTACGCAATAATAATAATAATAATATTTAACATAAAAGTGATAAATAGCAGGAAAGTCCGACCGCTCGGGTCGGGTCCAGTACCATACCTCGTCAATATATATAAAAATACATAAATTATGCTGGTATAAAAATTACCGCTATATCACCGTTGTACCACTGCTATAAACTATATATCATATAGCGGACCTTAACCGCTATTCGATTTTGGACTGCTATAACTGCATAGCCTGCGGTTTAATCTTTTTTGAACCAACTCGTTTATAAAAATCATTTGCATAAATCATTATATATATATATATATATATATAGAAAAAGTACATCGTACATTACGGCTTAATGTACTTCACGTACAACAACGTGCGTGATTTGTTCTATAACATGCGTGTTTAATGTTTCCAATATGCGTGATTATTGTGTTTCAACATGCGTGATTTTGGATTTTTGAGTCATAACGTGCGTGATTTTAAAATGAACGTGCGTAATTACCTGTCGTATGTGATGTACGTTAACCTTCCTATATATATATATATATATAGGATTAGGTTCAAACGTAAACAAAATCCCAAGAGTGAACTGCGTGAACTGATCTGGGCACTTGATTTTTATGATCTTGAGATTAAAGTGAGTGGCATGATGGTAATTATTTAGTTAATTTTTTTCATTTAATTAAATACAAAAAGGGTATATGTGTAATTTCAATCTAAAATTGATTGCATAAATCTCTCACAAATCAAGTAATCAATTATCCTCTTAAATTGATTGCATAAATCCCTCACAAATCAAATCAAGGATTAGGAAAGATGTAACTTAATTCAATTATTAAAATAATTATTTGTTTAAATGCGATGTACACATGTGTATTCTGATATTGCCCTCTTTTTAATGCGATGTACATATGTGTATATCGTCTGTTTTTGTGATATCTCATAATTTTTTTTGTATTGAATGTTGATGTACACCTGTGAATTACTGTACACATATGTACGATGCTGAGTACACATGTGTATTGTTCTATTTATATCCAAGTACACATGTGTATACCGTTGAAATATGAATGTTACGTGGATCTTAAAAATCAAAATTTGAATTCTGGTGATAAAATCTGAAATAAAAATTAAAATTGAAATCTGGTGATTTGTTGTTTGTTTTGATAATTATCTTATAAATAAATAAACATAATGTGGATAATGAATTTAAATTAGGAAAGATGTAACTTAATTCAATTATTAAAATAATGATTTAAATCTAATTTTTTATATAATTACAATCCTACCCTTAACAACTAAAAAGGAAATCAAGGGTCCATATCTGTTCACGCAGTTCACTCTTGGGAGGTTGTTCACGCTGGAACCCTACCCTATATATATATATATATATATATATATATATATATATATATATATATATATATATATATATATATATATATATATATATATATATATATATATGTGTGTGTGTGTGTGTGTGTGTGTGTGTGTATAATGATAACCCGTAGGTAATCATTTAGTATTTATTGTGATTAATTTCCTATCACCAGTTTTACATGCTTATCAAGACAGCTGGGTACTAGAAATCTATGCAGGTATGTGATCATGGTACACACCATCTTTAATATAACGTCTTCCGAGTGTATGCCTACTACCCTGCACATATTTTATATGGTCATTCTTAATTGATGTCACACCCCGATTTCCACGTGTCACCGGTGGGCCCGGTGGGGGAGTATCGTGATGTCATTGTTGGCAACGTATTAGTCAAACAACACAATATTTAACATGCACAACGGAACCAAATTTAAAAGATATATAATACAACCGAAATTAATTATTGTAATATCAAGTATCACAACGTTCGATTGTTTATCCACAGAACGGATCGGAATAAAATATAAACAATGGTTCAACAGACTTCAGGCATCCTAAGCTTGCGAGACTTTTTATTGATGCTAAGGAGACAATCCAGCCAATTTCGTTTAGTACCTGCATTCAGTCTTTTTGGGAAAATACGTCAGTTTACACTGGTAAATACAATCAACTGACTCATTTTGAAAAATGATTTAAAATTGGTTTGGATGCACATGGCATAAACATTTTTATAACTTGGGAGAATTATTTAATATTATAATCTTGTAAATGAATTACATGTTACTTGTGCGTTCAGTAGCCCGGATCTTGTCCGGGTTAAAGATCAATAGACACACCACATCATAGAGTTATACACTGACAGGTGTACGCCTACACCCCGTGCTCAGGTCGTGGCCATCTCGTAAGATGATGCCTAGGATATCCGGGACATGGTCATTAACCCCCCAAAGGCTTTAAGTAATCAAGACTGTTTAAACGAGCCGATCAAATTAGTCAACTACCCACTCAACTGTGGAGATTTGATGCTCGATCAAGCGGTATGCTATATACCGTAACCCAAGCCCGTATAGGGAAAATAAGTTAAAAGTATTTACCTGAGCAAGTATTAATCACAATAAGCAAAATGCACGTAGCTTTTACTGGTTCTCCTAATCTGGAACGAAGGTTTAATATAACCTATTAGAATCCTAACGGGTCTTTTATTAAGCTTAAGCTTAGACCGGCTAGTTTCAAAGATACGGTTCGTACGCATGATTAAGCGAAGACCGGATAGAATGTGATTTAGACCCGACAAGTTCAGAGACTTGTTTAATATTGGTCCTTCATGCACATTCTGGATTTTGAGATAAAACCGATAAGGTTTGACCCGTTTCGGCTAATTTATGTAAACTTGTTACATAAACCGAACCGAACGCGTAATAAGCGTAACGGGTATCCGTAAGAGCCATATACAGGTTTCCTAAGTTAATATGCTTCAAATATGTTGTGACATCAGTAAGATGTCTTTTAGTATGCCCGGAACGAATTTAAACACAAACTATGCCTCGTAGGGGTAGTTTGGTCATTTTAAAGGTTGTAAACGAGTTTAAATGTTAACCTGAGTTACAGGTCTGATGTAATCAGAAAATATACTCAATTTGCTAAGTTATATCAGTAGGTTAAAGTATTTATGTGAAATCTATCATTTATAGCCAACTATGCACCGGCATTTTGGTAATTTCACATAAGCCGAAAAGCTCAAAACCGGAGTCTGAGTTGATCAACCTTTTCTTACTTTTAAAATATTCTAATTTGCCTAAAATATCAGTAGGTATCAACCCGGGTATGTTCAATATGATTTTAATACATACTATGCGTTAAAACGCTAAATAAGGCGATTAAAGGCCATTTCCGGGTTTGATACTTAAATCTGATATTTTTATATTTCCAGAAGGCTTAAAATAATTTATTTATCATATGTGATCAGTAGCAAAAGGTTTGGAGTCGTTTAGATATGTAAAACTCATTTTATGGCCCGTAAGGGCAAAACCGACAATTACCGGATTAAGCCTACGACTACTAGTTATGCTCAGCCTAAAATTAATTAAAAATCTTTAAAAATCCCAAAATAATATATTACATCAGTGGGTATTAAGTTTGATACTAAAAAGTAGGCTTAACTGGGCTATACGCTAATTACGCCATTTTATTAACATAAAGCTTTAAATTTGCGATAATGAGCATAACTCTTAATCTACAAGTCAAACTGATGTCAAACTTTGCATACAAGTTTATATATCAGTAATTTAAGTTTCTACTCTTTTACATTTCCAAAAATTTCGTTTTAAGGTAATAAGGGCATAATGGTCAACATATGAGCAATTAACGAAAATATGCATATTAATTGGATAACTAATGAACCAAGGTGTATAATCACAGAGGGTTATTCTAACATGTAACCTAGTCCAATTAAAGCTCTGAGGCATTTCTAAAACATGCCTAAATGGGTCAGAACTGAAAGTCAAAGTGAAAGTCAAACTATGTGACTTTCGGTTCCGAACCGGGTCTAAACAGGAAATTGTTGGGTTGAACATGTTTAGACATGTTCTTACACTTAATACCATGTTATAACAATGATCCAACAGGTTGTATATGATCTACAATGTTAATTATGCATAAATGTCATTTTAAGCTTCCTTTTGACTTTTTAAATATAAGTTTAACCCGACTTTTGACCTGGTTAGAGTGGTGATCAGGGGAAACCCTTTTGAGGTTTTATTACCCACATAAATACCAACATATAACTACTTTTAATTCGAGGTATGACTGAGCCATTGTTGACTAATCTCGAAGTCAAACCGTAATTACGACGGTTTGACTTTTAGCTAATTAACTAAGCTAAACTCAATTAAAGAAGGACAAGCAGACTTACAAGAGTCCTATGCACGAGATATGATCAGTTGAGAGCAGACTTGAGCTCCAGAATTGATCAGATTGCAAGAGAATGGTGTGAGGAATGTTTGTGAACTTGAAGGCCCTTTTATAGTGGTTTCAATCACCACAATTGGTTGACAACCAAGTCTACAACAGACCACAATTGTTCTACACATGTCCCTCAGTGCCTAGAATAGTTTAGGGGTCGCCCATGTTGCATTAATGTCGAAAAAGGATCGGTTTTCCACGTTTGCAGGAGCCTGGTCGCACTTTCTGCATCTGGCAGCCTGACGCGGCCCGCCTCCCGTTTAGCAGATCTCAACGCGGGCCGCCTGGGCCTGCGAATCAGATTTTTTTTATTTTCTATTTATTGCAATGTTGACCCTTGGCCCTTCGAAAGGGCAACCAAGGTTATTTCTTGCATTTTGACCCCCTTATATTTACCCACAAGGGCTTTAGGACTTATACCCACTATGACAAGTCTCTGGACACTTCCGGTTAACCTGAAAAGTCTTAACTTTCAACGTTAACACTTTAACCCCTCGCACACGAATTTGATCATAACTTTCTCATACGATAACGAAACTTTATGAAATTTATATCGTGCATTCTAGTGAGCATAGTTAACATTTACAAAGCTTCGGGATTGTCAAAAGGTCACTCAGAGGTATATCTTTAAACATGTTGACACATTTAACCCCTGTAGTTTGTAATCTCTCACTTTTTGCTTCGTATGATCCATGATTTATTCGTTTGATGTCATAAACATCATGTAGGGTTATTATGAAGTATATTTATTCACTGTTGACATTCAGAACCCGTAAAATCACCTACTTTCCATGTTTGTCAACTTTAGTCCTTTTATAACATTCTTTCACACGTTCAAACTTTATGACACGTGTCAACACATTATAGGACGTGAATTTTCGAGGTGTTACAATTGATGAGTCGGGACAGCCGGACATGGTATCATTACCCCTAGTGTTTAATGTTATTCAAGCAATACGGATTAAACCATATTCTTATACTTATGAAAACATTTGCCCATTTATATAATACCCACTCCAAGTGGCTAATGACATATCCCAAGTTTTCAAATAAAATAGGCTAAAGTGTATTTACCTTTGCTTAGCAAATAAACTGTTAAATAAGTATTTGAAGCAAAGTCGTAATTCAAGTTGTATATTCTAGGCATGATTATCTGAAAGGCTCTATAGTCCAGAATGAAACAGATTTATATATCTTTTAGAATGTTCACGAGTCATTTGGTAAGTTATATTACTTGGCCCGTTACTTAGAATTTTATTCGGTTTTGCTTGATTAAGCATTGACCGGTTAGAATGTGGTTTATACCCTTCCGAGTGCGAAGCCACGTTGGATATGAGTTATTTAACAAATATTCTGATTTGGAATGATTTAGAAAGGTTTAAACCCAATTCAGCTAGTTTATATATTTTATATATATTAACTAGCCATATGCGTAATTACGGCATTGGGTGGTCAAATAGGTCTATGACGAGTCCGTTATGTCAGAATATATTTCAAAACATCATATAATCAGTTTCAAGGTCAGATTATGTGCCTCGTAGGATTTTAAATCCATTTTTATGCCTTAGGGGTAACTTTGACATTTTTAAAAGTATATATAGTTGACTCATTGATTTTCCCTTCAATTGGTATGACCATAAGTTATAACCCAGAGGGTTATTTCCTATAATATTATGGTTATAAAACATGCCTTGATTGGGGTTTAAAGTAGGCCAAATGGGTCAGAATCGAAAGTCAAAGCAAAAGTCAGACTGCTTGACTTGTGATATAAGAATGAGTGCTTAACTTAGTATGATGAGTTTGGCATGTCAAAATAAGTTTTATAAGTCTATACAAACTGTTATGATGTCAAAACAAGTGGTTTAGATACTTAGAGATTCAATTATCGCAAACGACATTCAACCCATTGAAAGAGTCGATGTTGATGTGATGATGATCCCTACCATGCGTCCGTGTCACCGGGATCTCCGTTGTCATAATGTGCAACCATTGGTGGTCATAGACGCATATACGGATGTTATGCCACCTTAGGTGAATGTGAAACCGCTGGTGGTTGTACCAGTCGTTATTGATGATCTGATTATAGCAGTTATCGTTGCCATCAGAAAGAATGATATACAATGCACTCCTGCAGAAGTGCTTGTTATGCTCAGTGACCTCAGAGGGATGCTTAGAGCGTTATTTATGCTCCCCACAATGTTTGTATAATTGTAGGACAAGTACTTGGTTTTTCATCAGTGGTAGTGCATCTATTACCAAGATACCCACTGGAGTAGTAGTGGTTGAATACATCTATTACCAAGATGCCCACTCTTAGCGCTGTATAATTTGATCATCTGACTTTGTTATTATGAAAAATGTTTCGTGTCAGAGTTGTTTTTTACCGTCATATGCAGTTCAAATGCGGTGGTATGTTGTGTTTACAAATGTTTATATGAACACTTGTAGATATCAGAAAGTGCTTTATAACCCGCGCGGCGTTAATGAACACTTGAACGACAAAGTGCTTTCTACGCGCTTGGCGTGAAGGAACACCCATTGAGATAATAAAATGCTTTATACGCGTTAGGCGTGAATGAGCACTTTATGTAAGCTACTACGTGCTTTTCCTGGACGCGCACTGGCGTGTGGAATGCTTATAGTAGGTGGCATGTCTGTTTACCTCGCCGACTGTGGCGTGAGGGTTTTCTTTTATCCATGTCGTATACTGGTATGGAGAATACATATCCGAATAAGTATTTTTCCTGTCGCATAGCGTGTGGAATACTTATTCAAATAATCAAGTATATTGGTTTTGTCGTGCGTTTGTCCTGACTACCCAATTTGCATATGTTGTGTCAAGTGGTATAGTCGTAGGCCAAATGATGTGAGAAGTGTAAATATCGTCTAGCGCATCAAAATATCCACATTATATAAGAATCGATGCAGGATAATATGTGGTGGATATTGTCACGGCCCCCGACCCAGTTTGACCCGTTTCAGGAGCCGCGGGACAGAAAATCCCGTGGTATTTATTTAATAGAGTTTAACAGCGGAAGATTTCATTAGGATCTTTTTAAAACTGAAATTTCCTGATTATCTTATTTCACAATTCGGGATAAACTCCGATAATTTACAATCATATAATTTCACTGAGAAATATTTATTTTACAAACCATATTTTTTTATTTTATATTGAGCCACTCCCTTAAGCTTGTAGTGCTTCACGGCACTTTTCCATGATCACAACAGATCACCTGAAACATGTTTGAAAAAGGTTTTGTCAGCGGGAAATACTGGTGAATCATTCTATTTACTAAAATGACACGTTTGTTATAATTTACAGTATTAAGAGAGATTACAATGTTTCCAGTTATCAACCAACTACCCACGGTATTTGTCACTCGACTCGTTTCTGTGACTATGGTCATATCACCCATTGGCTACCCTGTTGTCCAATGGTGAAGATTATTAAGTAATGTATACAAAACCCCACATACCGGCTGTAATTTGGTGATTACAAAAACTTAATCACTGTAATTATAACTTTGAAAATAAATATGCTTTTGTAAACAAATTTGATAAAACGAGAATGACTCACATTGCAGATTTAACACGGACAGAGTCTAGTCTATTGATTAGCCTTTTTAACCTAAATTAAATAACATGCACACAATTCGGTTAGTAACTAATACGGCATTTACGATAACTCACGAGATTAATCCCTCACAACAAATGACAAAGTGCGATACTTAAACATCCATCGAATTAACGACGAATGACAAAGCATAAACCCTAATGTGGGCAGCACTTAAACATCCATTGGATAGTTTAATCGATCGGACATTGAGTCGTAGCAGCGTTCGAGTTATTACCCTGTTTTGCGGCAGCGATTTGTGATCGTGTGTGTTTTAAAACTGTTTCTATGATATCTCAGTGTATAATTGGAATTTCTACGTCGTTCAAGTGCCAGAATTCAAGTCCCAAACCCAACTATTTATACATGAAATTTGACCCCCTCGCGTGACGCGAGGGGTACCCCTTTGGGCGTCGCGTGGCGCGAGGGGTCATAACCTACCATAGGGTAGCCACGTTCCTAACTAGCCTTGCTGAGTTAACGGATTTGTAAAATTCGATTTTGACAGCAAAATTTGTGGATAATCGTAACTAGGGAATACCCCCCCCCCTGAGTTTTAGGGGCCCTGATCCTGATTCTGATTGTTCTGAAAATTTCAGGGTTTGTGCAGAATCACTTAGGTGTCTTAATTAGGGTTTCCTATTGAACTAAATATAATAATAAATAATAGTTTTGGTGAGAGTTGTTACATCCTCCCCACCTTAATAAAAATCTCGTCCTCGAGATTTACTGGAATAAGTGAGGATACCTTCGCTTCATTTCTGATTCCAGCTCCCAAGTATATTCGGGTCCTTGTTTTGAATCCCACTTGACTTTGACCAACACTAGCCGTTTGTGCTTGAGAAACTTGATCTTTCGGTCTTCTATTTGTAGTGGCTTTTCAACAAATTTTAGCTTTTCATTTACCTCTATGTCTTGAAGAGGTACTGCCAGGGATTCGTCAGATAGACATTTCTTTAGATTGGATACATGAAATACGTCATGTACTCCAACCAACTCTTCTGGTAATTGTAATCGATACGCAACTGGTCCTATACGTTGGATTACTGGAAATGGTCCTACGTACCTTGGACTCAGCTTTCCTTTCTTATCAAATCGAACTACTCCTTTCCAAGGAGAAACTTTTAAAAGTACTTTATCTCCGACTTGAAATTCCAACTGCTTTCGTCTATTATCTGCATAACTCTTCTGGCGATCTCGAGCCGTCTTCAGTCTTTCCTTGATTTGATTAATCTTGTCGGTCATCTCTTGCACTATCTCAGGACCTGATAATTGACTTTCTCCTATTTCTGCCCAACAAACTTGAGTTCTGCACTTTCTTCCATATAGTGCTTCGAATGGGGCAGTTTCAATGCTTGAATGATAACTATTGTTATAGGAGAATTCAATTAAAGGTAAGTGGTCGTCCCAATTTCCACCAAAATCTATTACACATGCTCGAAGCATGTCTTCTAGAGTTTGGATCGTCCTTTCACTTTGCCCGTCTGTTTGTGGATGATACGCAGTACTCAAATTCAGTCGAGTTCCCATTGCTTCCTGGAAACTAGTCCAGAAATGGGAAGTGAAACGACTATCCCTATCCGAAACAATGGAGAGTGGAACTCCATGTAAGGATACTACTTCATCTACATACAACTTTGCCAACTTTTCCATGCTAAAGGTTTCTTTCAGGGGTAGAAAGTGAGCTGATTTGGTTAATCGATCCACAATTACCCAAATCACATCATTACCTTTTCTGGTTTTGGGTAACTTAGTAACAAAATCCATTGTTATGAGTTCCCATTTCCATACAGGCATCTCTAATTGTTGTAGTAGACCTGAAGGTTTCTGGTGTTTTGCCTTAACTTGTGAACAAGTAAGACACTTAGAAACATATCGAGCTATGTCCTTTTTCATTCCTATCCACCAAAAGTTATTTCTTAAATCTTGGTACATTTTATTGTTTCCAGGGTGCATGGTATACCTAGATTTATGGGCTTCTTCTAAAATTTTATTTCTTAATTCCCCCTGCTTAGGTACCCAAATTCTGCTTTTGTGGAATCTCCAAATTCCATCAGCTCCTTGTTCTAATTCTTTTATTCATCATTTCATTCCTTCAGCATCATCCTTGATTGCTGTAGTTTGAACCTTCTTCAATTGTTCCATTAAATCTAATTGTAGATTTAATCTGAGAGCACGAACTCGCTTTTTCTTTTCATGATATTTACGACTTAAGGCATCTGCAACTACATTTGCCTTTCCTTCGTGATACTGAATATCACAGTCGTAGTCACTTAGGATTTCCATCCATCTTCTTTGTCTCATGTTTAACTCTTTTTGCCCAAATATATATCTTAAACTTTTGTGATCCGTATAGACAGTAAATTTACTTCCGTACAGATAATGTCTCCAGATCTTCAGGGCAAAAATTACGGCTCCTAATTCTAAATCATGAGTCGTATAGTTCTCCTCGTGCTTTTCAATTACCTTGAAGCATACGCAATTACCTTCTTGAGTTGCATAAGCACACATCCTAATCCTAGCTTTGAAGCATCACAGTAAACTTCAAAATCTTATGTTCCTTCTGGCAAGGCTAGGATTGGAGCATTGGTTAATTTCTGCTTTAAAAGCCTAAAGGCTTCTTCTTGTTTAGGTCCCCATTCAAACTTAACTGATTTACTGGTTAGCTTAGTTAATGGTACAACTATTTTGGAAAAATCCTTAATAAACCGTCTATAATATCCGGCTAAACCTATAAAACTTCTAATTTCCATTGCGGATTGCGGAACCTTCCATTTGGTAATTGCCTCTATCTTAGCAGGATCTACATAAATGCCTTCATGATTCACCATGTGACCTAGGAATTGCACTTCTTGTAGCCAAAATTCACACTTCGAGAATTTGGCATATAGCTTTTCTTTTCTTAACAAAGTTAAGAGTGCATCTTGTTGGACCGTTGTACAACCTTGAAACGTCAGTTAAGGCAGTTCATCTTTGAATATGAAGGCGGAATCAACATAAACAAAGTCATAACAGCTAGTTTCCTTTTAATCTTTCTTTTCTGATTGATTTACGTGCTTGTACAATGTTTTCTGATACAAATCCGGCAGCACTTCGTCTCACATACAATGACCATCTACCAAATGAACCACACAACAACCTATATATAACCTGTTGATTTCGCTTGAACCAGTTCAAGCTAAATCTTGATTTCGCTTGAACCATTTCAAGCTAAATCATGATTTCACTTGAACCATTTCAAGCTAAATCTCCAGCTGTTGATTTAGCTTGAAACACACATAAACCCTTTCAAGCTAAATCTACAAATTAAACATATAAAACCCTAATTAAGACCCTAATGTGTGTTCATTCAACCTATCTAGACACAAAACTTGATTAAGATGTAATCAACAGACATTTAGTGCACGAACAGACTCCCCCTTGGATGTTGATGAAGTCTTTGGCTTCAAGTCTTTGTCTTTACCATTCTTTAAACATTGTAAAAACTCTCTTCAATCTTTATCTTCAAACTTTAAACTTCCCTTTAACTGTTGATCCAGACTCCCCCTTTCACAGACTCCCCCTCACGATATGCTAGAATCTGAGATATCTGGTTCAAGCTTTAACAATTAGCTTCCGTTGGGAATAATGAAGTCCAAACCTGTTACTCAACCAACAAACATTACAAACTATCTTTCCAACAATAACTCACAAACTCAATCAGTTTTAACAATCCACTCAAGTATTCAGGTCCAAGTTAATGACCCTGATCACTTGATTAATCTACCAAGTCCAAATTAATGACCCTGGTTGATCTTTTGACGAATCAATACTGATTTTAAAACAACAATTCCAAACATTTTCTGAAAATAACAAGTATCAAATTAATGAACTTGTTTTTGACTTTTCAAACAATTCAAACTTCATCAAAGTAAGCTCTCCTCATTCTTCAGTCCAGAATCTCCTGCATCTGCTTCAATCAACTGAGAATCCAACAATCAACTCTCCACTTTGGTTTGTTAGAAAAATAAAGCAGAAATAAAATCTTTTTGGATTTTATCAAAGTGATCTAAACTAAGAAATGAAATACAGAAAACTTAAATTGCAGAAAGTAAACAAAGTAAACTATTTACAAACATATTTTTGGCGAGCGTGTCAGGGAATCATATCAGCTTTCTGACAAATCACAAGTACCGTTAAGCTTCATTTCATACTCAGACTTAAACAATTCACATCGATTGTCGATATACTGATCCATCTTAAATTCCCACACAAATTTCAATTTACTCAGGATACGAATTAGATGAATTAAGAACTTAGCTCATTCATGTGTCCCACCTCTTGAATATACTCCCGTATCCAGAATCCCAATAATCAGTCTTACAGGTGAGTATACTACAATGATATATGTATATAAATTAGGTATGCGAGGGCCGAGGGATCTCAGGTCGATACTTCCGTATACGCAGAGAGATATCAGCTTCGACTTTACAGTATGTCCGCTTTAGAGGATCTTTTTGCTTACAACAGCAGCGACTATCAATTTTATTGTTTCATCGGCTTGCTGAGGGTTTAATGCTATGTTTCAGGCATTGCAGCAAGTATTATCCAAGGACTAGGTCAGAACCACCGTTCAGCAGAAGTCCCGGAATAATACCCCAGACATCATTGAGTATAAAGACCTAGTATATCAGATTATGAGACCTTTCAAACGAGATTTCAGGGGTTACCTATATATCCAAGTAGTGTTCCCCACGAAATTCACAAGTTTGAATTTAGGTTTATATCCCGAATAAATCTACTAAATGTGCGAAAACCTATCGACACATCATCAGTGAGACTGTTTAACTCATTTATACTTTACAAATCTTTAGCATACTGTAATCGTCTAGCCGATGTACTATCATTTTCCCTATATACACAAGCTCTTTTTCAGATTTTATCATGTTTTTGTATTTTAGCATTTTTTACTGTTTTTGTATTTTTTGAAAATATAAACTATATACAAATATCTACTCCCCCTAAATACCAAAACAAGTAAAAAATTGACAAACCATTGCAGATTGTTTCTCGTCTTCATCCATAACAGTACTTTCATCAACGCCCACAATTCCATCCGACACCGAAAGAAGCTTCATACCGTTCAGTTTTAACAAATATTTAAACCGATTTTTATCAAAAGCTTTGGTATGTAAATCAGCTTTCTGTTCGTCAGTGTGGATTTTCTCAATTCGTATCAACTTTTTCTCAAAACAATCACGAATAAAGTGATGACGAATTTCTATGTGTTTAGTTTTAGCGTGATGTACTGGATTCTTTGTTATATTTATAGCGGCCTCATTATCAACAAAAAGAGGTGTGTTAAGAAACTGCAAACCGTAGTCGCGCATCTGTTGCTGTATCCACAAGATCTGAGAGCAGCAACTGCTAGCAGAAACATACTCCGCTTCACATGTAGATAATGCCACAGACGTTTGTTTCTTACACTGCCAGGTAACCAATCTAGGACCAAAGAACTGGCATCCTGCAGTTGTTGATTTTGAATTGACTTTGCAGCATCCGAAATCCGAATCAGAATACCCTTCGAGCGTAAAATCGCCTTTCCTAGGATACCACAACCCCAATGAAGGAGTTCCTTTCAGGTAGCGCAATATCCTCTTCACAATAATCAAATGCGATGCTCTCGGGTTAGACTGAAATCTTGCTGCGAGGCACGTTGGGTACATGATATCAGGACGTGAAGCAGTTAGGTACATTAAAGAACCTATCATGGATCGGTAAAACGTTTCATCAGCCCTGTCTCCAGTGAGATCTGGGTGAATCCCATGATTTGTTGCAAGTGGGGTAGCAGCTGGAGTAGAACTTGACATCCCAAATTTCTCTAGAATATCATGAACATACTTTGACTGATGAATGAAAATTCCCTCAGGAAGTTGTTCAACTTGTAAACCCAGAAAGAATTCATCTCCCCCATTGATGACATTTCAAACTTTTGCTTCATCACTGATTCAAAATCTTTGCATAGATTTTCATTTGTCGACCCAAAGATTATATCGTCCACATAAATCTGAACTATCAGAAGATGACCATCGACTTCTTTAGTGAAGAGAGTGGCATCCACTTTT
The DNA here is from genome assembly GCA_030545235.1 of Helianthus tuberosus. NCBI lineage: Eukaryota > Viridiplantae > Streptophyta > Magnoliopsida > Asterales > Asteraceae > Helianthus > Helianthus tuberosus. The sequence goes on along the minus strand of CM060383.1, from coordinate 98,495,257 downwards.
CCACGAATGAACTTGTTGGCTAGTAGGTGTTGAGACAAAGTCTCGTACCAGGCTCTCGGGGCCTGGTGTAAACCATACAGCGCTTTGTCCAATAAGTAGACCTTGTTTTTGTGGATTGGATCGGTGAAGCCCGGTGGCTGACCGACATAAACCTCCTCTTTAACCTTCCCATAAAGAAATGTTGATTTAACATCCAACTGATAAACTTTAAAGTTCTTCCAAGACGCAAATGCTAGGAAAATTCTGATTGCCTCTAGTCGTGCTACAGGAGCATAGACTTCGGTAAAATCAATCCCCTCCTGTTGACTAAATCCCTGAACAACGAGTCGAGCTTTATTTCTTATAACAACTCCTCTATCGTCCCTCTTACACTTGAACACCCACTTGGTGTTAATCTTTCTCTGACCATCCGGCAAATCAACTAACTTCCACACTCCCAATTTCTCGAATTGACTAAGTTCCTCCTGCATTGCATTGACCCAAGAGTCTTCAGTAAGCGCCTCTTTGTAAGTTCTTGGCTCAACCTGCGAGATAAAACAACTCAATGAGAATTCAGTTTGCAAAGGAGCAACTTTTGTATAAAAACATGTAAGCCCTTTATCAATCTGATTTCGAGTGCGAACGCCTGTCTGCAATTCTCCTATGATCAACTCCTCTGGATGATATGAAAAAGTTCGCGGCATCACTTCGCTTGGAACATCTACATTTCCCTCCAGATTAGTAACATTCTGTTCTGCATCTTGTTCACCAACTTGGTTTGTTTGACTTGAAATCTGAATTTGCTCCCCCTCAGAATCTGAATCACCATGATCAAATACTGGCATGTTTTCAGCTTCTAGATTATCATTCTGAGCTGACTGATTATCCTGAGCAACTTCATTCTGTTGGACATCATCATGTTCACCAGCATTACTTGGACCTGCTTCATCGTCATTTGAAGTTTCCCGTGGTCGCCTTGAATACTCAGCTGGAAACCTTAGCTGCGACTCATATTCACGCAAAATATCCAACTCATCAAAGAAATCTTCATCATCCTCTGATTCTTCTCTCATGTCAAACGAATCCCAAAGTTTGTCATAATGATAACGCCATGAATCACCAGGATTCTGCGGCGGCATAGTATAACCTTGACATTCAACATTTGCAGCTTCAATAATCCGCTTCTCACTTGGAACGAAGACACGTCGCATCGGATTTGCATAACCAACAAAAATTCCCTCAATGCTCTTCGGACCAAACTTTCCATGAGGCTCTATAACCGTACAGGGTGACTCGAATGGTTCTAGATACTTCAAATTCGGTTTGCGATTATTGATAAGCTCAAAGCATGTTTTGTTGAACTTCTTGACAGTGAGAACCCTGTTGAGCGTATAGCATGCGGCGGAAACAGCTTCAGCCCAAAAATTTATCGGTAACTTTGAATCTGCGAGCATAGTTCTAGCCGTCTCGATTAGTGTCCGGTTTTTACGTTCTGCGACTCCATTCTGCTGCAGAGTGTACGGAGCACTAAACTCATGCAAAATACCTCTTTCATCACAAAATTCTTTCATCTTGTTGTTCTTAAATTCAGTACCATTATCACTTCGAATTCTCTTGATACGCCTTTGGTACAGATTCTCAATCTTCCTGAACAGCCCCATCAAACTGTCAAATGTTTCATCTTTCGTCTTCAAGAAAGAAACCCACGAAAATCTGGAATAATCATCAGTAACGACCAAACAGTAGTAATCTCCTGTAATACTTTTGACATTCACCGGACCAAACAAATCCATGTGAAGTCGTTCCAGAGGTCTCGAAACTGAATTGACTTGCTTTGTAGGGTGTGACTTTTTCTTCTGCTTGCCTTTGATGCAGCTAATGCACTCCCCTTCCAGATGAAAACCTTTGATATTAACACCCAAAACCAAATCATTGTGCACCAAGTGATTCATCTTCCTAAGATGTATATGCCCCATCTTTCGGTGCCACAATCTTGATTCCTTCTCAGTTGCTCTAGACACAAAACAATGTGCTTGACCAGTAGTTGTAGTTGCTACACTCATATCTAACACATATAAATCATTCACTCTAGGTGCCCTCATGATAATCCATTCTTCAGGAACAACAAAACCAGGTTTCAAAATCAAACATTCTTTATCAGTGAAGTGAGTAGTATACATATTGTCACAAATCTGCGAGATACTAAGCAGATTGTTCTCCAGCTCAGTGATGTAGTTAACTCTCTCAAACGTCACAATCCCATTGGATAACGTTCCTTCACCAACAATTCTACCACCTTCATGACCTGCAAATCCCACATAACCACCATTGATATTCCTCACATCATACAGCAATGCAGTTTTTCCTGTCATATGTCGAGATGCGCCACTATCCATGATCCATCTTGAAATGGCTCTTGGAAGATCCTGCACATTCCATAAGTTGATTTTAAAACATTTCAATAAAGATGCCGATTCATGCTTTGCGAACAAGGAAGCTCCGGCAATTCAAACTGCTTATTCGAACATGGTGTCCACCCAGGCCTCATCAGCCTTAGGTGTAACCTTGACTCTCGCAACTTGAATTTTGAAAATTTCAGCCTTCAAAGGTGGAAAATTTGCATCATAATCAACCGAAATTGATTCTTCAGCCTTTTTCACTTCAGAAGTTGAAATTTTCATTTCAGTTTTTGGTTTCCAAACTTGTTGAGATAATGCAACCTGTTTATAAAACTTGTCGGTTTTAGTTACCACTTTCTTTTCAGGTTCATTTTTCACTTTGATGTTGTTATTTTTCACACTCTTTTTCTCAATAACGATTGGTGCTTTACCCTTCACATCAACTTTCTTCTTTTGAATCTTCACATTTTCAGTCTTAGACTTCACATTGTTACACTTTCGTGCAATGTGACCAACTTGATTACATCTGAAACATGTTCGAGTATCAACAATTCGACTTGTGCCTTCAGACTGATAATGTGAAGCTCTTTTCTCAAAGAACTCTTCATTTGATTTTGAAAAAAAATCATTTTCCTCATCAGAAAGTGAACTTGAACTATTCACAAATACCTTCTTTTCTGCAAATCTTTTGTTTTGAAAACTCTTCTTCTGATAACTCTTACCACCCCGATAACCACCCGACCAATTGTTTCGATTGTTGTTATAAAAACGTGGTGGAACAACAGGCTTTTTGTAATAAGCTTTATCTTTCTCAAAATTCATTTTCCTTTTTGTTTGACACAAACTGTTCACTTCTGACAACTCAACTTCAACTAACTTGAAAACATTTGTCAACTTTTTCACATTAACATTCTCAATGGGAAACTCAGAATCCGAATACAACTTATCAGATCCAGCCATCTTGTACATCACAAGACTTGGTTCATCACTTAAGTTGTTTTTGGATTTTGATTTCTGAATGTATTTGTCCAAGAAACATTCATCATCTTCAGCTGAATCTGATAACAAAACACTTTCAGCTGTGCTCTTAACAATCTCTGTCTGAACACTATCATCAGATGATGTAGAAAAAGTAACATCAATGTTTTCTGGAAGTTTAACTTCACTCTCTTCCTCAATTTCAACCAACCCAGATTGCTTTTTCGTGTAATTATCAAGAACAGGTGGTGGAACTTGATGAAAACCCACCCCGGTTCCATCAGAGTACACATCTTCGCCTGCCTTGTCTTTCCCGATTGGTTTGGGAATAATGTGTTGCAAAACAAAGCTTGCGGAGTTGTAACTGTTAAGCTTCAACTGGATTCGCTCGTTTTCGATTACAGCCTCTTGAACTTTAAGTTTCAATTTAGCGATTTCATCCAGTTGTTGGTTGATTGATTCTTCTTTAACTCTAAGTACTGCTTTTAAATGTTCATTTTCTTTAAAAGTTTTACCATTTCGATCATCACAATCTTTCATTGTGCTTTTGAGTTTTTCAAATTTTTCAGAAATCTGACGGTTTTCAAGAATCAACTTTTCATTTTCTTGTTTAATTTTGTCATGATCAATTTTATCAGTTTCAATTTGAGCAGTTAATTCTCTTATCCGTTCAGTTGAAGCTTTAACTGTTTTGTCACGACCAAGAATCTGATTCTCAACGCTTCTGACCTTTGCTGTCAGATCTTTAATTTTCTCACCGTTGAGATACGTGACAGTATTACAAAATTTGCACTCTTTGTTGCAATTTTTGCAATCAGCATTTCCTTCGATCTTTTTACCTGACGCATTTGTTGACGAGTTTGGACTGACCTGGCCTTTTGACTCAGACACGGAGTTAGAATCTACCTCAAGTGCTTTAGCAGCCAGCACTTTGTCAGCCATTTTTCCCAGGTTCTCTGCAGTCAACTCCTGCGTTGTATCGATAACTCCAGTATCAATCTTCTTTGATTTTTCGATCTCTTCTTTCTCTTTCATCTCTTTTTCTTCTTTTTCTTTCTTCGCTTCCTCTTTCATTTTCTCGGTTGGAGTTCCCCACCATTTGTGTTGCTAATACTCATCCTCATCTTTCATTTCCTTGATTAAGGCTTCCAGATCGAGAGTTTTGTGATCGATTGCAATATTTCCATACTCATCAAGATAACACTCCCTGTCTGGATCCCATCTTTTTGCTCTCTTTGCTTCCAAATAGATACCAGAAAGTCTAATCATTTTGTTTTCCGAAATCATCTTTCTGTATCTATACTTCTGCTCTTCAGTTCTATCATCTTTCCATGGAATAGGTTCATTTTTCGCCATGAATGCGTAACCAACCGCATCTTCTTCCGGTAGTACCTCTTGACTCCAATCATACCCCTCATCATCGTAAATCACCGCAAGAGCTTTAGATTTCTCTCTGTTGTCTTCAACCTGCTTCAATCTAGGCGGCTCGAATTTATTCTGGTGATAAATCGCCTTCTTGTAGTAATCATCTCTGAAAGGATTCTCCGACTCATCAGCATAAGCGTTTCGGCATTCTCGCTTGAAGTGACCCTTCTGCTTACACTTGAAGCAAGTCACCTTCGATTTATCGAACCCCAGCATGGTAGATGCACCACCAATTGTCTTCCTTCCGGTAATTTCCATGAATCTTTGTGCACGACGAACAGCACTTGCCATAGCCCAACGAATATCGATCAGTTCCATTTCCTCCGGATCAATCTGATCGTAATCTTCTTTCGTCAGATTTGTGTTGCCTATCTTCCCAGCTACTAACCCTTCATACGATTCCAACACCGATGCTAGGAAGATCATCTGCTGCTTGGCCGACTCCTCATCAAAATTCTGAGCATTCTTCAAGTCTATCGCGATGTTACATTGAAAACGATTCTTTGCATCTAGACGATTTCCAGAAGATGAAGATCCACTGTGATAACCACTGTGACTTCCACTGCTTTGACTGCTTTGATTTTCTTTGCCGGCTGTCGACACATTTTCAGCAGAAAACGCAGTTTTTGGAGAAGTTGCTTTTGGCATCATGCTCTTTGGATAATATAGATCCAAATTCTGTTGATAAGATGAATGATTAACTTTGTACGTCTTCTTCAATTCCAGTTCATGACTTTCAAGTCTCTCAATCACCAAATCTGGTTTCAACATTTCAGGGACAATAGTATTCTTCAACATCAGTGCGTAATATCTCCAATCCATCTCGTCTGGTAATGAATCGAACAGTTTGTCAACAAGTTCTTCATCAGAATAATTGATATCATGTCTTGATAATTCCAGCTTCAGATGACCGAACCTTTCTATCATTTTACACACTGACTCATTCTTAAGACAACCAAACATATCAAACTCTTTCCTAAGAAGTTTCTTTTTACTTTTTACAATTTCAGTACTTCCTAGACATTTTGCTCGAAGTTTGTTCCACAGATCTTTTGCATTTGAATAGTCAATCAAGGAAATAATGTCTTCTCGGACAGATTGGAACAACAAAGCCACACATTTCTGTTCAGCTACGAATGATTCAATCTCATCAGTAGATGTTAAAGCTTCACCATTCTTGTTTCCGTTTTCATAACCGTTCTTCAGACTTTTCCAACTTGGAAATGCAAATGCCATCATCCAGTCCTCAAACTTTCTTGACCACCGACTGTATTCCTCAATAACCATTAGCTTTGGAGGTTTATTGAACGTTCCGAAAGCACTTTCCGATTCCCAAGCTTCCTTTTTCTTCTCTTTCGGCGGGTTATCATTCACATTGCTTGACGAAGTATCATTGTTTCCGGAATCTCCTGCGAACGCGTACATATCGCTGAATGGGTTCATGAAAAGATCATCCATCGTGAATGTTCCTGCAAAATCAGCAAACACTTAGAAAATTTTTAGGTTTTTGAAAAATCAGTAAGTTCAAGTGAAACTGAATAGTTTGAAGCGAAATCAACACTTTAAACTATTCAAGCGAAATCTCAAAAATAAACTCAAGCGAAAACTGATCTAAGCTATTTTTCAAGCGAAATCTAAAAGAACAATTTCGCTTCAACTGTTCAAGCGAAATCCCCAAATACAAGATCAATGATTCAAGAGAAATCTAACAACTCAATTTCGCTTCAACTGTTTCAAGCGAAATCCGATAATACTAGTCCAACAGTTCAAGCGAAATCCAATCAAATCAATTTCGCTTCAACTGTTTCAAGCGAAATCGTCTATTTTCAAGCTAAATCCTGTGTTTTCAAGCGAAATCTGATCTTAACCTTCGAACTATTTCAAGCGAAATCTAGTTTTAGGTCATTTTTCACAAGTTTTAATCTGAATTTTAGTCCGAATCTTTGTAGGCTTTGTTAAAACTATGTTTTACACGATATACTCGAAAATCAGACCATTTCGACCGTTGGAACTCATTCAGATCAGAAAAGTATAAAAAGAAACGAGTAGAAAGAAGAGAATCCGGTAATATCAAGCTGCTATGGTATGAACTCCTCGTCCTGAGCTCTGATACCACTTGTTGGACCGTTGTACGACCTTGAAACGTCAGTTAAGGCAGATCATCTTTGAATATGAAGGCGGAATCAACATAAACAAAGTCATAACAGCTAGTTTCCTTTTAATCTTTCTTTTCTGATTGATTTACGTGCTTGTACAATGTTTTCTGATACAAATCCGGCAGCACTTCCTCTCACATACAATGACCATCTACCAAATGAACCACACAACAACTTATATATAACCTGTTGATTTCGCTTGAACCAGTTCAAGCTAAATCTTGATTTCGCTTGAACCATTTCAAGCTAAATCTCCAGCTGTTGATTTAGCTTGAAACACACATAAACCCTTTCAAGCTAAATCTACAAATTAAACATATAAAACCCTAATTAAGACCCTAATGTGTGTTCATTCAACCTATCTAGACACAAAACTTGATTAAGATGTAATCAACAGACATTAAGTGCTGACAATGTTCATCCTGGTTTTTGGAATAAATAAGTATATCGTTGATAAACACAATTACAAATTTATCCAAGTACGGTTTACAGATCCTATTCATCATGTCCATGAATGCTGCAGGTGCATTCGTTAATCCGAAGGGCATGACTGTAAACTCGTAATGACCATACCTAGTTCTGAAAGCAGTTTTAGGTATGTCTTCTTCTTGTACCTTTAATTGATGATATCCGGAGCGTAAATCTATCTTAGAAAAGTATCTAGCTCATTGAAGTTGATCAAATAGATCATCAATCCTAGGTAATGGGTATCGATTCTTAATTGTAACCTTATTCAATTCTCTATAATCAATACACATTCTCATCAAACCATCCTTTTTCTTTACAAATAACATTGGTGCTCCCCACGGGGATGAACTAGGTTGTATGAAACCTTTACTTAGTAATTCATCTAATTGCTTTTTCAGTTCTAACATTTCTGTGGGTGCTAACCGATAAGGTGCCTTGGCTATCGGTGTAGTTCCGGGAATTAGATGAATCCTAAATTCTACTTCCCTATCTAGTGGTAATCCTGGTAATTCTTCTGGGAATACATCTGGGTATTCTGAGACTACAGGAATCTTTTTAACTTCTTTACCCTTAGTGCTAATGATTACTGAAATCATATACACTATTCCTTGCTTTCGTTCATAACTAGCAACTTTCATTACTGATATGAACTTCATGGGTTTTCGTGTTTTATCTCCTGTAATCTTAAGTACTTCTCCGGTGGTTGTACGAATTTCTATAGAATTCTTATCACAAAGGATTCGAGCATGGTTGGCTACTAACCAATCCATTCCTAACACAACATCGAATTCAACTAATTTCATAGGTAATAGGTTTGCAGAGAATTTATGACTTGAAAGTTCTATTTCTACATTTTGCAAAACTTTATCTATTTTAACTGAATTCCCATCCGCCGTTTCGACTGTAAAAATATGCCTAAGGTTGGTTAAGGGTAAATTATGAGTTTGGCAGAATAAAGTATTGATAAAACTTTGGTTTGCACCAGAGTCAAATAATACTTTTGCGTAAATGTTGTGAACTAAGAACGTACCAGCTATCACATCTGGAATGAGTTTTGCTTCTTGAGTGGTCAGCTGGAATGCTCGGACATTCTTTTTAGTAGCTCCATCGGCCGTCTTGGCTTTGTTATCTGCTGGTTTAACCAATTTAGGACATTCTATTTTAAAATGCCCCGTTTCTCCACAGTTAAAGCAGATTATGGTTTTCTTTCTGCAGTTGTCTTCACGATGTCCTACAGCTTTGCAAAAGTTGCAGGTTATATTGCATCTTCCATAATGTTTCTTTCTGCAATTTCTGCAGAATGGTGGAGTTGAGGATTGCCCTGCTCCTCTTTTCTTGAAACTGTTGTTATTACCCGTAAGAAATCCTTGGGTAATTTTCTGAGCCAGTTCCTTTTTCTTGTTTTCATCTCTTGTGCGTACCAATTCGTTAGTTAGGGTGTTAGCTAATTCTACCGCATCGTCAATAGTGCGAGGTCTCGCAGCTTTAACGATATTACGGATTTCGCTAATCAGTCCCCAAATATAACGAGAAATGAGTACCGGTTCTGGCGAAGCCAGTGTTGGTACCACTCTAGCATATTCAAAGAATGTCGAAGTATACCCACGACAATCTACACCCATCATTCGATGGTTTAGGAACTTATTTTCCATTTTATCTTTTTCATATTCGGGACAAAATTTTCTTTCTACAAGACTCTTAAATTCTTCCCAGTTTATGGCATAGGCCCTATTTCTGCCTTTGGCTTGAAGTAATGTATTCCACCAGTCTAGCGCCCCTTCTTTGAAAAGATTTGACGCGTACATGACCCTATCGTCCTTGGCACATTTACTTATTGTAATTACTGCCTCGGTTTTCTCTAACCAACGCAGTGCCACAGTCGCTCCTTCATTGCCTGCAAATTCAGTGGGTTTACAAGCAAGAAATTCTTTATAAGTGCAACCAGGTGTTGCAGCTTTCATTTTCTTAGGGAGCGGAGCTTGCCGTGAATCATTATTGTGATTAGTATGATTACTGCCTCCATTTACACTATTACTGAAGTTATCTTCAGAAATACGTTTGCTTGGAATGATTTGTTGAGGTTCAGCAGGTTTCTGGGCAGCAGCAAGTATTGCTGGAATAGCATTGGCTATTCCTTGAGCAACAATATTTTCTATATCCTGCCTAGTCATAAATTGATCCTCCGGATGTTGCTCAGATTGATTAACCTCGTTAACTGGTTCGTTATTAGCGTTTTCCATCTGATATTAATATATATAATTTATTAGTATTGAATAAATAACAATTATACACAAAACAATCACACAAATTTCACAACACACATATAGTCAAAACTATCGATTTCTCGATTCCCATTTTTATATTTTATAATATGCGTCAATACATACCATTATCTTACAAAGTTTTATTTTAGGTTATTTCACAAGATTATATATTTTACTTTTATTATTATACAATCACAGTTTCATAAACCCACTATCCTTCGTTAATTGGTATTTCAGTAACGACGTTCCCTCTCGTCGTATTTCCAGAAGATCTGTTCTCCTACTTCCCTGATCCTATTTCCTGCATCCACCAATTCCTCGCCAAAGTGGCGGAGTTCAGCTAGGTTTTCATTGCTCATTGGTGGGTTTGGTATAGGTTCTGGGTCGAACTGAGGGAGAAAGGAATAAGGACTGTTGAGAAGGTTTTGGAATGGCCAATCATTGGTCCACCATTCGTCCATTCCTAGAGGTTGGGTGTGGATTATAGGTTCTGGGATTGCTGGTTCCAAGTTCATTGGTAATTGAGTTTCAGCAAGATAAGGGTAGAGATTATTATTAATAGGCCTGACGACATCACAGCTCGCCAATGCACGATCCAATTCCTCCTGAAATGGTAACTCTTCTATTTGTCTAGAGCGTTCCCCAATTTCTACCTGGGTTTGTTTAGAACCTTCCCCAAACTCCATTTCCATTTGCCTAGAATATTCCCCAAACTGTATTTCCATCTGCCTAGAACCTTCCCCAACTTCAATCCCCTTCCCTTTGTCTAAGGGATTTTCTATTTTTGGAATCTTCCTAGTGGCGGGTTTCCTTCTGCGCACACGCCTCCATCCCACGAATCTTCTCCTTTTCTTAGGCTTGGGTTTCTCTGGAGGTGGAGCGTTGAATTCCATAGGTTCTTCTACATCGGGTATATACCTATTAAAATCTCTCGAAACCTCTATTTTCACCGGATAGAGATTTAAATTCTGAAGGGCTTCTGACAAGTCGTTCATGCTGTTTAGCATATATGAAAAATACACAAAAATTGCTAGGTTAAAATTTTATAACAAATTTCATAAATAACCTTTAAATATTATTTCATACCGTGTAACTAATAAAGACAACTGAAAATTAAAACAAACCAGGGTTTACTGTAACTTATTTATTTTACTGGATAATATTTCTGGCTTGTAGGTGATAAGGTTGCTAAAACTTAAGTCAAAGTATTTAAAGATTTGCATTTACTGCTACAGTGGCTAGCATATAGAGATCTGCCCATTTTTCATCTAACTTATCTTCACATGGTGGGTTACTGCCTAGTTTTTGAGTTTTCTGATTAACTTTCTTTTCTTTTGGTTATGATTTCTTTAATTTCTCCTGACTTTTCCTAATAATCAAACTTATTTTATTAGGAGAAAGTGGTTCCTCATATTGTGCTTTACGAACAAATATTCCCTCCTCAGTATCTACTGAGTATCTTGAGGATTGGGATGAACTTCCCTTCTCTTTTGGCAAACTATCTAATTTAAGATAGATGTATGAAAGCTTTTGTTTACCCATACTGTAACTAACAAATAGTCATTTAATAAAATACATAATCACATAATGGTAATCAGGAAAAATTAAGTATTTTTAAATACTTAATTAGCTTAACTCAGTGGCTCTGATACCACATTTTTCTATCACGGCCCCCGACCCGGTTTTACCCGTTTCAGGAGCCGCGGGACAGAAAATCCCGTGGTATTTATTTAATTGAGTTTAACAGCAGAAGATTTCATCAGGATCTTTTTAAAACTGAAATTTCCTGATTATCTTATTTCACAATTCGGGATAAACTCCGATAATTTACAAACATATAATTTCATTGAGAAATATTTATTTTACAAAACATATTTCTTTATTTTATATTGAGCCACTTCCTTAAGCTTGTAGTGCTTCACGGCACTTTTCCTTGATCACAACAAATCACCTGAAACATGTTTGAAAAAAGGTTTTGTCAGCGGGAAATACTGGTGAATCATTCTATTTACTAAAATGACACGTTTGTTATAATTTACAGTATTAACAGAGATTACAATGTTTCCAGATATCAACCAACTACCCACGGTATTTGTCACTCGACTCATTTCTGTGACTATGGTCATATCACCCATTGGCTACCCCGTTGTCCAATGGTGAAGATTATTAAGTAATGTATACAAAACCCCACATACCGGCTGTAATTTGGTGATTACAAAAACTTAATCACTGTAATTATAACTTTGAAAATAAATATGCTTTTGTAAACAAATTTGATAAAAAGAGAATGACTCACATTGCAGATTTAACACGGACAGAGCCTAGTCAACTGATTAGCCTTTTTAACCTAAATTAAATAACATGCACACAATTTGGTTAGTAACTAATACGGCATTTACGATAACTCACGAGATTAATCCCTCACAACAAATGACAAAGTGCGATACTTAAACATCCATCGAATTAACGACGAATGACAAAGCATAAACCCTAATGTGGGCAGCACTTAAACATCCATTGGATAGTTTAATCGATCGGACATTGAATCGTAGCAGCGATCGAGTTATTACCCTGTTTTGCGGCAGCGATTTGTGATCGTGTGTGTTTTAAAACTGTTTCTACGATATCTCAGTGTATAATTGGAATTTCTACGTCTTTCAAGTGCCAGAATTCAAGTCCCAAACCCCACTATTTATACATGAAATTTGACCCCCTCGCGTGACGCGAGGGGTACCACTTTGGGCGTCGCGTGGCGCGAGGGGTCATAACCTACCATAGGGTAGCCACGTTCCTAACTAGCCTTGCTGAGTTGACGGATTTGTAAAATTCGATTTTGACAGCAAAATTTGTGGATAATCGTAACTAGGGAATACCCCCCCCCCCCCCCTGAGTTTTAGGGGCCCTGATCCTGATTCTGATTGTTCTGAAAATTTCAGGGTTTTTGCAGAATCACTTAGGTGTCTTAATTAGGGTTTCCTATTGAACTAAATATAATAATAAATAATAGATTTGGTGAGAGTTGTTACAGATATCACCTTAATGGTCATCCTGAGAAAAAATGATCACTTTTAAGGCGTAATGGTGCTATACCCTTCTAGTCCCCCAGTTCAGTGCTGCTAAAGTATGTTAGTAGCTTTGAACTTGATAGGTAATAAAAAGAAATCGACAAGTAAACATGAAGTATAACATGCTAAGAAAACTCTGACATGCTTATTAATCGATTTGAACGTATTGTAGATGAGTGTGCGTAAAATAGAGGTGAGACCTTTATCGATTCTTTTCATTTAGTGGGCAATTCTAACAGGTATTCTTTTAATGTGTGAAAGACTTGTCAAGTCATTTTGAAAAGCACATAACTTATGGAGTATTCCGTTAAGCTATCAGGTTATGTGAGAGTACCATATTTAAGGATGAGATTAAGAACCTGTCACCTGTGAGTCTTCCGCGTATGTGTCTGGCTAAGTCTGCGTGCTTGCATAAGGATTATTCAATGTATAGTTTAGCATGTGTAAATATTATGACCATGTCCGCCCATAGTCGTGTTGTTCCGAGCAGATTACCCAGTTCGATGATGCTAAGCATGTTAGGACATAAGTATCCAAAGTGATGATATAGGCGCATACGACATGTCAGATGGCCAATCGAGTGTGGCCCCATTCATGTATGGGCAATAAAATCTTCCATTCATGTGTTTAGGATTTTGTAATTTTGAAGTAGCATCGCCAGTCAAGTGGACCAAGGGCGTGCAATGAGATGCCAAGCGCGTTTGAACAAGTAAAAGTGTACCGCGCGACTAAATAAAGCAATAAAATAGGATTGTACCTGGAATTGCGTTCCGAAACATGTAGCTTCACATAATGAATTCTGGCTCAGGTCTATCCTTACCAAAGTTGTACCTTTGGCTTTGGTGACTATGTTCTGTAACGTTTGTAGTGTTACACCGTTCCTGCCCCCCTTACGAGAATCATGTGCTCGATATGTCATGTTCTTGACGACGAGGACATTATCAGTAAGATTGTCCAGCTTAAGGATGTCAATTCCTACCGATGTGCCATTCAATTTTACTAAGTGTCAGCTTTCAAGACTTGATTGTAGCTGGGGCGTGAGTGGTTAGCCCGCCGTGCTAGTCTCCCAGTATATTGCTGCTTAGATAAACATTAGTAGCATTGAAATAACAAAGTAAAAAATTGCACTATTTGTATGTGTACATAAGGTTTGCCAAAACGTGTCCTACTTAGACAAGGACTATTTTACGTACAAGTCGAAATGATCAAGCTTGGTTGCTTTTTAACATATCTTGCCCATGGTGGTATTATACTACGACGATAATATTTATGTAGTTTCGATCATTTTGAAGAAAATGATTTATATATGCTCTTTTTAGTAGCGTGCGGAAAATGTTTATCTAAATTTCGACAAGTAAGCCTCTCTGTCGCGCTAGGGCGTTTGAGACACTTGCTCAAAATAAGAAAGTGTTTTACGTGGTTGGCGTGAATAAATACTTTACTTGAGTTATCACCTATTTTTCCTATGGCTGAGTAATGTAATCCCTGTCGCTTATGGCGTGTGGGTTTACATATCCGTACCTGGTGAGTGATTCAAATATGCCTACCAAATTTTGTGGCATCGTTTGCTTTACTTGCTGATAAGCAAATAGTGATATGTCGCGTACCTGGTGAGTGATTCAATCTATAGCAAAACCCACAAACGCTTAGGGTCGTCTAGCTGATTTGAATCGCCCATCCTTGTTTTGGTATTTGTTGAACTTTGAGTTGTACCAACGTTGTACCCTGCTAGCCCCCCCCCCCCCCCCCCAGTTCATTGCTGGTAAATAATGTTGGTAGCATTGAACTTAAATAAACTTGATAAATCCTTTTTGAAGATGAATATGGCTTATAAAATGCAGCATCAAGTCATCTCGAGTGTGTGACTGTTTTGAAGGCTGGCTGATAGGAATGGCGCAACGCAGGGCTTCCACAAAGTAGGTTGTGTGTCCAAGAGATCGCGGCGAGTAAGTGTAACCCAACAAAGGTGTTGCGTAAATGCCGGCGATGTGAAGGAGGCGACATTATGGCTGGTCAGTTGTCTTTAAACGATGTACTCCACCAGTGATGACCTGACCTGCTTGTCTTTTTAGGTTATATATATAGATCAAGGAGTTGGGCACGATATATGTCATTCACCTTTTGTATGTGAGCTTTACACGCCTTTTCATATGTAGACCTAGAAATAATCTTCTATTTCCCTGTCTTGTACAAGATCCCATAATCTTCATGTTGGCATCTTCTTCGAACACCGGCAAATGATTCGCTACACATTTACCCAGGTGCAACATTGTTTTGAAAATAAAAAGAGTATATACAGGGGTAACATGTGGTTACGGATTGTTGTCCCTTAGCAGGTTTCATCTGCCAGAGATGGTGGGAGTGAACGAAAAAGTCCGCCAGAGGCATGGGTGGATGAAAAGCGACCGCCTGAGTTGCGGGGTGGATAAAACTATTCGCCAAGGTGGCGGAGTGGATAAAAATGTTCGCCGGGAGTAACGTGGTGAACCGAAGTATCCGCCGTAGGTGGTGGAGTGATTAAGTAATCGGCTGGAAGCGGCGCTAGTGGATAAAAACGTACATTGGAATTACTCCGGGGAGAATAAAAGCTTTCGCCGGTGGCAGCGGGTTGATTAAAAGCTTCCGTCGGTAGTGGCTGGTTGAATAAAAGCTTCCGCCGATGGCAGCGGGTTGAATAGAAGCTTCCGCCGGTGGCGGCGGGTTGAATAGAAGCTTCCGCCGGTAGTGGCGGGTTGAATAAAAGCTTCCGCCGGTGGCGGCGGGTTGAATAGAAACTTTCGCCGGTAGTGAGGGGTTGAATAAAAGCTTCCGCCGGTGGCGGCGGGTTGAATAGAAGCTTCCGCCGGTAGTGGCGGGTTGAATAAAGCTTCCGCCGGTGGCGGCGGGTTGAATAGAAACTTCCACCGATAGTGGCGGGGTCAAGAATGACCACGCAATCCAACCGGTAAGGCGTCTAAGAGTGTGCTGGTTAAACAACGAATTACGGTGGAGAGTGCCATATAATAAGGCATTTCGAGTTTTAACCAATGCTTGAGAGGGGAATGGCAAAGAAAGTCATTGTCGGAGTTGGCATAACCGTGAAAACGCATGCTCATGCCTTCTTTCTGTGACAGATTCGATGATTAAGGATTAAAGATAAGGCATGAACGAACAAAGCCCTCCAATTTAATTTTTGATTTACACCGGTCCTCCCTTAAGTATCGAAGACGTCGATATTATTTCTTTTCTAATAATATGACACTAGGTTCCCTTTAACTTGGTCCGTAACAAAGTGTGTCTGTTACTACTGGGGGATTAAAAGTGTCCTTATAAAATATATGAAGGGTGGAACCGACCCCATGAAAGTTTCAACTGTTTTGCCAAGATGCATTGGTGAGCTTCACAAAAGTGTAAAAGTGGGTGCCAAACCCGAATGAAATATCTTGGAGCCCCACTTTACTAGCATGATTCCTCAATTTATATAAAGGAATAATAAAGAACCAAAATTGTGTTAACCTATTGTTGGAAACTTCTAATTACAAAAGTCAAAACTGATTGTAGAAATCAAGGTTGTTTGAATCATGATGTTGTAATTGCAAAAGTAAGAACTCAGTGCAACGATACAACTTATTTGCTATAGTTGGCTTATTCAAAACTGTTTGAAAATGCCATTTAATTTTAAGGCGTCAAGCTGTAAAACCCAAACGCCAATTGTGCATCCGACATTATTTTGGGGATTCTTGTTAATCATAGGATCAAATTTGTTAAAGACACAATTCTTTTTATTTTTTATCTTTTGAGCGGTTGAAAACCACAAGTATTATAAGGAAAGCAGTAGATATATTACTTAACCTCTGTTAGAATCGCGAATCGTATAGCATTGCAGACATGGCGTGAAACGGGTTGTCCTCCATTGTTGGCTGGAGTTTGAAGCTAGTCCACCGAAGATGGCGGAGTTAGTCAGCCAAAAGTGGGCGGAGCGCAAAAGCTGTCCGCCGGAGATAGTGAATTGAGATGGTAGTTTGCCGGTACCGGTGCATCTTGCCAAAAGGCCTGTCGAAGCATGCTAGTTATATCAAACAAGGAAAAAAGCTTACGCACCGAGCGCGCGTGGGAGCTTGTCCGCCGTACGCCAGTCGGAGCTTGTCCGCTTGGAAAATATGTGCAGGTTAGCCAGGTAGTCACTACGCTCCAGCAATGATGCAGGAGGTCTGTGGCCTTTTCAAAAAACCTGCAAAATTCTCATAAGATTTGATAATGGTACTTCAAATATACTTTTTGGGTGTAGAAATGCCACAGGCGATTGCCGTTAAATTATGTCACGGTAGTTCTTCAACAAGAAGACGAAGCGTCACAACGACTCTCTAATAAGAAGACAGTGCGTCACAATGGCTCACTCGCGATGGAACAGCGTGGTACAAAAGAATATGGCGCATAACCGTAAGGAGAAGCGCATTATTCCGTTTAAATAGTGTGGTACTTCATGCTTTAATGCATGTACCTAAAGTTCCTTCATAAGAATTCTTGATTCTGCTTCAAATACATTAGAGATAAAATCCCTGATTTTGCTGTTATATTATATCATCGACTAAAAATTGAGGTGATGCATATAAAACAATTATGTATTAGTCTAACAGATATGAATCCATGATAGCATGCTTTCAAGAAGTTATGGTAAAGAAAATTATGTACCAGTTCACAAGAGCACAGATCTGAATGTTATTGCTCTATGTATTTATTTTGAAGAACCGTATATCTCGGTCCAAAAGCTGCGTATAAAACTCGGATATGGACTTTTGATGAGAAAAGACAGAGATGTGATTGTTGTCGGTCCCACGGACGGCGCCAATGTAAATGAGTAACCCGAGCGGGTCAGAACTTCTACGATGATGAACACGGATATGACCACACCTCGTCTTCTCTGCCCGAATCCTAGACCTGCAAACAAGAAGAGAGAAACTTGGGGGAATGTAGAGACGGCCGGTAGAGGAAGAATCCCATATTTCCAGCTACAAAAGTGTTTGCCCCATATTGCATGCCCTAGTAAGGAGGTGGAGACCTCCTTATATAGGAGATATGGGAAACCCTAACCTCAATGGGCCAGGCCCAGTTAGGGGTTGTCTCTACAAGCCCACAGCCTAGTGTAGTATGTAAACTACAATGCGCTGGGCTTCGCAAGTTAGTATGTAATAATAATAATAATATTTAACATAAAAGTGATAAATAGCAGGAAAGTCCGACCGCTCGGGTCGGGTCCAGTACCATACCTCGTCAATATATATAAAAATACATAAATTATGTTGGTATAAAAATTACCGCTATATCACCGTTATACCACCGCTATAAACTATATATCATATAGCGGACCTTAACCGCTATTCGATTTTGGACTGCTATAACTGCATAGCCTGCAGTTTAATCTTTTTTGAACCAACTCGTTTATAAAAATCATTTGCATAAATCATTATATATATATATATATAGAAAAAGTACATCGTACATTACGGCTTAATGTACTTCACGTATAACAACGTGCGTGATTTGTTCTATAACATGCGTGTTTAATGTTTTCAATATACGTGATTATTGTGTTTCAACATGCGTGATTTTGGATTTTTGAGTTATAATGTGCATGATTTTAAAATGAACGTGCGTAATTACCTGTCGTGTGTGATGTACGTTAAGCCGTAATGTACGTTAACCTTCCTCTCTCTATATATGTATATATGTATATATAATGATAACCCGTAGGTAATCATTTAGTATTTATTGTGATAGATTTCCTATCACCAGTTTTACATGCTTATCAATACAGCTGGGTACTAGAAATCTATGCAGGTATGTGATCATGGTACACACCATCTTTAATATAACGTCTTCTGAGTGTATGCCTACTACCCTGCACATATTTTATATGGTCATTCTTAATTGATGAGTCGGGACATCCGGACATGGTATCATTACCCCTAGTGTTTAATGTTATTCAAGCAATACGGATTAAACCATATTCTTATACTTATGAAAACATTTGCCCATTTATATAATACCCACTCCAAGTGGCTAATAACATATCCCAAGTTTTCAAATAAAATAGGCTAAAGAGTATTTACCTTTGCTTAGCAAATAAACTGTTAAATAAGTATTTGAAGCAAAGTCGTAATTCAAGTTGTATATTCTAGGCATGATTATCTGAAAGGCTCTATAGTCCAGAATGAAACAGATTTATATATCTGTTAGAATGTTCACGAGTCATTTGGTAAGTTATATTACTTGGCCCGTTACTTAGAATTTTATTCGGTTTCGCTTGATTAAGCGTTGACCGGTTAGAATGTGGTTTATACCCTTCCGAGTGCGAAGCCACGTTGGATATGAGTTATTTAACAAACATTCTGATTTGGAATGATTTAGAAAGGTTTAAACCCAATTCAGCTTAGTTTATATATTTTATATATATTAACTAGCCATATGCGTAATTACGGCATTGGGTGGTCAAATAGGTCTATGACGAGTCCGTTATGTCAGAATATATTTCAAAACATCATATAATCAGTTTCGAGGTCAGATTATGTGCCTCGTAGGATTTTAAATCCATTTTTATGCCTTAGGGGTAACTTTGACATTTTTAAAAGTATATATAGTTGACTCATTGATTTTCCCTTCAATTGGTATGACCATAAGTTATAACCCAGAGGGCTATTTCCAATAATATTATGGTTATAAAACATGCCTTGATTGGGGTTTAAAGTAGGCCAAATGGGTCATAATCGAAAGTCAAAGCAAAAGTCAGACTGCTTGACTTGTGATATAAGAATGAGTGCTCAACTTAGTATGACGAGTTTGGCATGTCAAAATAAGTTTTATAAGTCTATACAAACTGTTATGATGTCAAAACAAGTGGTTTAGATACTTAGAGATTCAATTATCGCAAAATGCATATTTTCTAGTTTTGACTTTTACATTTAACATGCTTGACTCGCCATTTTGCCTTTTTAATGTGATTTTCGGAGGGTATGATTGCAGGGGATTCATACCTTCATTATTACGATCATGTAGAAAAGTTCGATTCGAACTTTGACTTGACCATAGTGGTCAGAACTGAAAGTCAAATGAAAAATCAAACTGTTTGACTTTCAGTTGAATACTGACTAATTAAACGAAAATGAGCAAAAGAGTAAAGCACTTACTGGACTTGAAGACTATAGAGAACACTAGAGAGCTACTCCTAAACCCAGAGAAGCTCCAAGAGTAAGATTTAAAGTGAGAGTGAAGGTCCATCGTAGGGTATTTATAGTGCATCAGGAGCTCCCAAATTATGACATGTGTTACCATGAGTCATTAGAGACTGATTAGTGGCAAAACACTTGTCTTCTAGAGGTGAATTGGTGGCAAAATCATGAACTTGGTGGCAGTAAGGAAGTGCCATCTGCCATTCTATTTTCTTTGTACCTCTTACGGACCGTAAGAGGTTCCTTACAGTCCGTAAGGGCTTTCCACCGTCTTACAGATTTTGAAACCCCTTATGGTCCGTAAGGGACATCCAGAAGTGGAATTTTAGGATTTTTACCATTTTAGTCCTTGGACCTTGTTTCTTTCCCCTTTTTGATATATTTGGTCCTTCTCCTTCCACCAATAGGAATCAAACGGAGAGTTTGAACACGTGTCACATTATAATTCGATATAAATATGCGGGGTGTTACAAAAAACTACTGGTCAAATAATTAAACAAGGGGGCTTTTGATTGAAATGCACAATCGAATGGAAAGCACTATAGAATTTACCTGGAAAAAACGATCGGACAAGCGTATTGATTAATGGTCGAAATGTCAAACTCCGGTGAGTTCCGATGGATGCACAGAATGATCCACATGAGAAATATGGTGAGTTCTGGATGGGGTTCAATCCTCTGCATCCACACACATAGAGAGAAGAGAGGTGGTGGTGGGAGGCGAGGTGAAGAGACAGAGAAGAGCGGCGGCAAGTTGTTCAACTGATGCAGTCGAAGCTTCAGTAGTAGCATTTGAGGTCGCTGCGTCTTTGGAAACTGTTGTATCATCTTTGGCACCTTCCTTTTCTCCTTCTATGTTGGCAAGATGTGGTGCTGGTGGTGGAACCAATTGGGCAGGTGGAGTGTGCTTCGGTTTCACCAAGATGTGACACAACCTTTATAGATCAGTGGGTTTTCCAGGCTTTGGTCCTTGAACAACTGTAATTATGGTTGCAAAAGTCGTTAGGCACTCTCTAGTCGGTCGACTGGGGAGCTAAGAGTACTAGGTCTAGGCGTAGAGTACTCGAGGAGTACTCAGACATGTTAAATTATAAAGAAATTAGTTTTTGAAAATTAAATATATGTCAAATAACATAAATTTACTAATATTTATAACAAAATATGTGAAAATGATATTTAATCTTTGATATAATAGGCATAGAAATTATGTTTTATTCTTTATAAAGTCAAACTCGGCCCGAGTTGACCTACTAGATCTGATTATGGCTGAGGTTGACCACGTTTGTTCGATTCCGAGTAATTAGTCGGAGTTGAAAAAAGTCGCCTCGACAGCCTACCTTGGAGCGATTACCCGGGGAGTACTCAGCCTTGGAGACCTTGTTTTACAACCATGACTGTAATCGACAGTTTTTTGTCCAGAACTCACTAGATTTCTCATCCAGAACTCCATCCAAGTATGATTTTGTGTATAAGTGTTGTAGGTTTTGATTTTGAGTAGAAGCTAAAGGTTTTGATTTTAGGGTTTGTATGTTTGTGGTGTGAGAAAGGGGTGGGTTACGACTGGGATAGAGAGTGAGAGTGGTGGCGATGGGGTGGATGGTGGTGGTGTGTTACACCCCAACCGATGGCGGAAACATCGGAGTGAGACGAACAAGATGGCTCGAGACTTCATAACGCTAAATGTGACAAGTATTTAATAAATAATTTCATTTTATTGCTAAAATCAAGTACATTGTTTGGAAGATAAATACAACAAGTTTGAAACGAACAAATTACAACAGTTATCGAATGACTAAACTAATAAATACGAATTTAATTTGGTGCGTTTCTAGGCATCCTACTAAGTTCCGTGCATCATCATCATCATCATAATCGTCATAATCATGCAACATGTATTAAAGTAGAGTTCAATACGAAAAGTATGGGCAAGCATACAAGTTTGAGTACTAGCATAAGTATATAAAAACTGAACAATCCACATGATAAACTTAGTTAACAAGATTAACGCATTACTGGCATGTGAATAAACAAGTCAACCCAAAGATTACCTCAAGTATGAATGAATGACTTAACATGAACTCAAGAATACGGGCAGTGCGTTACTCCTATAGCGCTATACATGTTAAGGGTAGGCTCATACGAAGTTAATGACAAGTTTATCACAAAAAGTATAACCCCAGATAACGAATCAAGTATAACATATTAGCATGCATGTATTGGATTATTGTGTAATTGCATAAAGAGCGTGTGTTTGTGTAAGTTTGTATAATGTAAACATGTTGCACCCAAAAGTGTAAATGAAAAAGGGTGCCGAGTATACTCACAAGTTTGCAAAAGCTTTCCGATTATCCGTGAGTGGCAAGTTGTTTGAGGATGGGGAATCGAAGGTAAGGTTATACGGTGTTTATGGAGTAATTAGATTCGGGATTTCGAATTTGAGTACAAAAGTAGGTTATGCATAAAAGAATATCTAGTCTAAGTGCTCATTATTGACACTAAGTTGTATGTGATTTCATGGGTCCTAGTTTGCCCATTAGAATCGTTAACGAGAGACTTAGATTCGTAGATAAAGTAGCCTAAGTGTATGACGAATAACCATAACCCGATTATCATCATAAATTCAGCCATGGTCATATGTATATTATATATATATATATATATATATATATATATATAGTTACGATATTAATCCTAAGCTAAGTCCATCATGAGTTTCATAGATTGCCATGTAAGTCAAGCATGGAGGTTTAACCTCATTGTATGATTCACCACTACACAAATCATCACAAGGATGATTAGGAGGGTCATGAATGACAAGAAATAAACTAACTAACTAATACATTATCAAGTAGCCAAGTAAGTCTTAACCCGGGTGAACCACCACAACATGGAAAGAGTTAACTAAGTGTTGGAGGCTAGGCGGGGTTATGTTACTTTGAAACTAGAAAGCTACTTGAGTAATCAAATAAATCATCAAGTGAGGTGTGGAACAAATTAGGATAGCCAAAGCATCTAAAGTTCACACTTGTATCAAACATAAGTCTTGCCATATGAACTATGGTAGACTTATGTGACTTCAACACTTGTGGGCTGTCTTAAACCCTAAAAAAACATAAAGTTTAGAGGTTGTTTATACCTCTAAATTTGTAAGAATCAAACTCTAAGAAATCCCACAACCATAGATGGGTTTAGGAAGTTGCTAGGTATGAGATTCAAGTAGAAAAGTTAAGTTTATAGAAAGTTAACCAAAGTTTCTTCCAAACAGAGAGTTTGGACCTCAAAATGGTGTTATTCCACCTTGGTTTACCATGGTAAACCTGTGGAAACATTCTTAGAGGTGTTCCAAGCTTTGTAGAAGAAGATTTGGTGAAGAAAGTTGATGAGAAGTGAGTTTAGGCTCCCTTTTGCACTTGAAGGTTTTCTGCCTTATACTTGCAATTCCAGAGATTAAGAGAGTGATTTGAGAGTTTAGAAGTGTTAGGAAAGTGCAAAAGAGTGTTAGGGAACTTGTATTTATAGTGGTGAAGTAGGGTTTGGTGTTAATGATGCTTTAAAAACAATTAGGTGACAGTTGGAGATGAAAAATGGACCAATCCCGTACACCAAATGAACTTTCTGCGGATTCAGGGGCTAGATGCACCGCGGAGGTGAAAGGGGGTGGGGGTATGCGTACCGCGGCGCCCCTTGCTTGCCTACTTTCACTTATTGACAACTTTGGTCCTTGAAGTTTGGTGAGTTTGATGTTTTGAGGTATAACTTGTATAAAGGACATGTAATTAAGTATGAATCGAGTATTAAAGCATAAATCTAGTATTGTGAATGCATTATTTTGTATATTGCACGTACAATGAGGATTAATCACGTATTTACGACTGATTGTATGTAAAACAAGTACGGGTTTACGTAAATGATGAATATGTATCAAGTATGTGAATAATTCGAATGACAATTATGTATGAGTAATCAATGCATAATTCTTATAAAATGATCAATTTTTATTACGATCAAAGCCTCAGATTGCAATGATTTGAAACGAAATACGATTACAAGAGATTACAAGTTTCCAGAAATAGAAGTATGAAACAACTTTCTAAATAAGGAAAATTTCAAAAAGCGAGGCGTTACATTGTGGATGGTCTAAGTGATAGAAAGATAACATTTTAATTTGTTTAAAATGGTGAGTATTTAAGTTATGGAATAATGGATTTTAATATTCCCAACTATTGCTCGTTGGCCGGCAAATGTCGCAACTTTAAAAATTCCCACTGGTGGTCCCATCTATTAGCATATTGACCTCCAATGGACCCTGACTAACTTAACCCTAACGTTGTTAGAGTCCGGTCGCCGGTAGAACGTTTTTGGCAGGAAAACCCCTTGTTGGCCGGAAGACTCAACATTTTTGTCCCAAACCTCTTTGTAACCTTATTACGCACCTTTAGGAACCTTTTTCTAGTAAAAGCCCCAATTATTGAAGTCACCGGAAAACTCCTTTTTCGTCGGAAAAGTTCCTTTTGGCCGGAAAATTTAACTTTTTGGCCAGAAAACTCAACATTTTCGTCCCCAACCTCTTTGTAACCATAGATCGACCTTTAGAAACTTTTTTTCCGGCCAAAGACGTTTTCCAATAATCGGAGACTAACGTTATTAGGGTTCTGTTAGTCAGAGTCCATCGAATGCCAATATGTGAAAAAATGGGACTGCTAGTGTGAATTTTTGAAGTTGGGACCGTTGCCGGCCAATGAGCAATAGTTAGGATTATTGAAATTCATCATTCCATTTATGAATGAATTAACATTTCATTAAACTATGTTTTTTAGACGACGAGTAAAAAATTGGCATGTAATTCCAAATCTAAAAAATAATCTTGACAGAAATATAATAAAACTAGACAACTAAATACACATGTGAGTAATCAAATCCACAATCCCCATTTTTTCTATAGCTAAAGCGGAATAAGATAAATGTTTCAAAGGTAGAATAAAGGTTTCAAATGAATAAATTCGAATGGTAGATACCTCTTCATTCATATCTTATGTGCTAGGTTTCAAAGCGGTACGCGGAAGCGAACAACGCACGCGCACAACTGAGTATCAAGCAAAAAGCAAAAATACGACCCACAAGAAATAATGTAGTTCGGTTTTGATGTGAAACCTACGTCCACGACTGCAACTAGGGTTTCTCTTTATTCAACTACTCAAATATTACAATTACATGCATGGGTATATACAAAACAAAGCCGGGTTAATAAGTTAGACTAAGAACTTAAACATGTACCTAAAATAACTTAATTATAAGTTATAACCAGCCTCTTTCCTTGTTTCTTCATGTCGACCAAACAAGCCAAACAAATACTTCACAACTAATCAAACGTTTTATCCCCTTTATCATCTAGTCCAATTGTTCTCATCCAATTAATACACATATTGTGTTAGCTCTTTAATGATATGTTGTATGATATTATATGAACATGCCAAACTATAGACAATCAATTAAAACATATTATTGATGGTCAAACTATGATTAATGATGGGCATTGTGCATTATGACAACTAAAAAGCTATAGTATGATCATTTGAGTCCTAACCGGTGAAATGATTGCATTGGGTCCCTAATCTTGAATCCAGGCTAGTGGAGAGTTTTATGAAACCCATTGCGCTTACGTGAAACAACACAACCGCCGTCGCTTGATTGCTTTGGACCAAAATATCATCATTCTTCCAACTAGTAACCTTGTTTTAAAAAAATATTATTGTTATTATGAAAATACTACACATAGGTTTAATTATGTAAGATTTATTTAATGGTTAAAGTATAATAATAGTT
This sequence comes from Helianthus tuberosus, assembly GCA_030545235.1. Classification (NCBI taxonomy): domain Eukaryota; kingdom Viridiplantae; phylum Streptophyta; class Magnoliopsida; order Asterales; family Asteraceae; genus Helianthus; species Helianthus tuberosus. The sequence goes on along the minus strand of CM060383.1, from coordinate 98,469,496 downwards.
TTAATATATATGGTTAGTGGTTTTTGAGTGTTGTAAAATGATGATTAAAGTATAATAGTTTTTAAGTAGTCTAGTTCTACTTTTATAATTGTAATATAACACAAAAACTTTTGATTAATAATCTTGAATTTTTTAGAATTATGTTGGAATTTGTAAGTTTATTTACTTTTTTTTGAATTATGTGGAATTTGATAGATAATTTTGTAATGATTGTAAGTAAATATTTAATTAAAATATTAAAATAATTAACAATTGAATTATGTTAATAAATTCGATTGTGAAACCAGCTTCTACTTATCAGGAACTTATTTTTTTTTTTTTTTTTTTTTTTTTTGTATCATCTTAGAATACATATCCATGTAAATGCGTGTTTTGACCGAGACAAACATGGTTGACGAAGTTGACCTGACTAACAACAAACCTTCCTTTTCCTTCGACTAGGATAGTGACAACAACCTGATGTTCTCACAAGTTATTACGCTTCAGCCTTAAGGGTACATGGTATGGAGCTCGGGGCTAAACGGAAACACCGTCCTGCATAGCTCGTGGCCGAATTTCACCATCGATTTTTGGGGACTATCCCCCGATCACCATTTGGGTCACACACATAAACATACACATATATATAGGGGATGGATCATAAGAAAACTAGTTTAAATGAGAAAACCAAAAATCTAACTAAACAAGTCTAAAAAACATACAAATACTTTTTTTACAATTTTTTTATTAATTTTTGCTAGTTTATATATATAAAAAAATTCAAAAAAGAAAAAATTGTACTGCACATGTACAATAATACGGAAAAGTCTAAACCACTTAACTCACCCCCTACCGACACCCCCCAAAAACCTAAATTCACCCTACAAAGATTGAAGCTATCACTAAATGGAAAGTCCCTGAATCACCAAGAGAAGTAAGAAATTTTCTTGGATTGGCAAGATATTATAGACGTTTCATTCAATATTTTTTTAAAATTGTCATTCCATTAACCAAACTAACTTGCAAGTCAGTTAAGTTTGAATGGGGACCAAAACAAGAGGATGCATTTAAGGTTTTGAAGCAAAGATTAACTAATGCACCAATACTTGCCTTGCCAGAAGGAACTGAAGACTTTATAGTCTATTGTGATGCATCTAATTTAGGATTTGGATGTGTGTTGATGCAACGACAAAAGGTAATTGCTTATGCCTCCAGTCAACTTAAGAAGCATGAAGAAAATTATACAACACATGATCTAGAGTTAGGAGCAATAATTTTTGCCCTTAAGATTTGGAGACATTATCTCTACGGTAGTAAGTTCATTGTCTTCACAGATCGTAAGATTTTAAGATATGTTTTCGGGCAAAAAGAATTAAACATGAGGCAAAGACGTTGGATGAAAATCCTTAGCGATTATGATTGTGATATCCAGTACCATGCAGGAAAAGCTAACGTAGTAGCTGATGCTTTAAGTTGAAAGTATCATGAGAAGCCAAAAAGGGTACGTGCTCTCAGATTAAACCTATAGGTAGATTTAAATGAACAAGTGAAAAGGATACAAGAAACAACAATCAAGGATGATGCTGAAGGTTTTAATGGAATGCTTGAAGAATTAGAAAAAAAAAACAGATGGAATATGGAGATTCCATAAGAAAGGGATTTGGATACCTATTCAAGGGAACCTACGAAATCAAATTTTAGAAGAAGCTCATAAATCCAAGTATACAATGCATCCTAGAAGTGACAAGATGTATCAGGACGTAAGGAAAAACTTTTGGTGGATAGGATTGAAAAATGATATAGCAAATTATGTTGCTAGTGTTTAACATGTTCACAGATTAAAGTTGAACATCATAAACCTTCAGGATTACTACAGCAGTTGGAAATGTCAATTTGGAAATGAGAATTGATAACAATGGATTTTGTTACCAAATTACCCAAGACACGAAAAAGTAATGACACAATCTGGGTGATTGTAGACAGATTGACTAAATCTGCCCATTTCTTACCAATGAAAGAAACTTTTAGTATGGAACAATTAGCCAAGCTGTATGTGAATAAAATAGTTTCATTACATGGGATTCCTATATCTCTTGTGTCTGATAGAGATAGTCGTTTTACTTCTCATTTTTGGACAAGTTTCCAAAAGGCAATGGGAACCAGAATAAATTTAAGTACAACTTATCATCCTCAAACAGATGGACAAAGTGAAATGACAATCCAAACGATAGAGGATATGCTTAGAGTCTGTGTGATAGATTTCGGAGGAAGTTGGGATGAACACTTACCTTTAATATTTTCGTACAATAATAGCTACAACACAAGCATCAACGCTGCACCATTTGAAGCACTCTATGGACGAAAATGCCGAACACCAGTATGTTGGGCAGAAATAGGAGAAAAGCAATTGTCTGGTCCTGAAATTGTGCAAGAAACAACTGACAAAATTATTCAAGTCAAGGAAAGACTGAAAGCAGCACGAGACCGTCAATAGAGTTATGCAGATAACAGACGCAAACCGCTAGAATTTCAAGTTGGAAACAAGGTGCTATTAAAAGTCTCGCCATGGAAAGGAATTGTAAGATTTGGTATGAGAGGAAAGCTAAGCACAAGGTATGTTGGACCTTTTGAAATTATCAAACGAATAGGGCCAGTAGCTTATCAGCTATAGTTACCGGAAGAGATGACATGAGTACATGATGTCTTTCATGTATGTAACCTAAAGAAATGCTTAGCAGATGAATCATTGGTAATACATCTTCAAGATATAGAGGTAACTGAAAAACTTAAGTTTGTAGAGAAGCCAATACATATTGAAGATAGAAATATCAAGAATCTCAAGCACAAGAGATTAGTTCTGGTCAAAGTAAAATGGGATTCAAAGAGAGGACCATAATATACATGGGAGCTAGAATCTGAAATGCAAAGGAAGTATCCATTCCTATTTCAGTGAATCTCAAGGACGAGATTTAAAACAAGGTAGGGAGGATATAACAACCCTAAAAAATGCCCTAAAACACCCCGTAATCGAAAAACCAAACTCGCGTAACATTATTTGGTTTGAAAAATAAACAAAATAAGATTTATAAGCCTATCGCGGCCTGCGACAGACTGAAGAGAAACCCTTTGCGTGGCGCGAAGGGCTATAACTTGTCGAAAACTTCTAGTGACACGTGTCGTACAGATGGCGGACCTATACTCGTGATCAGTCAAGGCTAAACCCTAGCTAGAAGGGGTAGCAGCCCGCGACGGGCATAGCCTTAGGCTGTCGCGGGGCGTGAGGAACTCAAAAATCAGCTATAAATAGAGCAGATCAGCCAAAGTTGTAACACCCCGAAAACGGGTTTGGTAATCAAACCACGTTAATACTAAAGGACGGGTAAAGTACCGATAGTGGTAAAAGTAACCCGGTAAATATTAGGATTTAAAAAAATAAACTTAATATTAAATAAAAGTTGAACGAAAACTTTTGAGGAAATAAAAGTTTATAAACAGCCCGAGATAACGGGATTTCAAATAAACTGAGTCGTACCCGATAATATAAACCCTTATATTATAAGTTTAACGTCGGATATAAATGAGATGGAAATAACTAGGAATAAATAACCTAGTTAATCACAAGTCTTGTAGTAATGAGGAAACTTGACTAAAACACCCTAAATAAATCTTGGGAAAAAGTTAAGGGGCCAAAGTGGGACAAGTGCAAACTAATTTTTTAAGAGTGAGAGTAAAGGGAACGGAATGTTTAACCTATGAACTGAGGTCTCTATTTATAGCCAGAGAGGTGTAAGAGGATGTGGGCTGATGGGCCTTGGGCCGGAAGGCGACAACATAGCGGATATGCTCCTTGTCTCACTGGTGTCGACCGTTAGTGGCTTCTAGAAGTTCTCCAGTGGTGGCGCACCGTGAATGGAGACACGTGTCACTGTTGTGACAACCCTCATAATCACAGGTACTGTACAATTAATTAATGTTAATTATATGCTTAATGACTGTGCTTGATTACAACTGACAGTTTAAACTGCTTTATGATTTCTGCATCATACATACATAAGCATCATATTTCATACTGTCACTCCATTCTTTTTACACACAAACACTAGTGACATACTTGATGCACACAGCACAGTTAGCACACTAAGAGGTTAATTCAGAAACATGCTGACAATGCCAGCACATAGACATGCAATGTTATTATGGCCAGTATGAGCCAGGGACAAGATACTACACTAGTACGGAGTGTAGGAAGGTGAGGACCATAAAACTGCGTCACTAGGTGATAGTTATAGTGCCGGGAAGTGCCTAAAACACACTATAAATGCAGAATTCTGCATTTATTATTAAAATTCAGCATTGTATTATGCTAGTAAAGTGCAAAAATATGGCAGAATGGTCTGATATTCTTTCCTAAGTGCCGGGATAAATTGTGTTACAAATATATATATAAGACATTTTTCGGACTAGTTAAACACTTTAATGGAACGGTGTCTAACTGGACATTACCCGGGACACTAAATTTTTGACAATTACATAGTTTTATTATTTTTGGCTAGTCTTGATCCCCGTTTATCATAACACCCATTAAAAATCAACAAACTAATATATATGATCATCATACTTGAAAGCTAACTTATGTTTACAATTTACTCATAAAGTTACACCCAACCCCCCCCCCCTTTAGAACCGATTTCGGTCCCTCATGGACCCACACAAATCATCCTCCATGCCTCCAATATTTGATTAGATTATAACACATTATTTTATTAGATCTTTGCTTGTAGACATGAACATAATATTGAAGTAATCTTATAAGAAGCATGGCCTAGATCACAACCATCATTCACAAATTCACTCTCTCACTTCACTCACTCTCTCTCTCTCTTTCGGCTCCACCCCAAACCGCCACCATCACCACCACTTTCACACCACCATCTTCCATTTTTACAAGTTTCATTCAAGCATTGAAGGTGATCCATGGAGGTTGCAAGTTGAGGAGCTTCAAAGGAGCCTTGTTCTTGCTTTTTCATCATCTTTTCTCAACATTTTCTCACTAGATTCTACCCTAGCCTTGTGCTAGTAGTAAGGCTCGGTTTACTCTTGTTCATGTTTATTTTGAGTAGTTGAAAGATTATTTATGATGGGATCATGTGAAATACAAGAACACTAAAAACATAAATATAAAAGTTTAGACATAAAGTTTACTTGAAGATGTAAAATGATGAGATGATGTTGTTATAATATTGTAGTAAACATGTTGTTATTTTTATGATGAATCTTGGATGTGTGATGTTAATCACCTTATGAACCTTGTTAAATAATATCTAATAATATGATTTAACAAGATTAGGGAATGGTTGTGTATTATATAAATAACCACTTTCTAGTTAGTCATGAACTTGAAAAAGAATGATTTTCTAAAAATATAAGTGAACTAGTAGGTTGGTAATCATGTTGATTCAAGTCTTACTATAATCTTTTCTAAGTAAACCAAGTTAAAGAATCGGGTTTTAGAAAAACATGACTTCACATATACTTACATTATTTTTAGAAATAAAATAAGTATAAGAACATTTATTTACAAGAAGAGTTCAAGAAGTTAAATTTTGCAAATATTGTTTACAAGTTGTAAACTCGTAACTCGTTTAAGAAGGTGATTTTTAAAGAAATAAATACGTTTCGTAAGGTAACTAAGAATTGATTATGGGTGATTGTTGATTTTACCAAGTTACTACGCGCTTTCGAAATATATCAAGTTCATGACTAGAGTATAACGCATATATTTTTGCTCTTGGTAAAGTAAGAATTGATTATGGGTGATTGTTGATTGATTTCGAAAAGAAAATGATATGCTTAAAAGCATGGACACTCCCATTTTTAGGGGAAACTCTGACGAAATTTTCTAAAAATCCCAAAACTTAGAAAATTATTTTCTAACAAGTATTTACAAATTGTGTTAACTTTGTTTTTCGGAAGTAAACTTCGCCATAAGTTTTATTACAAAACTCCAAAATATCGGAGGTGGGTTTTCAAAAATAAAAGCGAATAAAATATATATTTTAAATATATGTTTCATGTTAACACGCTTGTGTGATTATTTGTATTTTTGGAAAATATATGTTTTGGGACATATTATTTTTTATAGATAAAATATTATATATTTTCTAAAGTGGGACTTAAAAATATATAATGTCAATCCTCTAAATCACAAAATACACATATAAATACTTGAGAAGTGTAGACACGAAATAGTTGCCTAACTATTTTTCCTAAAGACAAGAGTTAAGTTAAAATACTTATTATTATTTTGACAAGTATAATATCAAAGTAACGCAACTCCAAAACACTAAACCCTAAGCCAAGGCACGGCCCGTTCGTCTAATAGACGTTAGTACATGTAGGTCGTCACGCAGCAGATCGAGTTTGAGGTTGACGTTACAGGATACGCACTTCTGTGAGTTCATGTCCCCCTTTTCTCTTTACTGTTTTCAGTTTTATACTTCGGGGGTGAAATACATGCGACAATTATTACAGACATTTATTTACATGGTATGGTTAGCGTAGGGAGGGTTTATACTAATAGATCATGTAAGGGGTGGTCACAACACTTAAGGCCATTAATCCTCGTTGTTAGGACCTCGGGACACAAGAGTGATAGATCTATTTGGGTGTAGCGAGTCCACACCCGTGAGGCCGGGGCGGCCCATAGAGGTGACTGTGTCTTACAGCCGAAGCCCGGTAACAAATTTGCTAGGTTTGAGTTTTCCTGCACCTTCTCACACATACCAGTGGCTTTGCAACCCATTGGTGATCTCTTTTTCCTTATTGCTACATACCAGGGACTTTTATACATACTTTAAAGGTTTATACATACTCACTTTTACATGAACTCGCTCAACTTTTGTTGATTTTTCAAACTACATGTATTTCAGGAAATTAGTGGATCTGGCGAAGTGTGCAAACGTGTCCAGCTGCGTAGTGAATAATGATGTCATCCCGGTTTAGGAAGTGTGACCCTTGCATGGACGGGTTACACGGCTTTAAACCATGGGGTTTATTCAAGTCTTTTGTGGTGTCGTATGAACATGTTTTAATTATGTCATGGTTGTATGTTGTTTTATGTGTCGACTTTTAAAAACAATGATGTTGTGGTAACTTTTGAAACTTAATGAATGGATGACTATCATGTGTTTTATTTCATATAGCATTGTTATGATTGTGCTATGATATTAAGAAGTCACACCAATTAAACCCACGCTTCCGCAAAAGCCAGGGTGTGACAGCTTGGTATCAGAGCCTCGATCATAGCGAACTAGGTTTCATTCTCGAGTCTAGACTATGATCACTAGGGCTCTCACGAAAACATTTTTACATTGCATACACTAAACGTCCAGATCCAGGGTACAAAACACGTTTACAAACAAAAGGCACAAATACACTTTTCAAAAATTATAGTTCAGTCTTAGAGACTGAGGGAGGTTTAGCCTTAGAGGCTAGGGAGGTTCAGTCTTAGAGACTGAGGGGTTCAATCTTAGAGATTGGGGAGGTTTAGTCTTAGAGACTGGGAGGTTGGTCTTAGAGACCAGGGAGTTAGTCTGAGAGGCTAGGGAGTTCAGTTTGAGAGGCTGGGAGGGGTAGTCTGGGGAGACTAGGAGAATTACTTGATTGCTTTATTGTGACTTACATGTTTATTTGACTTCATGTTGATATTTGTACATGTGTGGTTGTGTTACAGACACCATGGTTTCTTCTTCCGACACAGGAGTATCAGACACAGTGGACCCCATGGCAGTTGTGTCAGACGATGAGATACCATCAGAGGGAGACGTCTACACGTCCGACACCACGAGTACAGATGACGATGATTTTCAGCCGTTCGCTCTGCCAGACATCGGAGTTGAGATTCAGCCTGCTGATGGCATTCCTGCTGGGGATCTACCTCTTGCGGTGATCCCTGCTCCCGTACCGCTTGTTGCTTTCCCCGTGGCGGATATGCCACTCGATGTCGTATCTGATGACGACATTGATCTGTTCGAGGAGGGTCCCCCTGAGGGCGACTATGAGGGCGGGGCCCCGATCGATGTTGATGCTATCCTTCCTATTGCTGAGGCCCCTGTAGAGGAGCTTCCTCTTGGTTCACCTGTTCCAGACTCGTTGGAGTCTGTGGCGTCCGCGTCCTTGCATGACCAGGGTGTGCAGCATCACTCTCCTGACACCGACCCCGACATGGCGATGTCAGCCGCACCTGGTCCGTCACACGAGTTTGAGTTTGACCATGAGATCGGTGATGATTTTGACCCAGTTTTTCCCCTTGATTTCGATCCTGATCATGAGATCGAGTTTATTCATATGGACCAGCCTTTAGAGGCGCCAGTGGCTCCCATTGATTCGTTGTTTGACATCCTTGCCGATTTTGATATGGACCTTGACGACCCTGAGCCCATCGTAGCACCAGAGCTTGTTGTTGACCATGGCCCTGTTCATGATGACGTCCTAGCCGTTGCACCGCCAGATATGGGTGCACCGCCTATTGCACCTCTTGTTGATGATATACCCATTGCTGACCTTCCCGTTGTTGCACCACCATTGGTGGATGATCCTGTTTCTGATGCACCCATTGTTGCACCTGTAGTACCTGTTTCAGCCCCTGTGCATGTTGATCATGCACCGTTCGCAACGCATGTTGACCCTCGATACGCCGACACCCTCAACGGGTGGATCGACATTGAGGACTACCCACCATATGTGCTACCAGTCACACCTCCCGTAGCACCTGTTTCTGCATCCACTGATATCCCATTGTTTCACCCACACACCACTGACGTCCACCGCACTGATCTTCCCATCACATTCCTCCAGGACATACCGCCACCTCGTCCTGGAGAGGGTTCATCGAGGCAGCCACCTGTTTTCACTCTCCCTGTGTCATCATCTTTTCCGTTTCTGTCACAGTTTCCTCATGTTGCACCACCTACTGCACCATCATTCACACCATCGGACGAGCCGTTTTTGTGGACTACGCCCCCTGTTATGCCACTATCTGACCCGTACCACCCATTTCATGTCGGGTACACTACGGAGGATATACCTGCGTTGCTGGAGCTACAGCAGGACGCACTGAGCCATCGTATTCAGGAGTTAGAGAGAGCTCCACGTCCTCCATGTCACTGTCAGACCCCCTTTGCAGCACCACACACTCCCCGTCCAGTTTCCCCTGATTCGGACATTCGTTCCATGTCATGTGAGCAGCAGATTGCATATTTGCTGTGCGTCTGTCGTGCCTTAGAGGAGGATTGGATGCTCATGCGACGCTTACTTTTCTCTCATTTCCCTCCACCTCCTCCGCCATCAGCATAGATATTTTGGTTTGATGCAGGTTAATCATTTTGGTGAGAAAGTCGCGATTGAGCCAGTACATGAAGAACTTTTGAGAGATCACACTTTTTTGTATATGATAGTTGTAGTTTGAATTGTATTTTTGAGGGTGATGTGACCCTATGATATCATTTGGATGTATAATGTACTATAAAACTTGTAAAAACAATATCGTGGTCGTGATTAATGAAAAGCTCAATGGCAACGTTCTCACTACATGCTTTGTTGAGTTATTTACTTTATGTTATAACATGTGATCTTATGTGATTGATGAATGTTATTACGTACGCATATTATTTACTTACTATGACCTGACCTATATAATCATCTTTTAGAAGATACCTCCAAGACGCGATGTACGCGTGCCTACTACCGAGGCAGAACTCCAAGGGATCATTGCCGCAGCTATAGCACAGTATGCGGCTTCCCAAGCAGGAACAAGTGGAAGTATCTCGAACAACAATGGCAATAACAACCCACCCAATGGTAATGTTAAGTCGTTTGAGACATATTACCATACATTTGGATATTTATAGCACGACCGCTAATACTATTTGTAAATTCCCACGTATGTGCAGGGTGCACCTACAAGCAATTCCTTGACTGTAAGCCCGTAAATTTCGACGGCACTGGAGGTGCTGTTGCGTTTGTTAGGTGGGCTGAAAAAACAGACTCTGTCTTAAGAATGAGCAAGTGTGCTCCCGAGCAACAGGTGACCTACATCCCAGGGCTGTTTCTGGATGGTGCCCTATCATGGTGGAATCTGCAAGTGCAAACGTTAGGAGAAGCGGCAGCTTATGCGTTAACCTGGAATGAGCTGAAAGAGCTAATGAAAAAGAAGTAATGCTCGCGTGCTGAAATACAGAAGCTAGAGACTGAGTTCTGGCATCTAAGAATGCAAGGTCCTAAGATTGCAGAATATGTTCAAAGGTTTCATGATTTGTCTCATGTAGTGCCGTATATGGTCACGCCCGAGTTTAAACGTGTTGAACGATTCATCTGGGGATTGGCACCCCAAATCATGAGTATGGTTACCACGTCCAAGCCTGCAACGATCACGGAAGCCATCGATCGCAGTGTGGCACTAACTGAGGAAGCGATTAGATTGAACAAGTTCTCAGTTACTGAACCAAAGAAGAAGGAGACTCATGTGGAGTCGTCTGGTGAAAACAAACGAAAATTTTCCAACTTCAAGCAAGGTACCAGCCATGTGAGCGAGAGGGGTGAGTCGAGCACACCGGCCAGAGCCACAACCGGTGTCGAAAACAAAGGGAAGGGTTATATGGGCACTCTGCCCAAGTGTGATACGTGCCAGTGCCATCATTCTGGCCCATGCAGATTGAGGAAGTGCGAGTCATGTGGGAAGAACGGCCACTTGAGGGAGACGTGTTGGGCCGGAACTGGTACTGGGCGTGGTGGTAATCGAGGTTATGGGAATGGTAATGGAAACCGCCCGCAAGGAAATGGCGGAAATGGAAACCGTGGAAACTTTGCGAACCAAGCTGGGAGTGGAAATCGCAACCAAAACAACACTCAAGGTGGAAATGGAAATGGTAACGGTCGGGGACCGGGATGTTTCAATTGTGGAGATGTTGGGCACTTTAAGAGGCAATGCCCAAAACTGAACCAAGCACAGGGAAGAGTCTTTAACATTGGCGCAAGGGAAGCGCGCCAGGATCCAAACGTTGTCACCGGTACGCTTCCTATAAACCAACGCTTTGCATCTGTTCTGTTTGATACTGGTGCCGATTATAGCTTCGTATCATTAGAATTTAAAAATATGCTTGGGTTAGCCGCTAATAAGTTAGACGTTCCGTACTCGATTGAATTGGCGAATGGGAAACTAGTTGAAACGGGTGAAGTCATCAGAGGATGCGTAATAGAACTGGGAGGACACAAATTTACGCTAGATCTACTGCCAGTCGAGTTGGGAAGCTTCGACGTGGTAGTAGGGATGGATTGGTTGTCAAGAAACAGAGCCGAGATCGTTTATCACGAGAATACCATTCGCATCCCGATGTCAGATGGAGAGACAATCGTAGTTCATGGAGAGAAGCGTGATACGCCTCTGAGAATCATTAGCTGTCTAAAAGCTCGAAAGTGTTTACAGAAGGGATGTGTTGCCTTCTTGGCACACATCGTGGATAAAGAAGCTACTGAGCCAAAGATCGAAGACATTCCAGTCGTAAAAGAATATCCTGAAGTCTTTCCAGAAGACTTGCTAGGATTGCCGCCACAGCGACAAGTTGAGTTTCACATTGACTTGGTTCCAGGCGCCGCGCCTGTAGCTAAGGCACCCTATAGACTTGCGCCTTCGGAAATGCAGGAGTTGTCGATACAACTTCAGGAGCTATTGGATAAAGGATTTATCAGACCAAGCTTCTCACCTTGGGGAGCTCCAGTTCTGTTCGTCAAAAAGAAGGATGGAAGTTTTCATATGTGTATAGACTACCGCAAGATTAATAATTTGACTATCAAAAACAGATATCCCTTGCCGAGGATTGATGACCTGTTTGATCAGTTGCAAGGTTCAAGTTTCTATTCAAAGATCGACCTTCGCTCAGGATATCATCAACTAAGGATACAAGAGGAAAGTATCCCGAAGACGGCCTTTAGGACTCGTTATGGACATTACGAGTTCCTGGTTATGCCGTTTGGGTTGACAAACGCACCAGCAGTATTTATGGATCTGATGAACAGAGTCTGCAAGCCATACTTGGATAAGTTTGTGATTGTGTTTATTGATGACATTCTGATCTACTCGAAGACGAAGGATGAACACGAACAGCACTTAAGAGCTATTCTAGAGCTACTTAAAAAGGAGAAGTTGTACGCTAAGTTCTCGAAGTGTGAGTTTTGGCTACGCGAAGTCCAGTTTCTTGGTCATGTCGTTAATGGAAATGGAATCCATGTGGATCCAACAAAGATCGAGGCGATCAAGAATTGGGAGACTCCAAAGACGCCAACCGAAATTCGACAGTTCTTAGGTTTGGCTGGTTATTATTGAAGGTTCATTGAGGATTTCTTTAAAATCGCTCAACCTCTGACCGCACTCACACAGAAAGACAAGAAGTTTGATTGGGGTGACAAGCAAGAAGAAGCGTTTCAGTTGTTGAAGAACAAGCTTTGTGATGCACCGATCTTATCATTACCCGAAGGAACGGACGACTTCGTGGTATATTGCGACGCTTCGCGTCAGGGATTAGGCTGTGTGTTGATGCAGCGACAGAAAGTTATAGCATATGCTTCTCGCCAGTTGAAGGTCCACAAGAAGAATTATACCACGCACGATTTGGAATTAGGCGCGGTGGTATTTGCGTTGAAAATCTGGCGACATTATTTGTATGGCACACGATGTACAATCTTCACTGATCATAAGAGCCTGCAATACATATTTGACCAAAAGGAGCTTAACATGAGGCAAAGACGCTGGGTTGAACTATTGAATTATTATGATTGCGAGATCAAGTATCACCCAGGGAAGACGAATGTGTTCGCTGATGCCCTAAGTCGAAAGGAAAGGATTAAGCCCATAAGGGTTAGGGCTTTGGAAATGATCATCCAGACAGACCTCTCTTTGCGCATTCGTGCTGCGCAGAAAGAAGCTTTGAAAGAAAGGAATATTGACGACGAGTACCTCCGTGGGATGGAGAAGCAGTTGGTACCAAATGAGGAAGGAACTTTGTGCTTTATGAAACGAATTTGGGTTCCTTTATTTGGTGGGTTGCGGAATGTTATTTTTGATGAGGCACACATGTCGCGGTACTCGATCCATCCCGGTGCGGATAAGATGTACCAAGACCTCAAGGATTTCTACTGGTGGGCTAGGATGAAAGGCGATGTTGCAGTATATGTGGGCAAATATTTAACTTGCGCCAAAGGGGAAGCCGAGTACCAGAAGCCTTCAGGCCTTCTGCAGCAACATGAAATACCCAAATGGAAATGGGAACAGATTTCCATGGACTTCATAAGGAAATTGCCAAAGACGCCCAAGGGACACGGTACAATTTGGGTAATAGTAGACCGTCTAACAAAGTCTGCACATTTCTTGTCGATCAAGGAAAAAGATAACATGAGTAAACTTGCTGAAATATACATGAGGGAGATTGTTGCACGTCATGGAGTGCCTCTCTCGATTATCTCTGATAGAGATGGGAGATTTGTATCAAGGATTTGGCAATCCTTCCAAGAAGCTTTTGGCTCGCAGTTGAATCTAAGCACTACTTTTCACCCACAAACTGATGGCCAGAGTGAGAGAACCATTCAGACATTGGAAGATATGCTGAGAGCATGTGTAATGGACCTAGGTGGTAGCTGGGACAATCACTTACCATTGGTCGAATTTTCATACAACAACAGCTACCACACCAGTATTGGGGCCGCGCCATTTGAAGCTCTTTACGGACGCAAGTGTCGATCACCGCTATGCTGGGCTGATGCGGGTGATAGACAGCTTGTTGGTCCCGAAATAGTGCAAGAGACAACAGACAAGATCTTTCAAATTCGAGAGCACATCAAGGCGGCCCGCGACAGACAGAAAGGATACGCAAACCAAAGGAGGAAACCTTTGGAGTTTCAAGTTGGGGATATGGTTTTGTTAAAGGTTTCACCCTGGAAAGGTGTGGCACGCTTTGGGAAGTGTGGGAAGTTGAATCCGCATTACATTGGCCCTTTCAGAATCCTGCAAAGGATTGGGCTTGCAGCATATAAATTGGACTTACCTGCTGAACTTAATGGCGTTCACGATACATTTCACGTATCTAACCTGAAAAAGAGTCCAACACAAGAGACAGTGATCATTCCTGCGGACGAAGTTCATATCGACGACACACTCCAATTTACCGAAGAACCCGTTGAGGTTACGGATTGGAAAGTTAACAAAACACGCAGGAGTAGTGTCAAGCTCGTCAAAGTTCGATGGAATGCACGGCACGGCCCAGAATTCACGTGGGAACGTAAGGATCGTATGAAGGCCAAGTACCCACATTTGTTCCCCAAGACCCCTGCAACTAGAAGCAGAACCTAAAATTTCGGGACGAAATTTTCTTAACGGGGGGAGAATGTGACAACCCTCACAATCACAGGTACTGTACAATTAATTAATGTTAATTATGTGCTTAATGAATGTGCTTGATTACAACTGACAGTTTAAACTGCTTTATGATTTCTGCATCATACATACATAAGCATCATATTTCATACTGTCACTCCATTCTTTTTACACACAAACATTAGTGACATACTTGATGCACACAGCACAGTTAGCACACTGAGCGGTTAATTCAGAAACATGCTGACAATGCCAGCACATAGACAGGCAATATTATTATGGCCAGTATGAGCCAGGGACAAGATACTACATTAGTACGGAGTGTAGGAAGGTGAGGACCATAAAAGTGCGTCACTAGGTGATAGTTATAGTGCCGGGAAGTGCCTAAAACACACTATAAATGCAGAATTCTGCATTTATTATTAAAATTCAGCATTGTATTATGCTAGTAAAGTGCAAAAATATGGCAGAATGGTCTGGTATGCTTTCCTAAGTGCCGGGAATAAATTGTGTTACAAATATATATATATAAAAGACATTTTTCGGAATAGTTAAATACTTTAACGGAACGGTGTCTAACCGGACAACCGGACATTACCCGGGACACTAAATTTTTGACAATTACATAGTTTTATTATTTTTGGCTAGTCTTGATCCCCGTTTATCATAACACCCATTAAAAATCAACAAACTAATATATATGATCATCATACTTGAAAGCTAACTTATGTTTACAATTTAGTCACAAAGTTACACCTAACCCCCCCCCCCCCTAGAACCGATTTCGGTCCCTCGTGGACGCACACAAATCATCCTCCATGCCTCCAATATTTGATTAGATTATAACACATTATTTTATTAGATCTTTGCTTGTAGAAATGAACATAATATTGAAGTAATATTATAAGAAGCATGGCCTAGATCACAACCATCATTCACAAATTCACTCTCTCACTTCACTCACTCTCTCTCTCTCTCTTTTGGCTCCACCCCAAACTGCCACCATCACCACCACTTTCACACCACCATCTTCCATTTTTACAAGTTTCATTCAAACATTGAAGGTGATCCATGGAGGTTACAAGTTGAGGAGCTTCAAAGGAGCCTTGTTCTTGTTTTTTCATCATCTTTTCTCAACATTTTCTCACTAGATTCTACCCTAGCCTTGTGCTAGTAGTAAGGCTCGGTTTACTCTTGTTCATGTTTATTTTGAGTAGTTGAAAGATTATTTATGATGGGATCATGTGAAATACAAGAACACTAAAAACATAAATATAAAAGTTTAGACATAAAGTTTACTTGAAGATGTAAAATGATGAGATGATGTTGTTATAATATTGTAGTAAACATGTTGTTATTTTTATGATGAATCTTGGATGTGTGATGTTAATCACCTTATGAACCTTGTTAAATAATATCTAATAATATGATTTAACAAGATTAGGGAATGGTTGTGTATTATATAAATAACCACTTTCTAGTTAGTCATGAACTTGAAAAAGAATGATTTTCTAAAAATATAAGTGAACTAATAGGTTGGTAATCATGTTGATTCAAGTCTTACTTGAATCTTTTCTAAGTAAACCAAGTTAAAGAATCGGGTTTTAGAAAAACATGACTTCACATATACTTACATTATTTTTAGAAATAAAATAAGTATAAGAACATTTATTTATAAGAAGAGTTCAAGAAGTTAAATTTTGCAAATATTGTTTACAAGTTGTAAACTCGTAACTCGTTTAAGAAGGTGATTTTTAAAGAAATAAATACGTTTCGAAAGGTAACTAAGTCCACTAAAAGTCTTACCAAGTTACTACGCGCTTTCGAAATATATCAAGTTCATGACTAGAGTATAACGCATTTATTTTTGCTCTTGGAAAAGTAAGAATTGATTATGGGTGATTGTTGATTGATTTCGAAAAGAAAATGATATGCTTAAAAGCATGGACACTCCCGTTTTTAGGAGAAACTCTGGCAAAATTTTCTAAAAATCCCAAGACTTAGAAAATTATTTTCTAACAAGTATTTACAAACTGTGTTAACTTTGTTTTTCGGAAGTAAACTTCGCCATAATTTTTATTACAAAACTCCAAAATATCGGAGGTGGGTTTTCGAAAATAAAAGCGAATAAAATATATATTTTAAATATATGTTTCATGTTAACACGCTTGTGTGATTATTTGTATTTTTGGAAAAATATATGTTTTGGGATATATTATTTTTTATAGATAAAATATTATATATTTTCTAAAGTGGGACTTAAAAATAGATAATGTCAATCCTCTAAATCACAAAATACACATATAAATACTTGAGAAGTGTAGACACGAAATAGTTGCCTAACTATTTTTCCTAAAGACAAGAGTTAAGTTAAAATACTTATTATTATTTTGACAAGTATAATATCAAAGTAACGCAACTACAAAACACTAAACCCTAAGCCAAGGCACGGCCCGTTCGTCTAATAGACGTTAGTACGTGTTGGTCGTCACGCAGCAGATCGAGTTTGAGGTTGACGTTACAGGATACGCACTTCTGTGAGTTCATGTCCCCCTTTTCTCTTTACTCTTTTCAGTTTTATACTTCGGGGGCGAAATACATGCGACAATTATTACAGACATTTATTTACATGGTATGGTTAGCGTAGGGAGGGTTTATACTACTAGATCATGTGAGGGGTGGGCACAACACTTAAGGCCATTAATCCTCGTTGTTAGGACCGAGGGACACAAGAGTGATAGATCTATTTGGGTGTAGCGAGCCCACACCCGTGAGGCCGGGGCGGCCCATAGAGGTGACTGTGTCTTACAGCCGAAGCCCGGTAACAAATTTGCTAGGTTTGAGTTTTCCTGCACCTTCTCACACATACCAGTGACTTTGCAACCCATTGGTGATCTCTTTTTCCTTATTGCTACATACCAGGGACTTTTATACATACTTTAAAGGTTTATACATACTCACTTTTACATGAACTCGCTCAACTTTTGTTGATTTTTCAAACTACATGTATTTCAGGAAATTAGTGGATCTGGGGAAGTGTGCTAACGTGTCCAGCTACGTAGTGAATAATGATGTCATCCCGGTTTAGGAAGTGTGACCCTTGCCTGGACGGGTTACACGACTTTAAACCATGGGGTTTATTCAAGTCTTTTGTGGTGTCGTATGAACATGTTTTAATTATGTAATGGTTGTATGTTGTTTTATGTGTCGACTTTTAAAAACAATGATGTTGTGGTAACTTTTGAAACTTAATGAATGGATGACTATCATGTGTTTTATTTCATATAGCATTGTTATGATTGTGCTATGATATTAAGAAGTCACACCAATTAAACCCACGCTTCCGCAAAAGCCAGGGTGTGATAGCTGTTGTCGGCCTTGTCATCCTTCTGCCATCAGCAGGTAGGTGGAGATCGTGGGGCAGGTGTCTCTGCCCTGTGATTGGTGCCACGTAGGCGTCCTTAGGTACCCTTTGTCTCCTGCACGTCAGACTATCGTGGAGCATGATTGAGTAGAGCCTGGAGGATGCGGATTGGCTCTTTTCATCTGCCACTTGTACATTTGTACCTTCTGAAGTGGTCATGCGCTAAAGCTTCTATGCGACCCTTGCTGAGCACGGAACTAGCCCGCGTAGGATTTTAGGTGCTGAAGACTCTTATCAGAATGCTAAGTGTTGATTTTAATGCTATTTCTTGTTTAGACTTCACGCGAGGTCAGTCCTTGTTGAAGTAACCCGCACGAGGTTGAGATTGAAGATCTTGCTGATTTAGGAGTATGGTCCTACGCGCGACCTGGAGGAAGGTCTGCGCGGCTTTTTGGGACCATACCCCTTCAAGCCCCCCCAGTCCAGTGCTGCACCATGCGCGAAGTGAGTGGTTGGAGCTCTGGACTTAGAAAGAAGAAGTGCTAATGATTGAAAATGCTTGCTTGATTTTTGTAGACGGCGCGCGTGTAATTGCTTGTTGGTTACTATGGCGCGACTACCAGATTTGGATCAAGGTGATTGTTAGGCCCTAAAGTGTGAGACTGACGCATCAAATTAACACAACGGGTTATGGTTACGAGCTGGGCCATACCGGGTTAGTTTATATTAGGTTTTGGACATTTATAGGTCACTTGGGCCAAGCTTTAGGCCATGTGGGCCAAGCAGGCCCAAGGGGAGCCCATGTAGGGAAGTGGGCTTTAGCATGTATATAAACAAGTTTCTAACTTGTTTTTAGGTTTGAACTTCTTGGAACCTCCTAGTTACAGAAATTCTAGAGAAACAGAGAGTGGGAGGCGATTTGGTTGTGAGCACTTGTACTAGACGATTTTGCTTTGATAGTAATAGAATCGTGTGCAAGTGTTGAAAGTGATTCGGTGTGTTCTTCGTATTCGGTTCGTATTTCATATTTTTGTGTTTTTCTTGAATCTCACCAAGTTTGGATTCCGCACAAACTTGGTGATTGTTTGATATCATTTAAAGATCCGGTTTCACGGGACTTACAAGTGGTATCAGAGCCAAAGAACCTATTCTAGGCTCGGTGTGATATCAAAGATTCAAGATTTTCGTTGTTTTTGGTTCGGTATTCATCGCGTTCTTCATTGTGTTCATCAATTTTGTGTGAAAATTGTCATATTTCGCTATTTTGATCTTTTGAGGAGGTGTTTAATATTTAAAAAAAAAAAAAAATCTTTTGTTTGTTTTTTTTAAGATTTCGAAAGTCAATATTTGATTTCCAATCCAAAACTTTCGGAGATTTGTTAGCTTGATAATTTTGGTGAGATTGAGATTTCCGTATATTATTTTTGATTTACAACAGATCATCATCATTATCTCAATCTTCAAATTGTTCACAGTTGTCATTTTGGTTTCGAGTCACCATTTGAGTCGCAACAGAGGTTTCGAGTCCACCTCACACCTTCTCCGACTCGCAACCACAGTTACAAGTCCACACGTTCATCATATTCATTATCATTCCGACTCAACAGTTTCGAGTCACCACATCTCCTGTCGCAATCTCCATTTCGACTCCGCCGTTCCGACTCGCAACCTCCATCAACAATTCAGTCTCGAGTGGATTAGTCGCAATCACGGTCTCGACTCGCAACCGGATTCACAGTCTCGACTAATCACGTTTCACGGTTCCGAGTCGCAACCACGGTTCCGAGTCGCAACCGAGTTTCGAGTTCCAGTGGCAATCATCATCATCAATATCTTGAACAGTGGTCTCGACTCATCACTAGTCGCAATCAGAACTCAGATCTCGAGTCTCTTCCGAGTCGCAACCACCTTTCACAAGGTCTCGAGTTGTCTTCACAGCAGTCTCGAGTCGCAACCTACATTCAACATCGTCATCCTTCATCTCCGTCATCATTACGTCATAACCATCATCGGATACCTTCTCCGATCACCGAAACCTGCAACAAATTACCTCCATTGTTTCAAGTCCCAGAGGTTTCAATTCTTCTCCGACCATCACCTTCATCATCATCATCTCCGGTTTCACTTCCATCACCTCCGTTTAACTTCCGACGACCTGCCTTCATCACCAACCAGTTGCATCCATAACTACCTCATCACAACCTGCATCTGTTCATCACTTTCACTCACTTACCTCGGCTCACCGTACAACTCTTTGTCTTGTCTCGACTCACCGTACAACCTGCAACTTCATCTTCTCCGGTCTAACTTCTCCGAACACTCGTCATCTAATCCTCGTTCATCTGTCCTCTCCGTTCATCTTCATCATCACACTGTTACCGTTACCCCTACGTCTCCGAGTCACATCATCTTCGTAAAACCTGTTACCTTCGTATCACCTTCACCACTCTCCATCTTCATAGACAACCGTCGTCACCGTATCGTGAACTCCGGCAAATATCATCTTCATCGACAGACAGTGATGTTTGATTTAGTTGTAATAATTAATCTTTAATATTAATTAATAATAATAATAATAATCAAATCATTTAGCCATCATTACCTAATCATTAGTTGTTTATAACAATAATAATAAGTATTTTTACTTAAAAAAAAAAAAAAAAAAGGGAGTTTATTTATTAAAAAAAGGAGGTTTGTTTGTTTGGTTGTGTCAAGTTTTGACAGGGTTTTGAGGTGCAGTTCAGAAAGCGGGTTCAATCGCGTGCAAAGGGTTTGAGTTAGCGAGTACACGGGTTCTCGTTTGGTTTGTGTTTTGAGGAGAAGAACAAAAGCATCAACCACCCACTGAAATTATGGCATTCGTGTTTCACAAACCAGTGGCTCAAGAAATTACCAGAGAAGAGATACTTTCTGTCTTTTGCACTCCTGAATGTAGAGAAAGGGTTGAGGCTTATCATATACACAATGCTAAGCTAATTCAAGATTATCAGGATATAAAAAATAAAAATTTCACATTATCGAAAAATGAAAAACTTTATAAAGAAAAGATTGAAGCTCAGCGAAAAGACATCATCAAACTCAAAGATGATGTAAGTGTAAAAACAGCTCACTTTCTAGAAGCTCAGGAGAAAGTATGTATTTTGACTAAGGAACTGGAAGATATCAGAGATAGATATCAAATAAATGAGCTAAACATAAAGAAATTTGATTCTTCCAGTAAATTAGTCAAAAATTTGTGTGATCAACAGCTCGCATACAAGGAAAAGAAAGGGTATGGTTTGGGTTTTAATAAGGCTCCTCCTCCTTATAATGACAATTATACTTATTTACCTATGACTGAGGAGGAGATGATAAATGAAAGTCAAATGACTTATGGTCCCAAAAACAATAAGTCATCATTTAATGGCAAACCAGTTGAGAAACAGAAGTCTGCTCCAATAAATTTTGTTTCCAAAGGCTCAATTGATCCTAACGTTTCATCTTCATGTGCAGATGATAGTTCTGAAGTAAAGTGTGGAGATGTTCATGGGAGTGAACCAGTCGTTATTTCAAATATTTCTGAACCTTATCTTGAACCTTATTCTGAACCAACTGAATCTGACCTTGCTTTTAGTCGTTCTTTGTTTGCGTCATTTTCTGCTTATGTTTCGTCTTTTGAGCCTGATGTTTTGGGCAAAACTGATAATGTTTGTGTTGAACCTTTGAACAATAAGTCTGGTGATGAATCTTCTTCAGTTAATGATTGTGATTGTGATGTTTCTAACTCTTCAGTTGATGATTGTGTTACAGGTGAGGTCCCTCAGGATACATTCAGTGAAACCACTGAAACTTCTTCTCAAGAAAATCAAGAATGTCCTGATTCATCTTCTGAATCGGTCTCAGTGGACGTCCCTAATGTTGAATCTAGTGGGACCCCATTGGAAACCGTGGATGAAAGCAAACCTAAATCGGATTCACATGATACATGTGTTGACGAAACATGTGTTGATGAAATTTCAACTTGTTCTAAAATTAAAACTGAATCTGAATCTATTAAAGAAGAAAAAGGAGTTGAAATAAATGAACAGTCACCGAAAAATGTTTCTGAAAATAAAGATAAACCTGAAACACCGGTTTTTCAAAATGATCAAGATAAAAGTGAGAAGGATGAATCTCATCATCCGTCTACATCTCATGCTTGTGCTAGTTCTGATCAGCAGGTACAGAAGAACTCAGAAAAGGCACATGGAACACAAGCAACGCAAGCTCGGTCATCTAGACCCACCAGATCAGCTAATGCTGCTAGCTATCAGAATCTCCATACTTTGAAACGACAGACATGTTTCAACTGTGGAATTCCTGGACACATTGCTAGAAATTGTGTTCATCGTCCAAAAGTGCAGCAAAATGCCTATACTCACTCTTGTGCTGATGTTTGTGAGCCGGTTCACAACACGCAAAAGGAGCCAAAACGAGCAGATCAAAATCGAGGGTATAAGAACTCTGCTCATCAAGGACAAGGCAGCAATAATCCTCATAAGGCTCGTGACAAGGTGAATGAAAGATCCAATCAGGGAGAAAAGACGAAGAATGGTGCTCATAGCAACAAGAGTTCTGCAAACAGCAAATATAAGCACCCAAATTCGTCTTCGTCTGAAAGTCATGTGCAGGCGCATCCAACACGAAGAGGACCGGTTTGTCCTTCAGGGTCTGCAAGAGCAAATCCAGCTGATCAGAATGCTTTCTACATGAAGAGACAAACATGCTTCAATTGCGGCATTGCTGGTCACATAGCTCGGAACTGCACACATCGTCCCTACGTACCATATTATATGCAAAATCGGAAGGTTACACCAAAGGATAACTACCATTCCAAGCCGATGAAGGTATCATCACCTAAGGCAATGAAGAATGTGAATCCCAAGGTTAAACCTTCTGATGGGGATTGGAACGCTGCCAAAAACAAACGCAAAGCTTTTCAGGAACAAAAATGTGCTTCTAAAACTAATAAGCCTGAATTAGCTAAAGTTGCTCAACCGAAGGCAACAAACATGTTTGTTAAACCGAAACAGATTTGGAAACCCAAATCCAAAGCAGCAACGTCTCCAATCCTTGAAACAAAAGGGGACTTGTGTTTAAAAGAAGTGTCTTATTTTGATGCTTCAGGAAATCCCAGGACCACGATGGCCTGGGTACCCATGTCTTACTAATCTCCTTAATTTTCAGGAACAACTAAGGAGGAGCTGTTGACAATCTCTGGAATGTTGATAGCGGTTGTTCCAGAGATAAAAACGGGTAACATTTCACTGTTGCAAAAAGTTCAAATTTTTTTTACAGATGATATGTTTCCTTTGGAGGAGATTAACGAAGTAAGAAATGATCAGCAAAAGGTACCGTTTAAATTCAGTACTTTGATTTGAATTTGATTAGTCTTCAATCTAATGACGGAACGGTTAAGCAAAAATATTTTTCTCTTTTTCTTAGTTTATAACTTTGTACATATTGTGTCCTTTCTCTAGTAAATGGTAAATTTGCGCAAAAATACAAGATTTATGCACAAATTTAGGGGGGGAGAGGAACATATAGATAGATATAGAGTTTAGGAGGAGAAAACTCAGAAAATACAAAAAGAGTTTGCTGTAAATATGTATTGTTTTAGGGGGAGAAAATGAGAAAAATACAAAAACATTAGAAAAATGAAAAAGCCAAAAAGAAAAATTGCATGATATGGGAAGTGAAATAATTGTTCGTGTTAAAGGGTTTTGTCTAACACATGTAAGGTGCCATAGCTGAAAAGACTAGGATCTACTGCGATATGTCGATAGGCTTGACGCTCAACATGATAAAAGATACTAAGTGATATAAACATAACGAACTATGTACCATGTGGGTAACATACCAACGGCGTATGATTTTATGGTCTTAAATCTTGCGTTGATAGATAGCCAACATCTGAGGTTTCGGGTTTTTATATTGTTGTATCATCCGGGGATATCTTGGCTGTTCTTCTGTTCAGAACTAAAATTGTACATGAACCCAGGAAAGAAAGTCACTTGGAATTAGCTCATTTCTATTTGAATGTCTGTATGTTGTCCCGATACACACAATTTTGATCTGATTCTGAAATCTTCTCTGAAAAAGTCGTGTACCTCCTCTGCTGCATCCAGATATATGCTGACCTGGAGGTGCTAGGCAACGTCAGCTTCTGCTGCATCCAGATACATGCTGACCTAGCTGTACGTTGTCGCTCTGTAGATCAATTATACACCCGAAAGAGGCCCTCAAGTGCCCAAAAGAAACCCAAGAAACCTATATCAAACTGAGAAAAACTCATTTGATCTGTATATTATACCATCTCTGCAAAAGATCTATTCTGTTCTCTTCTCAACCTATTCCCAGTTAAGATTTCAGAAATCTGGATTGGACTTGTGAAATATGTGGTAGGGAAGATACTTGCATGATAGAGTGTGCTGTATATATTTCCAGGATTTGATTAGTATTTATTTGGGTGTTCATTGTTAAGAAATCAAAACATGATAAAACAGATTATATGCAGACCTAGACACAGTCAGGATATCTTAAAGGATGACATCAGTATACTCACCTGCTACGATGAATCGTTGTGCTTACCTTGATCGCTGGGGTATGCCTTGGAATGGGACACACGGGTATAATAGTATAATATTGCCTTAAGCATATCACGAAGTTGAAAAATTGAAAGTTGAGCGTTAAAGTTTAAGTGGACAAACATATTGGCAATCGCATAGACCAGTTTGATTAGGCTCGTACTGAAAAGTGTTCCTTAGTCTGCCTGAGAACGAATTTTGATCCCATTGCAATTGTAATTGTATATTATGGTAGTTGTTTATATTTTGAGTTCTTATTTGTTTCTTGCTCTTAAAATTTTAAAAAATAAAGAATTTAAATTGTGAAATTTCATGTACCTAGTGTTCATATGGTACTCTCCCTGTTGCATAAGAAATGTTTGCTTATAAGTTTGTGAGTATGTGCAGAACTTGATTTCAATCAAGAACAGGGGTTGATGAAGACTGAGATGCTGTTAGTTGCTGAAGAAGCCTGAAGCAGCACAACAACAAGATGTACCTGAGTCAGAAGAATCGGATACGAATTGCCGTCTGACAGTGATAGTGCATTTGAAGAAGTACCGTGAACCTGCTTGAAAGACAAAGACTGAAGAAGAAAAGAGCTGCTGAGAATCCTCCTCTCACATTCTTTTTGACAAAGATATTTCAAGCAAAGCTGATCGAGATCCTGATATGAAGCTAACCACAAGAGCTGAAGAAAGAGACCCAGTGCTGAGAGTTCAGAAGTCAAGAACTTCCACAACATCTGCAGCATAGAGACAACCATAGACTTCGTTGAAGACGTTGCTGAATTCATGTTATGAAGACAATTTGATGGCATCAGTCTAGGGGGAGATTGTTAGGCCCTAAAGTGTGAGACTGACGCATCAAATTAACACAACGGGTTATGGTTACGAGCTGGGCCATACCGGGTTAGTTTATATTAGGTTTTGGACATTTATAGGTCACTTGGGCCAAGCTTTAGGCCATGTGGGCCAAGCAGGCCCAAGGGGAGCCCATGTAGGGAAGTGGGCTTTAGCATGTATATAAACAAGTTTCTAACTTGTTTTTAGGTTTGAACTTCTTGGAACCTCCTAGTTACAGAAATTCTAGAGAAACAGAGAGTGGGAGGCGATTTGGTTGTGAGCACTTGTACTAGACGATTTTGCTTTGATAGTAATAGAATCGTGTGCAAGTGTTGAAAGTGATTCGGTGTGTTCTTCGTATTCGGTTCGTATTTCATATTTTTGTGTTTTTCTTGAATCTCACCAAGTTTGGATTCCGCACAAACTTGGTGATTGTTTGATATCATTTAAAGATCCGGTTTCACGGGACTTACAGTGATTCACTGCCTTTGGGTGCAGGCACGCAGGGTTATCGAGTCATTGTTAATGTTGCACGACCTTAGTAGCTTCTGCATGAAGTTTGTAGTAAACTTTGGGCGGTAAAACCCTCGAAATTTGAATTCTGACGGGTTGATGCAAATTTCGTTGATGGCGACGTTTGAGTTGACTGCTGACACGGCTGTCATCAAGTTGTCTCTGACGGTTCGGCTTTCCGTCAGGAGAGTGAGGCCCACGCGCGCGTGGTAATTGCCACTCCGAGAAATCCGCCTTACGTGGCGTTTTCTGATTGGTCACGTGCGCGGTGATCCTGGCACGTTTACCCATCGCATTAAATGCGATGGGTATATATATCCGATAAGGGGTGAAGGCAATTCACATTTTCCTCTTCTGCTGCCATATTTTCCTTCTCTCTTTTCAAATACTCTTTGAATCTTCAAAACTTTAAAGAATACTAGCAGATCTTCAAGTATCTTGAGAAGATATTCAAACTTTCTGCTTTATCATCAATGGCTGAAGAACATCAAAAAGAATATCCCGGTGAGGAGGGCCCACTTCGTGTCCTGAAGTGGGATCTAGGGTTATTTGAGCAGATCACCAGGGGTTTCCGGTTTCCACCGGAGTGGGATGTCAGATATCCCGGTCAACATCAGACCGCTGCAGACGCACCGCCGGGATATATTACACTCTTCGAAGACTTCTTTTTACAGGGAAACTTCCGGTTGCCGGCGACGAACTTCATGGCTCATATACTGCAGCATTATGGGTTTCATATTTCACAAATGAGTCCACCAGGGATGGTGAGAGTTCGACACTTTGAATTTCTCTGTCGATCTCATGATGTCGAACCGACGGTTGAGAGATTTAGGACATTCTACCAGCTAATCCGGAATATGGGCTTCTATTTTTTCGGCAACCGAGGAGGCGCTAAAAAGATCTTGTTGAATCCTCCGAAGAGTTTCCATGATTGGAAACATAAGTTTTTCTATATTCACGAGGAGGTGATACCTATTGCCATGACTTTCCAACCATTTGTGACTATGAAGCCCAAGAATTTCCCTTCTTCCATACCAAAAGAACATTTGGCAGGATTCAACTTCATGTTCACACTTCTCAATGAGTTGAACGTTTTCTCAATGTCTTTTAACATTTGGTCCTCCTCGGGACTCTTGATTACCAGATCATCGATGTAAACCTCGATGTGTTTTCCGATATCTTCAGCGAAGATTTTATCCATCAGGCGCTGATATGTTGCGCCGGCATTCTTGAGGCCGAACGGCATCTTTGTATAGCAGAAAATCCCAAGATCAGTGCGAAAAGCTGTCTTGTCTTCGTCTTCAAGCTTCATTTGAACCTAATGATACCCCTTGTAACAATCCAAGAAGCATTTCCATCTGTATGGTGCGAGAGAGTCTATCTTCTTGTCGATTTCAGGCAAGGAGTAGCAATCTTTGGGGCATGCCTTGTTGAGGTCGGTATAATCGACGCACATTCTCCATCCTCCGTTTGATTCTCCACCATTACGGGGTTTGCCACCCAACTCTGATAGCGCACCTCCCTCAAGATTCCTGCCTTCAGCAGCTCACATACCTGTTCATTCATTGCTTTAGTCTTGTCTGCCCCTAAGTTGCGCCTTCTTTGCACTTTTGGCTCAACAGAGGGGTAAGTGTTTAGACAATGTTCAGTGATGTCGCGCGGGACACCGGTCATGTCAGCCGGAGTCCAGGCGAAGATATCCATATTCCTGAACAAGAGTTATTTGAGATGCGTTCTGATGTTTGGTGAGATTGTGTGGCCTATCGTCACCGTTTGCTCTGGGTACTTGCGGTTTAAAACCCACTTTTCTGGTTCGGTTGTTGAAACCTTTGGTCCTTTGGTTGGGCGCATCTCTTCTGCTGACATTACTTCCTTCTTTGCATAGATAATTGCCACCCCCGTCTCAGTTGGAAACCCGATGGCTGAGTAGGGTGTGGAAGTTACCATGTTTAATTCACATTGGGTTTCTCTCCCAATCAACACATCATGTCTCGATTTGATAGGCATCACCATGAAGTTCACAATTGTGGTTCTTGAATGTTTCCCGTCAGATAGCGTGATGGGGAAACTGATTTGGCCTAGTGGGAAGACCATTTCGTTGCAGAATCCCGATAGAGGGTAATCGACTGGCTCAAGTCTCGCTTTATCTTCATCGTCAAACTGATTAAAGCATTGCTCGTAGATGATATCTGTCGTGCTTCCCGGATCAATGAATACATATTCTGTTTCATAATGGCCAATAATACCGGTAATGACGACGGGGCGCGTAACGCGTGGACCCCCGCGTACTACCGGGAAGATGACTTGTTGCTCTTGCCAAGATGGTTCGTACGAGCGCTTGCATTTTTCTCTTGCGCTGTATCTTGGTTCGTTGACCATATGCGTCTCCAAGCGCCAGACTATCTTATGATTTCCTTCGTCATGGCGCTGGATCTGACGCGTTTCTTTGCGCACGTTTTTCACCAAGTGGCCTAACTTTCCACTCTTTAGTGCTTTCTCGATCTCTTGACGTAAGCTGATACAGTCATCTGTGAGATGGCCTGTATCCTTGTGGAAATCGCAGTACAGGTTCGGGTCTTGCCCCTTCTTGTTTGTCATAGGCCTTGGAGGCTTGAAGTCATGGTTCTCCGTCATTAGCACCTCCTTTGGTGTTTTTATGAGCGGAGTCCAGTGTTTTTCTCAGTTATCATCCCTGACTGCTTTTCGGTACCCAATTCTGTCCATTGTCTCTCGCGCGTCTTCTCTGTAGCGCGGTCTTCATAACCCCTTGCTTTTCCGGACTTCCAGTACTGACCTTTGTTTTTGTTGCGCCTGTTGCTGTCGCGCGATCCTCCCTTTGAGAAACGATCTTCGGTATAAGAGTTCTTGTTACCGGCCAACGACTCTTCAGTTTATGCAACTATTTTCGCAGCCTCCATGAGCTTATCCCATTCTTTGGGCATTCCATCTTTTCCGGTGATAGTTCTGATGAGACTATCACAGCGATGGCCTTCTTAAAATGAGCGCGCATGAGTTGCTCACTTACGCCACCAATTTCCAAGCACTCCTTGTTGAAGTGAGTGACGAAATCTTCCAACCCTTCGTTCTCTATGCGCCAAATGTCTGTTACCTCGGCTGTGTCGCGCTGGTAACGTCTTTGCTGACTGAAGTGGTTCACAAACTATGTTCTGAAATCAACCCACGACTTGATCTTTCCTGGAGGGAGGCTGTCAAACCAGGCACGAGCAGCTCCTGTGAAAGTTTGGATAAACAGGTGGCACCACATGGGCATGTTCCATCCTCCCATGCAACCAACACTTGTGAATACTCTGACGTGATCATCCGGATCAGTCAGCCCATTAAACTTTCCAACTGTGGGAGGCAATTTTTCACTTGATAATGGCGCTAGAGCGATCTTTGGGATGAACTTTGAATGTTCTGCAGCTTCAGCTGGTCGATAGGAGAGGCGAAAGTCTCGCTCTGCCTCTTCGCTGTATCCTACGTGTTGCCTTGGTTTGTAATACTCGTGATTCTTCTGTAAGCGGTTGAAGACTGAAGACCCTTCGTCATCTTACCAAGTTGGGTCGTCTGGATCTGTGTCATTCCACTCATTATTCATATTGCGCGGAGTGAGCCGGCTACGAACTGGACCTCTTTGGATATTTGACGGGTAGTCATAATAGCTTTCTGTCTCTCCCCGTGTGTCGCGCGTGTCATGCATGCTCGGTCGTCTCTAAGGAGGAGGCCTGTTGATTATTCCTTGGAGGTTTTGGTGTGGGGGTATCTGGCGCGCCCCCTGGCTCGGACCCAAAGGTGTGACTAAAGATGGTTCTGCTTGCAAAACCGTTTGCTGTGCACTCAAAGACTGGTATGCAGCATTGATGGTAACGATTTGTTTGGCATACCAAGAGGATGGAGTTTCGCCTTCTGGTAGACCTAATAGCACCGAAATGTGCTGAGGTGGAGCTGGATTTGATGGTCCAGCACCATTGTTTCCCGGGGTTACCGTCTGGGTGATGCGAGTGATGCTCGCGCGGGGTCCCCCGGTGTTGGTTACTTCGATTTAACTGATTTCTTCTACATGTTAGACTTGGACGTTTTGATTGTCCTCCCCCAACAGTGCATTAGAGTTTGTTCCAAAACCAAAATCAGGAGTGATTCCTTGACCAGCCATGGTCGAAGGAAAAACAAGTTAAGACAACTCAGAAAAAGAAGATGAGAGTGATTTGCAAAAAACCGGTGGGCGCCAATGAAGAAACACGTAACTAATTTTATTGTTAATTAGTTTGGTTTATGCTTCAACCACAAGGGTTAATCTTCTTTGGATTCCTGAGCTCCTTAATGACCGACTAATCCTGCAAAACAGAACACCGTCAGCTCGTTAAGAGGGGAATATGGGGGTTTCCCTCTTAACCAGACTCCGGCGTGAGAATAAGCGACTGCTTTGAAGAGGTAAGGAAGTATTAAGAGTGAGAGTAAAGGGAACGGAATGTTTAACCTGTGAACTGAGGTCTTAATACCATAGCACATATCATAGTATGCATGCTAGACATAATGTCACACCCTGGCTTTGCCGAAGCGTGGGTTTATTTTGGTGTGACCTCTTAATACCATAGCACATATCATAACCATGCTATATGAAAATAAAACCATGATGTTCATCCATTAGGTAAGTTTTAAAAGTAAACACGACAACATTGTTTAAAAGTCGATACGTGAAACAAAATACAACCACAACATACTTAGAACTTGTTCTCAAGACACAACTAGAAGACATGAATAGAAACACAGTTTAAGACTTGTGACCCGTCCAGGCAAAGATCACATTTCCTAAACTCGGATGACATCACTACTCCTACGCAGCTTAACACTCTTGCATACTTGGCCAGATCCATTAATTTCCTGAAATACATGTAAGTTGAAAAATCAACATAAAGTTGAGCGAGTTCATGTAAAAGTGAGTATGTAAAACCTTTGTAATATGTCAGTATGTATGAAAATCCCTGGTATGTAGCAGTTAAGGAAAAAAAAAAGAGATCACCATTGGGTTGCAAAGCCAATGATATGTGTGAAGTGCTGTAGGAAGACTCAAACCTAGCATATTTTTACGTCGGGCTCAAAGTCACCCCGAGGTCCGTACAGTGGGCCTGGAGTTGGGCTTGCTACACCCAGATAGATCTACCGCTAATGACCCTCGGTCCTACAATGAGGATTAATGGCCTCTAGTTCCAGCCTACCCACTCACATGATCTAAGTAGTAAACCCTCCTTAAGCTAACCATACCATGTATAAAAGTATCCGTAATTACTGTAACATGTATTCCACCCCCGAAGTATAAAAACTAAAAACGGTTAAGAGAAAAGGGGGACATGAACTCACTGAAGTGCGTATCCAGAAACGTCAATCTCCAACTCTATCTGCTGCGTGACGACCTACACGTACTAATTCCTATTAGACAGATGGCCGTGCCTTGGTTTAAGGTTTAACGTTTTGTTGGAGAAATAGTTAGGTAACTATTCCGTATTCACACTTCTTATTTATTTTAAGTGTATTCCTTCCCAAGGATGGGGGTTTTAATACATGTTTGCTTTATAATTCCGAAAATATATTTTAAGTCTCACTTGAAAAATATATTTTAATCACTTGTCTAAAATATTTTTAACTCTCAAAATATACATATTTTTCCCAAAAATATTATATTTTACTTCATACCATTTCCAAAATAATACTTTATCAAAATACACATTTAAGAGTATTTTCCAAAAATACATAAGTTACATTTTAAAGTTCGCGTTGTAATAACAATACCGGTGTAACTTAAATATTTATTTATGATAGCGTTGGTATTATTTTGGAGTCGAAACTTCCTAATATTTACAAGTTATATTATTTTTTATCCTAAAAATAATACATCTAGTTCACAAAATAATCACATAATCACACAAGCGTTTTATTATGAAATATATATTCTAAATATATTAACAAGTTTTATTTACGAAAATCCACCTCCGACACTTGTTAATTTTTGTAATAAAAATCATGGCGAAGTTTATTTTGAAAACCAAGTTAAAAACATATTTATAAATATTTGTTACAAAAATATTTCTAAGTGTTATATTTCTGGAAAAATTTCGCCAGAGTTTCCTTTGTAACTGGAGGTGTCCACGCTTACAAGCGTATCATTTTCTTTTCAAAATTCACTCAAACAATTTGACAATCATCAACATACAATATTTAAACATCAAACTTGACAAAAATCACCCTAAATCATAAACTCATGAACTTGAAGGTTTTGTAAAAATATGTAGTAACTTTCCAACATATTTAGTAGATCTTGTTATCTTTAAAAATAAATTTAGTTTCTTAAAAACTTTATTTTTAAAGAACTTGAAATTTCACAACATCTAGTCAAGGTTTTCAAAAATACTTCCTTGTTAAATTTCTTGTTACACAAGTGTTTACACACTTGTTTATTTACTATTAATGTGCTTCTTTCATAAAATACTCGGCTTTTTATAAAACTAGTATCTTTCTCTTGGTTCTTCCGAAAAACCACTTGAAGATATCTACATGTTTAGAATCTTATTTTGGAAGAAAAATTATATTTACTCAAGTTCATGTTTCATGGATGGAAGGTTTCATCATCTTTTATAACTCTAACATTTATAACTTACTAGTTCATGTTCTTGAACATGATCTAACATGTCTAGATGATGATCCATCCAACTTTTCCTAACATACAACATCAAATAATAACAATCATACAAGATCTACATGATTTACACACATATTCTTTCTTTATCCACCTTATTCTTCTCATGTTCAAGACTTTAAGTTATGTTCTTTAGTGTTCTTAAATTTTTAACCATTAAATCACCTATTAACCACCATAAACAAGATCAAGATGATGATTAGAAACACTTACTACTAGCTCAAGGCTAGGGAAGAAACAAGGTGTAAATGTGGTGGATAAAAGAAATCTAGAGATGTTCTTGCACTTCCGAAAGCACCCGGCTTGTTTGTATGACCTCTTGCTTCTATGTATGTATGAGAAATGGCTAGAACCAAGCTTGATGGTGGATGAATGATGGTGATGGGGTTCGGCCGAGATGGGGTGTAGAGGGAAAGAGATGAGTTGGTTGATGTTATGTTGAATGAAAGAGAATGGTGGACTAATGTATATATTTATAATCCAAGTTCTAGCTTAATCCATCATGTATTATGTTCCATAACCCCCAACATCTAGGATTAAAATAATCAAAGGAGGACAAGGGTGTGTCCCACCCTTGGGACCGTCAAAATGGGGGGGGGGGGGGTAAGGGTTGGGGTGTAATGATACAGTTAAGATTAAGTTGAAATCCAAATGTTCTAGTTAGTAGATTAAGTGTGTTATATAATATAAAGGGTGTTAGGGTGTTCGGGGACCCTAACTAGCTCAGAAAAGTGTAAACAATGTTTTTGGCAAAATTTTTATGTTCCGGGTAAAGTCCGGTTGTTCGGTTGGATATTGATCTGTTAAAGTGTCAAATGAAGCTTTAAAGTGTCTTTAATATTATTTTTAGTGACACAATAAATTACCAACACTTTGGAAAGTGTCTAGAATTATTTTACCAAGTTTTTACACTTTACCAGCTTTGTTAAAAGCTAAATTTTGGTATACTAGTGCAGAATTTTGTAATTAAAGTATGTTTTAGGCACTTCCGGTCACTATAACTATCACCTAGTGACGCAGTTTAATGATCCTCACATCCCTACACTCCCTACCAGTGTAGTACTTTATTCCCGGCTCATACTGGCCTCAGTAACAGTGTCTGTCTAGTGCTGGCAATGTCAGCATGTTTACTGGGTTATCCGTTTAGTGTGCTAACTGTGCTTTGTGCATCAAGGTTGTCACTAATGTTTGTGTGTAAATAATAGAGTGACAGTAATAAAATGTGATGCATGAGTATGTATGTATCAGAAATCAAGAAGCGGTTTAACCACAATTGTAAACAAGCACAGTAATTAAGCACTAATTAAATATTAATTAATTCATACGGATACCTGGATTTGTGAGGGTTGTCACATTCTCCCCCCGTTAAATAAATTTCGTCCCGAAATTTTAGGCTCTGCTTCTAGTTGCAGGGGTCTTAGGAAATAAATGGGGGTATTTCTCTTTCATATGATCCTCACGTTCCCACGTGAATTCAGGACCATGTCTTGCATTCCATCGAACTTTGACGAGTTTGACACTGCTCCTGCGTGTTTTGTTAACTTTCCAATCTGTAACCTCAACGGGTTCTTCGGTAAAGTGGAGTGTGTTGTCGATATGAACTTCGTCAGCAGGAATGATCATTGTCTCTTGTGTTGGACTCTTTTTCAAGTTCGATACGTGGAATGTATCGTGAACGCCATTAAGTTCAGCAGGTAGGTCCAACTTGTAGGCTACAAGCCCAATCCTTTGCAGGATTCTGAATGGGCCAATGTAACACGGATTCAATTTCCCACGCTTTCCAAAGCGTGCCACACCCTTCCAGGGTGAAACCTTCAACAAAACCATATCACCAACTTGAAACTCTAAAGGTTTCTTCCTTCGGTTTGCATAGGCTTTCTGTCTGTCGTGAGCCGCCTCGATGCGCTTTCAAATTTGTGCAATCTTGTCGGTCGTCTCTTGGACTATTTCGGGACCAACAAGCTGTCTATCACCCGCATCAGCCCAGAACAATGGTGATCGACATTGCGTCCATAAAGAGCTTCAAACAGCGCGGCTCCAATGCTTGTGTGGTAGCTGTTGTTGTAAGAAAATTCGACCAATGGTAAATGATTATCCCAGCTACCACCCAAATCCATTACACATGCTCTCAGCATATCTTCCAATGTCTGAATAGTTCGTTCACTTTGGCCATCAGTTTGTGGATGAAATGCAGTACTTAGATTCAATTGTGAGCCAAAAGCTTCTTGGAAAGACTGCCAAATCCTTGACACGAAGCATCCATCTCTATCTGAGATGATTGAGAGAGGCACTCCATGGCGTGCAACAATCTCTCACATGTATATCTCAGCTAGTTTACTAGTGTTGTCCTTTTCTTTGATTGGCAGGAAGTGCGCAGACTTGGTTAGACGATCTACTATCACCCAAATTGTATCATGGCCTCTAGGCGTCTTTAGCAACTTCGTTATGAAGTCCATTGAGATCTGCTCCCACTTCTATTTGGGTATTTTAGGCTGCTGTAGGAGACCTGAAGGTTTCTGGTACTCGGCCTTTACCATGGCACACGTTAAACACTTACTAACATATACTGCAACATCGCCCTTCATCCTAGGCCACCAGTAGAAATCCTTAAGATCTTGGTACATTTTATCCGCTCCTGGATGAATTGAGTACCGTGACTTATGAGCTTCGTAAAAAATAACCTTCCTTAATCCGCCAAACAGAGGAACCCAAATCCGTTTCATAAAGCACAACGTTCCTTCCTCGTTTGGTATTAACTGCTTCTCCATCCCACGGAGATACTCGTCCTCAATGTTCCTTTCTTTCAAAGCTTGTCTCTGCGCGGCACGAATGCGCAAAGAGAGGCCTGTCTGGACAATCATCTCCAAAGCCCTAACCATTATGGGCTTAATCCTTCCTTTTCGACTCAGGGCGTCAGCGACCACATTCGCCTTCCCTAGATGATACTTGATCTCGCAATCATAATCATTCAACAGCTCTACCCAGCGTCTTTGCCTCATGTTAAGCTCTTTTTGGTTGAATATGTGCTGTAAACTTTTGTGATCAGTGAAGATTGTACATTTCATACCATACAAATAATGTCGCCAGATTTTCAGTGCAAATACCACCACGCCTAACTCTAAGTCGTGCGTGGTATAATTCTTCTCGTGGACTTTCAACTGGCGTGAAGCATAAGCTATAACTTTCTGTCACTGCATCAGCAGGCAACCCAGACCTTGACGCGAGGCGTCACAATATACCACAAAATCGTCCATTCCTTCGGGTAGCGATAAGATCGGTGCGTCACAAAGCTTGTTCTTTAACAACTGAAACGCTTCTTCTTGCTTGTTACCCCAATCAAACTTTTTGTCTTTCTGCGTGAGGAGAGTCAGGGGTTGAGCGATTTTAGAGAAATCCTCAATGAACCTTCGATAATAACCAGCCAAACCCAAGAACTGTCGAATCTCGGTTGGCGTCTTTGGAGTCTCCCAATTCTTGATCGCCTCGATCTTTGTTGGATCCACATGGATTCCATTTACGTTAACCACAAGTCCAAGAAATTGGACTTCACGCAGCCAGAACTCGCACTTCGAGAACTTGGCGTATAATTTCTCCTTTTTGAGTAACTCCAAGATAGCTCTCAAATGTTGTTCGTGTTCGTCCTTCGTCTTTGAGTAGATCAGAATGTCGTCGATGAACACGATCACAAACTTGTCCAAGTACGGCTTGCAGACTCGGTTCATTAGGTCCATGAAACTGCAGGTGCGTTCGTCAATCCAAATGGCATAACTAGGAACTAGTAATGTCCATAACGAGTCCTAAAGGCCGTCTTCGGGATACTTTCCTCTTGTATCCTTAGTTGATGATATCCTGATCGAAGATCGATCTTTGAATAAAAGCTTGAACCTTGCAGCTAATCGAATAGGTCATCGATTCTCAGCAGAGGATATCTGTTCTTGATAGTCAACTTATTAAGCTCGCGGTAGTCTATACACATACGGAAACTACCATCCTTCTTCTTAACGAATAGTACTGGAGCTCCCCAGGGTGAGAAGCTTGGTCTGATGAATCCTTTGTCCAATAGTTCCTGGAGTTGTGTCGACAACTCCTGCATTTCCGAGGGCGCAAGCCTATAGGGTACCTTGGCTACAGGCGCGGCTCCTGGAACCAAGTCAATGTGGAACTCGACTTGTTGCTGTGGCGGTAACCCTGGCAAGTCTTTGGGAAAGACTTCAGGATATTCCTTTACAACTGGAATGTCTTTGATCTTTGGCTCAGTAGCTTCTTTATCCACGATGTGAGCCAAGAAGGCAATACATCCCTTCTGTAAACACTTCCTAGCTTTCAGACAGCTAATAATCCTCAGCGGCGCATCACGCTTCTCTCCGTGCACTACGATTGTTCCTTCATCCGTCCTAGGGATGCGGATGGTCTTCTCGTGGCAAACAATCTCGGCCTTGTTGCTCGATAACCAATCCATTCCCACTACCACGTCGAAGCTTCCCAACTCGACTGGCAGTAGGTCTAGCCTAAATTCGTACCCTCCCAGTTCTATCACACATCCTCTGATGACTTCACCCGTTTCAACCAGTTTCCCATTCGCCAATTCAATCGAGTATGGAATGTCTAACTTACTAGGTGTCAACCCAAGTATATTCTTAAATTCTAAAGATACGAAACTATAATTGGCACCAGTATCGAAAAGAACAGATGCAAAACGTTGGTTTATAGGGAACGTACCGGTGACAACGTTCGGATCCTGGCGCGCTTCCCTTGCGCCAATGTTAAAGACTCTTCCCCGTGCTTGGTTCAATTTTGGGCATTCCCTCTTAAAGTGCCCAACATCTCCACAATTAAAGCATCCTGGCCCTTGGCCATTTCCATTCCTAGCTTGAGTGTTGTTTTGGTTGCGATTTCCATTACCAACTTGATTCGCAACGTTTCCACGGTTTCCATTTCCTCCATTGTTTCCTTGTGGGCGGTTCCCATTACCACCCCGGTTATTGTTCCTATTACCAAAACCTCCTTGGCCTCCCCGGCCAGCACTAACCCAGCAAGTATCCTTCAAGTGACCAACTTTCCCACAAGCTTCACATGTTCTCGGTCCGCACCAGCCAGAATGATGGCGCTGGCATGTGTTACACTTGGGCAGAGTGCCCATATAACCCTTTCCTTTGTTCTCAACACCGGTTGCAGCTCTAGCCGGTGTGCTTGACTCACCCTTCTTGATCGCATGACTGGTTCCTTGTTTGAAGTTCGAAAACTTTCGCTTGTTTTCACCAGACGACTCCACATGAGTCTCTTTCTTCTTCTGCTCAGACACTGAAAACTTATTCAATCGAATGGCCTCTCCAGTAAGCGCCACACTAAGATCGATTGCTTCCGTGATTGTCGCAGGCTTGGATGTGGTAACCATACTCATTATCTAGGGTGCCAATCCCCAGATGAACCTCTCGACATGTTTGAACTCGGATGTGACCATGTACGGCACTACGTGAGATAAATCATGGAACCTTTGAACATATTTCGCAATCTTGGGACCATCCATCCTTAAGTGCCAGAATTCAGTCTCTAACCTATGTATTTCAGCACGCGAGCAGTACTTCTTTCTCATTAACTCTTTTAACTCAGCCCAAGTCAATGCGTAAGCAGCAGCTTCTCCTAAAGTCTGCACTTGCAAATTCCACCATGATAGGGCTCCATCCAGAAATAGCCCTGAGATGTAAGTCACCGGTTGCTCGGGAGCGCATTTGCTCATTCGTAAGACAGATTCTGTCTTTTCAGCCCACCTAACAAACACAACGGCACCTCCTGTGCCGTCGAAATTCACGGGCTTACAGTCGAGAAACTGCTTGTAGGTGCACCCTGCACATACGTTAAAATTTACAAATGGTATTAGCAGACGTGCTATAAACATCCAAATGCATGGTAACATGTCTCAAGCAACTTGACATTACCATGAGGTGGATTGTTGTTGCCGTTGTTGCTTGAATGGCTCCCGCTCGTTCCTCCTTGGGAGGCTGCATATTGAGCGATGGCCGCAGCAATGATTCCTTGGAGTTCCGCCACCAAAGTGGGCATGCGTATCTCGCGTCTTGGTGGCATCTTCTAAAAGATGATCATGTAGGTCAGGTCATAGTGAGTAAATAACATACGCGTACGTAATAACATTCATTAATCACATAACATCACATGTTATAAATTAATCAAGCACATAACATCTCATGTTATAAAATTAAAACAATCAATCCAATCATCGCATATGATGAGAATATTGCGATTGTGCTATCATAAATCGAGACCACAATATAATGTTTTACAAGTTCCATAACTGTATCGTACATCACAAGTGACTAAGGGCCACATCGCCCTTGTCTGAACTAGCTAGTCTTATACAACAACCAAAAACTAACTATCAAAAGTCATGACATCAAAATGCGGTCTCCAAAATGCTGTATAGTCGGCACAATCCTAATCTTCTCATCAAAAGTCTACCTGTATAAAACCAAAAATATGCCTATGCTGATGGCGGCGGAGGAGGAGGAAAATGAGAATAGAGTAAGCGACACATATGTAACCAGTCCTCCTCCATAGCGCGATAGGCGCGCAGCAAGTATGCTATCTGCTGCTCAAGAGTCCAAAAACGTGCAACTGAATCGGGGGATAATGGACGTGGAGGGTGCGGTGCTGCAAACGGGGTCTGACAACAACAAGATGGACGTGGAGCTGACTCCAAAACCTGAATACGATGCGTCAATGCGTCCTGATGTACCATCAAAGAAATGAGGATGTCCTCCGTAGAGTGCCCAACATGGTACGGGTGGTATGGATCAGAAAGTGGCATGATAGGAGGCGTAGTCCATAGGAATGGCTCGCTAGACGGCATGGAAGATGGTGCAGTATGTGACATATGTGTCTGAAATCATTGTAAACAGTTCAGTTATCAATAAAACAACGTTATTTGATCCCGATGTTTGTTTGTTTATGTTTGACATTTTTCATGTTTTGACTTTTGTTCAATTTCAAACTCTATATCGCTTTCTGGAGAATTATACGCAAAATGGTGCGTAAACGTAATCAGTTTAACGCGAAAAATACTCCGGAACATCAAAATATACTTAACATACCTTAAATAACCCTTACATAACTTATAAATAAGTTTTGAAGGCTTTGGTATGGCAGAAACAAGTTAATTCGCCTACAGGGACTAAATTTGACAAACTGCGAAAGTATGCCAATTTGAACTGTAACAGACATTCCGGAACATGACCATAAGTTAAACATACCATAAATATCCTTTACAAAGCTTAGAAATAGGCTTTGAGGGGTTCGGTGTGCTAAAATAAACTTTTGGGTCATTCAGGGACTAAAAGCGTCAAAAAGTGCATAAGTTTGCACTTTCGCGCATAACTTACGTTCTGGATACATCCAGACATCCAAAAATTTATGTAAGCACTAAAATATTTTATTTTAGTGTTTGGCATAAGAAAAATCCATTCGTCGCGCAATTTGGATCGTTTTTCGCGCTTATGCGCATTCCGTCGTAATTAACCGAACAACGCAATCGTACGGCCAAACGAACCGACATCCGGCATATTTTTTAGCATGTTTCATGTCCACAATGTTTAGGCATCATTTTAGGGCCTTAACGTTGGCTTAACGGGCCTTAAACGTGTCGAAAATGGCTTTAATGCATAACATGGACCAAAACTGACATTTCTGCAAAGTTGTTGGCTTACGGACCGTAAGCCATCACCCTTACGGTCCGTAAGGCATCCCCAGAACATCAGAAACTTCTAAACAACTGTTAAGCACTCCCAAACCCAATGCCACATGTTAATCCCTGATGGTGGGGGGCCAATTAGAGTTACCTTAGGGTTGCAACAAGTGTAGGGACAAGATCAAAGCACGGTATTCGAGGAACGATCCTAAGGGTGGTCCAAATCCTATAAATACCCCTTTGATTCACAACTCAAAACCCACACCTTTGAAATCTGAATTTGCTCTCTAAGTTGTTGTGTTTAACACTTCATACCTGAGAGTATTCGGATTCAAAACTTTCGTTCTTGGACCCGTTGTAAGTCCTCCTTCGTTCTTTTATTCTTTTAGCGTTAAAGTCAAACTTTGTTTGACTTTCTGCATTGACCAGTTTATGGTCAATGCGAAGTTCGTTTGAACTTCATAACGTGAGCGTAATCACGATGGTTATAGTCCCTAGAGATTATACCTACTGATTACCACGTTATCTAGACTCAGTGACGAGCCGTAGTTTCGGCCAAAATACGTATTCTTGCGTATTTTGTAACCAAACTACTATTGGCTATCAAAACCGTTTGTTTTTATACCAAACCTGTTTTCTAAACTTAGTTAAGCATGTTTTAACATGCTTAGCTCGTCACTTTTAGTTTAGTGCTTATATAGGGTCGTAAGGTAAGCGATCTAAACAATCGCTTATACTTTCAAACCCGACCCGTTTGGTCGATCATTAGGATCCGACCAAACACATTAGGTGACCATAGTATATAGGAAATAATCTTCCGAGGTTATACCTTATGGTCACGACGTTTAGTTAGTTGTATGATAGGTAGTTTATATGCCTTAGGTAAATTACCAAAATGCCCTTTGAACGCCAAAATTCATTTTAAGCATATGTAACATAACTTTTGGTATCTAAACTGATTTGGTAACAATATTAGACATGTTAAGGCATATTTTACTTATCATAGGACTAGTTAGGCATTCCGAACGTGTTTCACGCGAACGATGCGTTAAAGTAGCATAAGCTACCTAAACGGGTCATAATGGGTCGTAAGCACTTAGGTTAGGTTTCAT
Source organism: Helianthus tuberosus (assembly GCA_030545235.1). NCBI lineage: Eukaryota > Viridiplantae > Streptophyta > Magnoliopsida > Asterales > Asteraceae > Helianthus > Helianthus tuberosus. The sequence continues at coordinate 98,428,287 of CM060383.1, read as the reverse complement.
TTTAGTATGTAGGCTTTGTTAAACCATATTACACGAGTCTCCATACTCGTTTGGTTTATGAACCCTCATTCTATCTAATCCTCCGATTTAGGTCTGGTATATTAACATAGTTACCTATATTAGGTGCCGTTTGATATCCGTGATCTCTAGCATTGTTTGGTTGTTACTCAAGGACTACTAAGCAATCTCAAGTGAGTACATAGACCCCTCTTTTACCGTTTTCAAACTGTTTTGGGGTGAAACACATGTGCCTACTTGTTACTTTCATGCTTTCCATTTTTTCACATCATATACTTGCTATGTTCTTTAGTACATTTATAGTACACGATTTACATTACATTGTTTTGCTATGTATGTCCATTGTGTGCATACTTAGTACATTGTTTTACATTACATTTCATGCTATGTATGTCCATTGTGTGCATACTTAGTACATTGTTTTACATTACATTTCACGCTATGTATGTTCATTTGATTACATACTTAGTGCATTGTTTTCACATGCTTACATTTTGGTATGACATTTGGTTTGTTTAAATGGGACAAGATACATTCATTAACATTAGCTACGCCATTCGTTAGTAGGTAGTGGTACCATAGGAATTAACAACTCCCGTTCCTAACATCCTAGGTATGTTTGGATGGAAGGAATGATCGAATTCGATAAACATAACACAGATAAACCTTTAATTTGTTTAAAGGTCTATCACCACAGTCACAAGGCTTGAATGTATGCATTATAACAATACCGCATAGATGTTTGTATCAGTATAGCATGCATTTGTTCCACAAAACATAACTTTGATTTAAACTATGTTTAATTCGATACCCTGTTTTTGTGCATTTTACCTATGGTTTAGTTGATGTATTTCACTTGCCATACATGATATTTTTGGATACATAATTCATGATTTACATTAAACATAAACATTTTGACATTGATATACACATTTAGTGATTTACATTAGACATAGACATTTCGAGATGGTTTACACAATAACACTTGACAATTGATTTATACATGAACAATTTACAATGGTGGTTGGTTTGGGTAAGTGATTTGAGTAACGAGGCGTGTGTAATATGATACAAGCATGGTGGATACGCCGCTGGTACTTCCTAAATATAAGTGCTTGTATAATATTACATATCGTAGCGTTAATTAAATCATTTCAGTATAGACATATTACATTTTACCCAAATAACATATTTTTCACAAGACATTGTTTTACAAAACAATTTATTTTATACAACTCTTTCTACTTGATTATTTCATTAACCATACACCTTTCTTTTATATAATGTGATTTCTTATCAAGTTTTCATATGATTTATAAAAGAAAACACTTAACAAGATTCATGACTAATTTTTATTAAACCTTACTTTTAAAACCCAAGTCATGAATCCTATTTTCACAAAACCTATGTATCTCACAGACATTTTTATGCTAACGTACCTATTTTCACATGTGTTTCAGGAGCAGGTGCGTAGGTTTGATCAGGATACACTAGGGTGGACTCGGGCCTTAGTGACATAAAAAAAAAAAGCAAGAGTAGTTTAATTAATGTTGTGTACTTTGTTTCCTTCGTTTAAAGACAATGTAACTCGCTTGTTTGATAAATAAAATATAACTTTGTATGCCATGGTTGTGAAACAATAATTCTGTTACAACACTCCACGGCGTTTCCGCCACGTTTTGATGTTTCACGTGGTCGGGGTGTGACACAGTATGTGGTGCCATAGAAGGAAACTGAGATGCAAACGGATCAGACATCGATATAGGTGGGACAAAAGTAGGATGAGAAACCAGGGGTACAAACTGGCCTCCTCCTGTCATGAAAGGTGTGTGACCAAACGGCTGTCGTGATGAACCCTCCCCAGGACGTGGTGGAGGAATGTCCTGGAGATAGGTGATCGGAAGATCTGTGCGGTGAACATCTGTGGTGTGTGGGGGAATCAAGGGAATATCGGTGGGTACGGAAACGGGTGTAACAGGCACCACGTAAGGTGGATAGTCGTCATCATCAATCCACGCATTACGGGTGTCGGCGTAACGTGGATCTATATGGGTAGCAAAAGGTGCACGGTCAAACAGTACCGGCACAGGATCGAGAAGTGGTGCATCGACAACAGGACCATCTATCATGGGTGGAACAACAGCGTGAAGATCAGCCACGGGTACATCATCAGCAACAGGTGCAACGGCAGCTGCATCAGGATGAACAGGGTCATGCTCCAATGCAAGGTCATGAGCAACTACGGGCTTTGGGGCCACAGCAGGCTCCGGGTCGATAAGATCTATATCAAGATCAGCAGGGATATCAAGCAAAGGATCAATAGGATCCACGGGTGCATCTAGAGGCTGATCCAAGTGAATGAACTCAATATCGTGGTCAGGATCAAAGTCAGGTGGAAAGATCGGCTCAAAAGCGTCATCGTGATCAAACTCGAACTCATGCGATGGGCCGGGTGCAGCCAACATCGCCATGTAAGGATCAGAAAAGTGGGGCTGCACACCGTGGTCGTGTAAAGATGCAGATGCCACAGACTCCAATGAGTCCGAGACAGGCGAACCAACAGGAAGCTCCTCAAAAGGGGCCTTAGCGATGGGAAGAATAACATCAGCAGCAATAGGGGCCCCGCCCTCATAGCCAGCCTTAGGCGGAACCTCCTCAAACAGATCGATGTCGTCTTCAGAAACGACATCGAGGGGCATATTAACGACTGGAAAAGCGGCAAGTGGTATAGGAGCAGGGATCACCGCAAGTGGTAAGTCCCCGTCAGGAAGGCCATCAGCAGGCTCTACTCCAACGTCCGGCAGCGCGAAGGGCTGGAAATCATCATCGTCTGTGCTGGTGGTATCTGATGTGTAAACCTCTCGCTCTGAGGGAATCTCGTCATCTGATACGATCGCCATGGGATCTAGTGTGTCGGATACTCCTGTATCTGACGATGAAGCCATGATGTCTGTAACACAATCACATATATGCATGTATATCAATCATAAGGTCAAATAAACATGTTAGCCACAAATAAGCAAACAAGTAATCATCCTAGACTATCCTCCCAGCCTCTCAGACTGAACTTCCTAGCCTCTCAGACTAACTCCCTGGTCTCTAAGACCAACCTCCCAGTCTCTAAGACTAAATCCCAAGTCTCTAAGACCAATCCTCCCAGTCTCTAAGACTAATTATCCCCAGCCTCTAAGGTTGATCCTCCCTCAGTCTCTAAGACTGATCCTCCCTCAGCCTCTAAGGCTGATCCTCCCTCAGTCTCTAAGACTGATCCTCCCTCAGTCTCTAAGACTGAAATAATATTTTTGAAAAGTGTATTGTGCCCCCTTTGTTTGTAAAAATGTTTTGTATCCTGGATCTGGACGTTTAGTGTATGCAATGTAAAAATGTTTTCGTGAGAGCCCTAGTGATCATAGTCTAGACTCGAGAAGGAATCCTAGTTCGCTATGATCGTGGCTCTGATACCAAGCTGTCACACCCTGGCTTTGCCGAAGCGTGGGTTTATTTTGGTGTGACCTCTTAATACCATAGCACATATCATAACCATGCTATATGAAAATAAAACCATGATGTTCATCCATTAGGTAAGTTTTAAAAGTAAACACGACAACATTGTTTAAAAGTCGATACGTGAAACAAAATACAACCACAACATACTTAGAACTTGTTCTCAAGACACAACTAGAAGACATGAATAGAAACACAGTTTAAGACTTGTGACCCGTCCAGGCAAAGATCACATTTCCTAAACTCGGATGACATCACTACTCCTACGCAGCTTAACACTCTTGCATACTTGGCCAGATCCATTAATTTCCTGAAATACATGTAAGTTGAAAAATCAACATAAAGTTGAGCGAGTTCATGTAAAAGTGAGTATGTAAAACCTTTGTAATATGTCAGTATGTATGAAAATCCCTGGTATGTAGCAGTTAAGGAAAAAAAAAAGAGATCACCATTGGGTTGCAAAGCCAATGATATGTGTGAAGTGCTGTAGGAAGACTCAAACCTAGCATATTTTTACGTCGGGCTCAAAGTCACCCCGAGGTCCGTACAGTGGGCCTGGAGTTGGGCTTGCTACACCCAGATAGATCTACCGCTAATGACCCTCGGTCCTACAATGAGGATTAATGGCCTCTAGTTCCAGCCTACCCACTCACATGATCTAAGTAGTAAACCCTCCTTAAGCTAACCATACCATGTATAAAAGTATCCGTAATTACTGTAACATGTATTCCACCCCCGAAGTATAAAAACTGAAAACAGTTAAGAGAAAATGGGGACATGAACTCACTGAAGTGCGTATCCAGAAACGTCAATCTCCAACTCTATCTGCTGCGTGACGACCTACACGTACTAATTCCTATTAGACGGATGGCCGTGCCTTGGTTTAAGGTTTAACGTTTTGTTGGAGAAATAGTTAGGTAACTATTCCGTATTCACACTTCTTATTTATTTTAAGTGTATTCCTTCCCAAGGATGAGGGTTTTAATACATGTTTGCTTTATAATTCCGAAAATATATTTTAAGTCTCACTTGAAAAATATATTTTAATCACTTGTCTAAAATATTTTTAACTCCCAAAATATACATATTTTTCCCAAAAATATTATATTTTACTTCATACCATTTCCAAAATAATACTTTATCAAAATACACATTTAAGAGTATTTTCCAAAAATACATAAGTTACATTTTAAAGTTCGCGTTGTAATAACAATACCGGTGTAACTTAAATATTTATTTGTGATAGCGTTGGTATTATTTTGGAGTCGAAACTTCGTAATATTTTCAAGTTATATTATTTTTTATCCTAAAAATAATACATCTAGTTCACAAAATAATCACATAATCACACAAGCGTTTTATTATGAAATATATATTCTAAATATATTAACAAGTTTTATTTACGAAAATCCACCTCCGACACTTGTTAATTTTTGTAATAAAAATCATGGCGAAGTTTATTTTGAAAACCAAGTTAAAAACACATTTATAAATATTTGTTACAAAAATATTTCTAAGTGTTATATTTCTGGAAAAATTTCGCCAGAGTTTCCTTTGTAACTGGAGGTGTCCACGCTTACAAGCGTATCATTTTCTTTTCAAAATTCACTCAAACAATTTAACAATCATCAACATACAATATTTAAACATCAAACTTGACAAAAATCACCCTAAATCATAAACTCATGAACTTGAAGGTTTTGTAAAAATATGTAGTAACTTTCCAACATATTTAGTAGATCTTGTTATCTTTAAAAATAAATTTAGTTTCTTAAAAACTTTATTTTTAAAGAACTTGAAATTTCACAACTTCTAGTCAAGGTTTTCAAAAATACTTCTTTGTTAAATTTCTTGTTACACAAGTGTTTACACACTTGTTTATTTACTATTAATGTGCTTCTTTCATAAAATACTCGGCTTTTTATAAAACTAGTATCTTTCTCTTGGTTCTTCCGAAAAACCACTTGTAGATATCTACATGTTTAGAATCTTATTTTGCAAGAAAAATTATATTTACTCAAGTTCATGTTTCATGGATGGAAGGTTTCATCATCTTTTATAACTCTAACATTTATAACTTACTAGTTCATGTTCTTGAACATGATCTAACATGTCTAGATGATGATCCATCCAACTTTTACTAACATACAACATCAAATAATAACAATCATACAAGATCTACATGATTTACACACATATTCTTTCTTTATCCACCTTATTCATCTCATGTTCAAGACTTTAAGTTATATTCTTTAGTGTTCTTAATTTTTTAACCATTAAATCACCTATTAACAACCATAAACAAGATCAAGATGATGATTAGAAACACTTACTACTAGCTCAAGGCTAGGGAAGAAACAAGGTGTAAATGTGGTGGATAAAAGAAATCTAGAGAGGTTCTTGCACTTCCGAAAGCACCCGGGTTGTTTGTATGACCTCTTGCTTCTATGTATGTATGAGAAATGGCTAGAACCAAGCTTGATGGTGGGTGAATGATGGTGATGGGGTTCGGCCGAGATGGGGTGTAGAGGGAAGGAGATAAGTTGGTTGATGTTATGTTGAATGAAAGAGAATGGTGGACTAAGGTATATATTTATAATCCAAGTTCTAGCTTAATCCATCATGTATTATGCTCCATAACCCCCAACATCTAGGATTAAAATAATCAAAGGAGGACAAGGGTGTGTCCCACCCTTGGGACCGTCAAAACGGGGGGGGGGGGGGGGGTAAGGGTTGGGGTGTAATGATATAGTTAAGATTAAGTTGAAATCCAAATGTTCTAGTTAGTAGATTAAGTGTGTTATATAATATAAAGGGTGTTAGGGTGTTCGGGGACCCTAACTAGCTCAGAAAAGTGTAAACAATGTTTTTGGCAAAAATTTTATGTTCCGGGTAAAGTCCGGTTGTTCGGTTGGATATTGATCCGTTAAAGTGTCAAATGAAGCTTTAAAGTGTCTTTAATATTATTTTTAGTGACACAATAAATTACCAACACTTTGGAAAGTGTCTAGAATTATTTTACCAAGTTTTTACACTTTACCAGCTTTGTTAAAAGCTGAATTTTGGTATACTAGTGCAGAATTTTGTAATTAAAGTATGTTTTAGGCACTTCCGGTCACTATAACTATCACCTAGTGACGCAGTTTAATGATCCTCACATCCCTACACTCCCTACCAGTGTAGTACTTTATTCCCGGCTCATACTGGCCTCAGTAACAGTGTCTGTCTAGTGCTGGCAATGTCAGCATGTTTACTGGGTTATCCGTTTAGTGTGCTAACTGTGCTTTGTGCATCAAAGTTGTCACTAATGTTTGTGTGTAAATAATAGAGTGACAGTAATAAAATGTGATGCATGAGTATGTATGTATCAGAAATCAAGAAGCAGTTTAACCACAATTGTAAACAAGCACAGTAATTAAGCACTAATTAAATATTAATTAATTCATACGGATACCTGGATTTGTGAGGGTTGTCACACATAATGGAATCAAAATTTATTTTTATGTTTGGTAGAAATAACTAGTTATGAACTAGTTTGTAAATATGTAAAAATTATGCCCACTAGGTGTTTGATAAAATGCCTAAGTGAAATCGCGCGTCTACTCGGTTGTATGTAGAATTTGACTTGATTGGGTATCCGTAGGAACGCCTAATAACATGATAAAAAGGGGTTTCATTTATAGATGAAAACTCGTAGATGTTGTCTAATGAATAATGTGTCTTTGATAATAGATGGGTTTGCCTAAATGAGTTATTGAACGCAAATTTGTATTTTTTTATGATTAAGGGTAAATGACTTTTATAAGTCGAATCAACCAATGATGAAGTCGAATAGTATATTCAACATAGAATTCGTAAGATGGAATAGTCGTATGTGATAATGACTAATCTAACCGTCTTACGAATTATGGTGATAGTTTGACGCTTGACAAGCTAGGTGGAGGCTTGGAAAGGAAGCGGGTCAAACGAATCAAGTGTGAAGGAAAAGCGTGTTTTGGATGCAAGGTAAGTAAAGCTTACACTCTCTTTTTATAGAATGTTTAATCATTATAAGGGTTACGAATATGTTAAGCTAATAGTTAAAATGTGGTGTTCCGACGTAATTGATACGGCTCGGAATAAGTAAAAATGATGGAAAACCATAATGGAAGGTAAAAATGGGTAAACGATAGTATAGTCATAGAATGACAAACATACAATGAGTTTTGAAATGTTTCCGTATGGGATAACTCATAATAATGATGGGGATAAAATGGTAATTAGTTGCGTGTCGACAAACGTAAGATAAAGTTAAAAGATACCCTACGGCGTAAGCCGAAATGGGTTAAATAACGAAATGGTAAATATATATACCATTCAAATACAAATGTAAAACGTTTGGTCGTTTAGACCAAACGGGTTAAATGGTGATTTTTAGCGCCATTTGACAAATAACGACTAATAAGTATTGTCGAGTCTAGTGCACACAGGATAAAAACGGCTTATGGAAATTGCATTGCTATAAATTAGCAAAATCATTAACGCAAGGTATTAAAACGGGTCAATACTTGACCCGAGCCAGGTACGCATATTTTGTATTGTAGTTAGAAGTGAATTTTGGTCAAATATTAGTGAATGCCCTTCATCGTAAAATGAAGGACTAGAATTTACCAAAAAGCCCTTGATGGGTAAATTGGGCAAAAGACCCATATGGGTTATTTAGGAACTTCTATGGTAATTACGGAATATAGATAGATACGTTATATGTGGAAATGTAAAGTGCGAAAAGAGAAGAGTGAGATTAATGCAATAATGCATAAGACCTTCTAAACATGTCAAAATGGATTACGCACACAACTTAGATATTGGCCGCGTAACTCACAAATGTTATGAATTCGGGATAAAGAATTTGAGTTAGTTACATGGGCGTATGCCCCATGACTATTTTGAAATAAGTTCGCGATTTTAAATAAAAACGGGACAAAATGTTGAATTTGAATAATAAGCCGAATGTTAAAAAAATTTAGAATTTTAATAGTTCGAATGTTGAATTTTAACTCCATAAGATGGAGAATTAAATTATGAACGCGTAGGAAAAAGAATCTTGCAAAACGGACAAGTAGATAAAAAGTTATGGCACATTTAAGTTGGAATTTGGTTAAAAAGTTGAGCTGGGCAGAAAATGTAGACCCAGAACCAGACCTGCTGGAAAATTGACTCCCCCGCGGCACGTGACGGGGAGCACTGAACCTGGCGCGACACGCGGGCCACTTGCAGCCCACGAAAGATCAAAGGAAGTCTGTCGCGTGGCGCGACAGACTAAATTCCGAAAGTTTATTTTGTTTTCATTTGTTTGATGTTGGAACTTGAATATACATGTTCATATGTTATCAAAACTAACATTTAAGTTGGTTTTGATGTTAGGTGATGTTGGGAATACCCCGGATGGTGATCAAGCATAAAGTCAAGAACCGAACACAACACTTTTGAAGCTTCTGCGATTGATATCTTCTGTTTTAAATTAAATGCGATCATGTAACCCTTGATGCCACTTATAGTACATTTTAAACTAGTAAGGATGTTAATCCTAAATACTCTAATCATGTATGAATATCAAACTTAACAAAGTTTTTGTTAACCTATATTTTACGCAAACTAATTGCGTATTTAGTGGTAAACCCAAATTAAAATAATAGCAAGGGTGTTACAAAAGTCTCCAGTCGTTCAATTCTTTTCTTTCTCTCAAACATAAAGCACGAAAATATACCCCTAATATCACAAAGCTCTACCCCGTTGTAAGTGTTTTAACCCTTATTACTGATTCGATACCCTGTCCGATCGATCTTGAACCTAGCAACTGATGCCAAAGCACTGCTTGATAAAGTCTATGCTTTGTAATGTAAGTTGGGGTTCTGTCTCGTGACGTATTGATAAAGTTGAATTTGGTTATTATACTAACACGCGTGCATTGTATATTTTTAATAGGAACTCAAGAAAATCATCAGAAAATATTTCCAGGAAGCTTATAGAAAAACCTAAGTTTACAAAGTGGGTCATTCTCTCTTTTTATCAAACTGTTTTACAGAACTTTAAATGTTATACTTACATGGATTAGGTCTTTGTATTCTACAATTGATGCCAGTATTATGGGGTTTGTATACATTACTTGATAATCTTCACAATTGGACAATGGGTTAGCGAATGTGTGATATGACCATAGTCACAGATCCGTCGAGTGACAAATACTTGGAGTTTTGTTAGATAAAAACATTGTAATTACCCGTAATACTGTGAAGTTATAACAATGTGTCTTTTTATAACATGTAATGAACTCGCCAGAATTTCTTGCTGATAAAATGTTTTTAAAACGCGTTTCAGGTAACTTGATGTGAAGCTAATAGAAGCCAGCTATGGAGCACTGAAGTCTGAAGGCTTAAATAAAGTGGCTATAAGTTACCTAAATAAAAGAAGAAGTTATATTTTTAGAAAGTTGGGATTTATCCCTATAAATACAAATGGAATATGGGTTTTTAGCCCATTCGTTTTAATATAAAAAGTTTGGTGTTTTGCAAACTCTGAAATTATTTCCTAACTACAATCCTGATGATATAATTCCTTGCAAAATTTAATAAACACCGATACCACCAGTTCGCTCTCACGGTGCCCGCTCCAGGGGTGGGGTCGGGGGCTGCGACGATAAGCATCTACTAAAATATCAAACTGCTACACAATAATAATAAATCTAAGTAAAAAACTGCAAGGAAAGAGATGTAACATGAGCTAAGTTTCGATGGTCAAAGGAATGAATGTCTTTTATTGTACTTAAAATCTTTATATAGTATATATGTGCTTAATTGATGATATATTATATGCATTTTTCACGTAACCGTGTCAAATTGGGATGAGTTCGTTACTTTACAATTACTTTTGTACCATTCCTACGTAGTTATACTATTTACATATACTAAACAACCTTCACATCATGTATGATTTCGTCTATGTAGCTTCTAATCAATTGTTTACTTACTATTTGCTAACAAATAATATGTTTGTTATTCTTTCATCCTTAGTCAATGCATTAGGCTACATATTTAGATATGTTCATTTAATTTGTCATACAAATCATCAATATTTTACTAAATATTTTTTTCCTGGTGCTTAGACACTTGAACATTTATCATATTGAAAATTTGATCGTATTTTGTTTACACCAAAAATGGTAATAATAGTTGGTGCTCATCTGCTGATGTAGATGGTTACCAGGTATCTTTTAAAGTGTTTTCTTTCTTTCTTTTTTCTTTTTTACAAAACTGAAATGGTCCAACCCGTGAAGTTCACGGTTGATATCCTAGTACCTAATAGATTTGTCATCTTCTTGTTTTCATAGCTTAAAATCGCTCCATCACATTGTCGTGTTTTACTTTATCAAAAGTTTATTTTTCGACCACACAAACCACAACATTTGTCCTTAGAGTTTCTCAACGCCGGTCAAAGGAGCATCAGCAGGGACATTGGGACGATTGCAATTTGTTGTGACGTTTCGTTTCCAACTTTGTCGCCCATATACAAAAGGATATTTTATTGTTTTGAGGTTTGGGCTAAGTTTATCAATTGGCCCTCTTTCAGTTATATTATTCTTAATTTGGGTTGGCTATATTATTTGGGCTTAATTATTAAGTTTGATGTTGTAAAAGGATTGGGCTTATAAAACTTTGAAATTTTAACAAATTAAAGTATCCTATTTTTTAGAGATATCCTTTATATAAAACCGAAAAAACAAGTTACGCTACGAAGACGGAGTTGAGCCGTAGCTCGTGCTACCCCTTCTTACACTATACATCTGTCCCTGTACGTAAGTATTTTTTTCATAAAAATATACAATTATTTATTAGTTAATAGTATATTAGTTTAAATTATTATTATTTTTTTTGTCATTTATTTGTCAGTAAGTTTCTTTTACCCTGTTAATTGTTATTTTAAGACAACTTTTTTGCTTTGATTCTATTTTTTGTGTTTAAAGTATTTTTGGCAGGGAAAGGTGTAAAATGAAATTAACTCGATCATTTTGTCTTTCAATGGTGACCTGAGAGGGCACAATGGTTTTTTATTGGGGCCTACACTACAGAATGAAGTAGGGAGTTATAGTAATAAAAAATGAACACAACTTTCATTTATATTTTTTATAACTAAAATAATGCAAGTTAAGCTGTTCAAAACAAGAGTTTTCTTACGTATTCTTCTTCATGAAAAAAACTATTTACATTTGTTTGTTGGTTAAGAGTTTACACACTTCATTGCCTAAAAATACTTGAACTAGAAAGACAATATAAACTAACACAAAATTATCTTAAAATAACAATTTACAGAATAACAATGGTAATACAAAGTTACAGGCAAATAGATGACAAAAGATTAATATAAACTAATAAATTTTATTTTTAATAACGCTACTAAAAATCAAGTTTACGCGATTGTATCGGCTAGAATTTCTAGAATGCTTGTGTAACTTGTGTTTTAAAAAAATAGAAAAATTGGATTTTAATAATTCAAATTACCGGCTGAAAATAAGGGTATGTGTTTTTAAAAAAATAGAAAAATTGGATTTTAATAATTCAAATTACCGGCTGAAAATAAGGGTAAATTGCATTTTAGTCTTTTAAGTTTCAGCAAAATTCCATGCGTTGTCCTTTAACTAATGAAATTACAGTGTATGTCCTTTATGTTCTAATTTCTTTATAGTCGGTGTCCTTTATGTTTTAATTTCTTTACAACAGATGTTCTTTATGTTTGTAATCTTTTTAAGGATATATGACACCACTTGTAAAGAAATTAAAACATAAAGGAAATCCGTTACAATTTCGTTAGTTAAAAGCAGTGCTTGAAATTTTGCTCAAACTTAAAGGACGTAAAATGCAGTTTACCCCTAAAAATAATCTATACTAACAGTTTGGTCAATAAAAATCTCAACTTTCACTTATGTTATCAAACAAAATCCCAGTAGCAAAATATTTAGGGGTCATTTGGTTCATAGAATGTTTTTGTAAGGGAATTGGAATAGAATCCTTGAAAATTGATGAGATGTTTGGTTGGTAAATTTTTATTTATAGAATTGGAATGTAAAAAAAGATAATGGGTTTTTTTGGTAAGTTATAGCATTCCATTGGAATGTTTAGATTTCTCCACTTAGTTAAAGGAAAGTTTGAGGGCCTTAAATTCCATTGGTCAAGGGAAAACATTCAAATTCCATTTTCAACTAATTTCAAGAAAACATGATTTTTGATGGAAAACATTGCAATCCTGATTCTAAAGGATTCTGTAAATTAAACTGGTCTTTAGGCTGGAGGGTGTGGGCAGTTGTAGTATGTTACTTATAAAGATATGATTCAATGTTTTCAAAAGATCAAAACACATAATGGACAGTTGTAATATGTAACGTTTTCTATTATATATATGAATACAAACCTTTGATGAACAATGATCGTCAATTTTTAAGTAATTTTTTTATTTTTAGTAATATTTTATATCAATTTTTAAATAATTTTTTTATTTTTAGTAATATTTTATTTATTATTCATTAAGTTTTTAACTAATCCATAGTAACTTATAATTCTTATGTAGTTTTTTTTTTTTGAATGGCAATTCTTACACCCCTTAAATTACACCAAATAAATCCTAAACTACTCTTTGCTTGGGATTAAACCCAAGACCTACTTTCTAAGAGGCATAAGCCTCTACCAAGTGGGCTAGTTTTCTATTAGTAGTATTTATTTAGCATTCTATTTGATTATTCGACCTTTTGTAAAATTATAAATCCGTATTTATGTTTATTCATTTTTTAAGATTCCAAGTTATTTGTCTGCGCATTGTGATGGTACGTTACCGCCGACGTTGGATCGGAATCCGTTTGATCCGTTATACTACCAGTACAATTCATGTACTTGGTATAAAAATCAACATGTGTTGTTCGAACTCTATCAATTGGTTCAGAGTGTCACGGTACTGGTACTGGTACCGATATTCATTTATCGTCACCGACAGATTTGTAAAAATGAAAATCTTTTGAAAATGAAAACGATAAAAATGAATACGATTATCTGTTCCAATGCTATTTGGGACGGTACGCCATTGATTCAATATCAGTTTATCAAAAGAAAAAACAATAAAAATAAATACAGGTACCAAACTGATGTTGTTCATTCAGTTTCGATTCGGTTCACTACGATAGCTGCATGATATCTGTTATCAAACAAGAAATCATCAAAAGTTATAAATAACGACACTGATGTTATTCGGTTCAGTACGGTATGGTAGCGATATGATCTTAGCTTATTGAAAGCAAAAACAATAAAAATTAAATAAATACTGGTATTGATACAAATATTGTTCAGTTGGTTTAGGTTCGGTTTGATACAAAGTAGCACAATATTAGTTTTCAAATAAACTACAATGGTGAAAATATATACATAAAACGCAAATAAACTAAACCGATATCAACTTTACTTGAACATCGGTACCGGTATCGATTTCGTTTTTATTGTTTTCTTTTTCGATTACTACAGCGAGTGCCAATATCATAACGAATCGAATAGATACGGATCGAATTCTCGTCGCGAAGCACGAGGGAATATCACTAGTTTATATTAAATGGACTAAGTTGCTGAGAAATATTAATAGTTTAATGTTATTTTATTGTTTTTTTGCCCGATCTATATCTTGTTCCTCTACCAAAATAGAATGTCAATATAAATATAAGTTCTTAGGATATTTTTTTTCTTGTTTTTAATGGTTAAAATCACATCAGGCATGTCCTTTGCATGATTTGAACCTCCAGTTACTTGGTTAGGGACTACACCACTTTACCACCTGTCTATCCATTAGGGACAAGTTCTTAGGATATTACTTGGTAAACAATTAGATAAAGAAATTGAACTTAAAAGCATACATTGATATAAGTAGTTGATTGTTGGTTTTGTGCCCATTGAAACACTAAGATAATTGTGTGGTCAAGATAAGCTTATCTAGTTAAGTAGCCAATTTATTATCACGTAAATGGTTAAATATTGTGTTAACTTGAGCAAATAGTCACAATCTTTGAAAAGGTGAAATATATGCAATTATGTGAATATTGTTGAATTAAGGAACAACCAACTTGCCAATGTGTTTGGTGAAAGGGGAAGTGTAATTTACATGTGAGGAAGTAAGATGAAATGAGAATTATTTGAAAAGTGGAAAATTGGTTTATTATATCATTGGGCGTATGATTGGTACATCTAATAAAATATAGGTTATAACCACATGAGTGTAGGGTTGGTGATATACCTTAAATGCCAAAAAGAAAATGATTTGGTACATTTCGGTAAACAATATGGTGATTGATACCAATCTACCATTGCATCTTAAAAAACTTGTACGTTGTAATTAGTAAATTTTCAACACTATATTTATGACGAGTTCACACTACCTATTTCATATTGTATTAAAACTTTCACTCATTTACAGGTTTCCAGTTTATATAAAAAGTTTCAGCTATTTAGGTTTTGGCCTAATGCTCAAGAGGAATTTTCTTTTATAGGAAGACCAAGGTTCAATTCTTAGAAGATGCAATTTGGTATAGAATTTAACGAAGAAAGGCTTAGTTGTTCAAAAAAAAAAAAAAATTAAAAAGTTTCCGGTTTATATAACGTCATATCCAAATAAATATCATAAATTTACTTGGAGTAACGCTATCAACTGTTGATCCAAACCTCCTCTATGGTTATCTGGTTTGGGATATGAACTTAAAAGTAAAATGTTTGAACCACTATTTTACAATAGAGAGCATTAAAGTGACACAAAACAAGATTAGAAGATGATGAGAGAGGATATACTATTATTGTTATGATTGTGATTGTAACGTCCTTATCAACATATTTTCCTCTTTTTAGTTTTTTTTTTTCTAAAATTATGTAATATTTAATTTATTTTATTACATTTTTAACAACTAACTCACACACCCTATAATTCAACTCCCAAATCTACGTCTTTGTCCACCAAGAGACTTGAACTCTCAACCGCAAAATAGGAGAACAACTTTTCTACACACCACAATACTGCTAAACCACGTTATTGGTCTTTATCAGATTAAGTACCATATGCTGGTCCCAAAAAATCACCAAGAAGAAAACGTAAATGGAACTACAAAGACTATCAATAGAGAAATTGCCACAAACAAACTATTTTATAAACAAACAAAAAAATCGATCGATCAACGCATTATCTATTCAAAATCGATGGGGACAACTTAACTACGTACAATTACTTTGTGAACCGACACGGCTCTTCCTATGAAGCGTCACAACCCTAATTTAAACCTTTAAATACAAAGTGACTCTTAGAGGTATAAGCTAGCACACTCGGACCCATAACTTTAAACAAACATAATTTTGGTACAATATAAAACCAACTAACATGTTACATTTTGTTAGCATTTACGATTCTAACACAAGAATGATTGATTTGTTAAGGTAAGAAAAAGGGATGAGAGTAGAACAAACAAAAACATCATCTTATACCAATATAAAACAAACAAAAAAACAATGATTTAAGAAAAAGAAGGGTAGGAATCCCATATGGATTACAATAGTAACCTTCCTCCCTTCACTTCACTTTATCTTTATTGCTTTTCCTTTGTTTGAATTGCTGCAGCAGCAAGTCGAGAGGGATACGACCCTGTTTTTCGGGCAGCTGTTGACCAAGTATCTTTGAAAACCTGCCCCCCATCATTCCGGGCAGGCCTTGGGTTTTGAGAAAAAATAACAATAATAAATAATAATAATAAAAAAGTCGTCATCGTCTCACCATAAAGAAAAAGACCACTGACTGCTGCTTGCACTTTATTCCGTTCAAAATCGACACTGCAAAGAACGAGGGTTTGTCTCTCCTCCTGTTTATCAATCACACTTTAATCTTTGTTGCTTGCATTGCGTCTTTTCTTAAAGAGAATCCAAACCCACTTCATAATTCATTTCATCTCAGGCTTAACCATCTTTGGTTTTACTGCCATTGTTGGGTTTGTAAGTTGTTTTGGGTTGGTGGGTTTTTGAGAAACAAGAGGCGCATGAGTTGGTAGCCAGGAACCATCATGGATGAGGTTTCCAAAAAGAACAAGGTTTGTTTCTTGCTTGCTTGCTTGCAATAGAGAAACCTCTCATCGTTGTGTTATCCCGGGGACACAATATGAAATCTCTGTGTCCCCGGGATATACTCACACCACCCAGGGACATAGGAAACCTATACTGTCCTTGGGTGAACCTTTCTGTTTCTGGGGATAGAAGAAGCCTATTTGTCCCGAGACATATAGTCTGTCTATCCATCCCCAGAGGATTATCTTTAGTATGAGTTGGTAATTTTGTTTGTTTAATTTGGTGCAGTTTTCTTGGTCTAAATCACTGGTGAGAAAATGGTTTAGTATCAAGAGCAAACGAGAGGAGTTTCCGACGGATAAAGTATCCGAAAGGGAGCCACCTGCAATCAAGAAGACAAAAACAGGTACCATTTTAACCTTACAATCATCAAACTGTGTTTGTTTTGGTGTTTGATTCAAATATTGAATTCCAATGTCTGGCTTGGATATGCAGAAAAATCAAGCAACAGCAGTAGTCGTAGCAGACGGAGTAGAGTTGATCTTGAACACCCGCAGATTATAAACGTGCATAATTACAGGTTTGCGAACGATTTTCCACAAGTTTTTTGCTTGAACAAAAAAAAAAAAAAAAAAAAAAAACTTACAATTTCTTTTTTCAATTGTTGCAGTATTTTTGCAGCTACATGGAATGTGGGAGGAAAATCCCCTTCTAGCAATATGAATCTTGATGACTGGTTACATGCTGCTCCACCAGCAGACATATATGTACTTGGGTATGATGTTGTTTTAATAATTATGTTTTTGTTTAACATCAAAAATCAAAATTTTTATGAAGTGGGATGAACTTGTTTTCAGGTTTCAAGAAGTAGTTCCTCTAAATGCTGCTAATATTCTTGGCGCCGAAGACAATGGCCCTGCGAAAAAATGGCTATCGTTAATCCGTAGGACACTGAACAACCGGCCGGGTACAACTGGAGGAAGCGGTTGCTACACGCCGTCCCCTGTACCCGACCCGATTGCTGAGTATGATGCTGATTTCGAGGGCTCATCAAGACAGAAAACTTCAAACATGTTCCATCGACGCTCGTTTCAGGCTCCAAGAACCTGGAGAAACGAAAACGACCCGTCAGTGAGTCAACCGAGGCTTGACCGGCGATACAGTGTATGCGACCGGGCCTTCTTTGGTCATAGACCAAGTGATTACTCTTCCTCGAGTCATAGACCGAGTGACTATAGACCGAGTGATTATAGGATGAGTGATTATAGACCGAGTGACTATAGACCGAGTGATTATTCCTCGTCTAGTCGCAGACCGAGTGATTATTCTTCAAGTTACAGGCCGAGTGACTATTCGTTTAATAACAGGCCGAGTGACTACTCTTCTGGTAACCGGTTGAGTGATTACTCTTCGTGGGGTCAAAGACCGAGTGACGGGTCAAGATCTGAGGATGATTATGGCCCACCCATGGAGGATTCACCGAGCACGAACTCATTCTCACCAGCATCTGCTGTCCCTATGGACGACGCATATCGAATGCCAGCTCACTCTCAGTACTGTTTGGTTGCAAGTAAACAGATGGTTGGTGTGTTTCTGACTGTTTGGGTGAAGAGTGAGTTAAGGGAGCATGTTAGAAACTTGAAAGTGTCTTGTGTTGGCAGAGGGTTGATGGGCTATCTTGGAAATAAGGTAAAAAGATTATCTTGATTTTTCATTTTTTTTATTGAATTCAAGATTAAGATAAATAATATGTTTACATGGTTTTGCAGGGATCTGTATCTGTGAGTATGTTGTTGCATCAAACGAGTTTTTGCTTCGTTTGTAGCCATTTGACTTCGGGTCAGAAGGAGGGCGATGAGCTACGAAGGAACTCGGATTTCATGGAAATCGTTAAGAAAACAAGGTTTCCACGTGTTCAAGGCATGAATGATGAAAAATCCCCTGAAACGATCCTCGCACACGAGTAAGATTCGTTGCATGAACTCGTATATACATTTTGATTCACTTTTAAGAGTTTGAATGATGTTAGATATCATGTTTGATTCCTAATTGTGTTCTTTTGTGTATTGGTCCAGTCGAGTTATCTGGCTAGGGGATCTAAATTACCGAATTGCCCTCTCGTATCGATCTGCAAAGGCGCTTGTTGAAATGCAGAACTGGAGAGCATTGTTGGAGAAAGATCAGGTACAAAATTTCGACCCTTGTACTTATTAATGTGTTGATTTAAGTTAGTGTTTTATCTCAAACAAGTTATATAAAAAAGTCTTAATGAAATGTGAACTGGTCAACCTTCTAGCTCGTTTTATTCATAAAATTACTTACATAGATTTGTTTTTATAACACAAATTATTTATAAAAAAAATATCGGGCTAACTTTAGTTTTGGGTCACAGCTGCGAATCGAGCAAAGAAGGGGACGCGTATTCCAAGGATGGAATGAAGGGAAGATATACTTTCCGCCAACGTATAAGTACCTCACTAATTCAGACAGATATACGGGAGACAGTTTACACCATAAGGAGAAAAGACGGACTCCTGCATGGTAAGATCTGCATGCAATATATACGGTTCTTACAGTTCTCTACTTAATATGTATATTTGTATGAATGAGATTTTTTTTAAGATAGTGTTACTGATACGAGAAATAATGGTATGTGGAAATGCAGGTGTGACCGGATACTATGGCATGGTCAAGGTCTTCATCAGTTATCGTACGTGCGTGGCGAATCAAGATTTTCGGATCATAGGCCCGTGTACAGCATATTCTGGGCTGAGGTCCAGTCGGTCCAAAGCCGTTTTAGAAGAAGCATGAGCTCTAGACTCGACTATGGCGAGGCATTGTTGCCATACTCGCATGGCTATACCGAACTATGCTTTTTTTAACCCACCCGCCAACAAAACAAATGGAACAAACAAAGGCCAATTTTCATTCGTTAGGTTCACGCCACAAATCGCGTATCATCATATCTAACCATCCGCTTCTGATTGCGGCCCGCCAGCTCTCGCCACTAAACACGAGTTTACAATGGCTTTGCCATATGCTGGTGCATCATATCCTCATTACGCCACCAAATGGGAGATTAAGATGATGATTTCTGTCATTTTATAAATTTTATTCATGATTCTTTGTAGATTTATGTTTTGTATTTTTTTTTAGTTTTATAGGAGTGAATATTGGCAAAAGAATGAATATAAACATGTTTTATGAAAAAGTTGGTCTCATTCTACTTTTATTGTTTGTCTTGCTTTGCTTTTACTTTTTCTGAAAAAGCAGCAGGCAATTGATACAAGAGACAGTTCACACCCATTTTATTTTCTTTTTATAGTACAAACTAAATGTAAAATAAAACCTTAAATATCCTTAATTATATTTAATCACAGCTATAGTATTTCTTAGTGAAATTGGATGTTAACAATTCAAGTTATAACTTATTGGTAGGTAATAATCCATGCGAGCAATGTAACTACTAACATTTAAAACTTCATTTTTATTATCATGTGCAATCTCACTCTAACGGAGAAGTAACTTTGTCCGCCTGATAAAGTAATTTTTATCCCAATCAGCATGTTGTGAAGCGGCGTAAATGAAAGTAAATGTTATGAGATAGCTTAAATTATTGAAACCCAATGTTGTAGATATCATTCTGGTTTAACTCTGTGTATGGAATTGGTCAATACCTTCACTATTTAGTAAATAGTATTTACTTGCACTTTTAACTGGTTCAAATAAATGACTATATTCCTCCTGTCCCTATCATTAAATCTTGCTTTAAATTTTCTCTTACATAAATTCAAAACAAAAACGAAAACAGAAATAAAAATTTTAGGAGGATCTAGTCCACTTTTATGGGTTCCCAGGAACCCATTCGATTTAGAAAAAAATGGGAAAAATTAGTGAGAACCTCGTATGATTTGGAAAAAAAAAATAGTGAGAATTAATAAAAATCTACCAAAAGGAACCCAGTGAAAAACGTTCTTAGATCCGCCACTGAAAATATTTACCATCAAACTCATGATCATAAATGAACTTGTTTGCTTGCTTGCTATATGAAGAGGTATGTTCCCAATTCCTTTGCCTACATGGCAAGGACCACACCACCTTTTTTACCTACATGGCGCCCACATCAGCAAGTGAATCCAGAAGCTTCTAGAAGCTTCTGAAATACGTCAAGGTGGCACCAAAGATGCTCCCCCCGACACAAAGGACAATACGTGTCACTACCCATCGTGCGCCATGTAGACCTGCAGCAAATCAAGGAGCAGACCGACAACAGTGGTACGATGTTTCCAGCATGGACAAATATGGGCGCGCCACGTGTACCACTATCCTGA
Source organism: Helianthus tuberosus (assembly GCA_030545235.1). Taxonomy (NCBI): domain Eukaryota; kingdom Viridiplantae; phylum Streptophyta; class Magnoliopsida; order Asterales; family Asteraceae; genus Helianthus; species Helianthus tuberosus. Next base: position 98,407,334 of record CM060383.1, on the reverse strand, counting down.
TCACAGCAGAGGAGACCAAGAGGATATTCCCCTTGGTCAGATAGTTGGCGCCCCATAGCAGCTGGCAAGGTCGCTCCTCCCTCTCTCACCCTCCGGCTATAAATAGGACCCTGCATCATCCAGGTTGATCATTCTATTCTCCACTCTCTCACTCTTAACACACACTGTTTTATCTCCGCAGAACAGAACTTATTCTCACGCCGGAGCCCGGTTAAGAGGGAAACCCCCATATTCCCCCCTTAACGAGCTAACGGTGTTGCTGTTTTGCAGGTCCCGTCGTTTGGCGAGTAACGAAGGAGATTGAACCCCATAAAAGAGACGAACAAGCTAGTTTCACCTCGGTGTTAACCAGTGTTTCATCATTGGCGCCCACCGCAGTTTTTGCAAACCTTTTTCATCTCCTTTTCGTTCAAAAAAACTCTTCAAATGGCTGACACAAACCCTTCCCCCCAAGTGGATGAAGAAGTTTCTTCTTTTGAGCTCATTTCGGACACCGCGCACGTCCAAAGGGGCCAAAGGAACGAAATCATCCAGGAAGGGCAAATGAACAACGATTTTCCTAGTACCTTTGGGAGTGCATCCAGGGTTGTTAGCCAAAACACAACCGGAGCCACTTTCCAACCTCCACCTAGGATCATCAACCAAACCACAAATGGAGCCACTTTCCAACCTCCGCCTGGAATAGTCCAGCAAACACCCCCACCAGTGCAGACACCAAACCATGGAACTGGTCCCTCAGCTCCATCGGAACAAACACAACTGAACTTCTCTGCACTTTTGGGGTTACCCGAAGGAAAAACTCTGGCTTCCTGGTATGTCGAACAGATGGCGTCAATAAACCTCGTTTACACACAACTCAGCGCGCAACAGGCTTTGCTCCAAGCACAAGCCAACCAGTCCGCATTTGTTACCCCACCGCAAAGGTCTCTGAGTATGCACACTACTCAGCAGACCAATACATGGAATTTGCGTCCAGAAAAGGGACCTGTGCCGAACATCAGAAAACCAAGTGCGCATGACACACGCGACACTTACGGTGAAACGGAGAGCAACTATGTGCGGTATTCCCACCCACCAAGGAAACCAATACAAAGTCGTTTAGGTCCGCGCAACATAAACGACGAGCTTGATAACTATAAAGAGGAAGACGACGAGACATACAAAGAAAGCACAGTGTTCAGCAGATTACCGCCGGAGCACGAAGCATACAAACCTCACAAGCGTGCAGGTTATAACCCAAAAGCAGAGCATGATTACACCTTGAGCTATCGTCCAGACGACATGGCTGAAAATTCAAAATTCATCAAAGAGATCGCCACAACCGCTATTGACAAAACGAAACTGCCACACAACGTGGGCAAATACAACGGCTTAACAGACCCAGATGATCACCTCCAAGTTTTTAACGGTGCTGGAGCAACAGGCGGATGGAATTTACCAACTTGGTGCCATCTTTTCGCTCAAACCTTCGTCGGTGCAGCGCGCGTTTGGTTTGACAGCCTACCAGCAGGAAGAATCAAGTCATGGATCGATTTTCGAGACAAGTTCCTTGCACACTTCTCTCAACAGCGCAGGCATAATAGAGATCCAGCAGACTGTCTGAATATATGGAGGAAGGACCATGAAAGCGTGGAAGATTTCATTACAAGGTACAACAAAGAATGTTTGGAGATCGGCGATGTGGGCGAAAAGATGATGCGTGCGCATTTTATGAGGGCAGTAAAATGCGACAACTTGATCAAGCGAGTGAAGGGAAGAGATGGAGGCCCCAAAGATTGGGAAACCTTCATCGAGGCATCAAAAACCATTGCACAAACTGACAAACAGTTGACCGGTGATGACCACCGCCAGTGCGGATACAACCATAATGACCAGCATAACAAGAAGGGCAGAGGCCAACCATGGAAAGCGTCCGGTCACAGAGAAAGAAGCCCAGCAAGAGAGGACGCGCGTCATACAATCAATCAGATAGCCCACCGAAAGGAAGTAAAACGTGAAAACAGAGACAAACAGTGGATACCCCTAACAAAAACCCCTTCAGAAGTCTTGACAACTGAGAACCACCAGTTCAAGCCACCGCTACAAATGCGAAACAAGAGAGGCCAAGACCCAAATCTTTTCTGCGAGTTTCACAAAGACACAGGCCACTTAACCGACGACTGCTTCAGCCTTAAGCAGGAGATCGAAAGGGCCTTAAGAGACGGAAAGCTCACTCATCTGATAAAAGGTGGAAAGCGTGACTACCGTCAGATTCAAAGAAGAGAAGAAGGGCCAGATAACAAAAAACTCCGGAAATTAGAAACCCACATGGTTCAAGGGGGTCCACGAAAGCCAAGAAAAAATTATAACAAGCGCACGCAAGATGACTCGTGGCGCGAACGACAAGTTGTTTTCCCGGTTGTGAGAGGAGGTCCAAGAGAAAGAAGACCCATAGTTATATCCAGTGTAATCGGTCACTACCAAACCGACTACATTTTCATTGATCCAGGGAGCACTGCAGATATCATTTACGAACAATGTTTTAATCAATTCGACCAAGAGGATAAAGCGCGCTTAGAACCGGTAGATTACCCACTGACCGGTTTCTGCAATGAAGCCGTTTTTCCTCTAGGCCAAATATCATTCCCAGTGCTGCTCTTAGGCGGAAGAAATTCAAGAACGGAGGAGGTCACGTTCATGGTACTACCAGCACACTCAAGGCATGACATCTTGTTGGGAAGAGAATCCCAAGGAGACTTCAGTATGATCTGCTCCGGACCACATTCAGCCGTGGGATTCCCAACAGAGACAGGGGTAGCGTTGATCTATGCAAGCAAGGAAGTCTTGGCAACAGACGAAATCAGGCCAGCAAAGGCAAGCAAATCTGTACCATGCGCCGAGGCTGAAAAATGGGTATTAAACAGTAAATACCCAGAATAACTAATCACCTTAGGCCCCGCAATGTCTGATCTCACGCGCGCAGCGCTAAAAAAGCTACTATTTGAAAACATGGATGTGTTTGCCTGGACACCGGCGGACATGACCGGTGTTCCACGGTATATAGCAGAGCACAAACTCAACGTCTCTAAAGCCGCCAAACCTGTAGTACACGGCAAACGTCATTTAGGGGACATAAAACACGATGCCATGAAAGAACAAGTCACAGAGCTGCTGAATGCGGGCATCATCAGAGAAGTCCGGTACCAAACTTGGGTGGCGAACCCCGTCATGGTTCAGAAGGGGAATGGCAGTTGGAGGATGTGCGTAGACTACAAAGATCTAAACAAGGCATGCCCGTGAGACTGTTATGCCTTACCAGATATCGATGAAAAGATTGATTCGTTGGCAACATTCAGATGGAAATGTTTCCTTGACTGCTATAAAGGGTACCACCAGGTACAGATGGCCGTCCAAGACGAGGACAAAACCGCATTCCGCACGCCGACAGGGCTGTACTGCTACACCAAGATGCCTTTCGGTCCGAAGAACGCGGGCGCGACCTATCAAAGACTGATGAATGAAATGTTCCACGATGCTATCGGCAAATACATCGAAGTGTATATGGATGACTTAGTCATCATGAGCAAAGAAGAGAATACGATCCTGATGAACATCCAAAAAACGTTCGACACATTGCGCGGAGTAAGTATCAAGCTTAACCCAGCGAAATGCTCTTTCGGCATGGAAGAGGGGAAGTTCCTGGGTTTCATTGTCACGAAAGATGGTTTTAAAGTGAACCCTGAAAAGGTACAAGCAATCGAGAGAATGCCCTCACCGTCAACTATCAAGGAGATGCAAAAATTGGCAGGACGGTTGGCGGCACTTAACCGTTTCCTGGCCAATCACGCAGCTAAATCTTTCCCGTTTATCAAAACACTCCACAACTGCATGAAGAAAAGCCAATTTCAGTGGACTCCGGAAGCCGAGAGCGCATTCCGCGAGATGAAAGATTGCCTCATAAGATTGCCAACATTGACGGCACCAGTAAAAAGGAGAACCTCTGGTATTATATCTATCAGCATCAGACAAAGCAGTCGGAGCAGTTTTACTCGTCGATCGCCAAGGCGTCCAAACACCAGTTTACTAAGTGTCTCGCACTCTGACGGATCCAGAAACCCGGTATGCCATAATGGAAAAACTAGTGCTAGCACTAATCCATGCATCAAGACGGCTGCGCAGGTACTTTGCCAACCACGTCATTCACGTATTAACAAATTACAACATAGGCAACATCCTCGCAAGGCCTGAGATTTCTGGAAGATTAGCAAAATGGGCGATAGAACTGGGAGGCCATAATGTTGTTTTCAGGCAGAGACCAGCAATCAAGGGCCAGGTATTGGCCGATTTCATGACAGAAGTGCCCGATGCCAAGGACCGGGAGTGCAAGGCAATGGAAAGAGCTGAAAGGCAACAATCGGAAGAACCGTGGCTACTGTATACAGACGGCGCGTCCAACGGGGACGGCGCAGGCGCAGGACTTAGACTGGTGAGTCTAGACAAACATGAATTTACGTATGCCATCCGGTTAGACTTCAAGAGCACGAATAATGAAGCCGAATACGAAGCCTTCCTTGCCGGTCCGAGGTTAGCGATAAAGATGGGAGTCAAGCACATAGAGGCGCATGTAGACTCCATGTTAGTAGCTGGGTAGATAAATGGGCAATATGATGCCAAAGGAGATGTAATGGCATTATACCTAGACCAAGCGAAAGCATTGCTGCAGAACTTCAACTCTTACAAAGTGCACCACATTAATCGAAGTGAGAATAAACCAGCCGACGCACTCAGTAAGCTAGCATCTACAAGTTTCCAGCACTTGGCCAAGGATGTGCGCATCGAAGTCCTCAGCAACCCATCGGTACCATTGAGGCAAGTGAATGTCATTCAGTTGGGGACGACGTCTTGGATGACCCCGATAATCATGTACCTCCAGTCTGGGATTCTACCAGAAAACAAGGCCGAGGCAAGGAAGATTCAATACAAGGCCAAGCATTACCAGATGGTCGATGGAATCTTGTACCGAAAATCATATCTTGGACCATTGTTGAGATGTGTCGACCCAGAAGACGCGGACTACTTGATCAGAGAAGTGCATGAGGGGATCTGTGGGATTCATGCCGGACCAATAATGGTGGTAGCAAAGGTGATGAATGCCGGATAGGCCCGGTATGCATCTAGACGCAGTAAAGGCTCTGAGAAAATGCAGCGGATGCCAGAGACACTCTCCCAAGACGATGCGTCCCAAGAATGAATTAGTCCCCGTAACAACGGCATGGCCGTTCCAACAATGGGGAATAGATATGGTTGGTCCCTTTCCTGAAGCCCCGGGTACAGTGAAATTCATTATAGTCTTGGTGGACTATTTCACGAAATGGGTAGAGGCAAAGGCACTAGCATCAACCACATCTACCGTGGTACGGCGTTTCATCTGGGAACAGATAATCTACAGATTCGGGCTACCTCTGAGAATTATCACCGATAATGGAACGAACTTTGCGGCAGAAGATCTCCAACGATGGTTCAAAGAGCTACACATCGAGCATACGTTTTCTTCGGTTGCACACCCACAGGGGAATGGTCAGGTGGAAGCCGTAAACAAAAGCATCGTAGACGGCATCAAAGCACGACTGGGTGAGCAAAGAAGAGGCTGGGTCGAAGAACTGCCCAGCATATTATGGGCACACAGAACGATGCCCAAGACAAGCAACGGAGAGACGCCGTTCAGCTTAGTCTATGGGTCTGAGGCTGTGATACCCGCCGAGATCGGGCTGCCATCACCAAGAATGCTCTCCATGAACATGATCAACAACGAGGAAGAAAGGAGGTTAGACCTTGACCTCCTAGAAGAAAGGAGAGAGATGGCAGCAATCAATGAAGCGAAGTACAAAACAAAGCTCGAAAAGTATTATAACTCCAAAGTCAGAATCTGCACCTTCAACCCGGGATATTACGTCCTGAGGGACAATGAGGCGTCTAACGCCGAAAAGCCTGGAAAGCTAGCTCCCAAGTGGGAAGGGCCTTATGTTGTAGAGGAAGTACTTGGAAAAGGGGCATACAAGTTATGCACCCTGGACGACAAAGAAGTTCCACGAACCTGGAATGCTCAATAGTTAAGAAGGTGCTACATGTAAAAGGCTGAAGTTTTCCTATGTACTTGTAACGGCTGCGTGCCAACACAGTTAACATTAATACAAGAAGTGTTTGGCTATTCCTTTTCATGCGAATTTCTTGTCACAACTGCATATATTACTTTGGGCATACACGAAAACATCAATGGCTCGACCTTAGGAAACGTTGTAGACCTCCAAGGCCTGTCACAAACAAGTGCACAGCCGGGTCAAAAACACAACTAAAGCCTATAAAACGCCAAATAAGTACTTCGTGCCCACATAAACACGAAATCATCGAACACATGGTAAACAAACATTGTAAAAACCCCCAAGGCTGAACACAGCTGGGAGCACACAATAACCTGTAACTCGATCAGTTCGTATTCACGAACAAACCTGTGCATAATAAACGACAGAATAAACGTTGTAGCTAACACAACACAACCTGTCAGCGCCATCATTCATTCGTGATACCTGAATCAAAGTAATTAAACATGCACATATTGTAACGATAAACAAAATTCACAAATGCATATTAAGCATTAAACATGCCAACAATAGCAAAACTTGGCACAAGTACGACAGTTATAAGTAAAATTGTTCACGGAAACATAAAGTAAATTGTTCAAGGAATTGTCAAGTGGGTTACAAGGCCATCAAAGCCCATACACGGCATACAAGCCGGATGCCTTCACTCCGGGTGGCTGGGACCAGCGCCCCCAGTCGCGCCATCTCCATCTCCAAGGGCCTTTTTCAGTAAGGCAACACCATCAGGCTTCCGAGCCAATTTTTGAGCAGCTTTAACAACTCCGAACTCCAAGGAGGCAAACTCTTTTCTTTTCGCGGCATAAGCACTGGTACAATCTTCCTTGTAGAGCTCGAAATGATAGTCCTTCTCATTGTTAACAGCTGCAGCCCTACCTTCGCTATAACCATCTTTCCGACCGCTGTTGTACCCCGCTTTACCCAACTCAAACATGTAGCTGGCAAGCTCATGGGAGTTCACTATGCGATCAGCAATCTTCGAGAAATACACAGCTACATAAGAAGAGCAATTAACACAAACCAGAAGGAAACACAAACAAAGGAAATTACCAAAGGCACCGCGCGCGAAAGCAACCACTTGCAATCGGCAGATACCTCCTCAGCAAGGAGTTCAGAGGCTTTGCATTCAGCAATCTTTTTCTCAACAAAGTCTTCCAATGCAGCAACACGTTCAACATACTCCGCCTCTTTCTTCTCAAACGCAACACGCGCTCGCTCAGCTTCGTCGCTAATCTTCTTCTTCTCACCAGATAACCTGATAATAGCATCACGTTGAGTTTGCATTTCTGCATTAGTGCGCTCACAGGCAGCCTCCCAATTTTTCTGTTTATCAGTATTGGCCTGCTTCTCTTGAGCAAGTTTCTGCTCTGCATCAGATACTCTCCATAACAAACCTTTCTGCTCAGCATTAAACTTCTCCTTTTCCTCCGCAAACACCTTCTTCTCATTTTCAAACTCCAGTGTCTCTTCCCCCATCAGCCTCCACTCACGAACAATCTCTTGAGAGGTGGCAAAATAGTTCACCCCAGCACGAACATGATCATCTAGCAAGTCAACCCGATTGCGCTATTTCTGAAACATCCTCTCAGCAGGGGGGAGAGACAAAGAGAAGAATTCGTGACAGTTGTCAAGCTGATTCATCCGGGAACCCTGGGTCAGGTTCCAACGAGGAGCATGTGGCAAATCATCACATGCTGGGTTATTGGTATCCCAGGAATCAGCACGAACATTCTTAAACCGTGGACTCCGAACCACACCTGACGTAGCACCACCGTCACCGCCCGGTGGACGCTTGGTATAAATGGTTTGACGAGGCGTAGCCTCACTTGACTGAACTTCGTCCTCAATACCCTTGTCTCGACCATCTCTCCCAGCAACATGCACACCAGCACCACCCGCGCCATCACCACCACTTTCTCTAACATGCTCAACATTTACATCATCTGTTTTCTTCTTCTCACCGAGATCATCACGAGGAGGAGATAACCCAAATGCCATCGATGGCGGAGAAGCAGGAGGAGTGATCTTCGAAATATCAATCTTGTGTGGCGCTTTGCCTGACTTGACACCTGCCATAAAACAACTATGATGGTCAAAGTGAATCCAAAAGTCAAACGCTAAGATTTACAGAAGTAAAGCCTCTACCTCGAGGAGCAGAAGCAATATAAATTTCCTCTAAAAGATTCCCTTGCTTAGCTGTAAAAATCTCCAGATCAATCTCAGACTCCGAAGGAGCAGGAGGAGCTTCCTTCGGGAGTTTGGCCTTTTTTGACGCAAGCATAGCAGCAGCTTGCTCATCAAGCTTCCGCTTCTTGTCGTCAAGAGCCTTTTTTCTCATCATCTCCGTCAACGTAGCACTGTCCTCAGGGTCAGGCCCACGGTGTTTCTCTCCGGCCCCTAAACCAGACAATGTATCAGAAACGACAACGTAATCTAGGACAGGAAGAGTAGAGGGTCGCTTATGAGGAGTCTCAGCGGCTCTTTCCTTAGCCCTTTTTTCCTTTCTCTCTGGCTTACTAGCTTTCATTTTCTTCCTTGTCTCCAACTGTTCAGCAGCCTCAACTGGCACTTCCACATCATCATCAATGGGTTCATTAACAGGCTCATGCACAACCCCCTGTGCCGGACCTGCACGCAGGGAATGAGAAGTTAGACCTTCAAACGATCTGTCAGACCCCCCACTCGAGAGAACAATAACTTCCTCTCGAGTAGGATCAATAGCATCATCAACATCAGCTTCATCATCTTCACCTAGAGCGACATTGGCGTAAGCAGCAAAACTCTCATTCGAAGGATGCAAGAAACGGGGGTGAATCTGATCCAACCAGGGTTGTTTCCCAACCTCCTGAATCGCCTCAACCATGGCACCACCGGCCTTCGTATCTAAAACATTCAACAAGCTGTAACCTACTGCGAAAAACAAGGAGATGAGGAATAATATATATAAAAAAAGGAGAGAGAAAGAGACAAAAAGTTATGGAACAACACATATGTTTGCCATTATAACCGTAAATTGGGACCCCCAAAGGATGCTTCGGGACCCACAACATACTCATACCAGCACCCACCAACGCCATCTCCTCAAGCTGAAGAATAGGAGTGGCTTTTTGAGTCATCTTCTTGTACCATGCTTGTTCAGAAAAACCTGCAACCACGTCAACCTTAGGGATCCCCTCACTCCCTGCTCGATAATGCATATCCACTGGGATAACACCATGGCGGATGTAGAAAAACCTTTGTTTCCAGTCATGCAGGCTTTTTAAGGGAGTAGAACAACAGGGGATAACACCACCGGTCCGGGCGTTAAAAGAATAGAAACCGCTGGTATAAGTCACGGTGTAAAACACATTAAACATTTCAAAAGTCGGTTCAACACGATTAGCCCTGCAGATAAACTCAAAGTGGGTAACACGGGGCAACCCAATCGCATTGATCTGAGAGATATGGAGCCCATAGTTCCTTAACACCTCAGCAGTAAACCTGGTCATCGGGAGTCTAAAGTTGCCCTCCCGGAAAAAAGCAGCGTACAACGTAATGTAACCAGGGGGTGCGTCCATGGCAGTAAAACCCGGAGTTGGGAACTGAGCACCCCACTCGGGAAGGAAACCCATCTCCCTTATCAAGTTATGAAATTCTTCCTCCTTCCACCCTATCGTCGCCTGATCAGGGCCCGGTGGATTTTTACCCTTGTTCCTCTTTTTCTTTGATGAAGGATTTGCTCCAGACATATTGAAAGAAGATAAGAAAGATGATATGAGTGAACTCAAGAAAAAAGAGGAAGCAGGACAAAAAAATAAGAGAGAACTCCGGAGTTCAAATTTTGAAAGTGAAAAGAATGAGGAGAACCGCCTTATACTTTTACCCATCGCATTTAATGCGATGGGTAGTGGACCGTCAGAAATTCAGAAGGACATCCAACGGGGGAAAGACACGTCAGGGGAGAGAGAAACCGTCACCTCTTTTTCCGGGAGCGTGGGCGGCACACGTCTGACAAAGGGATGGAAAGTAACTGGCACCACCGAAAAGGCGACTGTTCACCTCAGACAAGACAGAGACATCAGACGGTCACATCAACCCCCCTTGTCCCAAGTACATAAACTTCCTCCAGAAGGAAATACCAATACGCCATGCGCCATGCGTACACTTGGCTCAACTTTACAAAGTAACCAATACGTCATGCGCCATGCGTCCACTTGGCTCAACTTTACAAAGTTACCAAGTTACCATGCGCCATGCGACCAGTTGGCTCAACTTTACAAAGTTACCAATACACCATGCGTCCAGTTGGCTCACTTTACAAAGTTACCAAGTTACCATGCGCCATGCGACCAGTTGGCTCAACTTTACAAAGTTACCAATACGCCATGCGCCATGCGTCCAGTTGGCTCAGCTTACAAAGTTACCAATACGCCATGCGCCGTGCGTCCAGTTGGCTCACCTTTACAAAGTCACCAATACACCATGCGCCACGCGTCCAGTTGGTTCAACCTTGCAAAGTTCTCAGCACGACACGCATGATGATACTATTCCGACAACACCAACAACCACTTCCCTTATAAGTCCAGAATCCCTCCTAGACGATCAACTCAACTAGAAGGCACACTGGACTAGGGGGACTTGAAGAGGTATGGTCCCAATTCCTTTGCGTCCATGGCAAGGACCACACCACCTTTTTTACCTACATGGTGCCCACATCAGCAAGTGAATCCAGAAGCTTCTAGAAGCTTCTGGAATACGTCAAGGTGGCACCAAAGATGCTCCCCCCGACACAAAGGACAATACGTGTCACCACCCATCGTGCGCCATGTAGACCTGCAGCAAATCAAGGAGCAGACCGACAACAGTGGTACGATGTTTCCAGCATGGACAAATATGGGCGCGCCACGTGTACCACTATCCTGACCACAGCAGAGGAGACCAAGAGGATATTCCCCTTGGTCGGATAGCTGGCGCCCCATAGCAGCTGGCAAGGTCGTTCCTCCCTCTCTCACCCTCAAGCTATAAATAGGACCCTGCATCATCCAGGTTGATCATTCTATTCTCCACTCTCTCACTCTTAACACACACTGTTTTATCTCCTCAGAACAGAACTTATTCTCACGCCGGAGCCCGGTTAAGAGGGAAACCCCCATATTCCCCCCTTAACGAGTTAACGGTGTTGCTGTTTTGCAGGTCCCGTCGTTTGGCGAGTAACGAAGGAGATTGAACCCCATAAAAGAGACGAACAAGCTAGTTTCACCTCGGTGTTAACCAGTGTTTCATCATTATAGTTATAGAGATTGAAGCAGAATCACTTGAAAGCCTTATTATTTTAAAGCAAACACGCATTCTCTATTTTACATCTACTTTACTCCTAAAATCACCACATATGTACACTGCAGTAATACACCCAGGACACTTAAAAGCTTTATATTTATAAAACATTAGCTTTGTAAACCAACCATATCTTGAACAATACCTTTAAAGGTATGTGAAGAAGCAAGCAAAGAAAATATTGTTATGAAAAGATGTGCTTAGACTAGATTCCCTCTATACTTTGAGGATCATCTATACCCTTTGAGGATCATCTAAAAGGTGTAACGAGAATTTGTGTTTGGTTGAGGTTTGTGAAGAGTTCCTAATCCTACATGTAAAAAAGCACCTAGGCTTAATTATATTATCATTATTTGTTAGGGATCACTAAAACTTCTAATTACTAATCTAGTGTAAGGCTGCTCGGTATGGGGATCGGCTTTGGACCGTCCTTTACCGGCGCCGCTCCTCCAGCCATTTCGCCCCCCTCCAGCGGCGTCCTCCCCGTTCCCCTGCGGCCGTTTGAGCCGGTCCTCCCCCTCTCTCACACACCTATACATACAACTTATATATATATGCATATTAGGATCATCCCCTCATTTCCTTACCTCCATCCTCTTTGCCCCATCCTCACACCCATCCTACGTGGCGGATCATCCTCCAAGGGAAGACCATCATCATAACGTGTAGCCTAATTACCATATACAAATGAGTGATTAAATTTATATTAATATGTTTCTAATATATCATCCAAAATAATATGTCTAATATTTAGGTGAAATGCTTATGATATATCATCCTAAAATAGTTGCAATCATTATTATTTTGCAGAAATAACAATATACTAAGGTGAAGTAATATGTACACATTACAATTTAATTTAAGTCAGCATATAGTTAAAGTTACTGATAAATTTATATATCCTTAAACTTGTTATGTACTCAACAAAAAAAAAATCATTTTACAATATATACACTTACTTTTAAATTTATGACATTTATAAGGTATAACAGAATAATATAGTCATCATATTATCATGTTATAATATAAAATTTTAAGCATTTTAAATATTTATCTTATTAATTGAATAAATAAGATATTATACAAGCTTTCAGTGAAGTTTTGTGTAACATATATTATATTACACAATCATAATCATTAATGATTAATAAGTATTTAAATGAATAGATAACTGTTTTGGTCTCCTTTGGTTGTTTTGAGGGTACTGTTAATTTCAATCCCCACATTTTTTAACACTTTTTAACAAAGCATGAAAACTACCTTCATGCTTGTACATCATGTTCTATTATTGCACATACCATTCCTAATTAGTAATCATAACAGGTGTTGTTTCTTTATCAAATAAAAATCACGAGGTGTGTGGTTATGGTTTTGGTCGTTGGTTAGGGAGAGAGGAGACCAAATAATTTTTTAACAGCTGAAAGCTGTTCCTCATGTTTATCTCTCTCTCTCTTGTTTTCATATATATACTTAACATCTCCATTTTTGTCTTATTTTTCTAATGTGACTAAAATCTTAATGTTTTTTTATGTTTGATAGATCGCGCAAACATCTTATTGGAGTCGATAACTTGTTCTACGTCGGCTCCTTGTGGCAAGACCTCCGGTCCATTGATCCTACGCTTTCTGGGTTGTTATTTTAAAACTTGTTATGTTTATAACTTCTATTTTTTAAATTTTCTTTGTTTGTATCAATGATATGGTAAACTCATTATGTTTATAACTTCTATTTTTAAATTTTTCTTTATTTGGATCAATGACATGGTATTTTAAAGTGTTTGAAAGTATTGATATGTTCTATGCATATATTCTTTGCAAATAAAATTTTCAAATCCTTTCCATGGAAAGAAATTCATAAAACAATTTCAAGCATTCTTAAAATTTCCCACTAATGACTCACATGCATGCAAGTTAAGAAACCAAAGTTAGTACATAGAGAGTTCAAGAAATGACATTTTAAGAAAAATCAAAATGGATGGATGAACATTGAACAACAAAGAGCCAAGCTAGTCTCCCTCTAAATGGTAACTTACATGGAGCTTGTAATTTCACACGCGGTAAGTAGCAATGTTGTATCATGAGAGATAGGAGTGTGCAAAGTCAGTTCGGTTTAATTATGGAAGATTATTGCTTAACCATAACCATAATTGATGGCTTGTTAAGCATGAGTCGGTTTTGTTAAGTTCGGTTAATCATGCAATGTATTTTCTTTTTTGTTTTGTTCCAACTGAATATGGTTTGGTTATGGTGTTTCAAGCTTGGTTATGCAGGTTCCAAGCTCGGTTATGGTGCTCCAGGCGCAGTTATGGACAGTTGCAGCATGAATTCAAATGTTTAAAGCTGGAAAATGACAAACATACAAGGTTCGATTCGATTTTGGTTAAAGTTGATTAAAGGTAAGACGGGTTTTCACAACGTACTCAATTTAAAATTCGAAATAGATACCATGATTCTCTCTCATTTGGATGTTTCTGGTTAGAAGGTTGGCAATCAACGTTAGAAGAAGATAGTTCAAACATTGCTCTTTACATTTGTCGATTCTTTACGATTTTAACTGAAATGCATATATGTAGACATTGTAAACAAAGTAGATGTTATTACTAATACATATGTGTGGCCAGTTTAAAAGTGTAAACTATGCTACTTCAAAGCATATATGCATATGCGTAGATTTACATTGAACGGTTACTTGTTTTAACTCAAATGCATACATGCAAAATGTAGGTTGTAATAATGTAGATGTTAATCTTATGCATGTGTAGGTTGTTTGAAAAAGAGTGAAATACATTGAAATGCATATATGCGTATGTGTAGCTATTCTATGTATTTGATAATTCCTTGTTTTAACCGAAATGCATATATGCATAATGTAGTATGTGATAATGTATATATTGCACACACATGTGTAGGTGGTTTGAAAAAGAATAAATTGTAAAATAGATATTACTCTTACACATTTGTAGGTGATTTATAAAATAGTTAATTATACTAACTATTTAAAATTTTAAATTATGTACAGCCATACATATATATATAATATGTATTCTCGTCATAATATACAAACGTTCATCCTTTTATTTTCTCAAAAATACAAATAAAAAAGTAGTACAAAAAACATAGCATAACAAATTTAGTAGCACAAAAAAATCTAGTATAAAAAATTTAGCATAAAATAATTCTGCACAAAAAAAAATTTAGTAAAAAAAATTCAACAAAAAATACAGAACAAAAAAATCCAACAAAAAAATGTAGCACAAAAATTTAGCAATAAAAAATATAGTAAAAAAATTCAGCATATAAAATCCAACACAAAAATACATTACAAAAAATCCAGCACAGAAATACAAACATATTTTTTTGGGGGGGTTTTGTAGTAATCATATTTTATTTAACAATAGGGTACTTAAATTAAAGATAAAAAAGATGCTTGATTTTAGTGCAATTTAAAAAAAATCGTATAAAAATTTATGAACTTTAAAAAATAGGAGGTAAATACACATGTGTTTTGCATATGGATAAAGAAAGTCAACACATAGGATATTCTAAAAATGCCGCTACACCTTTCTTTTTTCCTACATTTTCATCTTAGTTATTGATTTAAAAAATAATTTTTTTACTCTACTTAGGCAAATTCAATTTTTTATTTGATCCTACCCCTATATTGATATATAGATAATCTATTAATTCATCACATCTTGATAAATAGTAAAAAAAAAATTGTCTTTTGTAGTTTTTTTTTTGTGTGTGTTGTAACTTTAAGGTTTTCTTTTCATTTTTGTTTTAGATTTTTACTTCTTATTTTTATAATTTTGCCATAAAAAGTTGACCAAACTTAGTTTTTTTATTAGTTTTTGTTTTACGTTTTTTTCGATCGTCGTTTATTGGCTACTTAGCACAGTGTTTAGTGGTCACATTTAGTCTCTTAGTTTTTCGTTCGATTGCTATTTAGCATGGTGTTTGGTGGTTTTTACGTCACGTGAGTCACTTGGTGTTAAAAATTCGTGCTTTTGTTTTACGTTTTTTTCCTGATTTTATTTGTGTTTCGGTTGTTATTTAGCACGGTTTTACGCCGTCGTCTCGCAACGCCAAGGCTAAAGACTAGTTGTTATTTAAATGCACGGGTTATAATGATTTTATTTAAATATTAGAAATACTAAATATGTAGGTTAGAAGACTCAATGTTTTACTTGGGCTTGCGTATTTTGGCATTGTCAAGAGGTAGGCCCGGTTCGAATTAGAAAACCTGAAGTGAAATGGATTAAATTATGATTAGAGGGCTCGGTATAAGTGGCGGTGACTATTTCTTCAAAACTAATTGATAGTAAATTAACATTATTAGTAATAATATCTTAAAAACTTTAATCTATCTATATTACTTACTATATAATAAACTTAACCATTTGGTGACACATGTCGCTCCATAGTGTGACCCCAATTGTTTTTTCCTGACTAAATAAATAAATATTATGACTATTAACTAATTTAAAGGTATTAGTTGAAAACACAAATTTAAGAGATAAGAATAACATCTATATATTATTTTAATCTTAACTTATTTAAAGTTGTTCATAAGTTGGTTGCAAACAAAAATCTTAGAGATAAGAATAACCCCTTTATATTATTTTAATCTTGTATTATATAAAATAAACCAGGTTATAACCCCGTGTATTACACGGGTTGACAAAAATGTAGTTTTACATACTAAATAATAAAACAATATATCTTTAAAAACTTCATTTATTACACTGGTTGAATAAATGTATATTTATATATTAAATAATAAAAAAAATATTATATTTTTAAAAACCACGTGTATTGTAATTTATATACCAAATAATAAAAAAGTTAAATCTTTAAAAACTCTATGTATTACACGAGTTGAATAAATGTAATTTTAGATTAATAGTATATTAAATAAATATAACTTTGGATGAATAGTGTATTAAATAAATATAATTTTGGATAAAGTCTTATATATAAATTTTAATTAATCAATATATTTGATAAATAATAAAAATACTAATAATAGTAAAAAATCTAATTTATATACTAAATAATAAATATAAAAGAAAGGCGGAAAACCCCAAAAACAGGTTCCTCCAATGAATGACACGTGTCACATATTGGTTTCTTTTATTATACAAGTATAGATAGATATAGATGTTCACATAATCAGTTGTTTCAATCGATAACATAATTTGTTTTCATATCATGGATCGATAAACAACGCTACAAATGTGACAAACAACACTACAAAAAGGGAGGTGGATATGAAATACCGAGTATAAAGTTAACCGAATATATATTAATATATTAATATATTCAAGTTCAAATTAATATATATTAAATTAAATAATATTTAGTATGAGAGTTATCTATACTTAATTAGAAGAAATTAAAC
This sequence comes from Helianthus tuberosus, assembly GCA_030545235.1. Lineage (NCBI taxonomy): Eukaryota > Viridiplantae > Streptophyta > Magnoliopsida > Asterales > Asteraceae > Helianthus > Helianthus tuberosus. The sequence continues at coordinate 98,390,487 of CM060383.1, read as the reverse complement.
TAACATAATAATTATCTATAAGAGATGACCTAAAATAATGACAAGTGTCCCTAAAGTGGTTTCTTTTATTATATAGTACTGGGTGGACACCCGTCTGATGGACGCGGGTACATCATAAACGTTGAATGTAAACCTACGTTTATATGTAAAATATGATGTGAAATTATTTAATAAATTCACATTCACGTTATACTTAAGAATACATTAAACGCATTTTCCATGATTAACTTTAGACACAAGAGAAGCATAACGAACCTAAAAAAATATATTATCTAATACATCATTTAGTTCCAAACCAACACTGTTCCAAACATAATGTAAAGACAATATGTCACCAATGCAGACTTTCATTAAAATCAGTCTTATTTTTTGTTAAACTCATGATGAAAAACCATATAAATGAAAAATATGAACACAAAACAATGTTTAAAATTTGGATTTTCAAAACAAACACATATGCCTTTAGAAACATTCTCCTGTAAAAACCGCAACATTTCCAAAGCCGTTAGATAAAACTGCATGAAAAACAAAATCGATAAATATAGGGAAAATGGGTTTGAAAGATGATAACCCAACAGTGGAGGATCTCATTCTACAGCTTCGATAAATGCAGGGATGTTCTCAAATAAAGGTTCCTAGATGTTTGAAGACCAACAAAGAATGACAAATGTCTACAGTGCTACTTCTTTGGACATTTGTCAGTCTTCAAACATCTAGGAAGCATTATTTAAAAACACACCTGAATTCATCGAAGCTGTAGAATGAGATCCTCAACTATTGCGTTATCATCTTTCAAGCACATTTTCCCTAAATTTATCAATTCTGTTTTTCATACCTTCCAAAGCCACCTATCCGCCTCCAACTCAATACAAAAATTAAAACCTGAATCAATGAAAAGATTTTGTTAGAGTTATGATCATGAAAACAACTGTTTTCAGAAAAGGTTTTAACTCATAATTATAATCAAATGCAAACATTTGACAGAAAACCTAACGAAATAAGGTGCCCAAAACAACCAAACTTAGAGAAAAAAAGTGCTACATAGTTGCAGTACTAACGATTGTTATGTAATTGAAAAGTATACCTAATTCCATAAAACGCATCCAGTTTCATAAAATGTATGTATTCCTTTTCATGCACATATACTAACTGGAGTGAAGGTGGTGATCAATACCAAGTGGAAAGGCAATGGAAGCAGCCATGATTTCAGCAACGTCTATTGTTTCCTTATTTAGATAACAATTCAATCGTGATGAATAACTTAAAACCTGAATCAATGAAAAGGTTTTGTCAGAGTTATGATCATGAAAACAACAATCATGAAAAGGTTTTAACTCATAATTATAATCAAGTGCAAACATTTATCTAACAATTCTATAAATATATACACTATGAAAAAACACTTGTTTAACTACCATCGTAAACATTGAATGTAAGCCTACGTTTATATGTAAAATATGAGAAGGAATTGATTATCATTCCCATTAAACTCTGCTATCAAACACATAAAGAATCCACTTTTGACTTAATAAGTCAAAACCACTACTTCCAAATTCAGAAACTACTCACATGTCATTTCATCTTTAGTTCCAAAATAACGTTGAATTATAATTCAACATAATGGGAACAGAATTTTATCAAGAACCAGAACTTTCAAAAACCAATTTTAAATTAAAGTATTACAATTGACATATAAAAGTCAAAAGATCAAAAGTCAAGCATAAAAAAACAAAACTTACCTGTAATCCTGTTCGGCACTGTTTAACAGCCACTTCTAACCTTTTATCAGAATCTGTGAATAGTGAACTTGATGACCGAATAGATTCTGGTGGAGTTTTTGACCGAATAGTGAACTTGTTACCTGATTCTCGAAAAATACAAGGTTTTTTTTTTAATAAAATACAGACTATAATTATAATAATAATAATAATATGATTTTACCTTACAAGCAAGCAGAGGCTTGATCACCAACTTAAGACTTTCTAAAGTTTTGGAAGAATGTCAAAATGGCCTGATCAAGTCTCCGCTTTCTTAGTTGACCATATCTCTGCCATGAGTTATAGATTAACATGTAACCATTAAATTATTAGTGGACGAAACACAATAAAGTATCAAGGTCCCTAATAAATCAGCTCTACTTCTCCTTTTATGAAATTCGGTCACCACAAAATGATTTGAAATGCTCGAGTCTAAAATTCTATACTTAAGTAGTTTGCTGAAACCTGAAATAAAAAGTTTCCATGCACATAAATAACTCCTAATAGCATTACTAATCAAAAGAAGACATTCAAAAATAAATAAAATAACAGTACCTCAGTAGCAACATCACGTACAGTGTGTCTAATTCACCAATACCATTGTCAGAATGCCAGGCTCAGATTGTGCATAAAGATGACAACACCATGGCTGCAAGAGAGGTTGCATGAACAACTGCCATCCTACAAACTTGCCATGCCATGATGCTATCTTCAGTCAATTTTTACTCAGATATACAAAATTATCATAGCCTCATCTTGAAATAAAAAGAAAATTGCACTTTGCATTCATTTTTACTAACACAAATATTCTTTGTTTATAAATCTGGTCCAAGCCAAAGCCTTGTTTATTAAATCTGGTCCAAGCCCAAGACCTGTTTATTAAAACTGTCCCAAAAGCCCAAGCCCATATGTTGAAAACTAAATATTTAATCAGTCGCATTGGGTTTTGTAAATCATCGACGATTGAAGGTCATCGAAACCCTTACACCAGTTCTATCGATTCAGAGGGAAGAATCCTTGTTTCCAGATAACGAACAGAGATCAATCGATACCGCACAATCACCACCGAAACCACGACAGTATTCTCTTCACCTTCAATTTCATCTTTTACTAATTTAGTATATTTGGTTTCTTTGATCAAAAATTTCTTATCATTTGGCTTTCTTTTGAAGTTGTATGAGTCAATATTGTTGTTTATTTACATGTAAATTATAAAGATTTTGTCTATTACTAATCAATAACTCCTAATAGCATTACTAATCAATACAAGACATGAAAAAATAAATAAAATAACAGTATCTCGGTAGCAACATCACGTGGAGTTGGTCTAATTGACCAACACCATTGTCAGAATGCCAGGCTCAGATTGTGCATCAAGATGACAACACCATGGCTGCAAGAGAGGTTGCATGAACAACTGCCATCCTACAACCTTACCATGCCATGATGCTATCTTCATTCAATTTTTACTCAGATCTACATAATCATCATAGCCTCATCTTGAAAGGAAAAGAAAAATGCACTTTGCATTCATTTTTATTCACCATCACAGTCAACCCTAAATGATACAGGGTGTAATGAATACATAAACAGAAACATTGCTAAATGCAGCTGCAAGTGTTTTTTTTTCTGGCCAAAAGCCCATTCCCACCATAATCACCACCTAATGAAGGAAGATATAAATAAGCACAGCTATTCATACAACTTGACATACAACTGGAAAATTATCATTCAGTTATAGTTAAAATAACTTAAGGAAACTGCATAAATGTAACAATAAAACGTAAATAACTCTTCAAAACAGGTAATAAATTTAGCAAAGATACATGTAAATTACTAACAAAACAACTATCAATTACTGTCATTACCTCATGGCATCAAAATTTATTATTTATAATTTCCAAATTATAAATAATCTACAAATTGCAAACTTATATAAGTATTCTACAACAGTAAATGATTCATCTACATAATTCCTAATGTAATCAGTGTGCAAATTCAAACATTAAACAACCATAAACTATGGTTTAGTAAACTAATACTTATCATCAATTTGCAGTTCTCAAATACACATATATACAATCACATTCTAATTTAATCACAGACCAATCAATCCTTAAAACAATTATTGGACCAAGAATGAAACATACCATCCAGATATTCAAAAGAAAATAGATAAAATTTGACAAATGAAATTCGGTCACCACAAAATGGCATATCTAGTTGGTTGACACGTATGCAAAATTACTTGAGTATTTGCTTACTCTCAGTGTATAACAAAAATTCTATACTTGAGTATTTGCTGAAACCTGAGATAAAAAGAATAATTATATAAATAACTCCTAATTGCATTACTAATCAACACAAGATATGAAAAAATAATTAAAATAACAGTACCTCGGTAGCAACATCACGTGCAGTGTCTGAAGACCATCATCATACTTCCTCTCAAATGTCATATCTCACATTAACCCTAATCTCTCACACACACAACATCACGTGCAGTGTGTCTAATTGACCAACACCATTGTCAGAATGTCAGGCTCAGATTGTGCATAAACATGACAACACCATGCCTGCAAGTGAGGTTGCATGAACAACTGCCATCCTACAACCTTGCCATGCCATGATACTATCTTCATTCAATTTTTACTCAGATCTACCAAACCATCATAGTCTCATATTGAAAGAAACCGAAAAATGCACTTTGCATTCATTTTTATTCACAATCACAGTCAACACTAAATGATTCAGGTTGTAATCAATACATAAACAGAAACCAATGTAAATGCGGCTGCAAGTGTTTTATTATAAAATTTATCTACTTTTATATAAAAGGAGAAGTAAAGCTGATGTTGTAGGATCGTTTGCAAGACCAAAACGATTCGTTCAGAAGAGTTCTTGTCAATACGAGAGGCGGAAACTAACGTATCGATTTAGAAACAGATTGATATACACTCTAATTGTCTTTTTGATTGATGTAACAGCTTTTTACAACGAGTAGACACTTCAGCAGCACTTCGGCTCTGGAATCAGAAAGTTACAAATGATTTGAACAAGGCAGGTATATATAGGGAGATCCATTTCGTACGAGATGGTTCACACAAAATGACAAATGTCATTTTGTACGAAATGGCAACATCATTTCGTGCGAAATGGCCAAGTTTCCATTTCGTGCGAAATGGTTTTTCCCACATATTTCACACTTTTCTCGTATTACATGCCCTGATCTAATCAACCTAATGCAAGACTCGATACAAGACAAAGTCGACAGACATATGCACCAACAGACTCCCCCTTGGATGTCGACGAGTCTTCAGTACTAGTCTTCAGCATGTCGAGCCTTCAGTCTTTATCAGTCTACGTGCTCTCTTCCAAAGTATTCTCCATTGTAAGCATCCTCAATCTTTTCTCCTCTCTCTTTTACTTTCTCTATCAGAATCGCAGCCTGGCTTTATCCTCTCTTGATCAGGTCTCTTGATTCCTTAAGTTCATCAGCATTTGAATATAGTTTCAGGATCTGAATCTGGCTCTCACATCTCCAGACTCCCTCTTAGATCAACCTGGCTTTAATGTCTTCAGACTCTCCCTTTCAATCAGCTGGGATCGCAGTCTGAAATAGTTCTCTCACAAACTTTCAAATTTGAAATATTCAAAATTTTGATTCAAATTAATGAACCATCTAAACATTTCAAAATTATTTCTCACTTCTCAAACAAATTCACCCAAACCATTGTTCATCATGTTTTAGCTTGGAATTTTGAAAATCAGCTTTCCAACATCAGTTATCGAAAATCTTTTTGTATTTTTCAAAATTTCATGCTAAAACACACTAAAATCTTTTTGTATTTTTCAAATGAAAATGCAGTAAAGGAATATTTACAAACAATATTTTTGTGAGTTTGTGTAAGAGGATCATATCAGTTTTTAAGACAAATCACTAGCACCCTTAAGCTTTCCAACATTTTAAGTTCTAAACGATTCACATTGATTGACGATATAGTTGTCCTCTTAAGCTCAACCTAAAAACTTTCGAAATGCTTACCGATACGTTAAGGTATATTAATTTTGCACTAAATTCTTATGGACCCCACAATCTCAGCATATCCCCTCATCATGCAATACACTGACTCAAGTAATGCCTTTAAACTTTCATCAACTGTGATATGTGCGAAAACAACGCAGAATGTTTAAACATTAACAATCAGGTCGATCTTTCGATACGCAGATAAAGTCCAATGTTTAAACAAAATTAGAAAATAAAAACAAGTTGAATATGTTTAGATCTTAATCACCAGTTCGATATTCACACATACGCAGAGGTGATCGAAGATTTAAACGAAACACCAAGAAAAATAAAGCAGAACGTTTAGGCACTAACATCCAGTTCGATACTCACGTATACGCAGAGGATGTCCAATGCTTAAACAAAATAAAGAAATAAAACAAGTTTAAATCTTTGCAAAAAGAAATGCACAATCACAATGACTTTTTCAGCAAGTTGTGAAAGCTCACAGACTTAACTGGTTTTATGTCTTTCGACAATCAGCGATTACCGAGAAGGCACACAGTCACGAAGGATAAAACTAAGTACTATGCTTTCAATCGCGTTTCCCACTAGAACTAGGCTTTTTCATTTAAGTTTGTATTGTTATCGCAAATCTACTAGTCTAGCTGAGCCTATCGTCACATCTTTAGTGAGACCGTTTATCACATTTTAACTTTCCATTTCTTTAGCGTACTGTGACAGTCTAACTGATGTACTATCATTTCCTCTTTATTCAACAAAACTCTTTTCATTTTCAAATGTTTTTGGCTTTTATAGATTTTATCATGTTTTTGTATTTTTCTAAATTTTTACTCCCCCTAAAATCAAAATATGTTTCAATTTTGATTTTCTGAGAAAATTTGAAAACAAACTGTACAAATAAAGTGACAAACTGATTTTGAATTGCTTCAAATCTCCATCCTCTTTGCATAAACAATCAGAACTCCCCCTTACAACAAACTCTTTTCCTATTATGATCTCAAAACACTTAAGTTTGTTTTAATCAAAATGGTTTTTCCAGAAAATAAGTTTTGTTGATTTTCAAAAACCACTTGTAGGTTAGGGGATTATTCATCACTTTGTTTTCACAATCACTTGTATGAAAGTTAACTCAAGTTCAACTTAATGACCTTGATTAACCACTTGTAGGAACAACCAATAACTAATCACACCACTTGAAGATCGAAATTTCACAAATGTGACTTCCTCAAGAAAGATGCCGATTCCTGCTCCACGATTACCAACTTGGGAGTTCCGGCAAGTTAGGCTTTTTAGTTAGAGAGATTCTCCCAAGCCTGGCGGTCATTGGGAGATTCCAAGTTATCAACACTCAGTTTCTTCGTTTTCTTTTCATAAAATTCCTTTACCTCTTTGACCTTCTCGTCAATCATTTTACGAAAAATGTGTTTTACATTGGGGTTAAAGGCCTTTTCAACATCAAATTCCTTCTTTTCAGAAAAGAATTGATTTGAAATATCAACTTTTCCAACTTTTAAATTTTCAGCCCGCAATGGTGGAAAATTTGCATCATCAAATGGCGGAACTGAATTTTCAACTTTTATCTCAACTTGTGGCTCCTCTGACTTTGACGAGTCAGATTCATCGCCAGAACTAGCATCAGAATTCTTAACAACCCATTTTTGGTTGTTAAGGTTCACTTTTCTTCTGTAAAAACCTTTTGAACATTCACCAACCTCAAATTTTGAATTTTTAAAAATTTTAAATTGTTTGGTGGGTGGTTCATTTTCAACAATCTTTTCTTTCAATTTTTCAGAGACTCCCTGTTTTGTTTGTATTGCCTTAGGACAATTCCTGGCAATATGACCAACTGTTTTGCATTGAAAACAGGTTCTAGTCTCCATCTTCTTCTGAGCAACTTCCTTCCTCGTTTCTTCTTGCTTCTTCGCAAGGAATTCTTTGTTTCTCTGTTTCCTGAACAATTGCTCTTTTTCTTCTTCTGATGATGTCCCTGAAACAAATACAGTTTTTGGTTTATAAGTTTTCTTATTTTTATGATTTTTTGGTGGAATAAATCCAAGACCTTTCCTTTTGAAATTACCGTTATGGTGTGGTTTCTTTTGAAAACTGTGACACCTGCGCCTCCACGGCCGTCAAACAAATACCAAACTAATGAAATATTATATTCCACACTTGGTATTTGTATAAATATGTGTATCATTTGCACATCTCAATTCTTGTTCAATTTCAAACTCTATATCGCTTTCTGGAAAGTTATACGCAAACTGGTGCGTAAACATCATCAGTTTAACGCGACAAATACTCCGGAACATCAACATATACTTAACATACCTTAAATAACCTTTACATAACTTAGAAATAAGTTTTGAAGGCTTTGGTATGGCAAAATCAAGTTTATACGCTTACAGGGACTAAAATTGACAAACTGCGGAAGTATGCCGATTTGAACTGTAACGGACATTCCGGAACTTGGCCATAAGTTAAACACACCTTAAATATCCTTTACATAGCTTAGAAATAGGCTTTGAGGAGTTCGGTGTGCTAAAATAAACTTTATGCTCATTCAGGGACTAAAAGCGTCAAAAAGTGCACAAGTTTGCATTTTCGCGCATAACTTACGTTCTGAATACATCCGGACATCCAAAAATTTATGTAAGCACTAAAATATTTTATTTTAGTGTTTGGCATGAGAAAAATCCATTCGTCGCGTCATTTGGATCGTTTTTCGCGCTTATGCGCATTCTGTCGTAATTAAGCGAACATCGTGTTCGTACGACCAAACGAACCAACGTCCGGCATATTTTTGAGCATGTTTCATGTCCACAATGTTTAGGCAACATTTTAGGGCCTTAAAGTTGGCTTTACGGGCCTTAGAAGTGTCGAAAATGGCTTAAAACACCAACAGGGACCAAAACTGCCATTTTTCAAAGTTGCTGCTGATCAGACATGGCCAGGCGGCCCGCCTGAGCTTTGGGTAATCCTGAAGCGGGCCGCCTCAGGCTCCCAGACCTGCAAAATTGTTGCAAACAGCTGTTTATGGCTGTTTAGCACCTCCAAACCACTTGCAAACGGTTTTTACAATACCTTGGGCCATTTCTATGGGTTTTAATGGTTTAGTAAAACTAGGGGCACACTTGGACGGTTGAGATCGAGGCACGTTTCCCGATAAACGATCCTAACGGTTCCATGTTTCCTATAAATACCCCCCCCCCATGTTTGCTCATTTCCCTCACACCTAAATCTGATTCTAACTCTCTAAGTGGAAGTGTTTGTGCTTCCTACCTGAGAGTGAGTCGGGTTTAATACTTGCGGGGACCTTCTGTAAGTGCTCCTTCGTTCTTTTCTTTCATTTTTATGCTATAACAGTTTGACTTTCTGCATTGACCAGTTTATGGTCAATGCGAAGTTCGTTTGAACTTCATAACGTGAGCGTAATCATGATGGTTATAGTCCCTAGTGGCTATACCTACTGATTACCACGTTATCTAGGCTCAGTGACGAGTCGTAGTTTCGGGCAAAATGCGTGTTCTCACGTATTTTGTAACCAAACTACTCTAGGGTATCAAAACCATTTGTTTTGATACCAAACCTGTTTTCTAACTTAACTAAACATGTCCTAGCATGTTTAGCTCGTCACTTTTAGATTTGTGCTTGTTTAGGGTCGTAAGGGTAAGCGATTTAATCAATCGCTTATGCTTATGCTTTCGAACCCGACCCATTTGGTCGATCATTAGGATCCGACCAAACACTTTAGGTGACCATAGTTATATAGGGAATAACCTTTCGAGGTTATACCTTATGGTCACGTCGTTTAAGTAGTTATATGATAAGTAGTTCTTATGCCTTAGGTAAATTACCAAAATACCCTTTTTGCACCAAAATTCATTTTAAGCCTATGTAACATAACTTTTGACATCTAAACTGATTTAGCAACAATATTAAACATGTTAAGGCATATCTTACTTGTCATAGGGCTAATTAGGCGGTCCGAACGCGTTTTACGCAAATGACGCGTTAAAGTAGCATAAGCTACCTAAACGGGTCCTAACGGGTCAAAAGCACTTAGGATAAGTTTCATTTTAGTATGTAGGCTTTGTTAAACCATATTACATGAGTTCTTACACTCATTTGGTTTACGAACCCTCATGCTACCCGATCCTCCGATTAGGTCCGTTTATTAATATAGTTACCTATATTAGGTGACGTTTGAATCCGTGATTTTCTAACCTTGCTTGGTGGATATCTAAAGTCTATTGAGCAATCTCAAGTGAGTACATAGACCCCTCTTTTACTGTTTTCCAAACATTTTGGGGTGGAACACATGTGCCTACTTGTTACTTTCATGCTTTCCTGCTTTCACATCATATACTCGCTATGTTCATTAGTACATTTATAGTACATGATTTCATTGTGTTTTATGCTATGTATGCCCATTGTGTGCGTACTTAGTACATTGTTTTCATTACATTTCACGCTATGTGTGCCCATTGTGTGCGTACCTAGTGCATTGTTTTACATTACCTTTTCATGCTATGTATGCCCATTGTGTGCGTACTTAGTACATTGTTTTCATTACATTTCACGCTATGTGTGCCCATTGTGTGCGTACCTAGTGCATTGTTTTACATTACCTTTACATGCTATGTATGTTCATCATACTTAGTGCATTTGCTTTACATTGCATCTCTGTTGCATATGTTCCAGTAACATATGGACACATTATTTTACATCTCTACCTTGTATGTTTACTTAGCATACTAGGTACATTATTTTCATCACATGCTTGCATCTTGATATGACATTTGGTTTGTTTAAATGGGACCATATACATTCATTAACATTAGCTACGCCGCTTGTTAGTAGGTAGTGGTACCATAGGAATTGACAACTCCCGTTCCTGACATCCTAGGTATGTTTGGATGAAAGGAATGACCGAATTCGAATCCATTAACTCAGATAAATCTTTAATTTGTTTAAGGGTTTATCACCACAGTCTCAAGGCTTGAATGTATGCATTTTCACAATACCGCATAAATGTTTGTATTCAGTATAGCATGCATTATTCTACAAAGCATAACTTATGATTTATTCAAATACTTTGTTTTTGTACATGTTTACTTGTGGTTTAAGTAGTCTCATTTTACTTACCATACATAACTTTTGTTTACACATTTCATGATTTACATTTGATGGTTTTCACACAAACATTTGACTATACATAAACATTTTTACATTGGTGGTTTAGACATGGGCAATTTACATTGGTGGTTTGTTTGGGTAAGTGGTTTGAGTAACGAGGCATGTGTAATATGATATAAGCATGGTGGATACGCCGCTGGTACTTCCTATATATAAGTGCTTGTATGATATTACATATCGTAGCGTTATTTAAATCATTTCAGTTTAAACATATAACATTTTTTTTTATACAAGTAACATATTTTTCACAAGATATTGTTTTTCAAACAACTTATCTTATACAAACTCATTTTACTTAGTTATTCATTAAATCTTACATTATTCTTTTACATATCATTTACATATCTTCGTTTTTCAAATGATTTATAAAACAAAACATTTTACAAGGATTATGACTGACTTTTGTTAAGCAACCTTCTTCTAAACATTAAGTCATGAATCCTATTTTCACAAAACCTAAGTACTCGCCGGCATTTTTATGCTGACGTACCTATTTTCACATGTGTTTCAGGGAATGATGCGTAGAATTGATCAAGATACACTTAGGCGGACTTGGGCCTTAGTGACAATAAAAGATGGAAGACTAGTTAATTCTGTTATACTTCTTTGTTTGATAAGACATTGTAACTCTTTTAATTCAATAAAACAATATTTCAATTTTCCATGTGTTATGAAACAATGATTCTGTTACAACACTCCCCGACGATTCCGCCACGTTTTGTTGTACCACGTGGTCGGGGTGTGACAGAAAAGTTGGTATCAGAGCTCATGGTTATAGGGAATTAGGTTATTAGTAATGCTTCGACCTAGTCTATAACCTTCCTAGGACCCTAACGCGAGTTTACTTGCGTTTAGTTATAAAACAATACCGTCACCTATCCTTAGGCGACAACCATAACAGGAACACAAATTTCAAAACCGCTTTGAAAACTAATCATCTGTTCTAGGATGATTGATTACTAGGTTTTGAACCCTCTGTTGTAAGGTTTTGAACCCTCTGTTATAAGGTTTTGAACCCCTTTGAATTTTCAAAATCTCGTCAAAGTTTGGGTCTTATAATGTGAACACGTGCAAACTGGAAGAGTGAATGACTGTACTCTGAGTTTTCTGTCTAAGGCTAGAGTGTTCGTACAAATCCGCAGTATCGGACCAATCACTCTTACCTGGGAGCTCTTGGGGTGAGTGTTCACTTATAGGCAAGCATGTCTTCAGTGATACATTAATATGACCTGTTTACTTTGATTAGTCACCGTCTCATTTGTTAGCCTTTAGTAACAAACGAATGATCGCAATTTTATGCATTGCCATACTATTTTGTTTATCCGGTAACATTTCACTTGTTTCTTTCTATGCCTTTCATTTTCTTCTAGGATGTCTCTTCCTCTCAGCAACGGTCAAATGTCCGAGCAAACAGCCAAACTTGCCCAGCAAATAGGCGAAGTGATTCTGAAGACTGTGGATTTAAGCATTGCCATGTCTCGTCTCAACAATGAAGCCACTCAAGAGTCACCGAAGGAAGCAGAAGTCAAGCCTACACCAAAATCAAGGAAGCGTAAGGCTTCAAGGAAACCCACAGCAGTTACACCTAATCAAGCGGGACCTAGCCAAATGGCAGCGCCACCAGCTAGGAAGCCATATTTAGGAACTGCTCCTTGGTGCAAGCAATGCAACCATCATCATTCAAACCTCTTACCCTGCTTCAAATGTACCTACTGTGGACGGTGGGGACATTTGGTTGGCATATGCCGCTTTGCTATCCAAAACAAAGCTGCTACAAACTTTGCTGCTGCTCAACCTCCTGCCAAGAAACCTTATGACCATACTGCACTGATGTGCAACAAGTGTAATGCACCTCACCAAGCTTACCTACAATCTCGTCTGTGTGCATCATGTGGACGACTCGGTCACCTGGCAAATGCTTGTCTTTTCAACCCAATCCAAGGTGGTCCAAACCAACCCCAAGTCAACCCTGCTCAAGCTCGTTTATCGTCTGGTACCTGGTACAGCTACGGTGAGACGAGCTATTTCAGGAACAAGTAATCAGAGATTGTCAATGCAAGTCTGACCCACAAATAAGCATATGGCTGAGTATAAAATATTGTTGTTTTAATCTTATGCTTTTGTTTTCTCTGTTTTTCTTGTAATGTGAAACAATCAGTTTTATTTATAAATAAATTGTTGTTCACAATTCTTAAGTACAAGTGTAGTTACATATGTGTATGGCATTTCCCTATGATACCTACATCAAGGAACTATGTTCCTTACAGACTACTCTTGTGATTTTTTTCCCATTTTTATGTTTACTCATGATTCCCTTGGAAAATTCTAAGTACTCATTGCATTGTAAGAAACAAAGTACAGGAAATAAAGCGAAATTATGAGTAATTGTGCTTTTGCACATCTATGCCTTTAATCCTTGGTTGAATAACTAAGGGTAATTTCTTTTCAATCTCGTACCCATATCATTTCATTCTGATTTTCATAACAATATACATAATATATATATATTTTCAAAAACAACCTTCATGATTTCAAAACATTTCATATAGTCTGAAAACAATTTTTCAAATGCATTGTCTATATTTCAAAAACAACCTTCATGATTTCAAAACATTTCACATAGTCTGAAAACAATTTTTCGAATGCATTGTCTATATTTCAAAAACAACCTTCATGATTTCAAAACATTTCACATAGTCTGAAAACAATTTTTCAAATGCATTGTCTATATTTCAAAAACAACCTTCATGATTTCAAAACATTTCACATAGTCTGAAAACAATTTTTCGAATGCATTGTCTATATTTCAAAAACAACCTTCATGATTTCAAAACATTTCACATAGTCTGAAAACAATTTTTCAAATGCATTGTCTATATTTCAAAAACAACCTTCATGATTTCCAAATGTTATTAATATAGTATAATTATTTATATCAAGTGCATGATTTCAAAAGCATCATTCATGTTTTCAAAAACCTTATACATAATTTCAAAATCCATCTCGCATGATTTTAAAACATTTTTATAAATATACTTACCTAATGCACCTACTTTATGATTTCAAAAGTATTATATATAAGGTTTCAAAAACATTAAACACATTTTTTAAAAGAAACCCCATGCATAGTTTTCAAAATATTTTTCTCATACATTAACTTAACCTTCAAATTCTGCTTCATATGTCGCCTTGACATATCTAGCATCTCAACTTCATAAGCATTTTTACTTCATGTTTTGACTTAAGCACATCCAGTGCAAGGTTTCAAAACATCTTCAACATCTAAAATCTATATGGGATCTTTTTATCTCCATAATTTGACCCTTGTGGATGATTATCATTTAAATCAGAGTCCTTAATTGGATTCCTTGTGTACTTCAATTCGAACATTTCGGTTCCTTATAATCGAAAGCGAATTTTCTCTTTAAGATCTTTCTATCTTTATAGTTAGATTCTTGGAAATATTTAAAGCACCCATCAAAATCCGTTGATTGGATACCTGGTGTGCTTTGAATACATGTGCACAGTTAACAAAACAAATTAACAAACAATTTTGTGGTTATGTGACTATGTGTTTATGCATCTTGTGTTTTCTTTCATGCATTCTGTGTTTTTGTATACTCTGGATATTCGTTATCCAAATCCTCGTAGAATCTTTCATATCTTCATATGAGGGGTTCGTAGAAGGATATTCAAAAAGGTACTACCTTAAATCCTTATTGGGCTTCTACGTGATAGTTAAGACCCTTGGATTATATAGTACCACTCCATGATTCATTAGAGACCCTTTTAGTGGTCTAGTCAAAAGATTGATTCAGAATCTGGTTAAAAACGACACGTGGTGATGTAGCGGATCAGACTCCTTGGTAGTCTATTTAAATCATTTATTGATTCAATTAAAAGGACCCTATGGTGGTCTAGTCACAATCATCACAAGTTCGTTCATTATTTTCTTCCCCTACACATTATCAGATGCACTACGTGACTATGCAAGGAATTACGTAATTATGGATGCATACATAATTACGAAGTTCAGTGCACGGAAACCATGGTGAGACTTATTATGTGTAAGAACCAATAGTGACAACAATAACAAAATGTGAACGATGTAATAGAGGTACGGTGGACGCACCAATAACACTTTATATACTTGTATATAAGTGTCCCTCTCACATTGCAAGCATGATGTTATTTAAAGTTACTAGAAGTTCAGAACTCTAACCAGTATTGTTTGATCTTTTCAATTTCATGTTTCAAACTCTCACAAGTTTCCTCTAAATAAATTTCGGGACGAAATTTCCTGAAGTAGGGGAGACTGTGACACCTGCGCCTCCACGGCCATCAAACAAATACCAAACTAATGAAATATTATATTCCACACTTGGTATTTGTATAAATATGTGTATCATTTGCACATCTCAATTCTTGTTCAATTTCAAACTCTATATCGCTTTCTGGAAAGTTATACGCAAACTGGTGCGTAAACATCATCAGTTTAACGCGACAAATACTCCGGAACATCAACATATACTTAACATACCTTAAATAACCTTTACATAACTTAGAAATAAGTTTTGAAGGCTTTGGTATGGCAAAATCAAGTTTATACGCTTACAGGGACTAAAATTGACAAACTGCGGAAGTATGCCGATTTGAACTGTAACGGACATTCCGGAACTTGGCCATAAGTTAAACACACCTTAAATATCCTTTACATAGCTTAGAAATAGGCTTTGAGGAGTTCGGTGTGCTAAAATAAACTTTATGCTCATTCAGGGACTAAAAGCGTCAAAAAGTGCACAAGTTTGCATTTTCGCGCATAACTTACGTTCTGAATACATCCGGACATCCAAAAATTTATGTAAGCACTAAAATATTTTATTTTAGTGTTTGGCATGAGAAAAATCCATTCGTCGCGTCATTTGGATCGTTTTTCGCGCTTATGCGCATTCTGTCGTAATTAAGCGAACATCGTGTTCGTATGACCAAACGAACCAACGTCCGGCATATTTTTGAGCATGTTTCATGTCCACAATGTTTAGGCAACATTTTAGGGCCTTAAAGTTGGCTTTACGGGCCTTAGAAGTGTCGAAAATGGCTTAAAACACCAACAGGGACCAAAACTGCCATTTTTCAAAGTTGCTGCTGATCAGACATGGCCAGGCGGCCCGCCTGAGCTTTGGGTAATCCTGAAGCGGGCCGCCTCAGGCTCCCAGACCTGCAGAATTGTTGCAAACAGCTGTTTATGGCTGTTTAGCACCTCCAAACCACTTGCAAACGGTTTTTACAATACCTTGGGCCATTTCTATGGGTTTTAATGGTTTAGTAAAACTAGGGGCACACTTGGACGGTTGAGATCGAGGCACGTTTCCCGATAAACGATCCTAACGGTTCCATGTTTCCTATAAATACCCCCCCCCCATGTTTGCTCATTTCCCTCACACCTAAATCTGATTCTAACTCTCTAAGTGGAAGTGTTTGTGCTTCCTACCTGAGAGTGAGTCGGGTTTAATACTTGCGGGGACCTTCTGTAAGTGCTCCTTCGTTCTTTTCTTTCGTTTTTATGCTATAAAGTCAAACTGTGTTTGACTTTCTGCATTGACCAGTTTATGGTCAATGCGAAGTTCGTTTGAACTTCATAACGTGAGCGTAATCACGATGGTTATAGTCCCTAGTGGCTATACCTACTGATTACCACGTTATCTAGGCTCAGTGACGAGTCGTAGTTTCGGGCAAAATGCGTGTTCTCTCGTATTTTGTAACCAAACTACTCTAGGGTATCAAAACCGTTTGTTTTGATACCAACCCTGTTTTCTAACTTAACTAAACATGTCCTAGCATGTTTAGCTTGTCACTTTTAGATTTGTGCTTGTTTAGGGTCGTAAGGGTAAGCGATTTAATCAATTTCTTATGCTTTCGAACCCGACCCATTTGGTCGATCATTAGGATCCGACCAAACACTTTAGGTGACCATAGTTATATAGGGAATAACCTTTCGAGGTTATACCTTATGGTCACGTCGTTTAAGTAGTTATATGATAAGTAGTTCTTATGCCTTAGGTAAATTACCAAAATACCCTTTTTGCACCAAAATTCATTTTAAGCCTATGTAACATAACTTTTGACATCTAAACTGATTTAGAAACAATATTAAACATGTTAAGGCATATCTTACTTGTCATAGGGCTAATTAGGCGGTCCGAACGCGTTTTACGCAAATGACGCATTAAAGTAGCATAAGCTACCTAAACGGGTCGTAACGGGTCAAAAGCACTTAGGATAAGTTTCATTTTAGTATGTAGGCTTTGTTAAACCATATTACATGAGTTCTTACACTCATTTGGTTTACGAACCCTCATGCTACCCGATCCTCCGATTAGGTCCGTTTATTAATATAGTTACCTATATTAGGTGACATTTGAATCCGTGATTTTCTAACCTTGCTTGGTGGATATCTAAAGTCTATTGAGCAATCTCAAGTGAGTACATAGACCCCTCTTTTACTGTTTTCCAAACATTTTGGGGTGGAACACATGTGCCTACTTGTTACTTTCATGCTTTCCTGCTTTCACATCATATACTCGCTATGTTCATTAGTACATTTATAGTACATGATTTCATTGTGTTTTATGCTATGTATGCCCATTGTGTGCGTACTTAGTACATTGTTTTCATTACATTTCACGCTATGTGTGCCCATTGTGTGCGTACCTAGTGCATTGTTTTACATTACCTTTTCATGCTATGTATGCCCATTGTGTGCGTACTTAGTACATTGTTTTCATTACATTTCACGCTATGTGTGCCCATTGTGTGCGTACCTAGTGCATTGTTTTACATTACCTTTACATGCTATGTATGTTCATCATACTTAGTGCATTTGCTTTACATTGCATCTCTGTTGCATATGTTCCAGTAACATATGGACACATTATTTTACATCTCTACCTTGTATGTTTACTTAGCATACTAGGTACATTATTTTCATCACATGCTTGCATCTTGATATGACATTTGGTTTGTTTAAATGGGACCATATACATTCATTAACATTAGCTACACCGCTCGTTAGTAGGTAGTGGTACCATAGGAATTGACAACTCCCGTTCCTGACATCCTAGGTATGTTTGGATGAAAGGAATGACCGAATTCGAATCCATTAACTCAGATAAATCTTTAATTTGTTTAAGGGTTTATCACCACAGTCTCAAGGCTTGAATGTATGCATTTTCACAATACCGCATAAATGTTTGTATTCAGTATAGCATGCATTATTCTACAAAGCATAACTTATGATTTATTCAAATACTTTGTTTTTGTACATGTTTACTTGTGGTTTAAGTAGTCTCATTTTACTTACCATACATAACTTTTGTTTACACATTTCATGATTTACATTTGATGGTTTTCACACAAACATTTGACTATACATAAACATTTTTACATTGGTGGTTTAGACATGGGCAATTTACATTGGTGGTTTGTTTGGGTAAGTGGTTTGAGTAACGAGGCATGTGTAATATGATATAAGCATGGTGGATACGCCGCTGGTACTTCCTATATATAAGTGCTTGTATGATATTACATATCGTAGCGTTATTTAAATCATTTCAGTTTAAACATATAACATTTTTTTTATACAAGTAACATATTTTTCACAAGATATTGTTTTTCAAACAACTTATCTTATACAAACTCATTTTACTTGGTTATTCATTAAATCTTACATTATTCTTTTACATATCTTCGTTTTTCAAATGATTTATAAAACAAAACATTTTACAAGGATTATGACTGACTTTTGTTAAGCAACCTTCTTCTAAACATTAAGTCATGAATCCTATTTTCACAAAACCTAAGTACTCGCCGGCATTTTTATGCTGACGTACCTATTTTCACATGTGTTTCAGGGAATGATGCGTAGAATTGATCAAGATACACTTAGGCGGACTTGGGCCTTAGTGACAATAAAAGATGGAAGACTAGTTAATTCTGTTATACTTCTTTGTTTGATAAGACATTGTAACTCTTTTAATTCAATAAAACAATATTTCAATTTTCCATGTGTTATGAAACAATGATTCTGTTACAACACTCCCCGACGATTCCGCCACGTTTTGTTGTACCACGTGGTCGGGGTGTGACAGAAACCAGAACCAGAATTGTAACCTTTTTTCTTGTTTAACCTTTGTTTATCTCTTGAGGTGTACTTTTTAGGTTTTTCAGTAAGATTTACATCTTTTATTTCAGAAATATTAATTTCTGTTAGTTTGAAAACCTTTTTTATCATTTCAGTTTTAACACCTCTTATTGGAAATTCTTCATCAGAATATAATTTGTCAGAATCATTCAAAGTAGATGCTACTTTGAATGTTTCATCATTCAAATTAGATTTTGATAACATAAACTCTTTATTGTAAATCCGTTTGCCCTTTTTGACTGTTGGACTTGACATTTCAGACTTTGTCTCTGAATATGACTCCGACTTTGACTCCTCGGTTTCATCTTTATCCAACACCTGATCGACCACTTTCTTTATTAACTCTGACTCATGATCAGTATCAGATGAAGTGAAAGTGACATCAATATTGTCTGGCAAATTATCTGAAGACTCAGATTCCCACTCTAAATTGGTTGCCTTTTTTACTCTCTCCAGATTAGGATTTCGTGGAGAATATCCATTTTCAAGCGGAGGCGGACACTTGGTATAATTGGCACTAGGTTTCTTACCAGAATGCTTTTCTTCATTATCATCTTCTTCAAACGCCTTCATGCCTTCAACGGTTGGATAAATCCTTTTAATAACATAAGAAGTACATGAGTAACTTTTTAACAACCTATTTACCCTTTCTGTTTCAATCCTCTGGGTTTCCAGTTTCTATTCCAGCACAGCACACTTCTCAATGTAATTATTGACAATTTTCTGCTTTGTCATAAAAGCTCCTTGAAGTGTCTTCATAGCTGTTGCTTGTTCACTGCTTGATTGATTGTATTGATTCATGGCTTTGTTTAGAACATCATAAGATTCTTTCAATCTGTTCATGTTGTGAATCAAAGTACTGTTTTGCTTTTTCACTGTCTCACAGGTTTCACATTTCTCAGGAATCTTTCGTGCATCAGCTTATTCTTCAACTGTGAAAGCTGGACTTTCTTTTACCTTTTTCCTTATCACACGAACTTCTTCATCATCACTGTTAACTTGTTTTTTAACTTTCTTCTTTTTCACTCGAACTTTTCCATTTTCACTGTCATCACTCTCATCTAGCATTCTTAAGTGCTCTTTCATTCTGTTTGCATAATAATCATCATTATCACTGTCTTCAACAACTTGAGCAACAAAAGCTTTATGATCTGAAGTTTTGTTAGGATCATAGTCATCCCAACTAAAACCTTTTGGAAGCCGTTCATCATCTTGATCCATCATTTTGTTCATTAAACGTGCTTTACTTCCTGCTGAAATATATTTATCCCAACTGAATCCTTTGGACAAACTTCCATCATCTTTATTCACCATATAAGCTTTCTTTGATTCTTCAATTTCCTTCCTAGCATGAGCAGTTTGTGGTTGTTGTTGATGTGATTGTTGAGCAACTTGATGATAAATCGCTTTTCGATAATAATCATTGTTGTTAAAAGGATTTTGAGCTCCACTTGCTTCGCGGTTTGTGCATTCTCGCTTGAAATGCCCTTTTTCCCTGCAACGAAAACAAGTAACTTTAGATTTATCAAAACCTAAAGTAGAAACATTTGCATCACGGAAGTCATCTCTTCCTGTGATCTGCTTGAATTTCTCAGCTCTTCTCAACACACTTACCAAACACCACTTTATATCCATTAACTCCATCTCCTCAGCATCAATCTGATCGTAATCCTCTTTTGTCAACATTGGATTTCCGATCCTTCCTGCAACTAAACTCTCATATGACTCTAATACATTCACCAACAAAGACATGTGACCTTTTGCAACCTCTTCCGAGAAATTCTGACAATTCTCAAGGTTTAATGCAATGTTGCATTGTAACATCTTGCCATTCTTGGTTGCTGAAACGTTTGGATCAAATGATGGATATGAAGAAAATCCCATTTTGCTGTTTGATCCTTGAGATGACCCTCCAGAAGAACTTTTAGCGTTGAATGCAGTTTCGATCTTTGGTGACATGTTGGTCTTATCATTGATACCTCCTTTGTAATATAAACCAATATCTTGTTCACCATCAAAATCTTTCATTCTTGAGATCTTCCGTTGTTCCATCTCTTGAGCTTCAAGTTTTTCAATAAATTTTCCCAGTGTTAAACTGCCAAAATCTTTCTTATTTCTCAACATCATAAGGTACGTGCCCCAAACATGATGTGGCAACGCATCAGCCAACTTTTCAATCAATTCTTCATTGTCTTTTGTGATGCTCAACCTCTTCATGTTACTGTCAGATTGCAATATCTTTCTATGATCTGCTTGGTGTTTTCAGTTCTTAAACCACGAAATAGATCGAACTCTTTTTTCAAAAGTGATTTTTTTTTTTGATCATCTCTTTACTTCCAACAAATTTTGATTTTAATACTTTCCAAATTGAATATGCACTTCCATTGTGCTGCAGTAAAACCAAGATATCTTCTTTAACAGCTTGATGCAATAGACTAGTCATCATCTTCTCATCTTTATATTTCTTTTTCTCCTCAACACTTAGATCTTTAATTGCAATAACCTCTTCATCATCATTCACCGGTCTAACAAATTTTGTTTCAACACATTCCCAAGCATCCAAGTAATTTGCTTGAACCCAATTTTCGAATCGCTCCTCCCATCCTTTATACTCCTCAATATTCATGAGCTTTGGCGGTTTTTGCATGGTGCCCGTTTCATTTTCTAACATTGTGTTCTGAGCAATAGTAATCGGAGTAGCAAACGCGTTGTAAAACTCTTCTTCCATGATTCGGTATCAAAATTTCACAAAATCAGACTGTTCAAACGAAATGATATTCACACGAAAAGGATTTGTTGCGATATGACCAATCTCAGACGAAATGAACTTTCAAACGGAATGAACTTTGGTGCGAAATGGCCTTTTCAAACGAAAACATCAACTTTTCAAACGAAATGATGATTTCGTGCGAAATGAACAAACGAAATGACAACTTGAAACGAAATGGGTTGATTTCGTACGGAATGAAATAATCTGGTGTGATTTCGTGGGAAATGAAATACTCAATTCGTGCGAAATGCTGCTGATGTCATCCAATCGGTCATATTTTTGTCAAATTGATCAAGTTTTAATCCGTTTTTAGGTCTGATTCTTTCAAGGATTTGTTAGAACACTATTTCGCTTATTATGTGAGAAAATCAAGCCATTTTAACCGTGAAATCTTGTTTAATTTTGAAAAGAAGGTGTAGAAATAAGAATTTTCAGCTGAAATGGTAAGAACTCTTCCTCCTGTGCTCTGATACCACTTGTAGGATCGTTTGCAAGACCAAAACGAGTCATTCAGAAGAGTTCTTGTCAATACGAGAGGCGGAAACTAACGTATCGATTTAAAAACAGCTTGGTATACACTCTAATTGTCTTTTTGATTGATGTAACAGCTTTTTACAACGAAAGCACTTCGGCTCTGGAATCAGAAAGTTACAAATGATTTGAACAAGGCAGGTATTGTTTTGGTCAAAAATTACCTAAGCAATTAAGTGATCAAATTAGTTTAAGTGAGGTAGTGTGCTGAAGAATTGTGTTAAAAATATGTTGGTTAAGTTGTTCGCTAAAACAGTTTCAGGATACGGCTCAAGATATAGAGCTGTATTTATGATCAAACAATGAGCAAAAATGTAAAGGTTGACACGTGATGTACGAGGAAAGCCCTTGATCAATCTAGATCTCCGGCATAAAACCTCGGGAGCTGACAATCGTCGGCTGCCTTGTTATTCTTATTGCTTGAATAACAGGATACAGTGCAGGATATGATACGGATCGACTAAGTGTTACAATGTAATTTGAGTACAAGTGTTTGTGTGTAGTGATTGTTTGCAGCTAGAGAGTAAAAGAGTTCAAGAGAATTGTGTATGTGAAAGTTGTGTGTTCCTATGATCCGTGCATTCCTTTATATAGTAAAAGGAAATAACTAACTATGCTAAAAATCCGGGATATTATGCTAAAAATCCGGGATACTGAGATTATTTCCTTTCTGAACGTTGCCAGGCTGTTTCCACTCGTTTTCCACGCGCTTACTAACTATAACTCCGGGATTTAAGCTTCCATAGCCGTTACAACATTAATATCTTTGACCAATCTTCGTAACTTTCCATAAAACACGCCAATCTTCAATGCTGACCGTTACAAGAGCTATTTTTCCGCCATCAACGTTCTTATCCTAACCAATTTGAGCGGGTCTTCAGGATGACTTGGTCTTCATGAACGTTAGTCCCTTGTAGCCAACGTTTACAAGCAAATTGTTAGTAGTAGTCAGGATACTGCCTCAGGATGTTACCAATATCCTGGTCCGGTATCCTGATCCGGTATCCTGATCATATACAACTAATAAAAAATCAAGATACAAAGTCAGGATATGGGCTCAGAATTTCACCCATAACAATTGTCCCCAAAAATATAACTGTTGGATATCCTGATTCCAACGGATATATTTTTTAGTCATTCCAACATGTCTGGTAAGGATATATGTTTCAAATATACTGAACCTGTACACATATACTGAACCTGTATCTTGGTTAGTTCATATGTATTTTGTAAGGTCTAAATCATGTAGTCGCCTGCACTTAGAATAATTCTAACTTTCTGCAAGTATAATATTTTGACGACTGAAGGTGGAGGGATCCTGTGTTTCCAGGATGAAGCCTTCAACTGTTTATGTAAATATGCTTTAAAAACTTAATTGTGTTCTTGGTGGATGGGTCTCCTTTTGAGACGAAACCAAGAATACAATCTTTTGGACTAATAATAATAAACTGGCCTTTTAGTCTTATTTATTATGTTTTTATTTTGAAAGGTATGTTTTGAATATCCTGATCAAATGTCCTAGTCAGGATACTGATGAAATGTCTTTTAAATGTTAGACAAAACTTGGTTGAATATGACTTTTTAGAAAACTTAGATCATTTAGATAAGGTTTTCAAGACTTGAAGAATAATAAATCATACCAGAAACATTTAGGCAATAATTTCCAACCTTAACCTTTGAATCCTTTGCAATGTCCCCGGCATGGATGTCCCCTGTCTGTGCAGGATATTGCATCAGTGCATGACATACTTGAGTATTTCTTCACTTAGTGATTAAACTTCGTAGCCTTTTATCCATAAAAGAACGTGTGTAATCACAGCTTGTCATATCTTTGCAATCTTGTTAAAAACTTTAGTTTTACTGAGGATAAACCCCTAATGTACTGGGGATAAACCCTTAGTATCCTGGGGAAAATCCCAAATTTTCGTGCGCTACAGGCGGGAGTGTAAAAACTCCAAGACTTAGAAAGGTGAAAACCTTTAAACCTTAGAGAGTATGAAAATACCCTTTCGTGAGAGAAGGTGATCAATCCTCATATACCTTGAGGATCCAGGGTATAGCCAACAGTAACGAAATTGTCAGCCACTTTTACATGAACTGGTCCCGCCACCTTGAGTTATCCCTGGATAACTTGCGCTCCTGGCGGGGTGTTTAAACCCAATTCGTGAGAAAGGTGAATACCTTTAAACCTGTGAAGGGATCAGGATCCCTTAAACGTGAGAGAGGGGGCCAATCCTCTAATCTTTCGAAGTATCCTGAGTGTGTATCCTGGAGCTATATCCCGAAGCATATACTGCAAAACAACTGTAAACTAAGGTGGGTGTTAGCCTGGCTAACACCCCTCCGATGCTTAAGTCAGCAATGGGTTCAAAAGAATAAACAATATTAAATATATTAAAAGAGATAGAACTCATACCATCCTGAGTTAGAAATTAAATTCTAAACTCACTTAAAATAGAGCTTTAGATGTATAGCATTCCAGGATCTCGGTAGTATATCTCCTTCCATATTCTTGAGTTGGTATGCTCCTTTTTCCGGATTCCGATTCAATCTCATAAGGTCCTTCCCACTTAGGAGCTAACTTTCCATTAGCAGGATTAATAGTATTCTGAAAAGCCTTCCTTAGTACCCAATCTCCAACTTGAAACCTTCTAGTCCTTAGATTCTTGTTATATGCTCTGGATATCCTCTGTTGATATGCTGCCATTCTCAACTTTGCCGCATCCCTTGTCTCATCAATAGTATCCAATTCTTGACATAGGGCTTCAGGATTCTTCTCAGGATCCCAGAGGTTGGATCTTGCTATAGGTATTACCATCTCTGTCCGGATTACTGTCTCTGCTCCAAATACTAAGGAAAATGGGGTTTGCCCAGTAGCATTCTTCACCGTTGTCCTGTCAGCCCATAGGACAAATGGTAGTTCTTCTGCCCATCTTCCCTTCTTAGCTCCAAGTCTTTTCTTCAAATTGTTGACAATTATCTTGTTTGAGGATTCTGCTTGTCCATTTGCTTGAGGATGTACCGGTGTAGATGTGATCATTTTAATTCCCCAACTTTTGCAAAAATCAGTAGTTCTTTTGCTGATGAACTGAGAGCCATTGTCACAAACTATCTCAGCTGGTACCCCAAATCTGGTCAGGATATTCCTCTTTATGAAGGATACCACTTCTTGATCCCTGACTTGAACAAAGGCCTCGGCTTCGACCCACTTGGAGAAATAATCTGTCATTGCCAGCATAAAAACCTTTCCTCCTGGTGCCTTTGGAAGTTTTCCCACTATGTCCATTCCCCATTTCATAAACGGCCAAGGGGATACGATAGGATATAGTGGTTCTGCAGGCTGATGCAGGATGTTGCCGTGTCTTTGACATGCATCGCATTTCTGAGCATACTCCGCAGCATCCTTTCTCATGGTCGGCCAGTAATATCCTTTTCTCAACACCTTCGAGAACAGCGATCTGCCCCCAGTATGGTTGCACAGTCTCCTTCGTGTATATCCTGAAGTACCTCCTTGGTTT
Organism: Helianthus tuberosus; assembly: GCA_030545235.1. Taxonomy (NCBI): domain Eukaryota; kingdom Viridiplantae; phylum Streptophyta; class Magnoliopsida; order Asterales; family Asteraceae; genus Helianthus; species Helianthus tuberosus. The sequence continues at coordinate 98,364,485 of CM060383.1, read as the reverse complement.
CAGGATCTTCCAAGCACCTTAGGTACGGACCTGCAGGGGATTTCTTATACAAAATATTATTTATAATAGTAAAACGAGATACCTTCATCCTAAAAGCCTTAGGATTTGCATCCTTTGGGATATCTCCTTCTTGAAGATACTTCACAATTGGATTCGTCCAGGATTCAGGATCCTTCTCAGGATATCCATCACCAGGATCCTGGATACATGCTACTTCTTTATCCTGAGATTTTAAATGTTCCATAGCAGGATACAAGATGTGCACTATTAGTATTTGGGTTCCCTCCGGTATCCTGACAGTAGATCCTAAGTTTGCTAGAGCGTCAGCTTCAGCATTCTTTTCTCTTGGTACCTGTTCAAGTGTAAAAATTTCGAAATATCCTGCTAATTTTTTAACAATTTCAAGATATTCAGCTAGCTTTTCACCTTTTACTGCATAAGATCCATTGAAATGGTTAGTAATCAAAAGGGAATCAACATATACTTGTAAACATTTAATATTCATATTTTTAGCCAATTCTAATCCTGCTATCAGAGCTTCATATTCTGCTTCATTATTAGTGGCAGGAAATTCACATTTAATAGCCTGGGGTAATATGTCCCCCTGTGGCGATTTTAGTAGTATACCCAATCCTACACCTCTTACATTAGATGCACCATCAGTATATAATATCCAAAATTCTGAACTTTCATCTAGTTGTTGTACTTCTAGGTCGGCTTTATCTTGAATATCACTACTAAAATCAGCCACAAAGTCTGCTAAAGCCTGAGACTTTATAGCATTCCTAGGTTCATATACTAAATCATAGGCACTTAACTTTACGGACCATTTAGCCATCCTACCCAACATCTCAGGTTTCCTAAGCACATTTTTAACAGGATAGTTGGTTTTAACATGAATCCTATGTGTTTCAAAATAATGTCTAAGTTTTGTTGACGCCATAACTAGGGCTAATATCATTTTTTTCTAGATGAGAATATCTAGTTTCAGCATCTAATAAACTTTTACTAACATAATAGACAGGATACTGCTGACCTTCGTGATCCTTAACCAAAACAGCACTTACTGCATTCCCTGATACTGCAAGATACAGGGGTACGGTTGAAAGATATTGCTTTAATTCCTGTAAGGCTGCTTCATGCTTTTCTCCCCACTCGAACCTCTTATTCTTCTTCAGGATATCGTAGAATTCTTTACATTTTTCTGAGGATCTTGATATAAATCTGTTCAACGCCGCTACTCGTCCAGTTAATCTTTGCACGTCTTTCATGTTGTATGGTGACTTGATATCCAGGATAGCTTTGATCTGTTCCGGGCTTGCTTCTATACCCCTTTTAGTCACCATGTATCCTAAAAATTTTCCTGCCCCCACTCCAAAATGGCACTTGGCAGGATTTAGTTTCATATTGTACTGGTCCAGGATATCAAATGCTCCTTTAATATCCTGGAGATGATCCTCAGCCTTCTTGGATTTGACTACCATATCGTCAATGTACACCTCCATGGTGTCCCCCAGTTTGTCTTTAAACATCATGTTCACCAATCTCTGGTACGTTGCACCTGCATTTTTCAAACCAAAAGGCATAGCAGTATAACAGTAAATACCTGTTGGTGTCATGAAAGTAGTATCCTCCTGATCCGAGGGTTCCATTTGGATCTCTTGGAATCCTGAGGAGGCATCCATGAAGGTTAACATCTCGTGGCCAGCAGTTGCATCCACCATTGAATCAATATGAGGTAGAGGAAACGGGTCTTTGGGACAAGCTTTATTCAAGTCGATGTAATCCACATATACTCTCCATTTCCCGTTTTTCTTTTGCACCACAACCACATTTACTAGCCACTTGGGAAATTTGACTTCCCTGGTCATCTTGGACTTCAATAGTCTTTCAACCTCTTCTTGAATAATTACGTTTCGTTCTGGAGCAAACTTCCTTCTCCTTTGCTGGACAGGCTTGAAAGACCTGTCAATTCCAAGCTTGTGAGTTATAATATCCTTAGAAATACCTGTTATATCCTCATGCTTCCATGAGAATGTTGACATCCTGCATTTCAAAAAGTTAGTTAATTGATTTTCAATATCCTGAGGGATATTGGCTCCCACGAGCACCGAGATATCTGGATTATTCTGGTCCAGGATAAATTTCTTCACATCCTGTTCTGAAGCCTCCATGATATCCTGGCCTCGCATCTTTAATTGCTATGCTGCACTAGGCTTTGTCGAGGATTTCATCGAAGAATAACACTCCTTCGCTTCCTGTTGATCACTTTCCACCTTAACTACTCCCCAAGGGGTAGGGATCTTGATACATTGATGATAAGTGGAAGGTACAGCTTTCATATCGTGAATCCATGGCCTGCCCAATATAATATTATAGCAGGATAAGGAGTCCATGACACAGAAGCGTTGTATTGAGTTGACCCCTTCAACATACACGGGCAACTTTATCTCCCCAACGAAATTCTTTGCTTCTCCACTAAACCCTACAAGCACAGTGGACTTTGAGGTAATCTCTATCTCGGGGATGTTCATTCTCTTCAAGGTTTCCAATTGGATGATGTTGAATGAGCTGCCATTATCCACCAGTATCCTGCGTACAAAGTGATTAGCAACATATAAAGTTATTACCAGAGCATCATGATGAGGATCCTGGATAGTATCCCTGTCATCACTATCGAACGTGATCATTTTATCAGTTGTGAGGGTCGATATCCTGGTTGGCTTATTCCCCCTTTCGGCCTTAGCCTCCTTTGCATGTCTTTTGGCTCCAGAATAAGAAGTTCCGCAGATATCGGAACCTCCTGAGATAAAGTTAATTATCTTGGCGTCGGCGGGAGGTGATGCTGCTCGTTCAGGATCCTTCTCAATATCCTGACCCTTATTCTTCTTTCTGCCCAGAAGATCCTTCAGATATCCTTTGCTTAGTAGGTAGCTTATTTCTTTCCTCAGGGCAATGCAATCCTCAATAACATGTCCGAAATCCTCATGGAAGGCACACCATTTGGACTTATCCTTCCAATCAGCTTTTTGTTGATTCTTCCGAGGCCACCTGGCTTTATCTCCCAAACCCTACATAGCATACATTAGTTCAGGTATATTAACAGAAAAACAATATTCTGACAACTCAGGATACTCCTCAGGATCCTCGTCTTGGACAACGTTCACTCTCTTGTTTTTATTTTTATCATACGGCCTAGGGCGGTATGGTTTATGTGAAGATTCTGATTTCCTGTTTGTAGACTCATATGTTGAAGATGCATTCATCCTCTCTTGCATTTTCTTATCATCTTCCAGCCTGATATATCTCAAGGCCCTATTTCGAGCTTCGTCCAAGTTCCTGCAAGGATTCATCACAAGATCCTGATAAAACTGGGAATCCTTTTGTAGTCCCATCTTGAATGCTTGGACTGCTGTAGCAACATCAAGGTGTGGGATATCCAAGGATTCCCTGCTGAATTTGTTCACATAATCCCTTAGGGATTCATGAGGCCCCTGTGTTATCCTGTAGAGGTCACTTGTTAGTTTTTCAAAGCTTCTACTACAAGAAAACTGACTATTAAACAAATTAACCAAATGAGCAAATGATGTAATTGAATAAGGTGGAACATTTAGAAGCCATTTCAAGGCTGATCCTGTTAGAGTAGAACCGAAGCCCTTGCACAAGCATGCTTCCTTAAGTTCTGGCGGGATAGGGTTAATCTCCATCCTCTCCCTATACTGGGCAATATGCTCCTCAGGATCCGTCGTCCCATCATACAGCTTCATGTTAGGAGTCCGGAATCTCTTTGGGATTTCTGCATCACAAATGGGGTGAGCAAAGCGGGATATGTTGTGACTATCCCGGGATACTTCCGGTATAGGCTGCACTATTCCAGGCACACTTGATATCATATCCTTCAACTTTTGAAGCTCTCTGGTTATCGCTGATGTCACGCCTGCATCCTGCAATGATCCAAGATTATTAGTAACAGGGATACTGGTGTTAACAGACAAGTTACCAGCTTGGTGATTCTGGCCATATCCTGGAGCATATCCTGGATTTCTCACAGTTGACACCCTGACCGAAGAGGGTATTTCAGGAATATGACTCTGGGAATGGCTAGGCACAATATTCCCCCTGTTATCCTCAGTATATACTCCAGAATTGAAGTTTAAAGCTCTTGGTTGCAAGGGAGTGACAGTATCCTCAGCGGGCCTGCTTGAGCTGGATTTCAAGAGTTGTATATCTCTTATCAGCATTTGGTTGGTCTCCTGCTGCTGCCTCATTTGTTCCTGTACACTACCAAATAAAGTTAGAATTTCTTCATTAGAGGCCAAAACAGGAGCAGATCCCTGAATGTTGTGAGCGGGGATAACATCTTGAGGTAGTGAAGAGGCTTGGGTTCTCGGAGGAGGTGGTGGAAGCATCGAACCAATTGTTGCAGAGGTTGTAGCAGACACGGTGGAAGAGCTCATGTTTGATCTCGAGGCCATTGAAAATAGTGTAGCAAAAAGTCTTAAAAATATAAAAGCGATTAACGATTTAACAAAAGATTTTAGTAGAAATAGTACCACTTGCCCCACGATGGGCGCCAAATTGTTTTGGTCAAAAATTACCTAAGCAATTAAGTGATCAAATTAGTTTAAGTGAGGTAGTGTGCTGAAGAATTGTGTTAAAAATATGTTGGTTAAGTTGTTCGCTAAAATAGTTTCAGGATACGGCTCAAGATATAGAGTTGTATTTATGATCAAACAATGAGCAAAAATGTAAAGGTTGACACGTGATGTACGAGGAAAGCCCTTGATCAATCTAGATCTCCGGCATAAAACCTCGGGAGCTGACAATCGTCGGCTGCCTTGTTCTTCTTATTGCTTGAATAACAGGATACAGTGCAGGATATGATACGGATCGACTAAGTGTTACAATGTAATTTGAGTACAAGTGTTTGTGTGTAGTGATTGTTTGCAGTTAGAGAGAAAGAGAGTTCAAGAGAATTGTGTGTGTGAAAGTTGTGTGTTCCTATGATCCGTGCATTCCTTTATATAGTAAAAGGAAATAACTAACTATGCTAAAAATCCGGGATATTATGCTAAAAATCCGGGATACTGAGATTATTTCCTTTATGAACGTTGCCAGGCTGTTTCCACTCGTTTTCCACGCGCTTATTAACTATAACTCCGGGATTTAAGCTTCCATAGCCGTTACAACATTAATATCTTTGACCAATCTTCGTAACTTTCCATAAAACACGCCAATCTTCAATGCTGACCGTTACAAGAGCTATTTTTCCGCCATCAACGTTCTTATCCTAACCAATTTGAGCGGGTCTTCAGGATGACTTGGTCTTCATGAACGTTAGTCCCTTGTAGCCAACGTTCACAAGCAAATTGTTAGTAGTAGTCAGGATACTGCCTCAGGATGTTACCAATATCCTGGTCCGGTATCCTGATCCGGTATCCTGATCATATACAACTAATAAAAAATCAAGATACAAAGTCAGGATATGGACTCAGAATTTCTCCCATAACAGGTATATATAGGGAGATCCATTTCGTACGAGATGGTTCACACGAAATGACAAATGTCATTTCGTACAAAATGGCAACATCATTTCGTGCGAAATGGCCAAGTTTCCATTTCGTACGAAATGGTCTTTCCCACATATTTCACACTTTTCTCGTATTACATGCCCTGATCTAATCAACCTAATGCAAGACTCGATACAAGACAAAGTCGACAGACATATGCACCAACAGATGTAAAAGGAGAAGTAAAGCTGATGTAATTTTACATATGTGTCAATCAACCAGATATGCCATGTGCAAGTGTTTTAGAGATATGTAAAAGGACATTTGAACTGCTTGGGGGAGTGATATGCAGCTGCAAGTATTTTAGAGATATGCAGCTGCAAATGAAATTCGGTCACTACAAAATGGCATATCTAGTTGGTTGACACGTATGCAAACTTACATCAGCCTTACTTCTCCTTTTATGAAATTCGGTCACCACAAAATGAGTTGAAATACTCGAGTCTAAAATTCTATACTTGAGTAGTTTGCTGAAACCTGAGATAAAAAGAATAATTACATAAATAACTCCTAATAGCATTACTAATCAAATACAATACATGAAAAAATAAATAAAATAACAGTACCTCGGTAGCAACATCACGTGCATTTGGTCTTATTGACCAACACCATTGTCAGAATTCTGGCTCAGATTGTGCATAAAGATGACAACACCATGGCTGTAAGAGAGATTGCATGAACAACTGCCATCCTACAACCTTGCCATGCCATGATGCTATCTTCGTTCAATTTTTACTCAGATTTACAAAATCATCATAGCCTCATCTTGAAAGAAAAAGAAAATTGCACTTTGCATTCATTTTTATTCACCATCACAGTCAACCCTAAATGATTCAGGGTGTAATGAATACATAAACAGAAACCTTGCTAAATGCAGCTGCAAGTGTTATTTTTTCTGGCCAAAAACCCCTTCCCACCATAATCACCACGTAACGAAGGAAAATATAAATAAGCAAACTATTCATACAACTGGAAAATTATCATTCAGTTACAGTTAAAATAACTTAAGGAAACTGCAGAAATGTAACAATAAAACGAAAACAACTCTTCAAAACAGGTAATAAATTTAGCAAAGATACATGTAAACTACTAACAAAATAACTATCAATTACTGTCATTACCTCATTGCATCAAAATTTATTATTTATAATTTCCAAATTATAAATAATCTACAAATTGCAAACTTATATATGTATTCTACAACAGTAAATGATTCATCTACATAATTCCTCATGTAATCAAATTGCAAATTCAAACATTAAACAACCCTAAATTATGGTTTACTAAACTAATACTTATCATCAATTTGCAGTTCTCAGATACATATATATACAATCACATTCCACTTAAATAACAGTCCAATCAAACCTTAAAACAATTATCGGATCAAGAATGAGACATACAATCCAGATATCCAAAAGAAAATAGATAAAATTTGAAAAATGATTGCAAAATGTCAGACCTGGCGTATATTCGGAGCGACGTTGCTTCATCGGAACGCATCTAAGTTACCGGAAACTGCCCGGAACCCTAGCTTCCTACCAAAACACTCTGGGAGCACCGTTAACCCTAGATTTTTCGAAAAACACCATAATTTTAGTCTCAGGTAAGAAGCATCTCATCAACATCATTGACTGAACATGGATTGCAACCAACGCTACCTAGGACAGCCGCGAACGGCAGCCGGCAACGATGGTTTATATGTTGCAACAACAGGCCAGATCTCGCCATCGTAACCTCAGATGATAAAATCATCTTCATCGGTATAATCATCCAGCAAGATCAGATCCGTCCAAAACATAGCCGATTTTGACATCTCCGGGTATCTTGAATTTGAAGATCTGAAGAGAAAAAAAAAAGATTAAAGAAGAAGAAGAAGGGAGACGCAGGTTGTGTGTGTGAGAGATTAGGGTTAATGTGAGATATATGACATTTAAGAGGAAGTATGATGATGGTCTTCAGAGACAATAAATGCAAATAACAATTCCTGAAGCAGTTCAAATTTCCCCCCAATATCTCTAAACACACTAATATATATGTTATATATTATTTGATTAGAAAAATAATTAATACAATATATTAACATTTTAATTGTTATTTATGACATCAGCAATACTTACATGGCATATCTGGTTGATTGACACATAAGCAAACTTACATCAGCATTACTTCTCCTTTTATATATAAGTAGATAGATGTTCAATAGATTAGATTCGGATGTCTAACTCAATATATATGTTTTCAAAATTACTATATTATTAAAACTAGTATTAAGCCCTTGTGTTGCAGCGGTTGTCATAAGACTGTGTTAAGTAGTAGCAATACTATACCATTGTCAGCGACCACCAACACCAGAAAAGCTCGTAAAAACAAAATAAATAAAAACGGGAGAAAAACAACGTTGAGCGAAAAGTAGATGTAAAATCTTTGAATCACGCACGCTCGTTGCTGAGAAACTAAACCGAAACATAAGACATAGAAAAAAATAACTAAGTCCATCCAGGACTCGCGTGTTTGACTAACTTGTCAAACGCAGAAAAATAGATGTGACGCGACGGGCTAGTCAAACGGAAAAAATATACGGAAAAATGTTGAACCCCACACGAACGTTGCGGTGCGTTAACTCACAAAATTTAGAACGAAACGAAAAACTTGGGAAATATGAAAAGTAAGGTGGACCAAAATTGAAAATAAAAAAGAGTTGGGATTAAATTGCAAAAGTTGAAAAACTTTGATTTAAAAGTAAAAAAAAGGGGTCTAAATTGCAAAATTGAAGTAATTTATTAATTTTAGATAAAGATAAGGATAAAAATAAGTGATATCTATATATTGGTTATTAATTAATATTAATATTAAAAGAAATTTGTTAAACAAATATAAATAAAATTTATGAGGTTGAAGGAGAAAATGCCATGTGTCATTATTTGGAGTCTTTTATTATAAGTTAGATATATTTTTTTATGTAAACTAATTATTGGGAAGTCTTATTTAAGTTTTTGTTTTATATGTTTTAACACACTTCTACTAGGTAATGATTTACTTAATTAAGCCTTTACCTATAAACTAAATTGTTGTTAGGATCTGAGTTTGATACTTGTAAACAAATATTGATAAAAATAACATAATTCACAAGCAGAGAAATATTATCAATAACTATTTTTCATTGATTTAAATGATTCAAAATGATTTACAAAACGATTCTACAATCTCTCCCTTAGCCTGATCATTCACTAGAACTATTCATACAAAAGAGAATGTGTGAAGTAATAAAATAGATCTCTAACAGGTGAGATCTATTTATACTAAGTACTAAAACTATGTTCGTGATAGGCTGACATCACCCTGATAATGACATCTAACATTCCTAACAGAAAAGATTCCACAGATGTTGCAAACATCTGTGCAAATCTAACATCTGTTCTAACTAAGCTAAACACTGATAAAATAAGTATTGTTACATTGGGAAACCACTGTTGGAGCTATCCTCTATTGCTTTGATTCAAAACATCTGTTTGGCCAGACAGATGTTTGGTCTTCTTTATCAAACTTTTGGCTTCAACAGACTCTAGGCTTCAACAAATCTTGTTTCTTTTTTAGCAGCGGTTCAAAGGCTTTGAAAAGATATTCGCTTGTCTTTAACAGAAGTTCTGATTAGGTGTTCAAGATTCACCATCTTTGGGGAGAGAAATGCTTTATCAACTGTTTATTTCTTGATCTTTGAGTCATGTTTTGGCTTTTGGATATTATATATTCTTTCGTAGGTCCAACAATCTCCCCTAAAACAGATGATGCCAAAACAAATGTTTATTTGATCAATATTTATTCCTCATTAATTGTTCTCTTATCTGACCTTTGAATTGTAATTCAACGTCTAGAGAAACAGTGTCTTCTGGGTCCCTCTCCAGTAGCAGACTTATTAAGTCTTGCAGATATTCAATTTTTAGCCTTTAAGCACTTTTCATTGAGATCTTCTCCACATCCCCACTGGCCCTGAGCAGAGTCAATTCATGAGTGTCTTCGTTTGACTTCCGTTTTAGAATTTGAAGACCAGGAGGATTTGTTGGGACCAGAGTTATTGCTGATGAGTTTGGAGATACTGGTCTTCCCATTAGAGTGTTAACTAGATCTTCTTTCCTGGTTTCCTTCTTCTTTTCAAATTTTCTCCTTAGAAATTCCCTTGCAACTCTTGATATGTTTCTTCCTGATGGAAACTCAGAAGGTTTAACCAAAGTTTTTATGGGAAAGTCTAGTTGTTCATACTCTAGCTTTCTTGGTAATAAGGGATCCCCTTCTCTTTGAATTTCCAACTGGTTGTAGCTCTCAAGGGTTGTTGACTCATTCCATTTTACCATAGTCTTCATGGTGCCCATTTTTGTTGTAGGCAGATCTTCCTTCATTCTTCTCATCTTCAGAGCCCTCTTGTCATTTGGCTTTTTGCCATCTTTCCAGTTTGGGGTGAAGGATTGATGTTTAGTAATAGCTTCAACTTTTCAATCCGTACTATTTCATCTAGCAAGGATTCGGTTGGCCATCCAGTGAATTGTTCCTTAAACATCATATGGTTTCTTCTCCATGATGTGATTAAGGTAATCTTCCCCGAGCAGCTTTTTGAGACCTGCATCAGCTATGGGAACACGTGATAGAGTTCTGCAGTTCATGTTGGCATACCCTCTTATAGCTTCTACCTTTTTGTATTATTCTAATAGAATCTACAAAATCTGTTTGTCATCCTTCCATTGGCTTCTTTCCAAAACCATCCTTTTGGCCTGCATTTTCTTTAGTTCCAGGTATTTTTTGACACTTGTTCGGCTTAGAAGGTTTATAGATGGAGGAGATGATGACGGTGGTGATGATGATGGAATTGATGAAGTTGTGGTCTTGGTGGAACATGTTTGGATAGGTAAAATTGAGGTTTTCTTTTTCTGGTTTGAGGGATCGGTGGTAACTGTTGGCCTTTTTGAAATGCCAACAGATGTTTATGGTATAGTAGTTTGAGATGGGGCAGAGGTTTGAGTTGGTTGGACAGTGGTTTGAGAAATTCTAGCCTTTTTGGCTGGGTTTGCAGATGGAAGCTTTCTTAAGCTATCACTACTCTCCTCCTTTTTGGTATCATCTGCAGGATTCCTGGGAATTGGAGCAGTGCCTGTAGCTAGAAGAAGATGATCTTTTATGGCTTGAATTTCTTCTTGTGTGTTATTGAATCTTTCTTTAACCATATTTCTGATCATTTCCATGTGGATATTGTGGGTGGCATCTGCAGACTGCTTTTGTAGTTGAAGATAGGCTTAGGCATGGAACCAAACTTTTTCTACAAGTTCTGCATTTGTTGGAAGATGAGTAGAGTTTTGTACCAATATCTTCATCATGTCTTTTTATCTCAGCCACTAAAGTTTCTAGATTGGATACTCAATCTGTCAATTCCTTATATCCTAATTCACCACCTAAACTAATAGGATCACCTGATTTCCCACTAGAGGTGGTTATATCTGGTTTTGAACCAGATGCCCCTTTGGCTTGGTAATAAGGACTTCCAACTGTTTTTAAGTGTACAATTGTAGACTCAACAGTTGTTGCCTTCAAGGGGGTCTTAATAATGTAACTACTGTCCAATTATGAGACTGTTGTCTCTACAATTGTAGTAGCTGCCCCACTTGAAATACCTTCAAGTGTCTCTTGAGACACATGAGGTATAGCCTCCTCTGCTTGTGGGATAGCAATGATTTCTGGACTTGCCCTAGTCACCTGTGGAGGTATACTCTTAGTGACTTGTTGGTGAGAGGAACTAGGTATACGCAAGTCAGGGTTATTAAGTGCATCAAGCAATGATTTTATGGTGGATAACATAAGTGTGGTGGGTGGTGTGTAAAGATAAGTATCCCTGGGAGAGGGGCTTGAGAAGAAATGCTCAAGTGAGTCATCTCCCTCTTGATGTGGGTCCTCTGTGCTTACAACACAATTCTTTTGTGAGGATATGTGAGGAGTTTGGATAGGTTGAGATGTTTGCATTTGTTGTGAGGAATTAACAACAGATGTTTGCTGCTTTTGTGATACAGCAGGCTCCTCTGGCACCTCATCTTCCAAAGTTACCTTTTTTGGTGTTTTCTTTTTGGATTTGGACTTGCGGATGGAAGTGGTCTTTTTGGAAATGTCTGGTGTGTGTTCCATAGTACTGGTTGGATACTGTGGTCACCAGGAGCAGTAGGCTCTGCAATAGATGTTGTAACATATGTTGTTGGGTTTTCTAAAACATTTTCATCACCCGCATTTTCTTGACCTTTGGTCATCATGCGGGTGAATGTCTCATTTGAAAGACTTTTAGTTTGAAGAGCCTCACCTTTTGCAAAAATGTTTTGTGCCAAGACCCTTTGTAAAAGAAAACTTTTAAGTCTTGGGTACCAAAGAATGGCTTTGGGTTTGCCCTCTTTCTTGACTTTTACATTTGCAACCATGTCATGAAACAAAGTTTTGGATAGCTTATAATTTGTATTTGTCAAAATAGCATATCCCAAATACTGTGATTTTATAGGTGTTTCATTGTAAGCAGTGGTTTTTGGTGAAAGACATACGAGTAGGGTATGAAAGAAAAATTTAATAGTAGGTGGAAAATTGGGTTTATAAATTATTGCTCCTGCCATCTGCGCATCATACCCCCTCTCTGTGAATTCATGATGAAGATCAGTTTTTGAAAAAGTTTCATTACTTGTCCCATCGTCTATGGCGAAGGTAGCAGAGATCAATTCTGGTGTGATCTGAACATCAGTACCATTTACCTTTGAGATGATGGTAGAGGGCTTTTTCATGAAGTAAATAATCTGAATTTGCCCAAAAATCTTAAGTGTTTTGTAAATGGATGGGTGCATTGGCGACAAGAATTGTGATATTTTGAGGAAGTGATGATGTCTATGATCGAGTGAAACTCTGTGTTTGTAGAGATTTTCACAAGATATGGGAGATAGCTGTGAGGTGGTTTCAAGATAAGAGCCATTGTGAAATTTGATCAAATCTTTTGAGCAGATAATCTTTTGATTGAATAGTGAAAATCTTTTAGAAAATCTTTGAGTCGATGATCTTTTTTATTGTTTTGTAGAAAGAGAAGTTTTGAAATTTCAGAGTTTTTCGCACTGGTAAAGATAAACTCTGTGCGGTTAGGGTTTTTTTAGCAATGGTGATGACGTGGCCAACTGTTAAATTTTTGGTGACGTGGTAGGTTTTTATTTGTTAAGTCAAAGCTCTGTTTGTCAAAGCTCCGTTTAACAAAACCCTTTGGTGAAGAAAGATAAGGTCTGTTTTCAAATATATTTTTGAAACCTCTGATGTGCTCAACAGATGTTTAAGTGACCAAATCAGTGGTTTGAACATCTGTTTGACATTAGTCAACAGATAGATGGAAACCGATGTTTGAAACCTCTGTTGGGTTAAAAAGAGTTCTAAAGTGAAAAACAATGGTAGGTTTTAGTGAAACAGTGGATTTGTTTGACTTTTGTAGTCAAACAGTGGATGGTAAATCAATGGTTCTTTTGTCTTAAACTGTGGTTAACTAAGGTTAAACAGAGTTTTGAACCCTTGAAATAGATGTTTTAACTCCTTTAAACAGAGGTTTGTTTTTGTTGATTTTAACCTTTCCTTTAAGTTTTGAAGGTAATATTTTTTTATTTTTCAGAATAACATTTAACTGTTTTTATTCAAGAAAACTGAAAAGTACTTTTAGTCTCTATTTAACATCCCAATTCTGGAGATAAACCGTTCAAAAGTAGATGTGCCTAATGCTTTTGTGAACACATCTGCTAATTGATCTTTAGTGGGAACATGTTGAAGTGAAATCAATCCCTTTTCTTAACAATCTCTTACAAAGTGATGACGAATGTCAATGTGTTTTGTTTTTGAATGTGACTCTGGGTTCTTGATAATGTTTTCAGCTTCTTGACTGTCCAAAATTAATGGTGTCTTTAGAGAAGTTATACCAAAATCAAGCAATTGATTTTGAAGCCACAGGAGTTATGCAATGCAACTTGCAGCAGCTATGTACTCTGCCTCTGTTGTAGAATTAAAACTGTTGTTTGTATTTTTGCTCTGCCATGAGACCAAGGCATTCCCTAGGAATTGGCAGCCTCATGATGTTGACTTCCTTATTTTGTGACAACCAACAAAATTACTATCTGAAAAAACCTAAAAGCTCAATATTTCCATTAGCTGGATACTAGATACCAAGTGTGGAAGAACCTTTGAGGTATCTGAATATCCTTTTTACAGCTACTAAATTTGACTTTCTAGGTGATGCTTGATATCTTGCATAGACACATGTTGCAAACATAATATCAGGTCTTAATGCATTTAGGTACATCAATGACCCAATCATACATTTGTAAAGTGTCTGATCTATCAAATTATCTTTTTTTTCATCAGATATGAATGGTTTGGGTGTACTCATGGGGGTAGCACATGGTTTACAATCATTCATGTCAAACTTTTTCAAAATATTTTTGACATATTTGTTTTGATGAATGAAAGTTCCATTTCCAAGTTGTGGTACTTGGAGACCTAGAAAACATTGTAACTCCCCCATGGCATTCATTTCAAACTGAGTTGTCATCAATTTTCTAAATTCACCACACAGATCCAAAACTGAAACATCCACATAGATCTGTACAATTAACAGATCTTTCCCTTTCCATTTTAGAAATAGAATTTTTTATCAGTTTTACCTCTTTTAAATTCATTGGACAAGAGAAAAGTCGATAAGGTATCATACCAGGCTCTTGGTGCTTGTTTTAGCCCATACAAAGCTTTGTTTAGCTTATAGACATGATCAGGATGGAATGTGTCTTCAAATCTAGGTGGTTGACACACATATACCTCTTCTTGGATCTTTCCAAAGAGAAAAGCACACTCTATATCCATCTGATACACCTTCATGTTGTGGTTGACAGCAAAGGCCAAGAAGAGTTTTATAGTTTCCAACCCTGCTATAGAAGCAAAGGTTTCATCACAGTCAATTCCTTCTTCTTGTCTATACCCTTGAACCAAAAGCCTAGCTTTGTTTTTTTATAATAATGCTTCTTTTATCAGTTTTGTTTTTGAAGACCCATTTTGTACCAACTGGACATGTTTCCTTTGGTAATGGTATAAGTTCCCATACTTATTGTCGTTTAAACTAAAGAAACTCTTCTTGCATAGCTTCTACCCAACTATTATCTTTTAATGCCTCTTGGTATTTGACAGGTTGGATTAATGATAGAAAGCCAACAAATAGGCAGACATTTGAGGTTTGGCTTCTTGTGAGCACTACTGCATTGATGTCTCCTATGACTTGTTCTGATGGATAAGATCTGTGAAAGATAGTGTTTCCAGTGTATGGAATGACGGAATTTTGTGGTGGGGGGCAAAGTTGAGAATTTTCTAGTGAAATCTCTATTGCCATTGTGTTATGGCCAACAATGGTTTGAAATAGTGGTGGTGGTGATGTGCGTAAAGTGTGATAGGTATTTAAGTATATTTTTAAGCCCTTTTTACACGTTAGTCAAGTTTTAAATTTATAAAACACGATATTTTACTAACACCAAACACACATATGGGCAAGTGCACCCATTGTGAGCGTAGTATAGTGTTGGCAAGATACCGAGGTCGTCCAAGGACACAAGAGCTTTTAGTACCGGTTTATCCTCAACGTCTAATCAAATCAAAAAGTTGGAAAAAGGTTTTAAACTAGAAAAAATAAAAACTAACTAAAATGCTGAAAATAAAATAAAAATAAAAACAGATAGACAAGATGAATCACTTGGTTCCGACTCGTGTTTAGTGTAACCTTTGATTATTTCCGCACTTTTGCACTTTTTAAGAGATTATCTTAGTTATTGTTGTAGGCCCCTCTTTTGAAGGTGACGTTACCCTCAACCCAGTAGTTTGAGTCAGCAAGGATACAATCCTAAAGGGTCGGATTATTGAAAGATAATTAATTAAGTTATTAATGCATATTATGGTAGGCCCCTCTTTTGAAGGTGACGTTACCCTCGGCTAAGTAGTCTGAGTCAGCAGGGATACAGTCCTAAATAGACGGGTTATAGTATTAATAGTAGCTTAACTTATTAGGGGATCAAAGAGTTTGGACCCCCGCCATCCAATACCGGTGGGTATTGAAGGAGGTCCTACTAAATTTGACCCAGGTCCTTTGCAGGATCTATACACTGAACAATGGCAAGACTCTTACCAAACTGTTCCCTTAACCCCCGACCAGGTAGCCAACATACCTCCATATAGACCGTGGAGATATAAATGGTGAAAATCTTTTATTTTATATAGACAGTAAAATAATGCCAAGACACCACGGACAAACGATAAGGAAGAATCACCTTCAACATAAGAAACTAGTTATTAAAGTCATTAATACATAACCAAGTAAAAAGTGAGAAAAGATTAAAAATAAAAAGTATTACACTAGACACTTTGTCTTGACCAAGTGATGTAAGAGACTTAGGCAAACATGGCCTTGATTGTCAAGAACTCTTACGATCAATCTTGGATCCCGAGACGACTCACACACTCTATGATGGACAATGGATGATGGTGGTGGATGATGGTGTTGTGATGGTGGTGGGTGGTGGGTGAAGTGTGAGAGAGGTGGTGTGCCAAGGGATGAGTTGCAAGTGATCCAAGCACTCCTATTTATAGGCTGAACAGAAGCTCGGGCACGGCCCCGTGTCCATCATTCTCTCTTTCTTCATTAATTGCAGTTTAGCTACATTAGTTGACCACGCCCCCGTGTCCGCTGAGCACGACCCCGTGTGCAGAAGCATATCTGTACTATCAAGATTTGCCTGGATTCTGCAAATCTTATAGTTGACCACGGCCCCGTGTCCGCTGAGCACGGCCCCGTGGTGGGCAATAGAAGCTTCTACAACTTTGTCTTGTCTGCTGACACTTGGGCACGCCCCCGTGTTCACTGAACAAGGGGCGTGTTCAGCCTTCTGTTCTCTTGTTTTGCTTGGGAAGATGCTGTCGGGGGGTCGGGCATGCCACGTTTGTTCCTTTTC
Source organism: Helianthus tuberosus (assembly GCA_030545235.1). NCBI lineage: Eukaryota > Viridiplantae > Streptophyta > Magnoliopsida > Asterales > Asteraceae > Helianthus > Helianthus tuberosus. The sequence goes on along the minus strand of CM060383.1, from coordinate 98,347,888 downwards.
TTGTAATTATGTCAGATTTTGCTGCCTTTTTGCTTCTTTTGTTCATTTGAGCTCATTTAATCCTGAAAATACAAAAGGAAGACAAAAACACACTTTTTCCAACATTAGTACTAAAAAAGGGTTAGTTTTATGCCACAATTGATGAAATTTATATGTTTCATTTTGCACACATCAGTGGAATTGTCCCAAGTTGTAAATTTGATGTGGAGGATAGATCAGTGGTTTGACCACATGAAGCATCAGTGGTTTGGGGTTGACTTTGGTCAATAGTGGTTCCATTTATTATGGACTAACTCTTATTTTGTGCAGATGAACTTTGTGGATCAGAAAAGACAATTATATTGAGATGGTATCTCAATGTCAACTCTGTAGTCTTGTTTACTTTTTTTGATTTACCTGTATCTACCTCAAACTTAGCAGTTACTTCTTCAAAATTGAATTTATCAAGATCACAAAAGTTCTGCTGGTTTTATAGGGATTTTCAAGGATGATAATTCATTGAATTTTACATTCAAGGTTTCTTCTATAGTCTTGGTGTAACACCTCAAAAATTCACGTCCTATAATGTGTAGACACATGTCAAATGTTAAACGTGTGAAAGAAATATTATAGAAGGACTAAAGTTGACAAACATGGAAAGTATGTGGATATACGTATTCTAAGTGTCAACTGTGAATAAATATAATGTATATTAACCCTACATGATGCTCATACCTTCAAACGAATAAATCATGGATCATACGAAGCAAAAAGTGAGTAATTACAAACTACAGGGGTTAAATGTGTCAACATGTTTAAAGATATACCTCTGAGTGACCTTTTGACAAACCCGAAGCTTTGTAAATGTTAATTATGCTCACTAGAATGCACGATTAAAATTTCATAAAGTTTCGTTATCGTATGAGAAAATTATGACCAAATTCGTGTGCGAGGGATTAAAGTGCAAACGTTGAAAGTTAAGACTTTTCGGGTTAACCGGAAGTGTTCAGGGACTTGGCAAAGTGGGTATAAGTCCTAAAGCCCTTGTGGGTAAATATAAGGGGGTCAAAATGCAAGAAATAACCCTAGTTGCCCCTTCGTGAAGCCAAAGGTCAAGCTGCAAAACATTTAAAAAATAAAAATCTGTTCTTCAGGCCCAGGCGGCCCGCTTTGGGTTCGGCCAATCGTGAGGCGGGCCGCGTCCGACCCCCAGTACCGTGAAACATGGCTGATGTCTGCCATAGCCTTTTGTGCGCGACCTTTAACCGTTTTTCCACATCTCTTGACCCCTAAAACACCTCCTAAACACTAGGAACAAGTGTTGATCGATTGTGGTGAGTTATAGATCCATGTGTCAATGATTCATGGTGGAATTTTCACTATAAAAGGCCTTGTTATGCAAACAAGTTCTTCACACCTCCTTCTCTGCATTCTGATCGATTCTGGAGCTCAAACCTGCTTCCAAGTGATCATATCTCGTGCATAGGACCCTTGTAAGTCTGCTAGTCCTTCTTTATTTGAGTTTAGCTTGGTTAATTAGCTAAAAGTCAAACCGTCGTAATTACGGTTTGACTTCAAGATTAGTCAATAATGGCTCAGTCAATTCTCGAATCAAAAGTAGATATAAGATGGTATTTATGTGGGTAATAAAACCCCAAAAGGGTTTCCCCTGATCACCACTCTAACCAGGTCAAAAGTCGGGTCAAACTAGTTTAGAAAAAGTCAACAGGAAGCTTAAAATGTCATTTATGCATAATTAACATTATAGACCATATACAACCTGTTTGATCATTGTTATAACTTAGTAATAAGTGTAAGAACATGTCTAAACATGTTCAACCCAACAATTTCCTGTTTAGACCCGGTTCGGAACCGAAAGTCACATAGTTTGACTTTCACTTTGACTTTCAGTTCTGACCCGTTTAGGCATGTTTTAGAAATGCCCCAGAGCTTTAATTGGATTAGGTTACATGTTAGAACAACCCTCTGTGATTATACACCTTGGTTCATTAGTTATCCAATTAATATGCATGTTTCCGTTAATCGCTCATATGTTGACCATTATGCCCTTATTACCTTAAAATGTGATTTTTGGAAAAGTAAAAGTGTAGAAACCTTAATTACTGATATATAGACTTGTATGCAAAGTTTGACATCAGTTTGAGGTGTAGAATAAGAGTTATGCTCATTAGCGTAATTACGGTGCTTTATGTTAATAAAATGGCGTAATTAGCGTATAACCTAGTTAAACATACTTTTTGGTATCAAACGAATTACCCACTGATGTAATATATTATTTTGGGATTTTTAAAGATTTTTAATTAATTTTAGGCTGAGCATAACTCATAGTCGTAGGCTTAATCCGGTAATTGTCGGTTTTGCCCTTACGGGCCATAAAATGAGTTTTACATATCAAAACGACTCCAAACCTTTTGCTACTGATCACATATGATAAATAAATTATTTTAAGCCTTCTGGAAATATAAAAATATCAGATTTATGTATCAAACCCGGAAATGGCCTTTAATCGCCTTATTTAGCGTTTTTAACGCATAGTATGTACTAAACCTATTTTAAACATACCAAGGGTGATACCTACTGATATTTGAGGCAAATTAAAATATTTTAACAGTAAGCAAAGGTTGATAAACTCAGACTTCAGTTTTGAGCTTTTCGGCTTATGTGAAATTACCAAAATACCCCTACGAGGCATAGTTTGGTAATAATTGATAAATTTCACATATGTACCTTATCCTACTGTTATAACTCATAAATTTAAGTATGTTTACTGATTATACCAGACCTGTAACTCAGTTAAACATTTAAACCCTTTTACAACCTTTAAAATGACCAAACTACCCCTACGGGGCCTAGTTTGTGTTTAAACACGTTTCGGGCATAATGAAAGACATCCTACTGATGTCACAACATATTTGAGACATAATTAACTTAGGAAACCTGTATATAGCTCTCATGAATACCCGTCACGCTTATTACGCGTACGGTTCGGTTTATGTAACAAGTTTACATAAATTAGCCGAAACGGGTCAAACCTTAACGGTTTTATCTCAAAATCCAGAATGTGAATAATAAACCCATATTAAACAAGTCTCTGAACTTGTCGGGTCTAAATCACATTCTATCCGGTCTTTGCTTAATCGTGCGTACGAACCGTATCTTTGAAACTAGCCGGTCTAAGCTTAAGCTTAATTAAAGACCCGTTAGGATTCTAATAGGTTATTATAAAACCTTCGTTCCAGATTAGGAGGACCAGTAAAAGCTACGTGCATTTTGCTTATTGTGAATTATACATTTCTCAGGTAAATACTTTTAACTTATTTTCCCTATACGGGCTTGGGTTACGGTATATAGCATACCGCTTGATCGGGCATCAAATCTCCACCATTAAAGTGGGTAGTTGAATAATTTGATCGGCTCGTTTAAACAGTCTTGTTTACTTTACAGCCTTTGGGGGGTTAATGACCATGTCCCGGATATCCTTGGCATCATCTTACGAGATGGCCACGACCTGAGCACGGGGTGTAGGCGTACACCTGTCAGTGTATAACTCTATATTGTGGTGTGTCTATTGATCTTTAACCCGGACAAGATCCGGGCTACTGAACGCATAAGTAACATGTAATTCGTTCACAAGATTATAATATTAAATAATTCTCCCAAGTTAAACAAAATGTTTATGCCACGTGCATCCAAACCAATTTTTAATCATTTTCCAAAATGAGTCAGTTGAATGTATTTACCAGTGTAAACTGACGTATTTTCCCAAAAAGACTGAATGCAGGTACTAAACGAAATTGGCTGGATTGTCTCCTTAGCATCAATAAAAAGTCTCGCCAGCTTAGGATGCATGAAGTCTGTTGAACCATTAATATTTTTTGTTTCGATCCTACTGTGGATAAACATCCGAATATTGTGACATTTGAATTTACAATATTAAATTCGGTTGTATCATATTTTAAATTTGCTTCCGCTGTGTATAATAATATTGTGTTGTTTGACTATTACGTTGCCAACCACGTCACGATACTCCCCCACCGGCCCACCGGTGACACGTGGAAATCGGGGTGTGACACTTGGTCCTTGTTTTAAACACTTTATAGGCCTTGGTTGTAGAAGAATATCCTAAGAAATATCCACAATCCACTTTGGCTACTAATTTTGAGATTGAATCTTTGAGATTCAATATAAAGCATGGGCAACCAAAGATTTTGAAAAATGATTTTAATGGTTTTATTTTGAAAGAATTTCATAGGCAGTCTTTTTGAATATAGCATGTAGTATTCACAGCTTCTTCCCAAAAGGACAATGGAAGACCAGAATTTGCAAGCATAGTTCTTGCAGCGTCAATAAATGTTCTGTTTTTTTTTTTCTTTCAACAACCCCATTTTGTTCTGGTGTTCTTGGAATACTGAATTGTCTCACTATTCCTTTTGACACACATAAATCATCAAGTTCCTGATTTCTAAACTCTGTCTCGTTATCACTTCAGAGAGACTTCACAAGTAGATCACATTGTTTTTCAACTTTTGTGATAAACTCTTTCAAAATACCTACTGTCTCATCTTTTGAGTGTTAGAAATAAATACATGTGAACCTAGAAAAATCATCAACTATCACTAAGTAATATCCTTTTTTCCTTAAGCTCATGATTTTTTACTTGGCCAAACAAATCAATATGTAAGAACTGTAAACATTGGGTTGTTTTGGACTCTTCAATGAGTTTGTATGATGATTTATGTTGTTTACCTTTTAAATAGGAAACACAATGTTCATCACACTTGAATTGTTTGGTTGGCAGACCTCTGACAAGTTTTTCCTTTGTCAGAGTGTTAATTGTTTTCAAATTAACATGTCTCAACCTTCTATGCCATAACACTATTTCTTTTGTTGAGGCAATAAAGAAAAGGCATACATTTATTTTCGGGTTTTCTTTTGACATGTCCACTACATAAACATTGCCACTTCTATGAGCAACAAGTTGTGCAGTTCTTTCGCTATAATTTTGTCAATCTTTTTAACAACCTCAGGTCCAACAATTTTACAAGTTATCTTTGTAAAAATGAGTATAGCCTCTGTCACTTATTTGTGAAACACTGAGTAAATTAAATTTTAAATTGTCACACCCGCTCATAGGCGAAAGCGCATGGTGTGAACTTGATTGGTTTTTCATTGCATACGATATGAGTAAACAAACTATATGAAATAAAACATGCATGATGTTTATCCATTACCATAATTGAAATTACAATTCATAAGTTGTTTGATAACAAAAGACAACATAAGTTAATAATTTTTACAAAATAGACTTTTCCAAAATAAAGTTTTTAAACATCAAGGCTTTGCATCCTATGTCCTATTCGAAGACGGAATATATGGACCAAACCCTTCAGAACATGGATGACATCGACATCTTGATAACCTTGTAACCATCCGCACAAGATCCACTTAATTGCCTGAAATACATGTAAGTTTAAAAACATCAACAAAAGTTGGCGAGTTCATGTGTTTTGAATGCGCATCAAATTAATGTTATAGACATTTGAAAGTTCTAGTATAAAAACTGGTATGTAAAGCGTCAATCAACTTGATGATCGTTAATGTTTTGCAAGGACATTAATATGTATGACGACATAGGAAGCACTCAACCCGTAGACGATTTAGTACCGGTCCACCCGACGAGGACAACAAAAGCACTCCATGCGGCCACACAAGGACCCATGAGTGGGGCTCGCCCGTACCCGATAGATCTACCCCTTTTGTTCCTTGGTCTTATACAAGATTAATGACGCTTAAGAGAGACCCTATTCGCACATGATCTAGATATTTCATTCCATAGCTTAACCATACCATAGTTACATGTATTTCCCCTAAGAGTTATAAAACTGAAAACGTTTAAAAGAAAAAGGGGACATGAACTCACAATATTGCGTCCCTAAATAGTATGTGCTAGCAAGCAGGGTATCCAATACGTGAGTCAACCTACAAGTGTTCTAACTTATTAGACACTTGAGTTTTATATTAAAATGTGTACACATTGCTCATCTTGAATGTTATTGTATTTGTATTTGGAACCCTTGTGTATTTTAAATATGTTGGTATTTTTTTCGTATGTTTGTTTTAATATATATATACTTCTTATATATATATATATATATATATAGGGAGGAGTTCATGCGAGAACCACCCTTATTGCGAGAACCAATGTGAACACAACCTAAAATAGCTAAAAAAACCTAACCCCCACCCCCCCCCCCCCCAAAACTTAACCCCCCCCCCCCCCAAGCTAAATGCTAAAAACTAAAACCCCCAAAAAACCTAACCCCCCCCCCCCCCAAACCTAAACCCCCCTCCCCCACCCCCCAAAAACCTAAACCCCCCAACCCCCCCCCCCCCCCCCCCAAGCTAAAATGCTAAAAACTAAACCCTCAAAAAACCTAAAAAAATCTAAAAAAAAAAATTTCTAAATTTTTTTTTAATATTTTTTATGCTCAAATCGCTACTTTTAGTGGCCAAAAATTTTTTTTTTTTTTTAATTATTATTTTTTTTTTTTTTTTTTGCTTCGAAAAGTAGCGATTTTTATATAAAAAATATTAAAAAAAAAATTGTGTGATTTTTAGCTATTTTTAGGCATTTTTGGTTGTGTTCACATTGGTTCTCGCAATAAGAGGTGGTTCTCGCATGATCTTCTCCCTATATATATATATATATATATATATATATATTGCATTCATAATGTGTACGAACGGGCCTCGCCCTTCGTGAGTCTTCGTGCCTCGCACTAAGTGCGCCTAGCCCATGAGAGTCTTTATGCCTTGCACAAGTGAGAATGGGCCTAGCCCAATTGAGTCTTTGTGCCTCGCACAAGTGAGAATGAGCCTAGCCCAATTGAGTCTCCGTGATCCACACAGTGTGAGTCGGGCGATTTATAAATATATGCATTTTCCGGAAAGTTAAATTGTTATTGCATCTTGTGCCCCTAATTAGGGGTTTTTGTTCATATTTCATTGATAATATGCTTTCAAATTGTTCGTTGATCATTTTGGCCAGTTTTCAGAACTTGCTGACATGAATAGTGTGTTCAGTGAATAGTGATTTTCAGCATTTAGCCAACATATCCGGATATAGTTTATCGTTTTCTCGCGACGTGACGAAAGTGACATTACCATTTGTAAAGTTTACCCATGTCCTATGATTTCTAGCCTTATATGACCTAACCATACACAAATTAAGCCATAAACGAACGCAATTAAACGTATAATTAGTTGTTAAGTTGTACGGAAATACCGTTTATTTTGTCGGTTGTCACATAAATTGTCTATTAGATTAACATTTTCATATTTTAGTTTCCCAGCCTGGACTGTCCCTGGCCACATCACCTTTCCTTTAGAATTATTTCCAAAGGAAATGTCACCGCCTCCATAAGTATGGAAGTTTGTCAGTAGAGCTTTGCTTCCAGTCATATGTCTGGATCCTCCACTGTCCGCATACCATAGGCTATCTAGGCATGTAGATACTCCCATTTTGGTGACCATGAATGTGCATTGACAATGATTCTCATCCTCGGTTAAATTCCAAGGATCATTGATTTTTATAACACTATCATTCCCTTTTTCACAAACAATTGTCGGTACTGGGTTAGATATACTCTCAACGTTTTTTATGTTGAAAGTTTTCTGGTTGTTTTTATCAATCTCCCCGGTTTTACTGAATTTCTCATTCAACTCATCCACAACTCCTTAACACTATTACAGTGCAATAGCTCTACATAGATCTTATTTGGTAGAGCCTTTACAATTATAATAAGTGCTTTGGCATCTATCTCAAATATTTTGAAGTATAGCATAGCGTAATCTTCCGGTTCCAATCCCAAATGAGCATGAAAAACACCGAAACACATTTTCAAAAGTCGTGTCCTGTTTAATGATGTCTATTTAAAAAAATAGAACATATCATTAGAAAATTAAAAAATATAATATAATAAAATGTTTTTTTTTTGTATAAATAACCATTCGTAGCCGGGTCCTCTAAGATCTCGACCCACCCACATACCAAAGCTAGTTATTCATCACCCGTCTATCTCTCAATAGTTTTTGCTACCAGCTTGGCATCAACATACTTTTTATGCTTTCTCTTTGATTATGAGGAGCCCGGTTGTGTCGGTTGAATGATGTTGGGGTTGCTTTTCAGGCACTATTTCTTGTGAGAATTGTGTTTTGTGTTGGGAGTATTGAAAGAAATTTCATATCGGTTGGGTATCGGCTTGATGAGATGAAACATTAGGTGGCATGGGTCGATAACACTTCGTGATATGGTTTTGTGCGAAAAAGGTTGCTTCGGTTGTTTGCGGTGTTTGGCACGTTTTGGTTTTGCCAATTCAGGTTAGGGGGCTCCAAGGATCCATGATATATGGTAGATATTTGGAAAACAAATGTGGTTTGAGAGTTGTTGGGTAAATAGAAGAAGATTGAGTAGAAAATGTGGTTTGAGAGTTGTGGGGTAAAACATAAAGAATATGCATGTTTTGTAGGATGAGCAAATGGTATCGGTATCGAATTTACCGAACAGGGTACATTTTCGGTACCGATTCGGTACCGACTTTTGACATTTTCGGTACCGGTCTGGTACGGTACCGGTATTTACCCTCAAATACCGATACCGTACCGGTACCGAACCATACCGTACTGGGTATATTCGGTACCGGTACCTACTTTTTGGGGATTTTCGGTACCGGTACTTTGGTTCCGGTACCGGTCGATACCGAGCTCATCCCTAATGTTATGTGTATATAGGTTAATTATTATTTTAAATTGGAATTGGAATGGTCATATGACCGTTGGCACACATCCCCACACCAACCATCCCGTCTCACGCCCATTAACCCCTCCACGCCTCCCCTCTCACGCCAAGCTGAAGCAATGTTCCATACTCGATCATGTCGTCGATCTGCCAGCTCACCAGGGGCGTATAACACATGGTCTAATTTTGTATACATGATTATTCCGGGGTGTTTAGCATTATAAATCTGGTTTTAAGTAATAATTTTGTATGTGAATCCAATTACATCACTAGTATGCTGGTTGTAATTTTGTTAATATAAATAATTTTTTAATGTATAAATTGATGTTAATCTTATAGAGTTCATGTCATGTGCTCTAGAGTCTAGACTCTACCACAAAGAGCCCACAAATTCAATCCACATGGCCCATACCCACATTACTTGGTCCGTCTGAGGCCCAAATGAGATAAATTGGTTTATGTTTCTCCAATTCTCCTATCACTATGATAACGAAATCTGCTTTTGCGTTTCCAGACAACACAACCACATAACGTGCTCTTTTTAATATGTGAATTAGTTGAAAGCCATCGTGACAGCTTTTTTTTATATAGTTTCTAATGAATATGTGAAGTAAAGCAAATTGTAAGAGGCATTGAAAACTTTATTTTGAAAAAATATTAGATTTTTCAAGTTTAAAAAGAGATATATTAAATTCCACATTTGTAAACAAAGAATAAAAATACTGAATAAAAGAATAAAAATACTGAATTAAAATAATATAAATACAGTGATTGAAAATCTTATAAAATAAATGAAAACAAATTATTTTAGTATCATTATTATCAAGTATTTAACCTATAAGTTTGGTACGGGAGAAATGGGCAGAGTAGATATACTGGGAGTGAACGTCACATAGGAAATAGTATATATATATATATATATATTTTAGAGTTAATTGCCAAAATCGTCCCTGAGGTTTGAGCAGGTTTGCCATTTTCGTCCAAAATGACACTTTTGCACCAAATTGCCCCCAACGTTTGCAACTTTTTGCCATTTTCATCCAAACCACTAACTTGATTTATTTTTTCTGTTAAGTTGAGGTTATTTGGATGAAACTGGCAACTATAAAACCACAGGGACGATTTTGGCAATTTACTCAAACCCTTTTTAATTTCTTTTATTTAATTATTTTTGTTACATATATAATAAAAAAGAATATATATGGAGTTTTTAGAAAAAAAAAAAAAAGTTTAATTGTTTTGCTACATAATTTTTATAAATTTTCATCCAAATCACTAACTTAGATTATTTTTCTGTTAAGGTGAAGGATGTTTTAAATTTTATAAATTAGGACAGAAATTAATTTACAGCTTCTTTATATAAATCAGTTTTATAAAGAGAAAACGTCATTGGTGTGCAACACATAACAATCGATTACAACTTTTAGTATTTGTCAGTTGTAGAGATAGAAAAAAAATTGTAAAACGTTACATATTTTTAAATGTGTTGAGACCTAAGAAATATGTTGGTAGAAATAAAATTATTTATTTAATTAAGATTATGAGGGTAACTAACTAATACTTATTCTGAGTGGCTTGAGTAAAGAAACTTTTGGTTCATAGAATTATAATTACAATTTGGTGGGTAATTTTAAGGTTTGGTAACGATACGTTGTTTGATAGAGGGGGGATGGCTTCTGTTTTTCTTTAGGAGCGAATTTAAAAGAGTAGAAGATAAATTACAAACTTGGTACATATGATAAGATTTTTTTATTTGACCTTTTTCAATAAGGTCCCCAGCATTTTAGTTTTATAAAATTTAGAGGTTTAAGTAGATTTTATTTTTATAAAACTGATCTATATAAAAATTAGAAATTAATTTCTGTCTTAGTTTATAAACATCCTTCGTCTTAATAGAAAAATTAACTTAGTTAGTGGTTGGATGAAAATTTATAAAAATTATGTGACAAAGCTATTATTTTTTTCATATAAAAATTGCACTTATATTCTTTTTTATTATATATGTAACATAATTAATTAAATAAAAGAAATTTAAAAGAGTTTGAGTAAATTGCCAAAATCGTCCCTATGATTTTATATTTGTCAGTTTCATCCAAATATCCTCAACTTAACGGAAAAAATAAACTAAGTTAGTGGTTTGGATGAAAATGGCAAAAAGTTACAAACGTTGGGGGCAATTTGGTACAAAAGTGTCATTTTGGACGAAAATGGCAAACCTGCCCAAACCTCAGGGACGATTTTGGCAATTAACTCTATATTTTATAATCTTACTAGGTTAGAACCCCGTGTGTATTACATGTGTTGAATAAAAGTAATTTATATACTAAGTAATAAAAATGTTATATCTTATAAAAAAAAGACGTGTATTACACGAGTTGAATTAACCCGTGTATTACACGGGTGAATAAATATAATGTAATCTGTTAAAACATATACTCATCAAGATATAAGCTTAAAAATTGAACTTTGATATACTATTTACACATTATAACATTTTACTTTGTTTTTTTTAATATATTATTAGGTTAAATTTTTTAAATAAATTTGCGGATAAATTACACTTTTCGTCCTTTATGTTTGTATCGGATTGCAATGGATAGCCTTTAACTTTAATAATTACAGTCACAATCCTTTATTTGGAAAACTTATTACACACTAGGTCCTTTTCACTAATGGATGTTAGATTTTCCTGTTAAATATGGTCATGTGCAAAGCACATTAGGGTACTTTTGTAATTTTACCCCTTTGTATATATATATAAAAATCAAAACACACTCTCTGTCTCTTCTTTATCTCTCTCAAGTTTCAACTCTCCTCTCTCTCTCTCTCGGAATCATAAATCTGAATCAAAACCCAAATTGTTCTTCAAGCTTGTTCTTTGTAATCATCTTCATCGTTTCTACAAAAACACACAAAGTGAATATGTGAGAGAGATTGTTTGTTAGATAGAGAAACGTGTTGGTGAACGGACTTCCGATCTAAGATTCTAGCAAGCGCACTGATCTTTTTCGAAAAATCTGAATCACTACCTCAACGTTTAAATCTGCAGGAGGTGACACAGATCTGAAGGTGGAGATCTAAAGGACGTAGAGTGTAATGAGTTTTTCAAATAAAGGACTATGACTGTAATTATTGAAGTTAAAGGCTATCTATTGCAATCTGATACAAACATAAAGGACGAAAAGCGTAATTTACCCTAAATTTGCAAACCAAATGAATTATCATTAAACATCAAGTTATTTGTGAACGTCTAACTCTAGTTTTATATATGTCTGATATGAAATGTCAAGTTAATTAAGAACGTCTAACTCTAGTTTTAAATATGTTATTATACATCTTTAGATTGTTAGAGTATTAGAATAAATTATTTTGTTATATGTGATTATTTATGTATTTTATAGTTATTTGTATTTTCACTTATAGTTTTAATTTAAAAAAAAAGATTATTTATGCAAATTTTGTTATTACTTAAACACGTCTGTGACATAGTATTAAATTTAGTTAATGTATAATAAAGCAAATGCATGAGAAAATATAAATAAAAAACAAAAGGGTGATAAGGCAAGATCATTCACATCCATTCCATCAAATTTCCATCAGATCTAACGTATAATTACACTAAAAACATGTCAATGCTCTAAGGATGCATTAATAAGAAAGAGAAATGAGAAAATTGTGGTTCTATTTATTTTTCTTCTGAATCATGAACAAAAATAGTAGAATTTGGGAATTTTTTTTTTTTCATTCTTAGTTAAACTGAACGATTATCAATATTAATTTTAATTAATGTATAATAAAGCAAAGACATCTAACACTAATAAAAGAGTAACTTTAATGCCACATGGCATTCTCTTAAAATAAAAAGTCACCAAAATGTCATATGGCAATTTATCATGCTATCTCAACCTTATAATAATCTAATACTAATAAAAGAGTAATTTTTAATAATTAATAAATTCATATATGATAATTTTAAAACTGAATGAACAGTGATAATATTATTATTAAATTAAAATTAGAATTATTAGAATTAAGAGATGAGAAAATGGTATCGGGTATAGGTACCGGTCTCAAAATTACCAAACCAGTGTATTTTCGGTACCGGTTCTGCACAAGTATTCACCGGTTCTTACCCTCAAATACCGGTGCCGTACCAGTACCGTCCGGTACCGAACCGTACCATACTAGGTATATTCGGTACCGGTACCCACTTATGGGGATTTCGGTAACGGTATTTTCGGTACCGGTTGGTACCGAGCTCACAAATCCTGTAGCAACGCAGCAATGCAAGTAATTGCACCGTTTAGATTACTTTTCATACACACAGTAAGTAAACTGTTTTTCGTTTGAATGAGGTTTTATATACACAACAACTTATTTTGCTTTCTTTTTTGTTTTCTTCTGTAATGAATGAATTGTAGCATGTAAAATTAACTTGGATATTTAGAATATTGATGAGCAAATCGTATCAAATCCTGTAAACGAACCGGTATCGTATCGGTACCAAATCATTTTCGGTACCAATTTGGTATCCACCTTTTGGCGTTTTCAGAATCGTTACTTTAGGTTTGACACCGGTCTAGCACCATGCCTGTATTTATTGATTTTTACCTTCAAATACCATACCGTATTGTACCTAGCATTTTCGGTGCCGGTACCTAATTTCGATAATTTTCCAGATCGGTACTTTCGCTGCCGTTACCGCTACCGAGCTCATCCATATTTTAACGTGTTAGCACCGTAATAACTGAACTGAAAACAACTGAATTTCCAACGTGTAGGACGTGTGGGTCCTATTATTATATATTAGGTTATTTAAAATCGTTTTTATGACGGAGTGACTATTCTTACCACGTCATCTTATTTATGTTTTGATATTCGGTATCTGTTTGCCGTTGCTTACACGCATTTTGTAGTCATTGGGTCCCGCCGCAACGCGCGGGCGGAAAATAACTAGTTAATATAAAGACTATTAAATAATTGAATTTAATATATATTAGAAATAATCTTATATTCATGATTATATCTCTTCAATATTCTTAATTTTTAATAATTAACATTAGTTATTTACTTACATATACTTTAATATAATATCTCTACTTTAATAAATAAAAACTATTACACCCATTTCATTACTTTTAAGTCTTAGATAAATATAAACAATTATTTTAGAAAATTCTGCATGACCCGTTCGTATGATAAACATAGACTTCTTTCTCTCTTGCTTGAATGCCAACCAACTTTTCTGACTCTGGTTAGCAGCTCTATACTTTCACCCGCTTGAATACCTTATCTTGCTGTAAGTGAATTAAGGTACTTTACTTGTCTCGTTAGAGAAAGGCAGCGAAGTAGAATAGAAAGCGAAGTTGGAGCCTTAGCTGCCTTGTCAAAGGAAAGTGGACCTTGGACACTTTCAAAAGACTAAACAAAACCATTGCATAGATTTTTAAATAACTAACTCAATCCTAGCCCGGTATATCCCATTTTAGTTTTTACACCATTGTGAACCTTACGCGTTTTTTACTCTCTGGTCGAGGTTCTCGGCATTGAATAATCTTCGTAAACAAAATCACACGTGTATATGTTGACATTTAAGAGATATACAGTCAAGAAAATCAAGAGCAATGGTGATATATATGCGGATTAGACACCAAAAAATAAACACTCAAAAAATGCCTACAATTTAAGCAATGTGTTTAGTGACGGCATCAGATTCCTAATTGATGGTGAAAGGTCTGGTGGCAAGAAAAGCTGCTTCCAGTAGGTTGTCAAGTGTTTTCGCTCGACGATTCCATTCTTGGGTGGTTGGTTTGGCCCTTGTTCATGTAACTCGAATCCTAGCCCGGTATATCCCATTTTAGTTTCACACCATTGTGAACCTTACGCCTTTTTTACTCTCTGATCGAGGTTCTCGGAATTAAAAAATCTTCGTAAACTAAATCACACGTGTATATGTTGACATTTAGGAGATATACAGTCAAGAAAATCAAATAGAAATTTTTAAAAGATCCAACAAGTTAACTTTGAAAGTTTAGCTACTAAACCAAAACTAGTTACAACAAAACACTTTTTGATACTATAAGTAGCGGAAGTGCATATAGGCAAGCTTCATATGTGTGTTCGCTCCAAGTCGCCGTGCCACCTAAGTTGAGGACTTACCTACATCAAACAACAAAACTTAAGAAATTAGTCTTATTAACTATTTCACTTTCAATTAATAAACTCTGGTTTCATTCCTTCATATGTTTTCCTTTCATTCTTGCATTCGTCTACCCGTTAAAAACGGGTCAAGCATACACTCTCGTAAATGAGATAAGACATACCATTCATAACCCGTTAACATCGGGTTATTTACTTACAACATACAACTTACATTCAATCCGTATAACGGATTGAACATTCATCCATTCAACATTCGTATTTTCATTCATAACCACCCATACATAACGGGTTGGACAACTCTTCTCATTTTTCTTTCTTTCTTTCGGCTCGATCAATACGAACCAATTAATTTTACATAATTTATCATAACCTTCAATTACATAACCCAATCCACTGAAGATTGGGCTATCTACTTATAAATCACCGTAAACAATTATGACTAAGATTTGTATTTCGCGAACATTAGAATATCAAAGTAAAATTTGTATGCACAATAGAACATACCTCGATCTTGTGCGCCTTCCGTTTTCCTAGTGTTTGTACCTTCTTACTTCACGCCTCCATTAACACATCCGTTCACTCATTTAGTCCAACCAATTCATTCTATCATTTTCCATATTACACATATTTTCATCTCTTAAGCATTTCATCGAACACTTGGTAGGCATCGTATTTAAAGCATAAGGTACAAGTATATAAAGCATATCTCTACTAGTCCATTTTCACACAACATTCACAATCAATCTATTTTGCATAATTGTTTCATCCTACATCAGTTTATTTATCATTTATGAATCACAACAAGATTATACATCTAAAATTTACATATGTGATTTTACTCAATCATCCTACTTATACTAAGTTCTTAACAAGTGGGTTTTTGCTACAATCTTACCAAACCATCAAAATCAAACATGAATTCTGCCCTATTTCATAATCTTAACCCCCAATTACACAAAGTTTTTCATAAACTCGTGATTTGAGTGAAACCCATTTCCTACAATTCATCAAAGCTCAAAATTCAACTTACCACTTGTTTAGTAGACTTAGATGATTGCAAATTCAGATTCATGCATATGATTAGCTTTAATTTTCCTCTTCAATTTTGCAACTCTAAGGATTTTAGGGTTTCTTCTTTTTCTTCTCCTGCTTGGGCGACACACACACACAAACTCCAGATGTGTGTGTTTGTTTTTCTTATTTTGTTTTTATTAATTATCTTTCTCCTTGTACAAGTTTAGCCCCTCCATTTATATGTTTGCCCAAGTTTTGGTAATGGTTTATTTCATAATACAATTATTCACATTTATCCTAATTAAGTTGTATTTTCCATTCATTCTTACACAATATGCACATTAAAACATTTTTGGGGCATTACAAGTCTACCCTCCTTACAAAAGGTTTCGTCCCCAAAACCTAAACACATAACAAATTTATGTTTACTTACCAAATAGAGAAGGTTAGTGCTTTCGCATCTCGTCTTCCGATTCCCATGTAAGTTCCGATCCCTTCCGGTGTTGCCATTGAACCAAAACTTTTCTAATGGCCTTATTGCGAAGATTCTTTACTTTTACGTCTTTTATGGCTATTGGTCTCTCAATATAATTTAATCCCTCATCTACTTCAATGTCATCAAGAGGCACGAACGTCGATTCATCCGCAAGGCACTTTCTCAATTGTGATACATGGAAGGCATTATGAATCCCCTCTAGTGTAGACGACAATTCTAAACGATATGCTACCCTTCCGACTCGAGCCAGAATTTTAAACGGTCTAATATAACGAGGACCTAACTTACCCCGTTTATGAAAACGGATTACGCCTTTCCACGGGGATACTTTTAGCAAAACATAATCCCCAACTTGAAATTCAATGGGACGTCTTCTTTTATCCGCATAGGACTTTTGACGATCCTGAGCCGCTTTAAGTCGAGCTCTAATCAAGTCAATATTTTCATTTTTCATTGCTATTAGATCATTTGGCGCAAGCTCCCTTTGCCCTACTTCACCCCAACATACGGGTGTTCTACATTTCCTTCCGTACAGTAATTCATAAGCAGCCATTTGGATACCGCTATGGTAACTATTGTTATAAGAAAATTCCACTAGTGGTAAATGGTCATCCCAATTTCCCCCAAAATCCAAGACACAAGCTCTTAACATATCAACAAGCGTTTGGATGGTTTGTTCTGATTGACTGTCAGTCTGAGGGTGATAGGCGGTGCTTATGTGTAGCTTCGTGCCAATACTTTCATGAAACTTTTGCCAATAACGAGAGGTGAATCTCGTATCCCGATCTGAGACGATTGACACAGGCACCCCGTGTCGAGAAATTATCTCGTTCATGTAAACTTCCGCCATTCTTTCCGAAGAGTAAGCCTCTCGAATAGGTAAAAAGTGGGCACTTTTTGTGAGTCGGTCTACGATTACCCATATTGTATCGTGCCCTTTTTTCGTTCTAGGAAGCTTGGTTACCAAATCCATAGTTATCTCCTCTCATTTCCACACCGGAATTTCCAAAGGTTGTAACTCTCCGTATAGTTTTTGATGTTCTGTCTTCACTTGGGAGCACGTCAAGCATTTCGCGACATACTTAACAATATCGCGTTTCATACCCGGCCACCAATAATTTGTCTTCAAGTCCCGGTACATTTTTGTTGCCCCAGGATGAATTTTGTACCGTGACTTATGGGCTTCCTCGAGCAACGCGGTCTTGACTTCACAGAACCGTGGAATCCAAATTCAACCGAATCTCGTTTTGATTCCGGTCGAGTTTTCTTCCAATTTTTCGGCTATACCTTTCATTCTTTCTTTCTTTGGTTCTCCCGCTTCAAGCGACTTTATTTAGGAATCTCGTATCATTTCAAGTAAGCGTGGTGTAACTATCATCTTCATGGATTTTACCTGAATCGGAGGTGGATACTCCTTTCGGCTTAACGCATCTGCCACGACATTCCCCTTCCCCGGGTGATAAAGGATATCACAATCGTAATCTTTGATAAGTTCTAACCATCTCCGCTGCCTCATATTTAAGTCTTTCTGTTCGAAGAAATATTTGAGGCTTTTGTGATCCGAGTAGATCGTGCATTTTGAACCGTAAAGATAGTGCCTTCAGATTTTTAAGGCGAAAACTACTGCCACCAACTCTAAGTCGTGAGTTGGGTAGTTTCCTTCATGCTGTTTAAGTTGTCTCGATGCATATGCGATAGCCTTCCCTTTTTGCATTAAAACACATCCTAATCCTTGATGTGATGCATCTGAATAGACAACCAAATCTTCCGTTCCATCTGGGATTGTCAAGACCGGGGAACTAGACAACTTTTCTTTTAACACTTGAAAGGCTTCTTCTTGTTCTTTACCCCACACAAACTTCTCTTTTTTCCTCGTCAATTTCGTTAAGGGTAATGCTATTTTTGAAAAATCTTTTATAAACCTCCTATAATAGCCAGCAAGGCCTAGGAAGCTCCTTACTTCAGTTGGGGTTTTTGGAGAAACCCATTTCATTACTGCCTCAATTTTTGTTGGATCTACTAAGACACCTTCCGAGTTTATGACATGGCCGAGAAATTGCACCTCTCTGAGCCAAAAGACACACTTTGAGAATTTTGGATAGAGTTTCTCCTTACGGAGAGTTTCAAGTACTTCCTGCAAGTGTCTCGCATGCTCAGCCTTGCTTCGCGAATAGACTAGAATATCGTCTATGAACACTATCACACATTTATCCAGCATGGGTCGACATACCAGGTTCATAAGATCCATAAATGTTGTTGGCGCGTTCGTCAACCCAAAGGACATAACTAGAAACTCGTAATGTCCATATCGGGTCCTAAATGCATTCTTTGCAATATCTTCTTTTCGTACCCTGACTTGATGATATCCCGATCGCAAGTCTATCTTTGAGAACCAACTTTCCCCTTGTAACTGATCAAAAAGATCGTCAATTCTGGGTAGGGGGTAGCGGTTATTCACTGTTAGTTTATTCAGTTCTCTGTAATCGATGCACATGTACATCGACCCATCCTTCTTTTTTTACAAATAGGACGGGCGCTCCCCAAGGCGACACACTTGGGCGTATGAAGCCCTTATAAAAAAGATCTTGTAACTGTGTCATTAACTCCCGCATCTCGGTGGGGGCCAGCCTATAAGAGGCTTTCGCTACCGGTTTTGCACCTGGACTTAGTTCGATACGAAATTCTACTTCACGTTCGGGAGGGAGCCCCTGTAATTCCTCTGGAAATACGTCCAGAAATTCGTTCACAATCTCAACATCTTCAAGCTTCGGGGGACTTTGTTGATCATTAACCACATAAGCTAGGTATGCTCTACTCCCGTTAAGTACATACTTAACTGCTTGAACGAGGGTATAGAGTTTCGCTTCCACATTTCTCTCCCCCTTGTATACTTAATCGCTTTCCACTTGGAGATTGAACAAGTACTGTTTTAGTTTCACAATTAATCTCCGCATGGTGTCGGGTCATCCAATCCATACCCACTATCAACTTAAATTCCCCCAAAACCATTGGTACAAGATCAATATCAAATTCCTCATCCTCAATCGTGAGCTTACAATTTCTACAAACTTCGTGCAATAAGTAGTTCTTACTATCGGCTATTTCTACCTCTAAAGGCACCGACATTCTTTCAATCTTAAATGAGGGATAATTTACAACTTAACATGAAATGAATGACATAGTGGCCCCGGTATCAAACAAAACATACATAGGCATGGAGTTTAATAAAAAGATACCTGAAACCACATTCGGGTGAACCTTGGCTTATTCGGATGTGATTTGGAACATCCTCCCTTTTGCCCTAGAGCCCTCTTCCTTCTTCTCCTCTTTCTTTGATCCTTGCTGAAGTTTAGGGCACTCCGATTTAATATGCCCCTTTTGAAAACAATTGAAACAAGTCTTTGAGTTGTTAGGGCATTTATAGGACGGATGTCCCTCATCACCACATTTGTAGCACCCCTTTTTGCCTAAAAGGTATTCCCCAGTATGAAGTTTCCCACATGTCTTGCAAGGGGTGATGCCACCCTTTGACTTATCCTTCCTACCATGGTCTTGAAACTTTGCCTTCTTGGACGGACTTGAATTGGTCCCTTTTTCCGCCGATCTCTTTTCACCACGTTCTTCCTGTCTTCTGAGTTCGAGTTCTCTATCCCGAGCCCAACTGATAAGCTCATCGAGAGTTTCACATTTTGAGGGAGTGATAAACGCCCTATGTTCAGCCTTTAATATGCCATGATAATGATTGATTTTCATTCTTTCTGTCTTCATAAAATCTCTACAGAACTTCATCTTATCCAGGAAGGTGTTTGTAATCTCGTTGATCATTTCGTTTTTCTGTCGGAGGCGTAAGAAATCCTCCTGTATCTTATTGATGGCTGACTGAGGACAATGATATCTCAGAAAAGGCTCCTTGAATTACTGCCAAGTCATTGCTTGAAGCTTATCCTCACCTATTTCCTTGCAATACACTTCCCACCAATCTTTCGCTTGCAAGGTGAGTTGACCAGTAGCGAACATCACTTGGTCTTCCTTATCACATCGACTGCGTATGAACATTGCCTCTATGTTTGAGATCCATCTTTGGCAGGTTATCGGATCAATCTTGCCATCATAAGTTGTGGGATGGCACGACATGAAATCCTTGTACGTGCACCTTCGTTCCTTGCCCTTACTTCTAGACCCCTCAATCATCTCTTTTAACTCCTCAATTTTACTAGTCATCATAGCATCTACCACTCCTAAGACATGGCTTTCGACTTCTTGAGCTAACTGAGGAAGGTTAGCATGTATAACCATTTCTGCTGCTTCCATGACCTTATTATCGAACGCTTCTTGTCGCGCTACTTCAGCATTGTCTACATTTCCTGTGTCCGTCATCTACATAAAACATTCGTCCTATTAATTTGGAGTTCTTTTCACACTTTTACTTCACCATATTAACTTGTGTTATCATACTACATTCCATTTATAATTTATACTTCATACATTATCGTCATCGACGATCATGTCGTATCGCTTTGACCATAATCTTTCATCGTAACAATTTACCATTTCTCCCTTCGTTTATAGTTCCCTCATCATTCTTAATATACGAATGACCTTAATATTGAATATGGGGCCTTAGAAACTGATTAGAGCAAGTCCCGCATTCAAAACAATAAAAATAAATTTTTTTGAACGTTTTAGGGTCCCTCGCGGCACGCGACAGATTGCCTTAACTCTTTCGCGCCCCGCGAGCGCTGTCGTGTGTCGCGCCAGAAACCTTGGATCATGTCGCGTGGCGCGGGGGAACCACATTTCCAGCAGGTCTGTTGCAAAATCCTGCATTTTGCCCAGCTCCAGATTTTTATTCTAAATCAACTGGAAACTCTCATAACTTTCAATCTACAGTTCCGTTTTTCGTAATTCTTTTTTCTGCGCCTTGGTAATTTAAATACGGACCCGTTTAACATCATCATATGCTTTAAAACTCAGTTTTTAAGCGATTTGCCTAAAAATTCCCTTTTCATCTCTAAATATAGGTATATTCAAAGTTTACAATTTACTTACTTGCATAGCGCTTCGGAACGAACACACCTTCATTTGAGCTTTCGGTTTGAGTTCAAGCACTCTATCATGTTCGAATCCCTCAAACCTAGGCTCTGATACCAACTTATTACACCCATTTCATTACTTTTAAGTCTTTTCGGAATGAACACACCTTCATTTGAGCTTTCGGTTTGAGTTCAAGCACTCTATCGTGTTCGAATCCCTCAAACCTAGGCTCTGATACCAACTTATTACACCCATTTCATTACTTTTAAGTCTTAGATAAATATAAACAATTATTTTAGAAAATTCAGCATGACCCGTTCGTATGATAAACATATCCCTGTTTTTACAACTCAATATCAAGTGGACCTTGGGCACTTTCAAAAGACTAAACAAAACCATTGCATAGATTTTTAAATAACTACCAACGTCTAGAAATTTTTAAAAGATACAACAAGTTAACTTCGAAAGTTTAGCTACTAAACCAAAACTAGTTACAACAAAACACTTTTTGACCATAAACATTGATACTATAAGTAGCGGAAGCGCATATAGGCAAGCTTCATATGTGTGTTCGCTCCAAGTCGTCGTGCCGTCTAAGTTGAGGACTTACCTACATCAAACAACAAAACTTAAGAAATTAGTCTTATTAACTATTTCACTTTCAATTAATAAACTCTGGTTTCATTCCTTCATATGTTTTCCTTTCATTCTTGCATTCGTCTACCCGTTAAAAACGGGTCAAGCATACACTCTCGTAAATGAGATAAGACATACCATTCATAACCCGTTAACATCGGGTTATTTACTTACAACATACAACTTACATTCAATCCGTATAACGGATTAAGCATTCATCCATTCAACATTCGTATGTTCATTCATAACCACCCATATATAACGGGTTGAACAACTCTTCTCATTTTTCTTTCTTTCGGCTCGATCAATACGAACCAATTAATTTTACATAATTTATTATAACCTTCAATTACATAACCCAATCCACTGAAGATTGGGCTATCTACTTATAAATCACCGTAAACAATTATGACTAAGATTTGTATTTCGCGAACATTAGAATATCAAAGTAAAATTTGTATGCACAATAGAACATACCTCGATCTTGTGCGCCTTCCGTTTTCCTATTGTTTTTACCTTCTTCCTTCACGCCTACATTAACACATCCGTTCACTCATTTAGTCCAACCAATTCATTCTATCATTTTCCATATTACACATATTTTCATCTCTTAAGCATTTCATCGAACACTTGGTAGGCATCGTATTTAAAGCATAAGGTACAAGTATATAAAGCATATCTCTACTAGTCCATTTTCACACAACATTCACAATCAATCTATTTTGCATAATTGTTTCATCCTACATCAGTTTATTTATCATTTATGAATCACAACAAGATTATACATCTAAAATTTACATATATGATTTTACTCAATCATCCTACTTATACTAAGTTCTTAACAAGTGGGTTTTTGCTACAATCTTACCAAACCATCAAAATCAAACATAAATTCTGCCCTATTTCACAATCTTAACCCCCAATTACACAAAGTTTTTCATAAACTCATGATTTGAGTGAAACCCATTTCCTACAATTCATCAAAACTCAAAATTCAACTTACCACTTGTTTAGTAGACTTAGATGATTGCAAATTCAGATTCATGCATATGATTAGCTTCAATTTTCCTCTTCAATTTTGCAACTCTAAGGACTTTAGGGTTTCTTCTTTTTCTTCTCCTGCTTGGGCGACACACACACGCCAGATGTGTGTGTTTGTTTTTCTTATTTTGTTTTTATTATCTTTCTCCTTGTACAAGTTTAGCCCCTCAATTTATATGTTTGCCCAAGGTTTGGTCATGGTTTATTTCATAATACAATTATTCACATTTATCCTAATTAAGTTGTATTTTCCATTCATTCTTACACAATATGCACATTAAAACATTTTTGGGGCGTTACAAAAACGTACTTATCAAAAGAAGATGTGATAACCAAATATTTATACACCCATCACTATTTGACGTAAACAAAAATTTAAAACCTCTTCATGTTTATAATTTGTTATTATCGTTTTCACAAGTGTTAAACATATGTATAAACAATAAATATATATATATGTGTGTGTGTTTAATATATATAATCTTAGATCATGAACTAATTCAATTCCATCTTCTACTTTGATAACACTTTTTAAAACATGAAAATATTAATTTGAAATAAAATATACTAATTATTTTGTATTCAAAAAAAATTCTTGCTTCGTAAACACATCATTAAAACAGGTAATGTTATATTTTCTTTAATCTTGTATGCATAGTTCATTTTCGGGTTATATGTATTCATATCAAAATTTATATTTATGAGTGTGATGCAAGAAATAATATGAAATACAAAAAATAATTTAAAACTTATAATCGTTGTGCCCTTCAAACGTAACCAACCTCAACAATAACATATTTATTTTAAAAAACTCATGCAAGGTTATATAAATGGAAAACACATTTATTTCCCCAAAGAACTCGATCAAATCCATGATTATCTTAAAGTCTTTCATTTTCTATCATAAAAAAAAATATAAATAAAAAACAAAAGGGTGAAATATTACAATAAAGTAAGTTCGTTCACATCCATTTCATCAAATCTACCGTGTAATTACACTAAAACATGTGGAAGCTCTAAGAAGGCATTAATAAGAGAGAGAAATAAGAAAGTTGTGGTTCTATTTGTTTTCGTTTAAATCATTAACTAAAACAGTAGAATTTGAGAAGTATTATTATTTTTTTCATTCTTAGTTAAACTAAAACATTATCAATAGCTCTAGACAATCTAATATTAAATCAAAATTACCTAGTATTGTAAAATTAGAAACCTTCTCTAATTTTAGAATTTATAAAAGGAGATATATTTATTTTTTAATTATTAATAGTTATTATATTATAAACCAAATTAATTTAATAAAAAACTTTTTAAAATTAAATTAAATATTAATTTTAAATTAAAATACGTCGGCATCTTCTTATTTTTACTTATTTTTATTAATCATCATATTCGGTTGTAAAGTATAATCTCTTCCATTATTTTAGCATTTAAAAATAAGATATGTTTGAAGTTTAAAAATATTATATTAAACTAAAATATGTTGGCATCTACTTATTTTTATTAATTTTATATTCAATTCTAAAGGATAATCCTTTCCCTAAATTTAGCATTTAAAAATAAGATGTATTTGAAGCTTAAATTTTTTATCTAATTATAATAAATTGGATAACTCTATTTTGGCGGAAAAATACATTAGAGAGCTCTTAATCTATTGACATGTGTCCCCATAAGATCTGTGTGCAAACACGGGTGGTTTTTAGAAAACCATGCATAACACATTTTGATAGAAAGTAAAAAAATAATTAGTGCAGACTTACAAAATTGATATAAACTAATGGTCAACAGGTTTAGTCAACAGGAATTCCATTATGTTGATAACCTAACCATTGTTGTCTATCGACTGTTAGAAACCTTTGTTGCTTTCCAACAGACGTTTGTTAACTATTGTCATCCATTATCTCCAACAAAGGTTACCACATTGATAGATGTTAAGTATCAGATGTTAGTCAACACATTTTTAAAAGGTTAGTCAACATAAGTTAAAAGATGTTAAGAGAATAATGTTATGAATAATGAATTTAGTGCTCTCATTAAAAATGAGACCTGGGAACTTGTTACTAAAACACCAGATATAAACATTTTTCGCATCATTTGTTCTAAGGATAGGCTTCATGCAGAGCAAGTATCAGATGCTTTCACAAACTTCTATTGCTTTCCAACAGACGTTTCCTAACAAATGTTCCTCCATTATCCCCAACAGACGTTGCCAGGTTGAAAGATGTTAAGTATCAGATATTAATAAACGCATGTTAAAAGGGTTAGTCAACAGACATTAAGAGGATAGGGCAACAGACGTTAAAAGGACAAACAGATGTTAGCAGGATGTTGACCTTTTATAAAAATGTAATTTAGCTCATTTTACCATAAGATTGTAATGAATGATCATGTATGTTTTTAAATTCATAAACTATTAGGTTTGTACTTTACAGATTGCATAAACAATCATACATAAATAAATACTAAAAAACAACTTACATGATTTACACTTATGTAACATCTAAAAACACAGGTAGCCTTTAGAAAATTTTCATACAAAAATTTATTAAAAACACAAATCACTATACATTGTACTTTACGAATTGCAGGAATATTCGTAAATTCATAATTGTATGTTCTGGAAATATTTTGTTCCCGATTATTGTATTGTTTTGTATCCCGGACAATGTGTTTTGTCCGGGTTTAGTCCCTAGTCTATATATATGTGTTGTATAGGGTGGATTAGGGCAACTCTAGAGAAAGCTTTATGCAATCTTCCAGCTCCTCCTGTATGTGCACATTCTAGTGAGAGAGTGACTATGTGTTAGAGAGAGAGCTAGGTTTAGATCTTTGTGATCTAAACCAGCTTGTAGATGATGTATACTCTTTCAGTTTATGTAATCTATGATGACTGATTCAATAATAAAGAGATTCATCTTCTACATCTTTCCATCTTGTTCATATTTTGATGTTTCGCGTCTTGAATCAAGTGAAATGTTGATGTTCGTTATCGATCTAGTGATTTAACATAATCACACAATCAAACTGATTCAAGCAATAAGAAATAAAGATAAAGTAGAATAATTAAAACTTAACTCGCATTAAATCTTGATTGTCTGATACAAGTTACAGCAATTAGCAAATGTCAACAACACTAAACCATAAACATGAGCATCTATTTATAGGGGAGGTTTAGTCCAACACTCCTCCTAAACCCTAAGGCCAATAGGCCCTAAGCCCATTCCATACAAGCCCATTCTAATAAACAAACAAACTAGCCCAATCACCATATAATAACTAATGTATAAACCTCAAGGGCCCAACAGTAAGCATGTATAGTAATATAACACATATGAATAACATTTTAAGGAAATATAATCTCGATGTATGGCTCGATTAAAAACACTTATTCGTGAATGTTTACGTATCATGCAAGGTTAATTATGCAAAAATGGTATAAAACATGATTTCCATTATGATCAAGTCTCGAATTACAAGGGATCGAAATGAAAATACGAATTACATGATAATTGGAAAAGAATAAAAAATACGAAACGTTACATTATTCTCAATTGAAACCGAAGTCATCGATTAGTCTATTTTATTAAACCATCGGTTTCGGTTAATCGGTTTTGTTTATTGAGTTAGATTGACGGTTTTTGGTTTGACTCGTTTAATTTCGATTACTAGCCAAAACCAAGCTTGGGCTAAAACTTTTACTTAGACATAAATGAAACTGAGGTATAAATACATAAAATGAAAGTATAAATACAAAAAATGGAGATATAAATATGAAATACACTGAAGGTACAAACTCTAGAAATATATGAAATATGAATGGTTCAGTTCGGTTTGGTTAAACGATGGTACCAAAAAAAATCGATAACCAATTTTCGTTAATTTGGGTTACGGTTAATTGATTTTCAGTTAATACAAATTTTGGTTGATTTTGGTTCGGTTTCGTCTATTTTCGATTCGGTCGGTTAACGATTCAGTTATTACTCACTCTTAGAAATTGTCAATCACGTAACATATCAATTTTTTTTATTAAGAAAAATTATAGCAATACAATATCTAAATTAAAGAGATTAACATGTCAATTTTTTATTAAGAAAAACTATAGCAATACTCATTTTAAGTTGTACCTTATGCATTAAATGAAAAAATTCTTAAATTTTGAGTATCTTAAAATGCTCTTGTGTTATGCATTATATATAGTATATATAGATATGACTATAAATGATTTTTATAAACCGTGAATGGTAAAATATTATTTACTTTGACTTCTCTTTGTTTTTTATATAACAATTTATTTTTCATTTAGTTTAGTTTTTCATTGATAAGTTTTGTTTGTTAACTTTTATAAAAAACTATTTTAAATACCTAGTTTCGTTTATAAAAGAAATCTTAATACAGAGTTGTATCTAAAATAAAGTACTTTTTGTATCGTAAACTATACATTGTACAAATATTGTACTGAACTGAATCGATATCGACAAAACACCATCGTTATGAATACATGTATACATTTTTATGGTTTTCTGTTTCGATACATGACTTTGGTATGTTACTGGCATTTTTGCATTATTGATATCGTCTCGCCATAATCCACTATGATGTTCGGCTTGTGTTTTTATTATTGAAAACGAAGTTCTATTGAAACTAAAGTTGTTGATATCATAAACTTTACCAAGTAACTAACGATACCTTACCGAACCGATCAAAAAACATTAGTACTCATACCAATATTTGTTTTTATGGTTTTTAATCAATGTAAAATATGTGTCGAATACCCTTTTGAGTATGTCACGCCTCACGAGTTTGTGGTTTTATGTTAAATGAGACAACTTTTGTATAATTAAAGTTGATACTATATTTATTTTTTATTTTGTAAAATAGTTGTGAGAATCTAGTTATGAGGAAATTTGGCAAATTAAAGGCTATGTATTTTGTAAAATTGATTTTGATAATTCAAACTATAACCTATTAGTCGATAATTGTCCATACTAGCAAGGTGATCATTGATACTTCTAACTTCCATTTTTGTGCAAAGAAAAATCCTACTCTAAACTAAAAAATAACTTTCATTTCAAGGGATGATGGAATATGAAGGCCCAATCGCTTTTTGAGTACGTGACATGTGCCTTATATGACGCCTTCTCAAATGTGTCCTCATTATAGTCATTGACATAACATATAATGCAATTCTCTTCTTCCTTCTATCTCGTCTTACATCATTTTGAAGTGATTAGTCATTTATTTATCTTCGAACAATATGGTATGAAAAAAATAAAAATAGATGAAAACTAAAGAATATGAAATATAGGTATAACAGAAAGAGCAACAAAGCCTAAAATAAATTATTAGAATACGTGAAATTGTGTATATTACTAGAGGTTATGTCACTACTTACTGTTATTCGCCATAAAATGATGGTTTATTTATGACACATGAGGGTAAAAGTAATAGTCGATCACGAGTCAAATATTATATGCAAATAGAAAATAGATACATAGTCGTAAACTCAAAACATGACTTTTGTGTTAAATTGAGCCTAGAAATCCTTTGGCCGGATGTAATGTCTTTCTTAAGATCGAAACAAGTCATGGCTGTAGGGCTGTAAACGAACCGAAACGAACACGAACAAGGCCTTGTTCGTGTTCGTTCGTTAAGGAAATTAACATATTCGCGAACTGTTCACGAACGCTTACCGAACATAAGTTTATGTTCGTGTTCGTTCGTTAAGGAAATTAAGTTGTTCACGAACAGTTAGTGAACACTGGTCTCGGACACAAACAAACACAAGCAAATAAAGTCGAACGCAAACGAACATTTAACTTGAAAATAAAAAATAAAAACATTGTTATCCTTAAACATTGTATATAAGTAGTTAAATAAAACCATCAAATGATAAATCAAAACACAAGAAGTCTACTACACCACCAAACGATTAATCAAGTTTAACTAACTTAGATATAATCATCCCCAAAAATGTATTAGAATGTCCAAATTTTAACTATTTAGAAAAATAGGGTTTAAAGTTTTTAATATATTTAGATAAAAGTTTTATTATTTATTATTTTTTTAATATAATCAAATGAACGTAAACTAACGAACATGAACGAACGTAACCGAACCTATTACCGAACGTTCACGAACGCAATCGAACGAACGAGACCTGTGTTCATGTTCGTTCGCTAAGCTAACCGAACAAAAAATTTTGTTCGTGTTCGTTCGCTAAGCTAATCGAACGAACACAAACGAACTTCCCGCCGAACGGTTCACGAACTGTTCGCTGAACGTTCGGTTCGTTTACAGCCCTACATGGCTGCTTAAAGAGCGAGTTGAACTAGTTTTAGGCTCGAAGTTAAACAAACTGAAATTTGAGCTTGAGCTCAACTTGTAAAAAGCTCGAGACAACTCATTTAGTTTTTCAAATTTGAATAAAAATAATATTTTTGACATAACTGCAAAAATTTTAAATAGATTCGGTACGAAGCAGACGGGCTTAGATTGTTGTACAACTTAGGTTTAGAAAGATTAAGATTGACAGCTGTTTAAGTTATAACTTTTAAACAAGAAATTTTAGGCTTATTTTAAATGAGCCAAACAAGCAAGCAATTTCTAAAATGCCCATCCTTTTTGTTCAATTTCTTTGAAATTGATTAAATCAAGCATCAATTTCCTGATCTTGAAGAACAGAAAGGGGATATTTATTTATCCCTTTTTCCGTTGATGTTTTTGTTAAATACTTGATGTTTTTAAAATTGTTGTATATATTATTGAGACGTGCTTATTTCTATCTACGCTTTTACTAAAATTTATCCCCGCCACTTTTTATTATGGTTTGTGAAAAAAAGGAAGGAACAAGATTAGTAGCAGCATGCAGATGGTGCTGTCAATGGTATTCAGCTACATGCTCCCAATTAAGGCTTACATCGTATTTGGCAATGATGTTGATTCAATGCTTTGTTAATCCATTTTATCATAAAACCATAAATACTTTCACACATGCAAGTTAATTTAGGGGTTGTTTGGCAACTTCTGAATGGTTAAGTGCTGAACCAGTAAGATGTCTGGACCATTAAGTGCTGAACCAATAAGAGGTCTGAATTATTAAGAGCCAGTATAATGCTTAACCGTTCAGAGTCAAATGTCTGACCAATTCATATTAGAGGTCTTAACCATCCAGACTTTGTATAATTCTTAACCATTCAGAGGCAAATGTCTGAATCATTCAGACATTTGCTAGCGAAACAAACAGTCTTAACTATTAAATGATGAACCAATAAGAGCCTTATTAAAAGGGTAAACAAACAACCTCAAATACATATTAACAACCAACCACTTTTATCTATAGGCATGGAAGCCAACAACAAAAAGCACAAACCATAAAAGGATGCTGACAAATTAATAAGACCGAGATCAACAAAAACTCACCTGTTGTAACTAACACTAGAAAATCTAATCTTTTGTAATCATGTCATCATTTGTTAGCATATCTATCAACCTCCAATCTTTTGTAATCATACATGTAGATGTTGATCAGTTCTGTTTAGACATAATGGAAAACATGAAAACATACATTTGATTGCATCAGTACAGGCCAGCAGAGAATCCAGATGGAGACGCAGCAATAAGTTTTGACATGATTGTCAGCTTGATCTGGTTCCTCCTTAGGGTGCAATCTAATGATGGTGATGATGAAAACCGATAAAGGGTAATCGGTGTAGGAGAGGAGGCGATTTTGATGTTATGAGTGTAATTAGGTTATGTGTCTAACCTTAGAACCTCTACATAAGTCTCCTTATATATGCACCCAATAGTAAACCCTAATTAGTTAATAATGGTAATTAAGCCCATCAACAATTACCAACTAATTATTTAATAGGTTGTTATATATTCTGATCTATTATTATATAAATGATTATAATGGCCATATATAAATAAATACATTATTTATTTATTCTTACATTCTCCCACTTGGCCGAGTAATCATTTATTATGAGCATTAGATAAGCCTGATCAAGAGTTAATACTTATTTTAGCCTTAAACAAGAACTATAGCAGATAAATACAGCCGTTGAATCATTATGCGACTCAGGACCCCCATTAGTCATACTATAGCCTTAATTTAAAACCTAATCGTTATGATCAAAATACGCATAAGCCCTTTGTTTGATTTGTAACTTTATTTGTCTATATGCCATTTTGCCGGCTTGACATATTCTTAGAGACATACAAAATCAAACTGATGAGGAAAATTAACCAATAGTTAGTCATTCATAGTACGATATGCAATTGCGCACGACCATTAATTAATACCCGTCTATGAGCTCTCTTAATAAGACTTGTGGGTAATAACCCTTCAGTTATAGGATCCTTAAGCATATCATGAATGTATTCGATACAAAACTTAGTTTCCTCAATTCGTTCATAAATGAATAATTAATTGCGTACCGAAATTTAATGCAGCACCTCTTGAACTGTTTCTGTTCAAGGATTCATGGTAGCTGACTTTATCACACTAAGTCTTCAAAACATTAATTATATGGAGTTAATAAACTTATGAGTCCACTGATAAATTTCCAACGACATTTAGTGGCTATATTGTGTCGTTATAACTTAGGTTGCTATTATCAGTTTATTATGACTCCTCCATGAGATAGGTTTTGTCTGCTGACATAAGGATATACCCGAAATTACATTTTGTCATTTTTGAATATCACAAAGTTAGAGTAATCAGCTGGTTTGAGTTTGTAACAACCCTCAAAATCCCATGTATTCCGTACAAATTATTAATGATAATTAAAGTGTCTGACGACTGTGTGGAATTACTTAACTGCTTTCTGATATCTGTGTTATGCTTACACGTATTTGTTAATATGCTAAGGAATATGCTAAGGAATATGCTAAGGAATATGCTAAGGAATATGCTAGGAATATGCTAGGAATATGCTAAGGAATATGCTAGGAATATGCTAGGAATATGCTAGGAATATGCTATATGGAAGATCTTATAAATACCACCATTCCACCAAGCTCTCTCTTCTCTCCCTCTCCTTTCCCTTGTTCGACAGCCACCTTCCACCATACTACCACCATCATCAAGCTCTTTTTCAATCATTCCTCATACATACAAAGGTGTAAGAGGTCCAACAACGAAGCTCGGTGCTCTCGGAAGTGGAAGGACCTCCTCCATTCGCTATTAACCACCACATTTCTTCACTCGAACTTCCCTAGCCTTGAGCTAGTGGTAAGAACTTAGATCCGTTCATTCTTTATGTTATTTTAGTGGTTAATAGATGTTAGAATGATAAAAAGTTAAGAAACTTTAAAGCTCATGAACAAGTCTTGAACATAATGTGTTAAGGTGTGGATAAAGAGAAGTTATGTGTGTAAATCATGTAGATCTTGTGTTAATATGATTATTGGTTGATTATTTGATGATTTGATGATTAATATTAATATGTGATGTTGTTGCGGTCACTAAACTTGTTAACGGAATCATTCGAACACGATTTAGAAGGATAAACATTGAAAATCAGAATCTGTCCTGGTTTTACAGCCAACTTCAGTTGGCTGTAAACGGGTCATAAACTTAACGAAAAACCGATATTTTGAATCTAAAATATGTCATTATAAAATACGGTTCTAATGGCACTGGAATCGTAATTTTTGGACTCCGTTTACTATTTTTAAAGTGTTAATTTGTAACAGCAACTTAAGCTGAATTTTGACAGCAATAAATGGGTGCCGTACTTTCAGTCATAACCTGAGTTATGTGATGAATCGGACCATGAAATTTGTACAGTAAATGACAACCTATGTATTTGTAATTACCCCACTGGAATTTCGTAAATCGGACACTCGATAAATTTTTAATAAATTTTTCCGTGGACTGTGGTCAGAAATACATAAATCTGAGTTCAGTCCGGAATATGAATTTTTATAAAATATTGGTAATGAACCGGACCCCGATATTTTTACACAATAAAATATGGAATGTTTATGACATTCTATAAAAATTTGGGAATTTTTGGAATAATCTAACTATTTTATTTAAATGTCCGAAAAACAGCCGGTTTTGAGTATTAATGCTGAATTGACATAAGTTGTGACTTGCGTGTCTAAATGTCGAGTATGCTATCTGTGAATGATTTAACATGTTATATATGTTATGTGCATTATTGTATGTTTGATTTTGAGTGGGGAATGGACGGGAAACTTATATGGGCATAAACCGTTACAGTGATGCATGTTGTGTGATAGATACGTGTAGGAACTTTGTGTTCTATTTGAAAACCACTAAATGACTAACTGGTAAATCATACTAGGACGTGATTGACCGACCTTGACTGTTAGCTATATCTGAGAGTCTAACCGAGCAAACCCAGGTGAGTTCACACCCTTACTAAGGCATGGGATTCCCGGTGGTTGGGAATGGGATTGAATAACTACTCGTACTATCACTCTATTTATATTACCAACACTACTAGACTACCTACTACTGTCCTCGGATTGAGAAGGGCACGTACGTAAAACCTAAGTACACTCACACTTACTACTGTCCTCGGATGAGAAGGGCACGTACGTAAAACCTACGTACACTCACACTCACTACTGTCCTCGGATGAGAAGGGCACGTACGTAAAACCTACGTACACACATACTTAACACCGTCCTCGGATTGGGAAGGACACTTATGGATACGCCTAGTCTAGTGACATACATAATGGGAAGCCCCCACTAAATATCGTAAAGGTTTGGGAATCAAGGATAATGGGTAATACTTGGTTATGAAACGAACTTCCGATTCCTGATACGAACTCATTAACTAAACAACCAAACGTGAACTCACTCAACTTTGTTGTTGACTAGTTGTTACATGCCTTGCAGGTCGTTAGATGCTATGGAGCTTGCACATGGAGGTGGTCGTTGTGGAATGCGAACTAATATGTCCCGTACTTACTAAATAAACGTTATGAACTTATGAAACTTTTGTTGGGGTCTTTAAACTTATGAAACTACAAACTTATGTTTTGGTTTAACGTCTTATGCTTCCGCTGTTTAAATTGAACTTGGTTAACTTCCTTTTGGTCACCAATTGTATTGTGATTGATTTTATTTACTAAAATACGTTGTTCGATATGATTGGTGGCTCGATCCTGGTCACGTCATGCCTCCAAGCGGTGGTACTCCGCATGGTGGATTTTGGGGTGTGACAGATTGGTATCAGAGCCATTGGTTATAGTGAACTTGGTTTTAAAAAGGGAAATGTTTTTGATAAAACCAGACTATAACCGGTACAGTGCTCAACGATCCACAACGACGCTTCGCTCCACGTGCAAGACTCGACACCATAAGTGGTATGATTTATGTTATATTGTTGGTTAGATAGTTCTCACTGTGCATTAGATAACGTGATACTTGCTATTTGAACCTTGTGTGCTTACGCTCTACTATCGTCCCATACACTTACACACTTTCGCGACACTTTCCTCACTTACGTTGCTTCATTATGAAGATCATGAGCGGACGCGAAGGACGTATCAACCTCACTCAAGCCCAGTTGACGGCTTTGATCAACGAACGAGTTGCGGAGGCACTCGCAGCTAACCCTGCAGGAGGTATAACCTGCCATACCAACTCACCTTAGGACGTTTAGATCCTACCTTCACAAACCAACCCTCGTGCTTAACCATGCCTATTATTCTCACACTACAGGTCAACATGCTCAACCTCCGGTGTGCACGTTCAAGACGTTCATGGACTGCCGACCTACCACTTTCAGTGGCACCGAAGGAGCAGTGGGCCTTCTTCACTGGTTTGAAAAGCTCGAGACTGTTTTCGAGATGTGCGAATGCCCCGAAGACCGTAGGGTGAAATATGCCACCGGAACACTTGAAGGAGCTGCGTTAACCTGGTGGAAGGCACAAGTTCAACTACTAGGACTGGCAGTTGCTAATGCCACATCCTGGAATGGTTTCAAAGAGCTGATCAAGGAGGAGTACTGTAGTCGGGATGACATCCATAAGCTAGAGGTGGAATTTTACAATTTGAAGATGACGGGGTCTGAGATTGAGGCGTATACTAAGAGGTCAAACGAGCTGGCCATCCTGTGCCCTACCATGGTGAACCCTCCCTTCAAACGAATTGAGCTCTATCTCAAGGGCCTTGTGCCAGAGATTCAAAGTCACGTGACTTCAGCCAACTTGGGTACCATCCAGCAAGTCGTCAAACTGGCTCATCGTCTCACCGACCAGGCGGTGGAGCAAAACAGGCTACCCAAACGTATCAGTGCCACAGCTACTTCTGATGCACCTACCGACAACAAGCGAAAATGGGATGGGAATTCCGGCAAAGGCTCTACCTCTGTTCAGTCTCAGTCTCAGCAACGAAGGACTGAAGACCATAGGAGCCCTGGTC
Organism: Helianthus tuberosus; assembly: GCA_030545235.1. Lineage (NCBI taxonomy): Eukaryota > Viridiplantae > Streptophyta > Magnoliopsida > Asterales > Asteraceae > Helianthus > Helianthus tuberosus. The sequence goes on along the minus strand of CM060383.1, from coordinate 98,312,303 downwards.
AGCACTCTTCTGGTAGCCAAGGGCAGGGTGGATATCGAGGAAACCACCCAAAGTGTAACAAATGCAACAGACACCACAGTGGTCAGTGCAACAAGGGACACTGTCAGAGGTGTCTCAAGATGGGTCATGAAGCCAAAGATTGCAGGAGCCCACGGCCTACGAATCAGAATCGTCAGCAGCAACAGCAAGCACCGCAGAATCAGCAACAGCAACAGGGCAACAAGGGATGCTTTCAGTGTGGTGCTGAAGATCACTTCAAGAGACACTGCCCGCAGTTAAATCAGAATCAGAATCACAACCAAGGAAACGGGAACAATAATGGGGGCAACAATGGAGGAAACAATGATGGCAACGGTGCCAGGGGTCGTGCGTTCGTGATTGGTCAGGGAGAAGCAAGGAACGATCCCAACGTTGTGATGGGTAAGTTTCTTCTGGATGACTTCTTTGTTACTGTTTTATTCGATTCGGGTGCCGATACTAGTTATGTGTCCCTAAAAGTTAGCCAAATGCTTAAGCGCACTCCAACACTCCTGAACACCAAACACGCGGTAGAACTAGCAAATGGTAAAAGTCTAGAAGCCACACACGTAGTTAAAGGTTGTAACCTCGTTTTAGTTGGTCAGACTTTCCCTATCGATCTTGTTCCTATCACCCTTGGTAGTTTCGACGTCGTTATTGGGATGGATTGGCTATCTCATCATCAAGCGGAGATTGTTTGCAAGGAGAAAATCGTCCGCATTCCTCGTTCTGGTGAAGAACCTCTCATGATTCGTGGCGACAAGAGTGGTGCTGTCGAAGGCATCATCTCTTTCCTTAAGGCCCAGAAGTGTTTGCGAAAGGGCCACACTGCCATTCTAGCACTCGTTACTGACACATCCACGGAAGAGAAGAGAATTGAAGACATCCCTATTGTGCGCGATTTTCCCGAGGTATTTCCTGAGGAATTACCTGGTCTTCCGCCTCATCGCCAAGTTGAGTTTCAAATCGAGCTAGCTCCTGGAGCAGCGCCAGTAGCTCGAGCACCATATCGTCTAGCTCCATCAGAACTCGAAGAACTGTCCACACAGCTACAAGAACTCTTGGAAAAGGGTTTTATACGTCCGAGCTCTTCGCCCTGGGGAGCTCCAGTCTTGTTCGTAAAGAAGAAGGATGGTACTTTCAGAATGTGTATTGACTATCGCGAGCTCAACAAGGTGACTGTGAAGAATCGTTATCCTCTTCCACGTATTGACGACTTATTCGATCAGCTGTAAGGGTCGAGCTATTACTCCAAGATTGACCTGAGATCGGGATACCATCAGCTGAGGGTCCGAGATGAGGACGTCTCCAAAACAGCATTCAGAACTCGTTACGGCCATTACGAGTTTTTGGTTATGCCATTTGGGCTAACGAATGCACCGGCGGTCTTCATGGATCTCATGAACCGAGTGTGCAAGCCTTACCTGGATAAGTTCGTTATTGTGTTCATCGACGACATCCTGATCTATTCCAAGAGTCAGGAGGAACACGAGCAACACCTACGACTTATGCTGGAACTTCTTCGAAAAGAGCAGTTGTATGCCAAGTTTTCGAAATGTGACTTCTGGCTTCGCGAAGTCCATTTTCTAGGCCATGTGGTAAACAAGGATGGGATTCATGTGGATCCATCTAAGGTTGAATCGATCAAGAACTGGCCTGCACCCCGAACACCAACAGAGATCCGCCAATTCTTGGGTTTGGCCGGATATTACAGAAGGTTTATAAAAGATTTCTCCAAGATTGCGCAACCTCTCACTTCGCTGACTCAGAAGGGTGTCATCTATCGTTGGGGTGATGCACAGGAGTCCGCATTTCAACACCTAAAGGATAGACTTTGTAGCGCGCCTATCCTCTCATTGCCCGAAGGCACCGATGATTTTGTAGTTTATTGCGACGCTTCCATCCAAGGACTTGGTTGCGTATTGATGCAACGTGACAAGGTCATTGCCTACGCATCGCGCCAACTTAAAGTTCACGAAAGAAACTACACTACTCACGATCTGGAGCTGGGAGCAGTTGTATTCGCGCTTAAGATATGGAGAGATTACCTGTACGGTACAAAGTGCACCATTTACACCGACCACAGGAGTCTCGAGCATATCTTCAAGCAAAAGGAGTTAAACACGCGACAACGCCGATGGGTCGAACTCTTGAATGATTACGAATGCGCTATCAAGTATCATCCGGGCAAAGCCAATGTTGTGGCTGACGCCCTCAGTCGAAAGGATACTTTACCAAAGCGTGTACGTGCTTTACAGCTTACCATTCAATCCAACCTTCCCGCTCAAATTCGAGATGCCCAGGTCGAAGCATTGAAAGCAGAGAACATCAGGACTGAGTCCCTACGAGGATCGAGGCAACGGCTAGAACAAAAGGGAGACGGCGCCTACTATGTAACGGGGCGTATTTGGGTTCCACTCTATGGCAACTTACGCGAGCTTGTGATGGATGAAGCACATAAGTCTCGTTATTCTGTACACCCTGGTTCGGACAAGATGTACCACGACCTCAAGACTACGTATTGGTGGCCTGGCATGAAAGCCCACATAGCAACCTACGTCAGTAAGTGCTTGACTTGTGCGAGAGTCAAGTCTGAATATCAGAAACCATCAGGCCTACTTCAACAACCGGAGATCCTGAAATGGAAATGGGAGCAAATTTCCATGGATTTCGTTACCGGCCTGCCTAGATCTCAACGCGGAAATGATACCATTTGGGTGATCGTAGATCGACTGACCAAGTCTGCACATTTTCTGGCCATCAAAGAAACGGATAAGTTTTCTACTCTTGCAGACATTTACCTAAAGGAAGTGGTATCAAGGCACGGAGTGCCAATCTCTATTATATCTGATCGTGACGCACGTTTTACTTCTGAACTGTGGCAAGCAAATCACAAGTCCTTTGGCTCACGTTTAGATATGAGCACCGCCTATCACCCACAGACGGATGGGCAATCGGAACGCACCATCCAAACCTTGGAAGACATGCTTAGGGCATGCGTAATCGACTTCGGCAATGGCTGGGAAAAGCACCTCCCGTTAGTGGAGTTTTCATATAACAACAGCTACCACACCAGCATCCAAGCCGCTCCATTTGAGGCATTATACGGACGCAAATGCCGATCACCTCTCTGTTGGGCAGAAGTTGGTGACAGCCAAATCACTGGCCCAGAACATGTGGTAGATACCACCGAGAAAATTGCTCAGATACGACAGCGAATGGCGGCAGCTCGTGACCGTCAGAAAAGCTATGCTGATAAGGGAAGAAAACCACTCGAGCTCCAGGTTGGGGATCGAGTGCTACTCAAAGTCTCACCTTGGAAGGGTGTAGTCCGCTTTGGCAAACGAGGAAAACTCAATCCGCGTTATATCGGACCATTCGAAGTCATTGAGAAAATTGGTACGGTAGCCTACAGGTTGAATCTACCCGAAAAACTCAGCGGAGTTCACAACGTATTCCACGTGTCAAATCTGAAGAAGTGTCTGTCAGACGAGACCCTCATAGTTCCTCTCAAGGAACTCACAATCGACGACCAGCTGCGATTCGTCGAGGAACCAGTAGAGATTACTGATCGAGATGTTAAGATTCTCAAGCACACAAGAATACCTCTCGTTCGAGTTCGTTGGAATGCTCGTCGTGGCCCAGAGTATACCTGGGAACGAGAAGACCAAATGAAACTCAAGTATCCCCAACTGTTTAAGAAAAACGCAACCACTACTGAGGCTGAAGCTACTTCAGAATTTCGGGACGAAATTCCAAATCAATGGGGGGATGATGTAACACCCCAGGAAAATCGGGAAAACAACGCAACTTAACTAGCTTCCTCAGTAACCACGCGCTAAATTTCGGGACGAAATTCTCTTAACAGGGGGAGAATGTAACAACCCTCAAAATCCCATGTATTCCGTACAAATTATTAATGATAATTAAAATGTCTGACGACTGTGTGGAATTACTTAACTGCTTTCTGATATCTGTGTTATGCTTACACGTATTTGTTAATATGCTAAGGAATATGCTAAGGAATATGCTAAGGAATATGCTAGGAATATGCTAGGAATATGCTAAGGAATATGCTAGGAATATGCTAGGAATATGCTTGGAATATGCTAGGAATATGCTATATGGAAGATCTTATAAATACCACCATTCCACCAAGCTCTCTCTTCTCTCCCTCTCCTTTCCCTTGTTCGACAGCCACCTTCCACCATACTACCACCATCATCAAGCTCTTTTTCAATCATTCCTCATACATACAAAGGTGTAAGAGGTCCAACAACGAAGCTCGGTGCTCTCGGAAGTGGAAGGACCTCCTCCATTCGCTATTAACCACCACATTTCTTCACTCGAACTTCCCTAGCCTTGAGCTAGTGGTAAGAACTTAGATCCGTTCATTCTTTATGTTATTTTAGTGGTTAATAGATGTTAGAATGATAAAAAGTTAAGAAACTTTAAAGCTCATGAACAAGTCTTGAACATAATGTGTTAAGGTGTGGATAAAGAGAAGTTATGTGTGTAAATCATGTAGATCTTGTGTTAATATGATTATTGGTTGATTATTTGATGATTAATATTAATATGTGATGTTGTTGCGGTCACTAAACTTCTTAACGGAATCATTCGAACACGATTTAGAAGGATAAACATTGAAAATCAGAATCTGTCCTGGTTTTACAGCCAACTTCAGTTGGCTGTAAACGGGTCATAAACTTAACGAAAAACCGATATTTTGAATCTAAAATATGTCATTATAAAATACGGTTCTAATGGCACTGGAATCGTAATTTTTGGACTCCGTTTACTATTTTTAAAGTGTTAATTTGTAACAGCAACTTAAGTTGAATTTTGACAGCAATAAATGGGTGCCGTACTTTCAGTCATAACCTGAGTTATGTGATGAATCGGACCATGAAATTTGTACAGTAAATGACAACCTATGTATTTGTAATTACCCCACTGGAATTTCGTAAATCGGACACTCGATAAATTTTTAATAAATTTTTCCGTGGACTGTGGTCAGAAATACATAAATCTGAGTTCAGTCCGGAATATGAATTTTTATAAAATATTGGTAATGAACCGGACCCCGATATTTTTACACAATAAAATATGGAATGTTTATGACATTCTATAAAAATTTGGGAATTTTTGGAATAATCTAACTATTTTATTTAAATGTCCGAAAAACAGCCGGTTTTGAGTATTAATGCTGAATTGACATAAGTTGTGACTTGCGTGTCTAAATGTCGAGTATGCTATCTGTGAATGATTTAACATGTTATATATGTTATGTGCATTATTGTATGTTTGATTTTGAGTGGGGAATGGACGGGAAACTTATATGGGCATAAACCGTTACAGTGATGCATGTTGTGTGATAGATACGTGTAGGAACTTTGTGTTCTATTTGAAAACCACTAAATGACTAACTGGTAAATCATACTAGGACGTGATTGACCGACCTTGACTGTTAGCTATATCTGAGAGTCTAACCGAGCAAACCCAGGTGAGTTCACACCCTTACTAAGGCATGGGATTCCCGGTGGTTGGGAATGGGATTGAATAACTACTCGTACTATCACTCTATTTATATTACCAACACTACTAGACTACCTACTACTGTCCTCGGATTGAGAAGGGCACGTACGTAAAACCTAAGTACACTCACACTTACTACTGTCCTCGGATGAGAAGGGCACGTACGTAAAACCTACGTACACTCACACTCACTACTGTCCTCGGATGAGAAGGGCACGTACGTAAAACCTACGTACACACATACTTAACACCGTCCTCGGATTGGGAAGGACACTTATGGATACGCCTAGTCTAGTGACATACATAATGGGAAGCCCCCACTAAATATCGTAAAGGTTTGGGAATCAAGGATAATGGGTAATACTTGGTTATGAAACGAACTTCCGATTCCTGATACGAACTCATTAACTAAACAACCAAACGTGAACTCACTCAACTTTGTTGTTGACTAGTTGTTACATGCCTTGCAGGTCGTTAGATGCTATGGAGCTTGCACATGGAGGTGGTCGTTGTGGAATGCGAACTAATATGTCCCGTACTTACTAAATAAACGTTATGAACTTATGAAACTTTTGTTGGGGTCTTTAAACTTATGAAACTACAAACTTATGTTTTGGTTTAACGTCTTATGCTTCCGCTGTTTAAATTGAACTTGGTTAACTTCCTTTTGGTCACCAATTGTATTGTGATTGATTTTATTTACTAAAATACGTTGTTCGATATGATTGGTGGCTCGATCCTGGTCACGTCATGCCTCCAAGCGGTGGTACTCCGCATGGTGGATTTTGGGGTGTGACAGAGTTCTCACTTCTTCTTTAGGTTATAGCCTCTCGTTTCTTTTAAAGATATTGTAATACTCCATTAGATGCTTCACATTAATCTAGACATATCTAGGGTGTTGCAATGTGAGTGATATCTAAACGAGTATAGACTTAAACTTACATAAGGCTTCTAATTAATGAAGCGTAAGGAAAAGATCTCATTTATCCAATTATCCTCTAAAGAAGAGCAGTATTGTTTGTTACATATGTAAGGACCCATTTAATGTTAAACTTATGGAATGGAACTAATGTCCCATTGGGTCTATCTCGGCATGTTATGATATCTATCACGTAAGAGATATCTCTGAGATCTATTATATCAAAGTTTGTGTTAACAATGCTTTGACTTATGTAACATATACTTGTCAAAAAAATATCATCTATATAGACAATTTTAATTTAGTTGCTCCCACTCATCTTGAGGTATGTACATTAATCCACTTGATTCTTGATGAAAATAATTACGTTAAGATTTCATCACATTATGATGTTTGCATTAACCCATACATGAATTTTATTGGCTTACAAATAAAGTGTTCTTTAACCTTCAGTTTGGAACTTTCAGGTTGTTTCATGAACATGTAAATATACCAGCCATTTGTTAGGAAAAATTGTTTTTAATGTTCATCTAATGTAGCTTTAAATTATTATAAGCTACTAGAATAGTGATGATCCTCAAAGAAATCTTTGATAATTTATCTCTTCCTAAGTATAACCTTTGACAATCAATCATGCTTCTTCATGTCTTAACGCTTATATCAGGATTTGGTTTAGTTATGAACACTCTTAGGTAATTCATCAAATCCCAAACGTTATATGAACAGATAAAATCAGTTTTACTAGAAAACTGTTTCATTCCATTTAGAGGATTGGTTGACACTAATGGCTTAATTTGAAAAGATAGGATCATTAAACATTTTCAAAATCCAATTCAACTTCAGATAGGGAGATTATGTAATCATCAAAGTAAGTAGGCTTTTAAACCTATATGACATCCTGAGTTGATTATTGGGTTTTAAAAGTTTCAGTTTTATGGATTAGCTCTTGGTTAGGTTGCTATCATTTTCAGGATTCTAAGGTGCTGTTTGTTTTTTCTGCGGGAAAAGGTCTGCAGTCTGTGGACCACATCTGCAGGCATCTGCGGAAGAAGAGGTGGACCAAAGGTCTACAGTCTGCAAGAAGAAGAGGGTTTGTTTTTTTTCTACATAAACCTCTTCACACACACATTACACACAACACACACACACACCAGACTCTTGTCTCTCTGCCTTCACCACCGCCACCACTACACCACCGCCACCACCGTCACCACTACACCACCGTCACCACTACACCACCGCCACCACCGTCACCACTACACCACCGCCACCACCGTCACCACTACACCACAGCCACCACCGTCACCACTACACCACAGCCACCACCGTCACCACTACACCACAGCCACCACCGTCACCACTACACCGCCACCACCGTGATCGATTTGGGGGTTTTGTTTCAGATCGATGATGATGTGGTCGATTTGGGGGTTTTGTTTCAGATCGATGATGGGGGTTTTGTTTCAGATCGATGATGATGTGGTCGATTTGGGGGGTTTTGTTTCAGATCGATGATGGGGGTTTTGTTTCAGATCGATGATGATGTGGTCGATTTGGGGGTTTTGTTTCAGATCGATGATGATGATGATGATGATGATGATGATGTAACAGATGATGTAGCAGGGGTGGCGGAGTAGAGGTGGTGGCGGAGCAGGGGTGTCGGAGGTGGAGGTGGTGGCGGAGTGGAGGTGGTGGCAGAGGAGGTGGTGCCAAGAAGAGGTAAACGTCTGCGCCAAGAAGACTTGGGTCCATGTCTGCGCCAAGAAGAGGTCTCGCAGACCTTTTTTAATGAAAGGTCTGCGAGAAAACAAACAAGCTGCAGACATCAAACGTCTGCGCGCGTCTGCGCGACGCAGACATAAGTGGCCAGAAGTGCTTCTGGCCAAAAAACAAACACCACCTAAGTTTGTAAGAGTTGGTGCAGTATGGTGTACAAGAGGTGTAATCGGAGTTAAATTCGGAGTGAAATTTAATGACACTCTTCCCCCCGCCTCGTGTATTCCTTACAAGTCATGATAAGAACTTTGACTGCTCCCACTGACCTTAGAAATCTTTAGGAACTCAGCATGCTTAGGGTCAACATTTAACAACCAACAAATTCTAATAGAGAAACAAGTTAATGACGTTAGTCGTTGTGATTTCTCTTGTTGAGGATTATGTTAGTTTAGGTAAGAAATCTAAGTGTGCCCACAATGAAGCAACAATGAAACTTTTGTAAGAGTAGCATTAGATTTTAAGTAGACAAGTTTTGATGGAACAGTGTCGTGATGGAGCGGTGTCTTGTAAAAGAGGTGTAAATTGAAGTAATATAAAGTCACTCGCCTACCTCTTGCAACTATTGCAAGTTATTATTAAGACACTTAATGCTCCCACTAATCTTTGATATCTCTAGAAATGCTATAAGAGAAGTTTCAATGAGGTACGTGACGTGGGAACCTATCATATATATGTTAGACTTTATTTGATTTCCTTAATGTCCAGATATCATAAGAAACTTTAGGGACATATGTGACAACCCGAAATTTCAAGACCTTTCCTTTACGTGTCACTTGTTTTAGAATCCTATTTTAGAAGTCGTTGCATTGTATCATTACATTGTTTTGTTTGAATGAGAAAGGATGGTTATGTTTAAGGTTTAAGGTTAGTGATTAATGAAAACAAAACGTGATTTATCAGCTCGACGAAAGATGGGTTTTTCGTCGACATGTTGCCCGACGAAATATATGTTTTGTCGCCGAGCAGGTGTTTCACCGTAAGGGCCTTTGGCCCAGGTAATTACGGCCCAACAAGGAACGATTAAAATATTATCTTGTGATATCGAAACAGTCAGTTGAAAATTAAAAACCCTAGAACACCCTCTCCTGTGCGGCAACAATTCCGAGTTCTCGAGGCTCTCCATATCGATCAAACTTATCGTTTCTTTCATCTCGGTTAGTTACTATTATCATTATGTTATTCGATTTCCTGGTTTTATGTGATCGAATAGTTACAGGTTGTTGTGTGAATCATATCTGTGCATGCTAGAAGCTAGGGTTTGAGGTGGACTATCTGATGTGTAGTGTGTTCGATGTTGAATGGATGATTACCGATTAGGCTACTGCATATATTAAATTAATTGTGTAATGATTGATGTTGGTAACTGTGAAAACATTGGTTAGGGTTGCCATGAACACGAACAGTAATCGATTTGAAAACTGCTAAGTTTGGAGATTGATATACGTAAACAGGTTTGACAAAAATGATAACCCTGAATGATGATCGTTCTTAACTAGCATACTAGATTATCGTTTAATCTGTCGTTAGATCTGTTTGGGGAATTCATGAATGTGTTTGCATACGTTATGACTGAGATTAAGGAAACTGTAACTGATTGAATATACTGCAACGAAAAACATCTCGACGAAGAACCTGGTCCTTCGTCGACCAGACTTCGACGAAACATTTGGGTTTTTCGTCACATGCAAGCTCGAAGAAGGATAGTCCTTCGTCGTAGAGTCTTTCGCCATAGGGTCCTTCGCTGTGTGGGGATTCGTCGTAACAGTGAATGAATGATGATGTGTTATGTTATTTGACAATGGTACTTGTTGCATGATATTGAGACTAATTAGAAATGAGGAACTGGTATAGACTGATATGAGTTGTTGAATGTAAATTGTCTGATGTGAATAGCCAATGCAACTGTAAATGTTATTGCGTGATATGAACATGAGCTGTGTATTGTTGTGTTAAACATAAACTGTGTAACTTCGTGAAGTAATTTACTACGAAACTGATAATACTGTCAACCACGGTAGGGTTGGTCGATTAACTGGAACGGGTAACTTGTTAAATACCGAGCAAATCAAATGTGAGTTCACTGCTCTTTTTCCAAGCATGCATCCCGGGGAGGGACATTTGGTAAACGTTCCAGGGAGGAATGTCGGGTTATGGGATGTTGGTTAATACACTCATATCTATCACTTAAGTCCCTTCTACCGATTGTTGTCGGGAAGGCAACGGGGTATTAGTTAATAGCGCTATTTAGGTTTGGCACCCTAACACCGCACCGAGGAGGTCGGGAGTGAACTAATGACCCCAATCTTGACCATTGCTTTGATAAAGGCTTTGGGGAATAGGGCAAATAATCTGGAGCCATCTGCGGTAATCGAGTTATTAACAACATCAAATCGTTGAAATGTTTTATACTCTTATCTGGTAACTAAAACGTGTTAACAAACTTTGAACTCACCAGCGTTGTCTGACACACTTGTCTGCATGCTTGGAGGTCGTTAGAATCTTGGTTATGGACTTGCTATCTGGGAGTGCTGGAGTGGTCATGGGTCGAGACTCTTGGATACTTGCTTCATTGGTTTTGAACACTTGTCTTGAAACAATTGATTAACAATTTACATTCTGCTTCCGCTGAACGTTTACTTTGGTTTTAACTTATGACTTGGAATATTATTATGAAATGAATTGAATGTTTTATTAAATATTTATTATTAGTTCAATGTGATTGGTGGATTGGATCCTGGTACGTCACACGTCTCGCGGTGTTTCCGCGTTTGGTATTTTGGGGGTGTGACAGTTTGGTATCAGAGCCACTGGTTATAGTGAACTAGGTTTTAAAACGTTTTTATAAAACCAGACTATAACCGAACAACTTTGAAATCGACCATGACACTCAGCTCCAGATTGCAAGGTTCGTCTCTCGTTTACGTATTGCATAGCATATCTAGAGTACTCTATTGCATGATGTTGCACGTAATTGCACACTTAGCACTATAGACTGAATTTATGTGTATTTGCCTAGGTTATGAGATTGATAGAGTCACAGTGTGATATTCCGTTAGACTTTCGCAACTTATGTTTTGTGGTATCTTCTGATTTGTTACTCGAATCTAAGGAACCTTGTAGCACGAGTTGGGAGGAGCTGAGATAAACATGCAAATTGCATTATTATTATGGGTGCATACATAATAATAATGTGGGGTGCATGTGAGTCCCAACGAGGCTTAATGAGTGTGAAAGGGGTTCCGTTCTGTTGTTGATGTAAGCATAGTTATTTGTAGAAGTCGTTGTGAGGTTTGACTCCTACTTTATCTTGACTTTTGACCTTTCCCCCTTTTCCTATATAGAATCATGATCGGACGAGGTCACATTGCTATGACTCAGGCCGAGTTGACTGACCTGATCAACACCCATGTGGCTGAGGCTCTGGCAGCCTATCAAGCTGGTACGAAATGTGCCAAATATTCCTTATTTTCGTGTCGTGTACCCAACTCTTACCCGTGTACTGTATCTTTCTCTTTCGTTTATTAGGTCAGCAAGCGAATCAGAATCAAAACCATCCGCCTGCTTGCACGTTTAAGACATTCATGGATTGTAAGCCACAGACCTTTAGTGGGACTGAAGGGGCTGTGGGGCTACTTCGATGGTTCGAGAAAGCTGAGTTAGTGTTCGCTATGTGTAACTGTCCCGTGGGGGACCGAGTGAAATATGCTACTGGCACATTGGAGGATGGTGCCCTGACCTGGTGGAATGCCCAAGTGCAGATGTTGGGTATCGAGATGGCTAATGCAACTACTTGGGATGATTTCAAGGAGTTAATGTGGGAGGAGTACTGTCCTGGTGATGAGATTCAAAAACTCAAGAACGAATACTACAACCTGAAGATGGAGGGGTCTGAGATCGAGGCTTTCATGAAACGATCTCATGAGCTAGCAAATATGTGCCCTAACCTGTCCTCGACCCCCACCTCGAAGAATTGAGTTATACATCAAAGGCCTGGTACCAGCAGTAAAGAGTTTGGTCACTGCTGCGAACCTTAACAATCTGCCCCAGATCATCCGTTTGGCACACAAGATTACTGACCAAGAGGTCGAACGTGGCTCATTGCCGTCACGTGTTTCTGCTACTACCTCTGCTGCTACAGCTACCACACCTGCTAGTGATAACAAGCGTAAATGGAATGATGCTGACAAAGCAACCAGTGCCAGTCAATCTCAGAAAAGGCCTGACAACAGCAATAACCGTAGTTTCAGTCAGTCGTCCTCAGTTAACCAAGGCCAGGGCAGCAATCAGAGTCAAGGCTCCTATGTTGGTAGGAAGCCAAAGTGCAACAAGTGTGGGTATAATCATCATGGACCATGTGTTCGGGCTTGCCATAGGTGTGACAAGGTGGGCCATATGGCAAAGGACTGTAGAGCTCTGTACCCAAAGCAGCAGCAGTAGCAAAACCAGCAACATAATCAACAACATTAGCAGCAGCAAAGGCAGCAGCCCCATCAGAACCAAGGCATTAAGAAGGGGTGTTACCAGTGTGGGGATGAGGGTCATATTAAACGGGATTGCCCTCAGCTGAATCAGAATGCCAACGATAACAACAACCGTCAGAACAACAACAACAATGCTGGAAACAACAATAATGGCAACAATGAGGGCAATGGAGCTCGTGGAAGGGTATTCACGATTGGTGCTGGTGATGCTAGGAACGACGACAATGTCGTGACTGGTACGTTTTCTGTGAACAATCTCTTTGCTTCTGTGTTATTTGATTCCGGTGCCGATTGGAGTTATGTGTCCCTAGAGTTCAGTCAACGATTAGGGTTAACTCCAACACCTTTAGAAGCTAAGCATGTAGTAGAATTAGCTGACGGTAAAACGATTGAAGCTTCGCATGTCCTTTTTGGGTGTAAATTAGATCTTGTGGGTCAAGTGTTTGACATTGACCTCCTTCCTGTAACCCTCGGTAGTTTTGATGTAGTGGTTGGTATGGATTGGTTGTCTAAGCATCAAGCTGAAATTCTCTGTAAAGAGAAGATTGTCCGTATTCCTCTCCCCAACGGAGAATCTTTATCGGTTCAAGGGCATCATAGTGGAGCGATGGTTGGTATCATCTCAGCTATGCAAGCGCAAAAGTGTCTACGAAAGGGGTATCCTGCTATTCTAGCACTCGTTACTGACACTCCATCTGAAGAAAAAAAGATCGAAGACCTGCCTGTTATTTGTGAATTTTCTGATGTGTTCCCTGAGGAACTTCCTGGTTTACCTCCTCACCGTCAAGTGGAATTTCAGATTGATCTTGCGCCTGGAGCAGCTCCGATTGCTCGTGCTCCTTATCGTCTTGCACCTGGAGAGTTGCAAGAGTTATCAAATCAACTTCAAGAATTGTTGGATAGAGGCTTTATCAGACCCAGTTCTTCGCCTTGGGGAGCCCTAGTTCTGTTTGTGAAGAAGAAAGATGGGTCCTTTCATATGTGCATAGATTATCGAGAACTCAACAAGGTGACTGTCAAGAACCGCTATCCTTTGCCACGCATCGACGACTTGTTTGACCAGTTGCAGGGATCAAGTTTTTATTCGAAGATCGATTTAAGATCGGGCTATCATCAGATGAGAGTCCGAGAGGAGGATGTTCCTAAAACGGCTTTTCGAATGCGGTATGGGCACTATGAGTTTTTAGTTATGCCGTTTGGGTTGACGAACGCACCAGCGGTCTTCATGGATCTCATGAACCATGTATGCAAACCATACCTCGATAACTTCGTTATCGTGTTTATCAACGACATTCTGATCTATTCAAAGAGCAAGGAAGATCACGAGCGGCACTTACGACTTATCTTGGAGCTCCTGAGGAAGGAGCAACTCTACGCAAAATTTTCTAAGTGTGACTTCTGGATACGAGAGGTGCACTTTCTTGGCCACATTGTGAATGAATCGGGAATACACGTGGATCCTGCAAAGATTGACGCCATTAGAAATTGGGCGGCACCGAAGACTCCATCAGAGGTGCGACAATTTCTTGGTCTCGCTGGGTACTATCGGAGATTTATTAAAGACTTTACGAAGATCGTACAACCTCTTACCTCGTTAACACAGAAAGGTGTTGTATACTCGTGGGGAACAAAACAAGAAGATGTTTTCCAGTTGCTGAAACAAAAGCTCTGCAGCACACCGATCTTATCTTTACCTGAAGGGACAAAATATTTTGTGGTATATTGTGATGCTTCTATTCAGGGTCTCGGTTGCGTGTTGATGCAATGCGAGAAGGTGATAGCTTACGCCTCTCGGCAGTTAAAGGTTCACGAGAGGAATTATACGACGCACAATTTAGAGTTGGGAGCCGTGGTGTTTGCACTTAAAATCTGGAGGCATTACATGTACGGTACTAAATGCACTATTTATACCGACCACAGGAGCCTTCAGCATATTTTTACCAGAAGGAATTAAATATGCAACAGCGTCGCTGGGTGGAACTCTTAAACGATTACGATTATGCCATCAAGTATCACCCGGGAAAGGCTAACGTTGTAATTGATGCACTCAGTTGAAAGGAATCGAAACCTAAACGTGTCCGCGCCTTGCAGCTCACCATCCATTCTAACTTACCTGACTAGATCCGTTCGGCTCAAACTAAAGCATTGAAAGAGGAAAACATTGAAGCAGGGTACTTAAGGGGCATGGAAAAACGACTTGTAGAGAGATCGGATGGTATTCTCTATTGCATGGAACGAATATGGATTCCTTTGTTTGGAAATCTTAGAGAACTTGCGATGGATGAAGCGCACAAGTCTTGATACTCTGTTCACCCGGGTTCGGATAAAATGTATCAGGATCTCAAAGTCATGTATTGGTGGCCGAAGATGAAAGCTCACATCGCGACGTATGTTAGTAAATGCTTGACGTGTTCAAAGGTCAAGGTGGAATACCAGAAACCGTTTGGATTACTTCAGCAACCAGAAATACCCATGTGGAAATAGGAGCAGATAGCAATGGATTTTGTCACGGGCTTGCCGAGAACTCAAAACGGAAACGATACCATTTGGGTAATCGTTGATCGTCTCACGAAGTCAGTATATTTTCTAGCAATCAAGGAAACAGATAAGTTCTCACAACTTGCCGATGTTTATCTTAAAGAGGTGGTTTCTAGGCACGGGGTGCCGACCTCTATTATCTCTGATCGTGACCCGCGTTTCATTTCGGATTTGTGGCAGTCGATGCACAAATCGTTCGACTTGCGTCTCGACATGAGCACTGCTTATCACCCACATACGGATGGTCAAAGTGAGCGAACCATCCAGACACTTGAAGACATGCTGAGAGCGTGCGTGATTGATTTTGGCAAGGGTTGGGAGAAACACTTACCTTTGATTGAGTTTTCTTATAACAATAACTACCATACCAGTATCCAGGCAGCTCCATTCGAAGCATTGTACGGACGAAAATGTTGTTCACCTCTTTGTTGGGCCGAGGTGGGTGACAGCCAGATCACAGGTCCGGAGCTTGTATTTGAAACTTCAGAAAAGATTGTCCAGATCAGGAACCGTATGGCAGCAGCGCGCGGCCGTCAGAAAAGCTACGCTGACAAGCGTAGGAAGCCTTTGGAATTCGCAGTTGCTGATCGTGTTATGTTAAAGGTCTCACCCTGGAAGGGTGTGGTGCGTTTTGGAAAACGCGACAAGCTTAACCCTCGTTATGTTGGGGCATTTCAAATTCTGGAGCGAATTGGTAAAGTGGCCTACAAGTTGGAGTTACCTGCTGAGTTGGGTAACGTCCATGATGTCTTCCATGTCTCCTAGTTAAAGAAGTGCTTGTCTGATGAAACACTTGTGGTACCGTTTCAAGAGCTAAAAATCGACGACAAATTGCAGTTTCTCGAAAAACCAATAGAAATTATGGACCGGGAGGTCAAGGTCCGTAAGCATAGTCGAATTCCGATCGTGAGGGTTCGTTGGAACTCAAGACGGGGACCGGAGTTCACATGGGAACGCGAGGATCAGATGAAGCTCAAGTACCCACATTTAATCCCAGATGACAAGTCCAAGTCTGGCAAATCCAAGTCTGGCACAACTAGTGAATTTCGGGACGAAATTCCCATTCAAGTTGGGGATGATGTGGCACCCGCGGAAAATACACAGTCATCCTGACTTGACGCCGTGCATTTGTGGATTGCTTATCAAATTTCGGGACGAAATTTCTTTCAAGTTGGGGATGATGTGACAACCCGAAATTTCAAGACCTTTCCTTTACGTGTCACTTGTTTTAGAATCCTGTTTTAGAAGTCGTTGCATTGTATCATTACATTGTTTTGTTTGAATGAGAAAGGATGGTTATGTTTAAGGTTTAAGGTTAGTGATTAATGAAAACAAAACGTGATTTATGAGCTCGACGAAAGATGGGTTTCTCGTCGACATGTTGCCCGACAAAATACATGTTTCGTCGCCGAGCAGGTGTTTCGCCGTAAGGGCCTTCGGCCCAGGTAATTACTGCCCAACAAGGAACGATTAAAATATTATCTTGTGATATCGAAACAGTCAGTTGAAAATTAAAAACCCTAGAACACCCTCTCCTATGCGGCGACAATTCCGAGTTCTCGAGGCTCTCCATATCGATCAAACTTATCGTTTCTTTCATCTCGGTTAGTTACTATTATCATTATGTTATTCGATTTCCTAGTTTTATGTGATCGAATAGTTACAGGTTGTTGTGTGAATCATATCTGTGCATGCTAGAAGCTAGGGTTTGAGGTGGACTATCTGATGTGTAGTGTGTTCGATGTTGAATGGATGATTACCGATTAGGCTACTGCATATATTAAATTAATTATGTAATGATTGATGTTGGTAACTGTGAAAACATTGGTTAGGGTTGCCATGAACACGAACAGTAATCGATTTGAAAACTGCTAAGTTTGGAGATTGATATACGTAAACAGGTTTGAGGAAAATGATAACCCTGAATGATGATCGTTCTTAACTAGCATACTAGATTATCGTTTAATCTGTCGTTAGATCTGTTTGGGGAATTGATGAATGTGTTTGCATACGTTACGGCTGAGATTAAGGAAACTGTAACTGATTGAATATACTGCGACGAAAAACATCTCGACGAAGAACCTGGTCCTTCGTCGACCAGACTTCGACGAAACATCTGGGTTTTTCGTCACATGCAAGCTCGACGAAGGATAGTCCTTCGTCGTAGAGTCTTTCACCATAGGGTCCTTCACTGTGTGGGGATTCATCGTAACAGTGAATGAATTATGATGTGTTATGTTATTTGACAATGGTACTTGTTGCATGATATTGAGACTAATTAGAAATGAGGAACTGGTATAGACAGATATGAGTTGTTGAATGTAAATTGTCTGATGTGAATAGCCAATGCAACTGTAAATATTATTGTGTGATATGCACATGAGCTGTGGATTGTTGTGTTTAACATAAACTGTGTAACTTCATGAAGTAATTTACCACGAAACTGATAATACTGTCAACCACGGTAGGGTTGGTCGATTAACTGGAACGGGTAACTTGTTAAATACCGAGCAAATCAAAGGTGAGTTCGCTGCTCTTTTTCCAAGCATGTGTCCCGGGGAGGGACATCTGGTAATCGAGTTATTAACAACATCAAATCGTTGAAATGTTTTATACTCTTATCTGGTAACTAAAACGTGTTAACAAACTTTGAACTCACCAGCGTCGTCTGACACACTTGCCTGCATGCTTGCAGGTCATTAGAATCTTGGTTATGGACTTGCTATCTGGGAGTGCTGGAGTGGTCATGGGTCGAGACTCTTGGATACTTGCTTCATTGGTTTTGAACACTTGTCTTGAAACAATTGATTAACAATTTACATTATACTTCCGCTGAACGTTTACTTTGGTTTTAACTTATGACTTGGAATATTATTATGGAATGAATCGAATGTTTTATTAAATATTTATTATTAGTTCAATGTGATTGGTGGATTGGATCCTGGTACGTCACACGTCCCGCGGTGTTTCCGCGTGTGGTATTTTGGGGGTGTGACAACATATCTAATAGAAATCTTATTAAGTATACATGTATATGAATAGATTTCTTCTAAGACCGTGGGCCATATGCGACAAAATTTAGATACAAGTTGATAGTCTTTTAAATGATAAATGAATTATGTCTGAATATTTCATTTGGAAAAAGTTCCATGAATGTCAATGAATGACTAATGATGGACCCATACTTATTCATTAAGCCAAGTAATATTTAGGGCTTTAACATCACGATTTAAAATCACTTAGAATGAGATTAGATAAAAATCATCCTCATTAACCATGTCATGATTTCTCATGAATTTCGGTTATAATGGATGAAATTTATAAGTCTCATTTTCCTTTTGTCAAATTCTCATTTGCATGATGACAAAAGTTGTGAAAGTGTAAGGTATCATCTAGTTTTATCTTAGTAATGTTTCAATCCAGATATTTAGAACAAATAAGTTGAGAGTTTAAGGTAAGTGTGACTTTATGTTGACCATGCAAACCTCACAACCTTCATAACATTGCTTAATTATGATACTATATTCTGACTAATCTTCAGAATATATATAAGGTATCGAAAAACGTTGTTAGAAGACTGCTTATTATGGTTCTTATAGCCTTAACCTTTAATTTTGTCACTAACTCTCATGTTAATTATTTGTTGACTTCTGGTAAGGAAACGTTTAGAACTAGAGTCAACTAATCATGTGTTAATAGGAATATTAAAATCAGCAGACTTAAATATCATTAGTAAGTGACTACCTAATTAACTTATCCAACTGTTCTTTTGAATAATGGATAGTCTCGTTGCTTATGTCTAGTCTAATGGCATAATTATGTAGTGAGATTTTCCCTTGAAGAATCTTAGAGTAGGGATTTTATACTTGTATTTTGACTATGGACCTTAGAACAATCCTCTTTTAGGGTATTAGTGGTTGTAACGTGAATAACATCTTATTTTCCAGTTTCAAACATTTATTTCTTTGTACATATGTTGCTTATCAACACACTCATTATACTTTGGTACTTTTGAGTGTTATAGTTGATTTATAAGGCATCAAATTGTACAAGTGAAAATCTTAGTATGTAATGTACTGGAAAAATGTACTTATTTTCATGCGTAAACCCTTAACTTTATGGGTCATGGTATTGTACATTATTATGTATTCATGAATGCCACTTAACCTTATAGTTTAAAATTTTAAATGAAGGCATGCATCTTAGGAGTTCTTGTGATTATTCCACTGATAATAGATTAGTCTTAGGAAAGACTTAATCTGGAATAACTTTAGTGATAGCAATTATGTTAGAGAGTTCTTGATTATCATAAGAGACATGATGTTCGATTTATCCTAATCATCATGCTCTACTTTTCTTCTATAGTACCTTTATCAGAAGAGAGCAATAGGATTATCGTGTCCTAGGAGATAATCAAGGATTTAATTCAAGAGCTAATTCTTATAGAAACTTTAAATAAAGCAAAACATTTTAGGTTTAAGAATTAGAGGGGGTGAGATATTGATTTATAGAAGAAAGTTATAGTGAGTGAGGTTATGGGTACTTAAAAATTAAGGCAGACAAAATGATCATAAGATTAATGAAGGATCATTAATGTGAGGATCATTATATGAAGAAGTTGTGATATGTCTATTACTACATCAAAATAATAGACTTAGTTAAAATTCTACTTAAACGAAGACAAATCAGCTTTGGCCAGAAGTGTAATCATTGAAGCATGTGTGCAAAGTGGTTGTGACAAATCAGCTTTGGCCAGAAATGAAACAATCACTTTAGTTATGCACTTGTTAAGTATGCTATACATGAAAGAATTAAATCAGCTTTGGCCAGATATTAAGACATTCACGTTCGTAATGCACACTTAACATAGCTTTCGTAATACTTGAATGATAAGTAGATGTTTCAAATCAGCTTTGGCCAGAAATGATACATCAGAAGCTCATTCAAGTTAAGCTATTTTTGGTTTTGCAAAATATTATCTGATTATGATTAATTAACAAAGTATTTACAAAAACCAATTATTTAATAGCAAACCACCTGCTAAATTTTAGTTCACAATAATAGCCTAATGTAGTAATGAGATTTCCAAAAATCTTGATATTTTGAGAACATAAGTTAGATTTCGGATGAGACTCGAATTATGCGAAATGGTGATCTCGAATGCATTGCGGATAAGACTCAAATTAGTCCGAAATGGCATTTCGGATGAGACTTGAATTAGTCTGAAATAACATCCCGAATGAGTCTCGGATGAGACTCAAATTAGTCCGAGACGTGTAAGTCGAATGATTTCGGATTCATCCGAGATGGTAATGATTAGTTCGAGATGATCCGATATGAGCATATCTAATGAGTCCGAGATGGGCATCTCTAATGGATCCGAGATGAGCATCTCTAATGGATCCGAGGTGAGCATCTCTAATGGATCCGAAAATTGTTCTCCAAGGTTTCAAATTCTCTAATCATGGCAGTTAGTTGTGATAAGTTTGAAATTTGAAATCTTAGGGATCATGGGATCAAATTTTCCTATATTAATGCTGATCTAAATATATCAAAATATTTCGAAAATATTATCCGTTTATCTCATAACAGATTTCGAAAACTTTAACTAAATAAAATAGATCAAAACAAGAAAAACACCCAATAATCCAAATTTCATTCCAAAATAAGGGAATTTTTTCGAATTTCATTGTGAACATATGATGAACCCTAAAATAAAAACTTAACCCTATATCCGAAATCTGGAGATTATTACTCATTTAAACAAATTTATGAACAGTTCATTATCAACGAGGATTTCGGAACAATAAAAATTGGATGAAGATATGATCTCGGATGGAATTATTTGTAAATATTCATCCGAGATACATCCGAGATGCATTATTCAGATCCGAGATGGCATGATTCAGATCCGAGATGGCCTCTCGGATGCTAACTTCGATTTATTAGGGTTTTAGAATTAGGTTTTCCAGATTTATCCCAAATTTATGGATACAGAGCAAAACTGATTTATCAACATATGCTCTGATACCACATGTTGATCAGTTCTGTTTAGACATAATGGAAAACATGAAAACATACCTTTGATTGCATCAGTACAGGCCAGCAGAGAATCCAGATGGAGACGAAACAATAAGGTTTGACATGATTGTCAGCTTGATCTGGTTCCTCCTTAGGGTGCAATCTAATGATGGTGATTATGAAAACCGATAAAGGGTAATCGGTATATGAGAGGAGGCGATTTTGATGTTATGAGAGTAATTAGGTTATGTGTCTAACCTTAGAATCTCTACATAAGTCTCCTTATATATGCACCCAAGAGGAAACCCTAGTTAGTTAATAATGGTAATTAGGCCCATCAACAATTACCAACTAATTATTTAATAGGTTGTTATATATTTTGATCTATTATTATATAAATGATTATAATGGCCATATATAAATAAATATATTATTTATTTATTCTTACGGTAGAAACCTTAATCTTTTGTAACTATGGTATAATTCAAGATATGTTGCAGCCTAGATACACGTGTTAACTACGTTCAAGTTGCCGTAACGCGCGGGGTTTTCAATTGGTTTTTATATAAATTAATAATTAATAATATATTACTATTCATTAGCATTGTTTTTTAATATATAGGTAATATTAATTAATATTAATAATTAATAATATATTACTATTCATTAGCATTGTTTTTTAATATATAGTTTTAAAAATACCATTAAATCTAATTAATAATATATTACTATTCATTAGCATTGTTTTTTAATATATAGGTAACATACAGGTAATGTGAATTAACTGTGAGGAATTTGGACCAAGGGCTATATTATTTTTATTAGATTGATTATAGTAATTCAAATTATTACCTATTGGTCGATAATAATCTACACAATAGCAAAATGACCAATGAAACTTCTAACTTTAGTTTTTGTTGCAAAGGAAAATCATACTAAAAGTAACTTCCATCTAAGGGATGATGAAAGATGAAGCTATAACCCTGTTTTCAGTGTACTACGTGACATGTTTCTTGTATGACGCCTTCTTAAATGTGTCGTCGTTATAATTATTGACGTAATATAGAATGCAATCCTTTTCTTCTTCCCGTTGAGAAGGACAAAAAAAATCATAATCTTCTTCTTCGCAATGAATTAAATTGTTTACTTGTAAATTGTACAAAGGACTCGAATTATCTGCTAATGTCTTGCATCATTTTGACGTTGACTAGTCATTTATTTATCTTTGATAATTTATTATGAAAAATTAAAAAAATAGACGAATACTAAAGAATATGAAAATATAGGTAGAACATAAACAGCAAATAAGCCAAAAATAAATATGAACCGAATACGTGAAATAATGTATACCACTAGAGTTTATGTCATGTCTTGTCTTCATTTGTCATAAAATGACAATTCTTTTTGAGAAATGAGTGAAAAAGTAACAGCTAGTTATGCGTCACGCATCACATGCATTTCAATACACAAATATAAATCATTACACGGTCGTAAACTCATGTATTTGGTAATTATAAACGTGGCTTTTGTGTAATTTTGAGCTGATGAAACACTGGTTAACACAAGGTTATCCCAGCTGAACTGTCTCGTGTGTGGTGGTTCAATCTCTTCCTCCACTCGCCGTTAGCTGATATCCTGCAAAACAGAACACCGGTGACTCGCCACAAGGAGGGGAATAGGGGGTTCTCCTTTGACCACCATCCGACGTGAGAATAAGTATTGTTTTGAGAAGAATAGTGTGTGTTGAGAGTAAATAGTGAGAGAGAGCAGAATCCTTAGAACTGAAGGTGAAGTCTTCTATTTATAGCCGAAAGATGAAGGAGGAGGTGGAGGTTTGCCAGCTAACCAGTGGGCGCCAGCTGTCCAACCAAGGGGAATATCTTTTCTGTCCCTTCTGCCGCTGCCAGTCTAGTGTATGACGTGGCGCGCGCCTATTCGATCCAGTTGGGCTCTCCTTCGTACTAGCTGTCGGACTGTCCTCCGAATATCTTATAGGTCCAGTTGGCGTCCAATTATATGTGACACGTGTCGTTCTTTATGTCTGGATGAGCATCTTCTTTATCACTTACGATTTCTTCCAGAAGCTTCTAGAAGCTTAAGCTTCTGGATGTATTCAACTGATGTAGGCGCCAAGCTGGAAAAAGTGATGTGGTCCCTATGCCAAGTGTGTACTGATTTGGGACCATACCTCTTCATGAGCCTATAAAACTTTTGTCGGATGAAATCTCTTTCCTAAGGCCAAAACAATTTAGGGCGAGCGAGGCGAGCTAGTTTAAACTTGAACTAGGGCTCTAAGTTAAACAAGTTAAAATTTTGAGTTCGACCTCAACTCATAAAAAGCTCAAGACAACGTTTAGTTTTTCAAATTTGAATAAATATAATATTTTTTTGACATATATGCAAACTTTTAAAACAAATTCAATACGAGCCTAACGAGCTTAGATTGTCGCACAACTTAGTTATAGAAAGATTAAGATTGACTTCTATTTGAGTTATGACTTTTAAACATTGATTTTAAGGTTAACTCAAATTAAACGAGTCAAGCAAACAAGCTTACTAACGGCTTAAGTTCGACTTGTTTTTTAATCCAAGTCAGCTTAACTCGTTTACAAACAAGCCGATTTAACGAAGCAGTAGACAATAACTTTTTAACAACCCTAAAACACCAAACACAAGTAGTCATTTAAGGCAATGATGATATAAAACCAAAACTCAAATATAACATAAGTGGCGTAAAGATGTCCATCATGTGCAACCCTTTGAAACTTTAAAGTAAAAGACATCACGCGGCCACCACAATAATTGAGCCCACTGTTTCAACACGTACGGTTCAGCCACCTTATCCTACGCACCCCCCATCACATCCCAGCGCACGTTAGCCACTCCCCTTTGTAACCTTTACCTTTTTTGTCCCCACTAACCTCACCCGCCACGTCATCTTTCCGTCTTCTTCCGTCAATCCCCCTTTATCGCTACCACCAACACCCATCAACAAACTCTCTCTCTCTCTCTAGAATTCTAGGGTTTTCTCGCTCTTCTTCTTCTTCTTCTCCTTCAGTTCTTCTCCTTTATGCATTAATCGTTGTTGCAGATTGTTACCGATTCGAGTATGAGCTCGGTTTCGATCTCCGATCCCGGTGAGTTAAGTGAGCCGGAGCAACCGAGTTTCGATGAGTTTCAACGGCAGACGTCACTCATGACGAGCTGCACTCTTCTCTGGAAAGAGCTCTCAGATCACTTCACTTCGCTAGAAGAAACTCTGCTGAAGAAATCAGACGCAATCAAGGACAAAATCGAAACGCTAGACACCGAGACGAAAGCCTCTCTCGTTTCTCTCGAAGAGCGCGAGACTACGATCGAAAACTCCGTCGCTATCGCTCTTCAGAAAGTCGAAGCCGCCGTAAAAGCCGCCGCAGCCGCCGCCGGAGCAGTAAGGTGTGATGAGAAAGAGGATAATCCTGATGTTGATGATTCGGAAGGCTTGTTGATGAAATTGAAGTCGTATTGTGTACGGATGGATTCGGTAGGGTTTGGGGCGTTTGTGTGCAGCAGGAAGAAGGAAATTGAGTCGATGCGGGAGAATATTCCGGTGGCGTTAGCGGAGTGTGCAGATCCGGCGAGGTTTGTGTTGGAGGCGATATCGGAGGTGTTTCCGGTGGATAAACGGAAGGTGTGTATGACGGATTTAAGCTGGGCGTGTGTTTTGGTGCTGGAGAGTTTGATTCCGGTGATGGTGGATCCGATATTGGGGGAGTCTAGGGTTTTGGTGACGCCGAGTGTGAAGAAGAGTGCTAAGGAGATTGCTGAGAAGTGGAAGGAGAGTTTGGAGGAGCGCGGTGGGATTGAGAATGTGACACCGCCTGATGTTCATACGTTTTTTCAGCATTTGTTGACGTTTGGAATTGTCAAGGAGGAAGATCTTGAGTTTTATAGGAAGCTTGTTGTTGGTTCGGCTTGGCGGAAACAGATGCCTAAGCTTGCTCTTGCCCTTGGTCTTGCTGATCAAATGCCTGGTATACCTAATCTCATTTGTTACTTTGATTATAGACTGCATATATGTTTATGTTTGTATGTATCTATGATGTAGAAACTGCAAGTTTAGGATAACAAATAGATTTGCTTGAGGCTGCAAGTTCTGAATATGTAGTGTTCTGATATTTTCTACAACTGTGAAACTTAGTTTTTTAAGAGCTGCATGCAGCCGGATTAGAATTGGTTATGCTTTGACAGTTTGTATGGTTAGAACTGTTTTAAAGGCCCAAATGTTTCTTGCTGTTTTGGTGCAGATATGATTGAAGAGTTGATTAGCAGGGGACAGCAGGTTGATGCTGTGCATTTTATTCATGAAGTTGGTCTTGTGGACAGGTTCCCACCTGTTAGTTTGCTGAAATCTTTCCTAAAGGATGCTAAAAAGGCGGCGACGGCTATTCTTGAAGATTCCAACCACTCGAGCCGTGCTGTGGTATGGTATCTTCTATTTATTTTCTTATTTGCATCTTTCTTTATGATTTTGGTCATTTGGTGCACTTGGTGGTAGTCGGTAGTGTAGCTATCTTGTGGGTTATGTGATTGTGATAACCCTCATCTGTTTCATCATCTTGTGAGTGGCTTGGTTCTTATATTATGCAACTCTTGACCATAGTAGCTAACTGATGATCCTCCCTTAACTTAACTTCTGGATTAACTAAGAAACCAGGGTACAAAGTTGGTTATTAGTAGCCCACCACTTTAGGTATCCATGTGAGATGATTTTAGCTTAGACTCTTCTGCATTGCTAAAGTTCTTTAATTGTTGAAAAATCCGTTCTATCTTGATGTCACATGAACACATACATGTAATTAGCTGTAAATTTTGGTATTATGTGTATTTTTAATGTTTTTGTGGTCTGTTACAACTATTTTACATTTTACAGCATTTGGCTGCACGCAAAGAGCAGTCTGCGCTTAAAGCTGTGATCAAGTGCATTGAAGAATACAAACTTGAAGGCGAGTTCCCTCCGGAGAATCTGAAGAAACGACTGGAGCAACTGGAGAAGGTGAAGGTGGAGAAGAAGAGGCCAGCTGCAGCAGGTCCGGCAAACAAAAGAACCCGAGTCAGCAATATGGGACCCATGCCACCTGCAAAGGCAGGCCGTATCACAAACGCGTATGTTTCCTCATTCCCAGCACCTCCAGCGTTTGTTATGTCACCATCGCACACGCAATACCCTGCGGGTTACTCTTTCCCATCCCCAGTGTATGGCCATGGAAGCAGGAGTCCACCAACCAACCCTTACGCTGCCCCCTACTCACCTGAAGCTACTGCACCGCCTCTATCTCCTCCACTATCATACCCGGGGACTCCTCCAATGAACTACCCTACGGCTTATGGCGGGTATGGAAATGGTATGCCGCCAGCTTACCAGCAAGCTTACTACCGATAGACACGACAACTACTCGAGGTTGACTGCTAGCTAATCTTTCATAATGCAATTCCTTTCTTTCTAATATGGTTTGTAATCACTAACCTTTTATTGGTAGGTGATGTGTGTGTTAATCCTTCTTATCTGACCTAAACATTTGTATGTTTTTCTAAACTTGATTAGTATTAGTCTTTAATGATGTTTGGGTTTAGGATGTCTTAATCCTGAAGGTGTGTTTACAAGT